>CM039677.1:133501240-134221240 GCA_022496015.1 Hordeum marinum | reverse complement strand
CGATTGCCTAGGGACAATTCCGCAACTCCTACCACGACTTTTCCACACTCATTAAACTAACTTAATTGTTACTTTATCTCAGCAGCCTAGAGATTTTATTTACGTGCTCTTTATTATCTTACAAACCTACCCCATTACACCTACAAAGTACTTCTAGTTTCATACTTGTTCTAGGTAAAGCAAACATTAAGTGTGCGTAGAGTTGTATCGGTGGTTGTCGGTGTTAAAACTGGCAGATCTTGGGTAGGGGGTCCCGAACTGTGAGAGTAGGATCGACGATAACAGGAGACGAAGGGGACACGAGTTTACCCAGGTTTGGGCCCTCCAATGGAGGTAATACCCTACGTCCTGCTTGATTGTATTGATGGTGTAAGGGGTTACAGAGTTGATCTACCTCGAGATTGTATGTCTAACCCTAGATGAGTTGTTCTGGGCCTATGCCCTAAAACCCTCTGGCTTATATAGATGTCGGGGGTGTCCTTGTCTTACACATGGCCGGTTACATGCCGAAGAGATAACTTGCCTAACTACAACTAATAACTTGGAGAACACATCTTGACTCCATGAAGCTTCCGTCCTGGCGTAGGTGGTCTTCAATCCTCTGATGCCTGCCTTGCGGCCCATATAGTCCGGCCCATGAATAATGGGTCGGCTATCTGAGGACACCTTAATCTAGGAGTCCCTCAGTAGCCCCCACACCGGCCTTCAAGGCCGATATATATTCAGTTGATTCCTTCACTTCGTCGTCTTCGTCTTGCAAGACGAGTCCCTCATCCTTCTTTGTTCGACATCCGACCAGTCTTCGGTAAGATCCCAAGCATCACGGGCGTGGGTCATTATAATAACTACACAAGTTCCTCGATTTTCATCCATCGTGGGGAGGTGACTGGCCAGCAATTTTTACAATCCTACCCCTCTGCAACAGAGGCACCAACCCATTTAATCAAACAAAATCGCGGTTCAACCACATCTTCTTCCTCCCTCTCGTCAAAAACTCCTAGCGGAAGCTCCACGCAAATCATGGCTAACGCTCCCTGCTCCTCAGCACGCCCTTACGGCCAACGCCCAGGTGACTGGACCACCTGCTCCGTCACACTCCCGCGGCTCCGTAATCTGGAGACCCAGGGATATCTCCCATCATCAGATCTGGCAGCAACCCGCGCAGGTCTACTCTCTCATGCCGATGAGGTTTTTGACGAGCGCTTTCCTAATCCAAACAAGGGGAGCGCGTTTGCTTCGTCCCCTTCCTCCTCTAGGGCTTTGGGTTTCCAATCCACCCATTCTTGAGGGGGTTACTGGTGTTCTACGGGATTCAACTCCACCCTCTCACACCAGTGTCGATCCTACACATCTCGGGCTTTGTCGCCCTCTACGAGATGTTCTTAGTGTGCGAAGCTCATGTCGATTTGTGGAGGAAATGCTTTTGCCTTGTCCCCAGAACTCGGGACAAGGCCATCTTAGAGGTTGGCGAAGCCAAAGTATGCTGCATAGTGGGGTATCCGGCTGGCACACCGAAGAAATCCAAAGAATGGACTTCGGAGTGGTTCTATATTGAAGACGTCCCCCTGTTCGAGCCAACTCGGATAGGTCTGCCCGAATACTCTGACCTCCTCCCGAAGAAGAGGTACAACTGGCGACCCAAGAGCTCATCTCAGGAGGACAGTGCCAAAGTGCAACGCCTTGCCGTGCAAGTGCGGATGCTTGCCCATCACCGGCTGACCATGATCAATGTCATGGCCGCCGCTATCTCCCGGTTCGTGCAGCCCCTCCAAGAAAGGGTGCACCCCTTATGGCAATACAACAAGAGTGGCAACGCCACGCGTTCCCGAAAACTAGGTCCTGCCAATCCAACAGTGCTGGCCGTCGCACTTGCCGACCTGTACAAAGGAGAGCAAGAAGACTTCATTCAACGGTCAACCAAGGAAGGGTATTCGGCCCACAATCCCATCGAAGAGGTAAACCTTCCTCTTTCAATCATGAAATAGTTCGGGGCTTCATTCCACACTCTATTTGACCGAGGCCTTGGCGTGAATAGGAATGGAGGAGCTTCGTTAAGACAGTCAACTGTCTGGCTCCTCAGCCCGAGAATCATTCATGTGACAACGATCTGAGCTTTAGCGAGGACCCGGATCTCCTTCTCGACTTCGAAAACGGAGTTCTACTACCAGGACAACATCGTCCAGACTTCGGTGGCAATCATAGTCGATTACCCCAAGTCATTCTCCAATCCGTCCGTGGGTAAGAAGAAAAGGTCCTCCCACAAGAGGCCTGCTACCAAGAGCACCCCGGACGCGCCAATCCCGCCCCCTAAGCACCACCGATCAGCATGCCATGTGCCAGCAGCCAAAGCCGCGGGCGAGTCAGAGGCTAGTCGGGACCCTGCAAAGGATCCGGACATGGGGACGAATCCACCCATCCGTGCACCCCGAAGGTACATTGTTCGGATATCCGCTTTATCGTTGTACTCAGCAGAATCTCATAGCCGCTCGTTTTTACCTAGGCAAAACACCCAATCTTCACCTACCGAGGGGGCTGCCCGGATGTTAGGAGACGCCCGAAGCTCCCGGGCCATGACCCATGCGGCTTCCGCTACGGAAGCCCCCATGGCCGGTCCGGCGCCTGTCGAATCTGGCGACGGAGTATCCTTCACCGAATCAAAAGTGGAGAGTGCCATGCATCATCAGCACCGATTGGAGTCCATGCGGCACCCAATTTTCTCCGACTAGGAGTTTTGTGCCCTACGCTCGGCGGATGCACATCTCGGGGCTGCCCGAGCTGGAGTCGGTGAAGCTATGAAGCTGATAACAACGAACATTCAGGTAAGGGGTCAGATTTTATAGAATCTGCATACTTGTGCAAGCCTAGTAGCCCCCGAGCCTTAATTTGATTTAGAAAAAATGAATTAAGGATCTCCATACTGTTTGACTGCTGACACAGGCTTCAAAGCAACATTCCGAGCAATTTGCCAAGGCCCTCGAGGAGAGTCACACGGAAGTGCAGTCCGTGAAGGCCGAACTAGCACAATTGAAGAGGTTCACGCGAGAGGCCCATGGTGAGTATGCTTTTACTGCTAATTTTTTACATTATCGTGGCTGACATATGGATTCCGTGTAGCAGCCAAATCAATAGGACATATGGAAAGGCAACTGGAAGAAGCCCGAGATTCACAAAGGTATGCGGAATCCCAGCATCAAGCCGACTGTCTTGTTATAGAAAATCAGGCCGAAGAAATCAGGAGTTTAAAGACTCAATTGGCCCACGCTCAAGAATAGAATCAAAAGCTTCGGAGGGGCATATTCGGTAAATACAATTCCGCTATGAGTAAGTACTTCCGATGTAGAGAATGATAGTAATCATGCTTGTTATCTTGTGTGCAGGTCTCCTAACGGGACATCCTGAAGAGGAGATCAAATCATACCAAGGGGACCTGCTAACGGAGCTGACCTCTCTCCACAAGCGCGTGCAAAAAGCGATGAAAGGGATGATGAAGGCATTATGGCCCACCAAACAGCCACCTGAAGGGCTAGCCGCACTTGTGGATCGATTTAGGGGGGCTCGAGATAGGTTCAAGCTATGGAAGACTTTGGCCTACAGCGAAGGAGCACGGGAGGCGTGGGCAATGGTCAAGACCTATTTCACCAGACTTAACCCCGAGCATATGGCGCGGGTTGGTCCTGTGGGATCGGATGGAAAAGAAGTGCCACTCCGCCTGGTATATGACCAGGTCATGCCAGCCGCCCGTCTCTCACAAGCAGACTGCCCCCTCAACACAATAATCGATGATCTCGATCAGCAGCCGCATATGTAATTTACATATACATGTGTAAAACAGTTCGTGTCGTAAACTTTGTCTTAATCGGCCATCGGCTTCTCCCTCCCATGCGAAGAGCTTGGGAGTGTTCCTTACTATTCCTTTGCCAAAGAGCGAACTTGTATCCGGGGAACCATGCAATCTGGCCATGTGGTGCGAACAGACAGAAATCACACAGAAAGATATGTTATATTACGATGTAGCATAAGAAACATCTTCCAGTGAAAATAGTACCTCTAGCGATACCTTTCACTGGGGTTCTATGAATAGCGTAGATAGAAATCCACATACTTGCAGTATGCGACTAAGTGTCCTTTGGGAATAAGAGACCCAAACAACAGAAATTGCAATCAGGGCCGTATAAGGTGTTTCCGTCATAGCCGAACAATTGTCTACATAAGATAGCTATCTTTGGGCTTCACCCATCTGAGGTATGTGTCCGGATGACCCGGTCATAACAATTGCAGAGGCGCTCCCTTTACTCTCTAGCCGAACAATTGGGAACGTAGAGAGTAACCACAGGAGCGAGGCAACCCAGCTTGCCAAAGTCTTAGTTCGAATTGATGCATATGATGGCTAAAACATGATAGAAGAAACATGCACGCCCGGTAAGTATGAACAATTAAAATACTGGCTATTAAAAGAAGCCCCCACCTACTGTGTTCGGATTTAACACTTTATGGTGTATGCCGATTATTCGTAGTACAAGATTGGTTCAACCGAACATAGGGTAGGAAAAGAAATTGTCCCTATCAAACAAAAAAGTGGGAAAGTAAATGGAGAAAAAGGCAAAAAATAACGGAAAAGGAAAAAGTGTAGGGGAGTATGGAAGATACCGGTTTATCCGTAGAAGCGCCGAAGATGAGCTACGTTCCATGGGTTTGGTTCAAGGCGTTTATCGGATGAACTCCGCAAATGATAGGCCCCTCCCGCAAGCACTTCGTCAATGATGAAAGGACCATCCCACTTGGGGTTGATTTTGTGCTTCTATTTCTCCGGGAGCCGTAGGACGAGTTCTCCTATGTTGTATGCTTTTGCCCTGACCTCCCTACTTTGGTACCATCGTGCTTGTTGTTGGTAAAGAGTGGATCGAGCCAAAGCTATGTCCCGCTCCCCCTCCAAGGCGTCTAAGTCGTCCTGCCGATCTAACTCAGTCTCCTTTTCCTTGTACATACACACTCTTGGTGCGTCGTGGATAATATCATAGGGGAGAACTGCCTCAGCCCCATAGACCATAAAAAACGGTGTATAACCCGTTGATCTGTTCGGGGTAGTACGCAGGCCCCATAGAACGGAGTCGAGTTCCTCCACCCAATGATAGTCGGACTCGTGAAGAGATCAGACCAAACGTGGCTTGATGCCGCTCATAATGGGACCGTTTGCTTTCTTGACCTGTCCATTGGTCTGCGAATGATAGACCGATGCATAATCAAGCTTTATGCCCATTTTGCGCACCAGTCCTTGACCTCTTGGGCCGTTAAGTTAGTTTCATTGTCCGTTATTATACTATGTGGGACACTATAACGGTGTACTATGCTAGATATAAATTCAATCACTGGTCCAGATTTAGCCGATTTAACAGGCTTTGCTTCTATCCATTTGGTGAACTTGTCAACCATGACTAGTAGGTATTTATTTTTCTTGGTTCCCCCTTTGAGGGGTCCAACCATGTCCAGGCCCCAGACCGCAAAATGCCAGGTGATCAGAATAGTCCGAAGAGCTGTTGGGGGGCATGTGACTTTGACTTGTGAAGAGTTGATACCCGACGCAATGTTGAATGTGTGACTGGGCATCGGTCCGAGCTGTAGGCCAAATGAAACCAGCTCGGAAGGCTTTGCTAACAAGAGATCTTGCCGCGGCGTGATGCCCGCCCATGCTTGCATGTATTTCGGTGAGGAGCTCCCGTCCTTTGTCCTCGGATATACACCTCTATAATACTCTAGTGGTGCTTTTCTTGTATAACTCACCCTCGTGTACTTTGTAGGCCTTGGATCGCCGAACTATATGCCGCGCCTCAATTTGATCACCGGGGAGTTCCTTGTGAAGGAGGTAGGCAAGGAAGGGCTCTGTCCATGGCACAATTACTGCCAGTACCTCATGATCTGAGGGCGTCTCATTCATCTTTGAGCCGCCGATGATGCCATCATCTGGTTCGTCTATAGGGGGAACAACTTCGCCCGCTGTTTTTGGACCGGTGCCATTTGCGTCGTCCTGCCACACTATGGAGGGCTTGAAGAACTACTCTAGGAAGGTGTTCCTCGGGACTAGATCGCGCTTGGCTCCCATATAGGTCAATATATCGGTGGCTTGGTTGTTGTCTCGAGCAATGTGGTGGAATTCCAACCCCTCGAACTAAGCAGATATCTTGAGGACAACGTCTCTATATGCCGCCATCTTCAGATTTTTGGCGTCGAATTTGCCGTTAATTTGGGATATGGCCAGGTTTGAGTCTCCGCATACCTGTAGCCGTCGTATGCCCATTGACAGCACCATCCCAAGACCATGAAGAAGAGCTTCATATTTGACGGCATTGTTGGAATCGGCATACATGATTTGCAACACGTATCTGACATTGTCGCCTGTGGGGGATGTGAGGATAACTCCAGCCCCGAGACAGCCAAGGTCTTGGATCCATCGAAGTACGTTGTCCAATGGGAGTATGCACTATACTCCTTGGGGAGCTCGGCCTTTGTTCATTCAGCCAAGAAGTCTGTCTGTACTTGAGATTTAATGGCGCGACGTGGCTTGTAGTCTATTTCAAAGGGAAGGAGCTCAATGGCCCATTTGGCTATGCTACCGGTAGCGTCCCTGTTGTTGATTATATCATTCAAGGGGACTTACGATGCCACCGTTATTGCGCACTCCTGGAAGTAGTGATGGAGTTTCCTCGATGCCATGAATACTGTATAGGGTATGTTTTTGATAATGTGGGTATCTGGACTTGCATTGCGTTAGTACCTCTAACACATAATATACCGGCTTCTGAGTTCAGAATTTATGTCCCTCCTCATCTCGTTCGATGATGAGCACTGCGCTGACTACCTTGTTGGTGGCCGATATGTATAAGAACATGGGCTCACCGGCGGCTGGTGCCGTGAGTATGGGATTGGTTGCCAGTATTGTTTTGATTTCTTCCAATGCAGCCACGGCTTCATCGGTCCATTCAAAATTCTTTGTCCGTTTCAACATCTTATAGAGCGGCAAAGATTTTTCTTCGAGGCGGGAAATAAAGCGGCTTAACGCGGCTACGCACCCGGCTAGTCTCTAGACATGCTTCAGCTCTATGGGGATTGCAAGTTCTGATAGAGCACGTATTTTAGCTGGATTTGCCTCTATTCCTCTATGGGAGACGAAGAATCCAAGTAGCTTGCCTGAGGGAACTTTGAATACACATTTTTCCGGATTGAGGCATATATCATATTCGCAAATTAGCAAAAGTTTGACGGAGGTCGTCGATCAACTAATCGACGTGTTTGGTTTTGATTACCACATCATCCACGTATGCCTCAACAGTCTTTCCCACCCGTGTGGCGAGGCAGGTTTGGATCATGCACTGGTACGTGGCCCTGGTGTTTTTTAGCCGGAAGGGCATCGTGTTGAAACAAAATGGCCTGTAGGGGGTGATTAATGCGGTAGCCGCCTGATCGGATTCCTTCATTTTAATTTGATGGTATCCGTATTAAGCATGGGGGAAACATAACAAATCGTGTTCGGTTGTGGCATCAATGAGCTGGTCTATGCATGGTAAAGGAAAATGGTCCTTGGGGCATGCTTTGTTGAGGTCTTTGAAGTCGGCACACAACCGCCAGGATTTGTCTTTCTTAGGTACCATCACCAGGTTTGCTAGCCACTCGGGGTGTTTGATGTCCCGAATAAATCCCGTCTCGAGCAATTTTGCTAATTCTTCACCCATGGCTTGTCGTTTGGGTTCGGAGAAGCGGTGCAGGGTTAGTTTCATGGGCTTAAAGCCTGGAATAATGTTCAAGCTGTGTTCGGCGAGCCAACATGGGATACCGGGCATCGCAATGCTTCATCCATAAGGGGATCGAGCTGGGATCCGATGGACGCTATTTTATTGGGGTCCATTGGATGCACCTAAAATTTGACGATTTCATCTGCGGGTTTAAAGGACATGGACTTGGGCCTTTTGCTGAGGATCACATCATCCCTATTGAGTGTCGACCGTAGAGCGGTCAATTCCTCGGCGGCGGAATTTTCTGCTAATGCCTCAAGGGCGAGCGTTGCCATTTTGTTTTCATCCTGGAGGGCTATATTCGGATCACTAGCGAGCGTGATCACTCCATTTGGTCCTGGCATTTTGAGTTTCATGTACCCGTAATGGGGTATAGCCTGGAACTATGTAAAGGCATCGCGTCCTAACACGGCGTGATAGCCACTGGGAAGGGGACGATGTGGAAGAGAAGTTCTTTGGATCGGTAATTTTTGGGCGTGCTGAACACAACGTCCAGGATGATACATCCGGAACAACGTGCCTCTTTCCCTGGGATAATTCCCCAGAAGGTTGTGTTGCTATGTTCAATGCAAGATCGGTCAAACTGCATTTTCTCTAGAGTGGCCTCGTAAATGAGGTTTAGACCACTGCCGTTGTCCATGAGCACCTTATGTAGTATGTATCCATCAATGATGGGATTCAAGACTAGAGTGGCCGGTGAATGACCGGGAAGGATGGATGGCTGGTCAGTGTCCCCGAAAGTAATCGGTACGTCTGCCCATGGGCTAGTAGCTACCATGTTTTAGCCTTGCCCGTGCTCCCTAAGAGCTCTATTATGCCTGCTCCTCGAGGGGAAGATCTCATAGACCGTCAGGACTTCGTCATGGAATCTGTTTGGCGAAGGAGAGCGCCTGTTCGACGGAGGTGTGTCGAGGATAGCCTTGCCACATTTTGCGACTTGCCTGACAACCCAGCAAGCTCGAAGGCTATGAGTAGGGTTTGTGTTCAACAACACGGAATGAATGTGGCAAGGTTTATCTAAAAGTCCGTCGAGGACGGTGCTGGTCCCGGAAAGGGACTTGTTTCTTTTTTCGACTGGTTCATGCTTGGCTGGCCTATTTGGAGGTACCCTCTTTCTTCGAACTCCTCTAGGGTATTTGGAGAATTTTGGTTCCGAGAAAAACCGCTCGGATTTATAGACACTCTCCATGGCACAGTACTTCTGTACCAATTCGTATAACTCCAAAAAGTCATTTATGCATCGGCGGGCCAGGGCATTAAGAATTCCTTCATCATGACAATTGCTGATGAAAATTGCCATTATGTCTTGGTCACTAAGACCTTTTACTCTGCTCCTAGCGAGGAGGAGTCTTGCCCACAAGTGGTGGACTATTCTCCTGGTACTTGCTTGATATCCCGAAAGTCCAAAGAAATGGGCTTTGGCACGGGACTTGGATAATCGTCTTGGGTGGTGGATGGGAAAAAAATTCGTTCCCTGTCGCAACGAGTGTTCAGAAGTGCAGTTTCCGAATCGCGGGATGGATCCTGGACTGGTGACGGTCTAGCTTTAAAGTGATTCCTCGCCTCTGATTCTCCGACGGGGTCTTGGAGATCGTGGACGGGGGTATAGACTATTTTCAATTCCGGCTGTCGGGCAGAATCCACGGCCGGACACTCGACGGTGGCGACAGGGTGGGTAACCGGAGGGACATGAATCTCCCTATCATTGGGTCTTATTCTGGGCCGATCATAGATCGGAACCTGCTCATCCGATATACACATAGCTTCGATCCGATCGAACAACTCATTTAAGAACGAGGCGATGGGAGGATGCATGTCGTTGATAAGAGTGGATTCGTCAAGCGGTGTGACGGTTCCAGAGTTATGCCGAAGCGGATCCATGTTTTGTTCCATCGTGGGACCTGATGCATTGGACGTCGAAGCATCCGGATTTACAGGTTTTCCTTCAAAGGTTGAGGGTTCCATTGGAACGAGTATTCCCCGTGAATCAGCCACGAACTCTAGGGTTCCGAACTTAATACACTGATTGGGGGGAAACCTTCCGGTCTGACCATGATTGCTGACCGGGCTGGCGTGTGACAAGATTTTGTTGTCGATGAAATTCTGATCGGGATCGAGAGCCCCCTCGATACAGATCTCGCTACTTGCAACGGGGGGAGCCATCGATTCCTTCGGCGCTCACAGAGGAACTCTCAATGAAAGCACCAATGTCAGTGTCAGAACCGGCGGATCTCGGGTAGGGGATCCCGAACTATGAGACTAGGATCGACGATAACAGGAGACGAAGGGGACAGGAGTTTACCCAGGTTTGGGCCCTCCAATGGAGGTAATACCCTACGTCCTGCTTGATTGTATTGATGGTGTAAGGGGTTACAGATTTAATCTACCTCGAGATCGTATGTCTAACCCTAGATGAGTTGTTCTAGGCCTATGCCCTAAAACCATCCGGCTTATATAGATGTTAGGGGTGTCCTTGGCTTACACATGGTCGGTTACATGCCGAAGAGATAACTTGCCTAACTATAGCTAATAACTTGGAGAACACGTCTTGACTCCATGAAGATTCCGTCCTGGCACAGGTGGTCCTCGATCCTCCGAGGCCTGCCTTGCGACCCATACAGTCCGGCCCATGAACAATGGGTCGGCTATCCGAGGACCCCTTAATCTAGGACTCCCTCAATGGTCAATAGAACTTGAGGGAATATTTGTTATACCTTTAGCTCCTCGTTGGGTTCGACACTCGTACTTATCGAAAGAGGCTACAACTGACCCCCTATAGTTGTGGGTTATCAAGCGACCCGGGTTCGATCCCCCCGGGGGTATATTAAACCCCACCTTTTTCCAATTAGCGTGAGACGCTGACACTGGGCCAAGGGCCCACATGTCAACCCCTAGGACCATGGTGCCTATGACCAGTGGCCCCATTTGATTTTTTTTCTATTTTTATTTCACTGTTTTGTTTTATTTCCATTTATGGAAAGTGCTAGATCTGTCCATGTCTAGATCTGGAAGTTGCCATTTAGGGATATGCCCCATTTGGCATATACTATGATATAAGTGAATATTGTAATTTTCTAATGCCATTTGTGTGAGTTTTGTCTATAAAAATGACGACCCACAAGTATAGGGGTTCTATCGTAGTCCTTGTGATAAGTAACAGTGTCGAACCCGACAAAGAGCAGAAGGAAATGACAAGCGGTTTTCAATAAGGTATTCTCTACAAGTAGTGAAATATTAGGTAACAGATAGTTTTGTGATAAGATAATTCGTAACGGATAGCAAGTAATAAATGTAGCAAAGGTGCAGAAACATGGCCTAGTCCTTTATTTAGCAAAGGACAAGCCTGGACAAACTCTTATATAAAGCAAAGTGCTCCGAGGACACATGTGAATTTCTGTCAAGCTAGTTTTCATCATGGTCATTTGATTCATGTTCGTTACTTTGATAATTTGATATGTGGGTGGACTGATGCTTGGGTGCTGCCCTTACTTGGACAAACCTGCCACTTATGATTAACCTCTATCACAAGTATCTGCAACTACGAAAGAAGAATTAAGATAAATCTAACAATAGCATGAAACTTATGGATCCAAATCAGCCCCTTACGAAGCAACACATAAACTAGGGTTTAAGCTTCTATCACTCTAGCAACCCATCATTTACTTATTACTTCCCAATGCCTTCCCATAGGCCCAAATAATGGTGAAGTTTCATGTAGTCGACGTTCACATAACACCACTGGAGGGGAGACAACATACATCTCATCAAAATATCGAACGAATAGCAAATTCACATGATTACTTATAACAAGACTTATCCCATGTCCTCAGGAACAAACGTAAATAATCACAAAGCATATTGATGTTCAAAATCATAGGAGTATTAATTATCATTAAGGATCTAAATATATGATCTTCCACCAAGTAAGCCAACTAGCATCAACTACAAGGAGTAATCAACACTAGCAACCCACAGGTACCAATCTGAGGTTTTGAGACAAAGATCGGATACAAGAGATGAACTAGGCTTTGGAGAGGAGATGGTGATGGTGAATATGTTGATGGAGATTGGCCCCCTCTCGATGAGGGGATCGTTGGCGATAACGATGGCTTCGTTTCTCCCTCTAGGAGGGAAGTTTCCCCGACGGAACAGCTCCACCGGAGCCCTAGATTGGTTCTTGCCAAGTTCCACCTGGAGATGGCGGCGCTTCGTCCCAAAGCTCTCTTATGATTTTTTCCAGGTCAAAACCCTTAATATAGCAGAAGATGGGCGCCGGAGGGCTGCCAGGGGGCCCACAAGCCACCGGGGCGTGGCTAGGGGGGTAGGCCACACCCCTAGGCTTGTGATCTCCTGGTGGGTCCACTCTGTTATTTCGTTCGCCTAGTATTTCTGATATATTCCAAAATAATTCTCCGTAATTTTTCAGGACTTTTGGAGTTGTGCAAAATAAGTCCCTCATATTTGCTCCTTTTCCAATCCCGAATTCCAGTTGTCGGCATTCTCCCTCTTCATGTAAACCTTGTAAAATAAGAGAGAAAAGGCATAAGTATTGTACCAAAATGTGTAATAACATCCCATAATGCAATAAATATCAATATAAAAGCATGATGCAACATGGACGTATCAACTCCCCCAAGCTTAGACCTCGCTTGTCCCCAAGCGAAAGCCGAGATCGATAAATATGTCCACATGTTTAGAGAAAGAGGTGTCAATAAAATAAAATACGGACATGATGACATCATGATCACCTTAAGAACAACAATACTTATTGATATAATTTCTTATACCAGAGCAACAATTCATTCACATGGTAAAGTATGAACTAAGAACTCTATTGAGAACCAACAAACTATGCTCTCAGTCATTGAGGCAATTGCAATTTATCATAACATCGAAAAGAGTCAATATAAGGGCTTGTAAAGCAAATCCACATACTCAATCATCTTTTAATCTTTCATAATTGCTAACACTCACGCGGTATCATGAGGTCAAAGCTTCAATTGGACATAGAGAAAGATAGGGGCTTAAAATTTTGCCTCCCAACTATTTACCTCAAGGGTAATGTCAGTAGAAATAACTAATGATCACCCACATCCGAGTGGGTATATGTGTCTAGATCATTCCCCAACACATGATGCTTGCCAAGAGAGAAAGGCGAAATATAGTAAGTGGTGAAGATCACCATGACTCTTGCATAAAGGTAAGTACTACTCCCTCCGTCCCATAATATAGGACTTTTTTGACACTAGTATAGTTTTAAAAAGCATCTTATATTATAGGAAAGAGGGATTAGAAAGTAAAAGTAACATATAGGCCCTTCGTAGAGGGAAGCAAAAGTTGGCATGTGCTTTTTGTTTATGGATGTGCAAACCCTTAATGCAAAGGAACATTGCGTTGTATTGCCCTTTATGATAGCAACCTTTATTATGAAGTCCATAGCTTTTATTTATTTACCATCACAAGTTCATGCAAAGCTTATTTTCCCTTACAATAAAAGATCATACATATTTAGGAGCAATTTTTATAGCTTTTTGCACCGATGACAACTTACTTGAAGGATCTTACTCAATCCATAGGTAGGTATGGTGCACTCTCATGGCAAAACTGGGTTGAGGGTGTTTGGATGCACAAGTAGTATCTCTACTTGGTGCGGAAGTTTTGGCTGATATGGGGTGGAAGAAAGCATCACATGTTAAACGATCTATAACCATATGACTTCTATTCGTAAATAGGCAAACATAATCCATTATGTTGTCTTCCTTGTCCAACATCAACTTCTTAGCATATAATATTTTATTGATTGCTCACAATCGTAAAAGATGTCCAAGATAATATATTTATATGTGAACCTCTCCTTCTTTATTACTTCCTTTTAATTGCAAGAATGACCAATCGCTATGTTTGTCAACTCTCACCAAATTTCAATCGACATACTTCTTATATGTGAAGTCATCACTCCCCATAAGATCATCATATATACTCCTTTGCTTTTATTCTATACTTCTTTTATTTCTTATTTCTCAAGATCATAATAGCAAGCAAAGCCCTCAACTCAAAACTACTTTTTATTATATAACTCTCGGACTCGCTTACATATGGGGAACATGTTGGAGATATGGCCTGGAGGCAATCATGTATGATGATATTTCCTATGTGTGTATGAATAAAGATAGTCCTTGGACATTATCATTGATGTGTATTAACAAGTATGTGACTTGTTTATGAGACTAGGCATTGTATGGTGACTATCCTAAATGGTCCCTAGTCGAAAGGGCTATGTGGACGCGCAGCCAGTTAGACTAGCATATGACACGGTGGATGGTCCGGTCTCACTGGCCATGTAGCATTGGATGCTAGCCGGATAATATGGACTCAAAAAGGTTTGGTCGGATCCGACATAATCAGATCCGAGTCGAGATAAGGTCTGAGTTAGACAGACCCAGCTATGAGACGCAGCGATAGGTCATCTGTGAGTCTCTAGTACAACATACGTTCTATGTCCTAAGACCTGAGCTGGCGCATGTACTTGGGATGGTGACAGACTTGCTTTGGGACGACCAAATGCTACTCTGTGACTAGGTAGTTACAAAGGTAGGTTTCGGGCTTGTCCAGACCCATGTTGTGAGACATGGTCGAGCAAGATGGGATTTGCCCCTCCGATAAGGAGAGATATACTCTGGGCCCCTCGGGTGATCCGACCTGGATAAGCATGGCCATGTGATGACGATTATGAGATAATCCGAAGTGTTGGTCGGATACACCAGAACGAGAAAGAGGTCTTGCATCAACAAGGATGACCATGTCGCCTTTTGCACGACAACATATATCGTGTGACAAAGGGAACAAAAGTGTGAAGTACAGGTTCGCCTAACCAGCTTCATCGGACACTTGGATTCGACACGTTTTTCTAGAGGCTGCTACCGATTGGTTGAGTCAGATGTGATCTGACTCGCGACAAAGTGAACGAGAACCTAAGGGGTCACGTGCTTAAGGGAAGGAACAAGTGGGCTTTAGGATCCGTGCGAGGCCGAAGAGTTGAGCCCGCGCCGGATGCCTATATATAGTGGAGGTGCGGCAGACCTATCCGATTGATCCCTTCGGCGCTATCATCAGGGTTTGCATGCGTTGTGAATAGACACCTCCACTCGCCGCCGACTATGTGATCGGACCTAGCAGTCCGCCGCACGGTGTTTTCCTCCTGCATGCGTGGATACCGTTAGAAGCTGTGTACTTGCGCCGCTCCGGCGAACTTGTACGTGGGTTCCCACAGACCGGCTGTTCAAGGGAGATCAGACCAACTGCTCAAGGGAGAACGGACGAGGAGGAGATGGACCACACGGACGCGCTGTGCCACCTGTACTTCCGCTGCACGACACTGCGCGTCTAGTGGTAACGATCTGTGATCCACCTCCATAGCATGTTCTTGGATGTTCTGCGTGTAGGAATTTTTTTAATTTGCATGCGATGCACCTACAGTAGAACCCAACAGACCATAAAGCACAACTCAAAGCTAGATCATACTAAAAAATTTATTCTACTAGACCAAGATATAACCAAAAGGATCAAACTAGGGAAAACGATAAAAGTAAAAGATGCGATGGTGATACGATACCGGGGAACCTCCTCCAAGCTTGGCACAAGCCAAGGGGAGTGCTCATACCCATGTGTGTAGTTGTCTTTCTTTTGAGGTGGTGATGTTGGAGTTGTTGATGAGGTTGGAGGCTTGTCCTCCGTCTTCCAAGGCATAGGCTGACCATCGTAAAAAGATGATGAGTCTCAGGGATCCACAAATCTGCAGCCAAACTTATTCTCTTAAATCTGTATTGATACTCACAATTTTGGTTTTGTAGGTCATAGATCTGGGCTGGGAGATGCTCGATTTTCTCGTAAAGCTTGAAGATGTCCTCCCCGATGTCCTTGGCGTCCAGCTTGTGCTTATGGGTAAACTCCGCGATCATCATGTGATTGGCATTGAGTCCATGTTCCACCATCCCTTGGCACTTGAAGACTTGCTGCTCCATTTCTTCGAGCCTTGTATCCACGCTGTCGGCCACGTATGCGGAAGCGATGGTGAGCCCAGATTACAAGGCATGGCTAGAGGCCATGAGATCCGAGTTAAAGTCCATGGATGATAATCTAGTCTGGGACTTGGTTGATCCACCACCTGTCGTAGTTGCCATTGGTTGCAAATGGGTCTTTAAGAAGAAAACCGATGTGGATGGAAATGTTCAAATCCACAAAGCTCGGCTTGTCGCTAAAGGTTATGGACAAGTTCAAGGAATTGACTACGACGAGACCTACTCGCCGGTAGTGATGCTAAAGTCGGTGAGGATCATATTAGCTATAGCTGCATATTTCGATTATGAGATATGGCAGGTGGATGTCGAAACGGCTTTCGTTCATGGAAATTTAAAAGAGGATGTATACATGACACAGCCCGAAGGTTTTTTCGATCCAACTAACGCTGGTAATATATGCAAGCTCAAGAGATCCATTTATGGATTGAGGCAAGCAACTCGGAGTTGGAACATTCATTTTCATGAAGTTATCGTTGACCTTGGTTTCATCAAGAACGAAGAGGACTATTGTTTATACAAGAAGTCTAGTGGGAGCTCGGTAGTATTCTTGATCTTGCATGTGGATGACATACTGCTGATCGGAAATGATGTTTCAATGTTGAACTCAGTCAAGGAATCATTGAATGGCAAGTTTTTGATGAAAGACCTTGGAGAGGCAGTTTACATTTTAGGCATCAAGATCTATAGGCATAGATCGAGGAGGCTTCTTGGCTTAAGCCAGAGCACGTACATAGATAGAGTGTTGAAGAGGTTCAACATGAGTGAGGCCAAGAAAGGGTTCTTGCCTGTCTCACATGGTATAAGGCTAAGCAAGACTCAGATTCCTACGACTTCCGATGAGCGAAACCAGATGTGTAGGATTCCATATGCCTTGGCAATCAGATCCATCATGTATGCCATGCTTTGTACACGACTTGATGTTGCCTATGCAATAAGCTTAACAAGCAGATACCAGGCCGACCCAGGTGAGAGTCACTAGATAGCGGTGAAAACTATCTTGAGGTACCTGAAAAGGACTAAAGAGATGTTCCTAGTGTATGGAGGTGAGGAGGATCTCTGTGTAAAGGGTTATACTGATGCTAGTTTCCAAACCGACAGGGATGATTGTCGATCGCAAACTGGATTCATGTAAGTCATGAATCGAGGAGCAGTGAGCTGGAGAGTTCCAAGCAAGTTACGGTTGCCGACTCCACAACAGAGGCCAAATACATTGCGGCTTGTGAACCGCAAAGGAAGGTGTTTGGATTCGGAAGTTCCTGGAAGATGTTGGTGTGTTCCCGGATGGTAAAAACCGGTGGACCTTTATTGCAGTAATTCAGGTGCCATCGCACAGGCCAAGGAGCCGAGACAACACCACAAGACCATGCAGATAGACGGAAAATATCACCTGGTATGAAAGCTTGTAGAGAAAGGTGATACAGATTTATGCAAGATTCATACGTATGGAAATGTTGCAGATCCATTGACTAAACCGCTTCCACAACCCAAGCATCAGGGGCACGTTAGAGCTATGGGCATTTGATGTCTATTTGATTTACTCTAGTGCAAGTGGGAGACTGTTGGAGATATGCCCTAGAGGCAATCATGTATGATGATATTTTCTATGTGTTTATGAATAAAGATAGTCCTTGGACATTATCATTGATGTGTATTAACAAGTATGTGACTTGTTTATGAGACTATGCATTGTATGGTGACTGTCCTAAATGGTCCCTAATTGAAAGGGCTGTGTGGACGCACAACCAGTTGGACTAGCATATGACACGGTGGATGGTCCGGTCTCACTGACCATGTAGCATTGGATGCTAGCCGGATAATATGGACTCAGAAAGGTTTGGTCAGATTTGACATAATCGGATCCGAGTCGAGATAAGGTCTGAGTTGGACAGACCCAACTATGACACGCAGCGATAGGTCATATGTGAGTCTCTAGTACAACATACGTTCTATGTCCTAAGACCTGAGCTGGCGCATGTACTCGAGATGGTGACAGACTTGCTTTGGGCCAACCAAACGCTACTCCGTGACTAGGTAGTTACAAAGGTAGGTTTCGGGCTTGTCCAGACCCATGCTGCGAGACATGGTCGAGCAAGATGGGATTTGCTCCTCTGATCAGGAGAGATATACTCTGGGCCCTTCGGGTGATCCGACCTAGATAAGTGTCGGGACCCCGATCCTAAGTCATATGATTCCATACTGTAACAAGCCACACCACTTTGCGGCCTCACGCACGGTACTCCACGGCTGCCACCTTACCTTGGCCGGGACCGTTTGCGTCTTTTGGCTCACGTATGTGAACATGTCGCTGGCAATCACACAACGAAGAACCCGGGCCGACATAACTAGTCATAGAACCCAAGTGGCACATCCATACGGAAACAGACATACATAACCCAGCAATGTAGGTGTCGGCCTCAAGCGTGTGTAGACGAGTCGTAGCAAGTTACAAGGACTCCATTACGTCACGAGACACGAATGTCATCACTGCACGTAGACGAGTCATAACAGGCTACAAGGACTCCATTACACTGCGAGACATTTCCCCGAAGGGACAGACACAGCAGCAAAGAAGGATACATGTTGGTCAATCAATGTGTCCGGAGCAATAGCAAGCTACCATGGCTCGGTGGAAGCACAAAGAGGCAGTTTCCCGTAAAGAGTACTACTAAAGGCACACGACTAGGTGTCGGATCCCATACATACCGTTGCACGTCACACGTACGCACGACATGCCCGATATGCATAGATACAACCATGGCATCACAGCATAACCATACAATAACATGACTTTTATTTAAGAGGCTCAGACGAGCCTTGCATAATATGTTCATACAGACAGGGGTGACATGACCCGACACTCAAGTCAGACAAACATAGTCATACAAGCCAGCAGAAACTAAAGCTGCCTGGGTACAGACGGCAAAATATAAAAGGGGCACATGGCCTGACTATCTACAGCCCACCACACGGGCAAGATCGTAGCTGGGACACCAGCTATTCGGCATCGTCAACGTCTAGATAAAACCCACCTGATGGGTCCTGGTTTTCTTCTGCAACATTAATTAAGCAAGGGTGAGTACAATCGTACTCAGCAAGTCCTTAAATAAGACCTAGTCTATTTATGCTCATGTATCAACAAGGGGGTGGTGGAGTTTATGCAGAATGCTAGCTTTGACTCATGGCTAACCTACACTACTCAGTTCTACACTCTTTGTTACAATTTTACTTATCGCACACGAGTCCACTAACTCCATCTCAATACACCACCATGGACTCACCTTCCCCTTCCGGAAGAGTGCCATCCACGGTACTCACACTTGTCTTGAGATTTTTAGAAGTATCCATTTGATTATCTATGAACAGCATAAGTTCTCCAAGTAGTCCATATCCGAGGACGCGGCTATTCGAATAGTTTCATACCCTGCAGGGGTGTACTTCTTCACACACGCTCTCCCCACTTATCGCTGTGTGCCATAAACCATGCACCTCGGCAACCTTCAAGCGGATGCCCAGCGAGGGAGTCGGCCACGACCGTCAATCACATAAGACCTCTAGTCCAGGCTACCGCCTATTTGAGACTGACCCGCACGGAAGTCCGGTCGAAGTTTCCGCTACGGTCCCAAACGATGTGCGCAGGGTTCCCAAGCCCACCATTCGGGTGACCCTTGGTACACCATGCCACTGCCTACCGCGTCGTAACCCACCCCGAGGGTCAGCGCTACGCACGGCCTCCAGCATGCTATAAACACCAGAAACTACTTGCAATACCTGGACCAAAGACTAAGCGACTGATAAGTCGAGCGGGGTCATATTTCAGGGCCCAGCATGTGGTAGTATCTCGTCTTGGATCACAAACACGGAACCTAGTTCCTAAGAACGGTCCCAATGAGACAACCCACTATGTACTCCTACATAGCCTCTCATCGCTACCTTTACCAAATCGTGTTCATTATATGCTCATCACATCGGACAACACTATTTCACTCAGTTCATCACCCAGATGAAACAGACCTGACACAACTCTAAGCATAGCAAGCATAGCAGGCAAAGTAAGCTAAGCACATCATGGATCAAGCATCTACCAGGTAAGCTAGGTTGCAAGGTTTAGCTATTTACTGTGACAAGATCAGGTCATGCATAAGAATAGGATCATCTACCGTGAATGACTGACATGTGATCGTTTGTCCTAATGCAATAAATGAGAGCAGGAGCGAGAGAATGGGATGTTATCGGAATGATCAATGGGGTTGCTTGCCTTGCTGGGTTGCGGAGGAGTTCTCTCCTTCGTCAGGGTACGGAGTAGTATCCTCCGGATTAGGGCCTACCGCAACGCAGATAAAAACATTCAATACAAGCAGATGCAACAATATGATGCATGATCATGGCATAATGGTATGCATGGATGAGCTAATGTAACTAGTGATCATGTCAATTTGAAATGCATTTGAATATAGGTTCAAAGTTGTTCTCATTTCAAATTCTATATATTGACCTAATGCTAAAATGTCCATGTTCACCTATTTAGGTTGCTCTAACATGCATGAGAATAGCACCATTGGATTCATTGGATTTTTCTGATAAATTTTCATATATAAATTATTTTCATCTGACTTACAGATTATTTTATATGATTTTACAAAGTTTTAAACATTTTCTGGAATTATTTTTATTAAGAAAATGATTAAATGCGTCAGCCTGATGTCATGCTTGCGTCAGCAGTCAACAGGGCCAGGTCCAGGTCAAACCTGACCAGTGGGACCCGCCTGTCAACCTCTCAGGACTGGCTAGTGTCACTGTCAGGTGGCCCCTGTAGTCAGTGACTCAGGGGTTAATCCCGAGTTGACCCGAGGTTTGACTCGGGCCAGGGCCCACTGTCAGTGTCTAGGGGGTTAGTTAGCACGGTCATTAGTCACTAATGACGTCGCCACGCTGGCACTTGCCGGAGGGAGGCCGGCGGCGGCGAGCCGAGACGGTGGGGGTCACCGGAAATCTTCCTCCGGCGACCATTTGAGCGGCGGAGGGCATCTACGGACGGCTAAGGCTCGCGCGCATCCACCTAGGGCAACGGGAGGACGTGGGGTCGCCGGAGTCGATGACCACGACGACTTTGGCGGCGACCGGAGCTCGGCAACGACGAGGTTAGCGGCTAGGAGGCGAGGAGGACCACTGGGAGAGGGGGAGAAGGACATGAAGCTCACAGGGAGTCGGACGGACTGGCCGGCGGGCTTGGGGATGACCGGACGGCTCCAAACGACGGCGAGGACCGAAGGCGACCGGCGGAGGGGATTCGGTGATGACAGCGAAGCAGAGGGCTCCCGGCTCGATTCCTCCGTCGAGGCGCTTCAGAGGCTCAGCGCGGAGCTGCTGGTTGGGTCAGGGGGGCTCAGGGGTGGCTAGAACGGCGGCACGACGGCAAGGAGTTGCGCGTCCATGGCGGGTCCAAGAGGAGAAGAGGGAAGAGCGGGGAAGAGGAGGGAGAGAGTGGCGGGGAAGCGTCTCGGAGCTTATCCCCGTCGTCGCGCTGGCGAGGGAGGGGCCAGGCAGGCAGCTGCGTGGCGCCACCGGCGTGAGCGCACGGCGGCCACATGCCACGCCTACTGGACGCCAGGAGGAAGAAGACCCTCCTGGGCCAGATGGGCCAGCAGGTAAGCTCCCTCTCTCTTTTTCTCTTTTTTTTCCTTTCTTCTGTTTTCTATTTTTCTGACCTATGTTTATTTTATTTCTAGGTTCAAATAACTTTCAAATTATCCCCAAACAATTTCTAAAATAGAGTTTGAATATTTCAAACCTATTCAAAAAGTTTCAGGGGTTTTGAAACCAGAATTAATGATAATGATTTTATTTGTCATTTTCAGAGACTTAAATCATAAATGTAAATCATTTGAAATGTTCAAATAATTAAAATGGTCCCTGGTATATCCATGTCCTCAATTATCAGACATAGGGAACATTTTTGATGGGCATTTTGGATTTGTTGAAATTTCACTAATTTGAATTGCTTTATTCAATGTGGGTTGGGGTTTTCTTTTCCTCCCCATTTCAACTTAATGCAATGATGATGAATGATGATGCAAGCACAAGACCAACCTAAGACACTTGCTAGGGTTGTGACAACTCACCCCCACTCAAAAGAATCTTGTCCCAAGATTTTGAAGTCGTCGGGAAGAGCGCGGGGTACTCTAGTCGAAGACGATCTGCTCTTTCCCATGTCGCCTCCTTTTCATAATGATGTGACCACTGAACCTTAAGAAACTTGATGTTCCGATGCCGATTGGTACGCTCAGCTTGATCAAGAATACGAACAGGGTATTCTCGATATGAAAGGTTATCTTGGAGATCAAGCGCTTCGTGGTCCACTTCTCGGACAGGGTCCGAAAAACAACGCCTGAGTTGAGAGACGTGGAAGACTTCATGAACTTTGGAAAGATGCAGAGGAAGTTCCAATTGGTAGGCAACCTGTCCTCGTTTAGCAAGAATGCGAAAAGGTCCAATGTAACGAGGAGCCAACTTGCCTTTGATACCGAATCGATGGGTACCCTTCAGAGGTGTAACCCGAAGGTAAGCCTTCTCGTCAACTTCATAAGTCACAGACTTATGATGACAGTCATATTGACTCTTTTGACGGGATTGGGCTATTTTCAACTTTTCACGAATAATGCGAACTTGCTCCTCTGCATCCTGGATCATATCCGGACCAAAGAGTTGCCTCTCTCCGGTTTCTGACCAGTTAAGAGGTGTTCGGCATTTTCGTCCATAGAGAACTTCAAAAGGGGCTTTGCCCAAGCTTGATTGATAACTATTGTTATAAGCAAATTCGGCAAATGGAATACATTTCTCCCAATCCATACCAAAGGATATAACACAAGCTCGGAGCATGTCTTCGAGAATTTGATTGACTCGCTCAACTTGACCACTTGACTGAGGGTGGAAAGCAATGCTAAAGGATAGATGAGTCCCCATAGCGGTTTGAAAACTTTCCCAAAAACGAGAAGTAAAGATACTTCCACGGTCTGAGTTAATCTCCAAGGTAACACCATGAAGAGAAACTATTCGAGAAACGTATAACTTCGCTAGCTGACTAGCAGTAATGCTTTCACGAACAGGAAGAAAATGAGCCACTTTGGAGAGGCGATCAATGACTACGAAGATAGGATTGTTTCCTCTCTTGGTCCTGGGAAATCCGGTGATGAAATCCATACCGACCTTATCCCATTTCCATTCAGGAATGGCTAAGGGTTGAAGAGTGCCAGCAGGCCTTTGATGTTCTGCTTTCACATGACGACAAACGTCGCAGTTAGCAACATACTGAGCAATTTCCCTCTTCATCCTAGTTCACCAGAACCTCTGGCGTAGGTCCTGAAACATCTTGGTACTACCCGGATGAATTTTGAGAGGAGAATCATGAGCCTCCTTAAGAATCAGCTGCCTGAGATGTTGGCTTTTAGGAACCACTAAACGGCCCTGAAAAAGCACTACACCTTAATCATCTATAGAGAAGTCCTTAGCGCAACCGCTAACGAGGTTCTCTTTGATCCGGGAAATTCCCTTATCACGCCTTTGGCCAGCTATGATTTGATCCTTAAGAGTAGGTTTCGCCACCAAGTTGGATAGGAATCCTTAAGGAACAATGTGAAGATTTAACTTCCTGAATTCCTCATGGAGAAGCGGTTGACCTTGTTGTAACATCAAATTGTTACAATAAGATTTACGACTTAGGGCATCAGCCATGACATTGGCTTTCCCCGGGGTGTAAGTTATCCCAAAATCGTAATCTATAATCAACTCTACCCACCGTCTTTTCCTGAGATTCAAATCCGGCTAGGTGAAAATATATTTCAGACTTTGGTGATCAGTGTATATCTCACAACGATTACCCAGAAGGTAATGTCGCCATGTCTTTAGTGCATGGACTACAGCTGCAAGCTCAAGATCATGTGTTGGATAATTATCCTCATGTGGACGCAACTGTCGAGATGCGTATGCAATCACATGACGATATTGCATGAGAATGCAACCTAATCCTTGTCGCGAGGCGTCGCAGTAGATAATAAAGTCCTTAGAAAAATCTGGTGGCACCAGAACGGGAGCAGAGGTCAGTCATCTTTTCAACCCCAGAAAACTATGCTCACATTGTGGGGTCCACTCGAGCTTTTTATCTTTCTTGAGGAGTTCAGTCAGAGGTTTCGCAACCTTGGAGAAATTCTCAACAAAGCGGCGACAATAGCTCGCTAAGCCAAGGAAACTCCGAACTTGCTTAACCGATTCAGGTTGAGTCCAATCAAGGACGGCCTGAACTCTCTCGGGATTGACAGCAATACCTTTGCCAGAGATCACGTGGCCCAGATAGGTCACTTCCGGCAACCAGAATTCACACTTAGAGAATTTGGCATACAGGCGGTGCTCTCGAAGTTTCATCAATACCAGCCTTAGATGCTCGGCATGTTCTTGTTCGTTCTTTGAGTAGATGAGTATATCGTCGAGGTAAACCACGATGAATTTATCCAAATACTCCATGAAGATCGAATTCATCAAACGAGAGAAAGTGGCTGGAGCATTGGTTAAACCGAAGGACATGACGGTGTACTCATATTGGCCATAACGAGTGACAAAAGCCGTTTTTGGAATATCCCCGTTTCTAATTCTGATTTGATGGTATCCCAACCTAAAATCCATTTTGGAAAAGACAGAGGATCCGGCGAGTTGATCATACAAATCGTTGATCCTGGGGAGCGGATACTTGTTCTTGATAGTGACCAAATTCACTGGTCGGTAATCCACAACCATCCGATCCGATCCATCCTTCTTCTTAACGAATAGGACGGGGCAAGCCCAAGGAGAAGATCTAGGACGAATGAAACCTTTCTTCAAAGCTTCATCGAGTTGGGTTTTTAGCTCGGCTAGTTCTAAGGGTGCCATCTTATAAGGTCTTCTGGCTATTGGGACTGTCCCTCGAATAAGTTCTATCACGAACTCAACATCTCTGACAGGTGGAATACCTGGCAGTTCTTCTGGAAAGACATCCGGAAAATCACGGACTACCGGAATATCTTCTAGCTCAGGGAGAGGGCTAGCATTTAAGGAGTAAAGTTGGCGCTTGGTTGTTCGAGTAGAGACATTAACTATCTCTCCCGAGGGATGTGTAAGTTGAACATTCCTAGAATGAGTATCAATCTTGGCATAGTGGGATTTCATCCAATCCATACCTAGAATGATATTGATGTCCGAAGACTTAAGAGCTATCAAGGATGCTAGGAATACTAGTCTATCCACCAGAATTTCATTATCATGGCTCACTCTAGAAGTTTACCATTTTGAACCAGGAGTCTGAACTACTAAAGGAGTGGGCATGTCACAGAAAGACATGTTATGCAACTGTGCATAACTTTCTAAGATGAATGAATGAGATGCCCCAGTATCAAATAGAACAGATGCTGGATGGCTATTAACAAGAAGCATACCTAGAATGACATCAGGGTCTTCAAGAGCTTCTTTAGCAGACACATAATTAACTCGCCCACGGGCAGGAATTGGCTTCACATAGCAGGCTTTCCCTGGCTTTCCGCGTCCAGCGGGCTTAACATTGTTCTGGGGACATTCACGAGAATAATGTCCCGGTTCTCCACACTTGTAGCATACCACTGTAGCACGAGGGGCGACATTTACTTGTGGTCCTCCAAATGGTTTAGGTGGAGGGTTGGACTGAACTGGACGAGGTGCCTGGAAGGATGGCCTCGCAGTGTACCTTGCCGGCATAGCTGCATTGGGTACCCATATTCGGCGCGTGTTGGGTCCTGAACCCAATGCAGGGTTGAAGTCATGGTTATGTCTCCTTGTGGCCTCGTAGTCAGTCTGTCCGGACTCAGCATTGATGGCCTTATTGACGAGAGCGTGGAAGGTGGTGCACTCGTGCATTCGAAGATCTCGGCGAAGCTCAGCGTTAAGTCCCTTGCGGAACCTAGCCTGCTTCTTAGCATCAGTTGAGACTTCTTCTGGGGCATAGCGAGCAAGATTACCAAACTCGCGGTTGTATGCATCCACTGACAATGTGCCCTGGGTGAAGGCGCAAAATTCCTCTCTCTTGCGGTCCATCAACCCTTCCAGGATGTGATGGAGACGAAATGCGGCACTGAACTCTGCCCAGGTTGGTGCAGGTCCCTGGGGACGCATAGCTTCATAGCTTTCCCACCACAGGTTTGCAGGTCCCTCCAGAAAGTATGTCGCAAAGGTCACCTTATTGGCCTCTGAAACATTTGTAGCTCGGATCTTACGTGACATGCTAGTCAGCCAATCATCCGCATCGAGAGGGTCAATCGAATGATGGTACTTAGGCGGACACAGCTTGATAAAGTCACCAAGTGACACTCCATCATGGTGATCACTGCGGGGAGCACGAGCTGTGTTCTGTTCAATTTTCTCCAACAACCTGTTGGTCTCCCTCTTATTCCTTTCAGCTTCTAGCATCACCTCTGCTAGAGATGGTGCTCGTGGCAGCTCTTCTTGCCTTGGCTGGCTACTCTCGCCTTGCTCGGGAGCAGACACGGGGTTGTTCCTAGTTGACACCATCCCGAGGAAAACAATCCACAGCTTAGAGATAGAGAGCAACAACTCTAAGATATGAGTTAAGGAATGCACTGATCAACATGGCATGTAAGATAAGCACCAATCAACATGGTAAAGCAACTACCATATGAACATTAGGTTTCATACACACCATGGCTTAGTTTAGTACAAACCCAAGCTGAAAACAACTACGAAGAGATGACACAACTCATCGGAGGCATTACAAGCATCCTATACATTATCTATCTACACCTCCGGAACTCAACTCTCGACCTTGATCATATCCCACAAGACACACAGGACTGTGGCGATACGTCTACTACCATACTAGATCTAACATCCACGCACTCAAACATCACCGTAGAATGCCTCGTACAGGTTACCCCCGTGACCTGGGAGCTGAACCTGCGGATCTGGAAACACTCTAGCCTGGGATCCCTGGAAACCATAAGGACACGGGTGTGGCCTTGGTCCCCTTGTCGGCGGCAACAACGGTCCTCGAAGAGGGGTGATGCCTCCAACATCAGGCCAGTCTACGTGTGCTGGCAAATGAGTCCGCGATGGAGTCAGCATCTCCATATCTCCATAACCTGTCTGCACGACAGGTGCCAACTGTGTCAAGGCTGTCCAAAGACGGGCACGGGTAGCATAGAGCTCCATGCGAAGGGCACGTGCATCACGATCCCTGTTCTCCAACATCTGAGCAGTCACCTGCAGCCTAGGATCTTCATGAGAATGATCAGAGTAGGCTGCACTGAGATATCCATCCTCTCCT
The DNA here is from genome assembly GCA_022496015.1 of Hordeum marinum. Taxonomy (NCBI): domain Eukaryota; kingdom Viridiplantae; phylum Streptophyta; class Magnoliopsida; order Poales; family Poaceae; genus Hordeum; species Hordeum marinum. The sequence continues at coordinate 134,194,043 of CM039677.1, read as the reverse complement.
CCCATGGAAGCAAGAACATAGCAGAACTCCGTGTTCTGAAGCAGACCATGGTGATACCTCATAATCATCAGCATAGTGTAAGCGGCTTCCTGAACTGCCATATCTATGGTAACTCTCAATCCATGAGTCTAGTGAAGCGGCTCTGCAGCTCCAGGATATGAAGGGTATATCCTAACAGTACACAGATACTGACTCTGGTTGAAATCTCGGTACTGCTCCTCCACTGTGTACTCCGAGTACCAATGATATCCAGCCTCCATCATCACTCTAACCAACATGGCTGTGTGACCCGGCACATCAATGCACCTGGTCAGACGGACCACCTGACGGAAAGGACGAGACGGCATCTGAAACAGAGAATGATGCAAAGACATTAGAGATCCTAGCGGAAATTGGACAGCATAACGGCCGTAATTGCTCAACAAATTTTTTGAGGCAATTGAAAAGAGATTGGAAAGGCATAACCACTCGACTATCTAGACTCAAATCTCTTCTCCATCTGTTGGTCACACCAACAATACTTGAATAACTGCACTCACTTACGAACAAGCTAGCTATTGGTCCATGGCTAGTAACTCGTCATCCTAAGCAATAGATGAGAATCCTAGTTCCTATCCCTGTAGAGAAGATGAGAATGACCCAACATAGAATAGCTAGGGAAGAGGAGTAAAAGAGCCTTACGTTCCCTTCCACAATCAATTCCCCTACTTATCTATAGTGTTTCTAGACTCAACATCGGCCGGTTTGGCTTGGTAGTCCTACAATCAGTCAGGCTATGATACCAACGCTATCAGGACCCCGATCCTAAGTCATATGATTCCATACTGTAACAAGCCACATCACTTTGCGGCCTCACGCACGGTACTCCACGGCTGCCACCTTACCTTGGCCGGGACCGTTTGCGTCTTTTGGCTCACGTATGTGAACATGTCGCTGGCAATCACACAACGAAGAACCCGGGCCGACATAACTAGTCATAGAACCCAAGTGGCACATCCGTACGGAAACAGGCATACATAACCCAACAATGCAGGTGTCGGCCTCAAGCGTGTGTAGACGAGTCGTAGCAAGTTACAAGGACTCCATTACGTCGCGAGACACGACTGTCATCACTGCACGTAGACGATTCGTAACAGGCTACAGGGACTCCATTACACTGCGAGACAATTCCCCAAAGGGACAGACACAGCAGCAAAGAAGGATACATGCCGGTCAATCAATGTGTCCGGAGCAGTAGCAAGCTACCATGGCTCGGTGGAAGCACAAAGAGGCAGTTTCCCGTAAAGAGTACTACTAAAGGCACACGACTAGGTGTCGGATCCCATACATACCGTTGCACGTCACACGTACGCACGACATGCCCGATATGCATAGATACAACCATGGCATCACAACATAACCATACAATAACATGACTTTTATTTAAGAGGCTCAGACGAGCCTTGCATAATATGTTCATACAGACAGGGGTCACCATGACCCGGCACTCAAGTCATACAAGCCAGCGGAAACTAAAGCTGTCTGGGTACAGACGGCAAAATATAAAAGAGGCACATGGCCTGACTATCTACAGCCCACCACACGGGCAAGATCGTAGCTGGGACACCAGCTATTCGGCATCGTCAAAGTCTAGATAAAACCCACCTGATGGGTCCTGGTTTTATTCTGCAACATTAATTAAGCAAGGGTGAGTACAATCGTACTCAGCAAGTCTTTAAATCAGACCTAGTCTATTTATGCTCATGTATCAACAAGGGGGTGGTGGAGTTTATGCAGAATGCCAGCTTTGACTCATGGCTAACCTACACTACTCAGTTCTACACTCTTTGTTACAATTTTACTTATCGCACACGAGTCCACTAACTCCATCTCAATACACCACCATGGACTCACCTTCCCCTTCCGGAAGAGTGCCATCCACGGTACTCACACTTGTCTTGAGATTTTTAGAAGTATCCATTTGATTATCTATGAATAGCATAATTTCTCCAAGTAGTCCATATCCGAGGATGCGGCTATTCGAATAGTTTCATACCTTGTAGGGGTGTACTTCTTCACACACGCTCTCGCCACTTATCGTTGTGTGCCATAAACCATGCACCTCGGCAACCTTCAAGCGGATGCCCAGTGAGGGAGTCGGCCACGACCGTCAATCACATAAGACCTCTAGTCCAGGCTACCGCCTATTTGAGACTGACCCGCACGGAAGTCCGGCCGAAGTTTCCGCTACGGTCCCAAACAATGTGCGCAGGGTTCCCAAGCCCACCATTCGGGTGACCCTTGGTACACCATGCCACTGCCTACCGCGTCGTAACCCACCCCGAGGGTCAGCGCTACGCACGGCCTCCAGCATGCTATAAACACCAGAAACTACTTGCAATACCTGGACCAACGACTAAGCGACTGATAAGTCGAGCGGGGTCATATTTCAGGGCCCAGCATGTGGTAGTATCTCGTCTTGGATCACAAACATGGAACCCAGTTCCTAAGAACAGTCCCAATGAGACAACCCACTATGTACTCCTACATAGCCTCTCATCACTACCTTTACCAAATCGTGTTCATTATATGCTCATCACATCGGACAACACTATTTCACTCAGTTCATCACCCAGATGAAACAGACCTGACACAACGCTAAGCATAGCAAGCATAGCAGGCAAAGTAAGCTAAGCACATCATGGCACAAGCATCTACCAGGTAAGCTAGGTTGCAAGGTTTAGCTATTTACTGTGACAAGATCAGGTCATGCATAAGAATAGGATCATCTACCGTGAATGACTGACATGTGATCGTTTGTCCTAATGCAATAAATGAGAGCAGGAGCGAGAGAATGGGATGTTATCGGAATGATCAATGGGGTTGCTTGCCTTGCTGGGTTGCGGAGGAGTTCTCTCCTTCGTCAGGGTACGGAGTAGTATCCTCCGGATTAGGGCCTACCGCAACGCAGATAAAAACATTCAATACAAGCAGATGCAACAATATGATGCATGATCATGGCATAATGGTATGCATGGATGACCTAATGTAACTAGTGATCATGTCAATTTGAAATGCATTTGAATATAGGTTTAAAGTTGTTCTCATTTCAAATTCTATATATTGACATAATGCTAAAATGTCCATGTTCACCTATTTAGGTTGCTCTAACATGCATGAGAATAGCACCATTGGATTCATTGGATTTTTCTGATAAATTTTCATATATAAATTATTTTCATCTGACTTACAGATTATTTTATATGATTTTACAAAGTTTTAAACATTTTCTGGAATTATTTTTATTAAGAAAATGATTAAATGCGTCAGCCTGATGTCATGCTTGCGTCAGCAGTCAACAGGGCCAGGTCCAGGTCAAACCTGACCAGTGGGACCCGCCTGTCAACCTCTCAAGACTGGCTAGTGTCACTGGCAGGTGGCCCCTATAGTCAGTGACTCAGGGGTTAATCCCGAGTTGACCCGAGGTTTGACTCGGGCCACGGCCCACTGTCAGCGTCTAGGGGGTTAGTTAGCACGGTCATTAGTCAGTAATGACGTCGCCACGCTGGCACATGCCGGAGGGAGGCCGGCGGCGGCGAGCCGAGACGGTGGGGGTCGCCGGAAATCTTCGTTCGGCGACCATTTGAGCGGCGGAGGGCATCTACGGACGGATAAGGTTCGCGCGCATCCACCTAGGGCAACGGGAGGACGTGGGGTCGCCGGAGTCGATGGCCACGACGACTTTGGCGGCGACCGGAGCTCGGCAACGACGAGGTTAGCGACTAGGAGGCGAGAAGGACCACTGGGAGAGGGGGAGAAGGACAGAAGCTCACAAGGAGTCGGACGGGATGGCCGGTGGGCTCGGGGACGACCGGACGGCTCCAAACGACGGCGAGGATCGACGGCGACCGGCGGAGGGGATTCGGTGATGACGGCGAAGGAGAGGGCTCCCGGCTCGATTCCTCCGTCGAGGGGCTTCAGGGGCTCAGGGCGGAGCTGCTGGTTGGGTCAGGGGGGCTCAGGGGTGGCTAGAATGGCGGCACGACGGCAAGGAGCTGCGCGTCCATGGCGGGTCCGAGAGGAGAAGAGGGAAGAGCGGGGAAGAGGAGGGAGAGAGTGGCGGGAAGCGTCTCGGAGCTTATCCCCGTCGTCGCGTTGGCGAGGGAGGGGCCAGGCAGGCAGCTGCGTGGCGCCACCGGCGTGAGCGCATGGCGGCCACACGCCATGCCTACTCGACGGCAGGAGGAAGAAGACCCTCCTGGGCCAGATGGGCCAGCAGGTAAGCTCTCTCTCTCTTTTTCTCTTTTTTTTCCTTTCTTCTGTTTTCTATTTTTCTGACCTATGTTTATTTTATTTCCAGGTTCAAATAACTTTCAAATTATCCCCAAACAATTTCTAAAATAGAGTTTGAATATTTCAAACCTATTCAAAAAGTTTCAGGGGTTTTGAAAGCAGAATTAATGATAATGATTTTATTTGTCATTTTCAGAGACTTAAATCATAAATGTAAATAATTTGAAATGTTCAAATAATTAAAATGGTCCCTGGTATATCCATGTCCTCAATTATCAGACATAGGGAACATTTTTGATGGGCATTTTGGATTTTTTGAAATTTCACTAATTTGAATTGCTTTATTCAATGTGGGTTGGGGTTTTCTTTTACTCCCCATTTCAACTTAATGCAATGATGATGAATGATGATGCAAGCACAAGACCAACCTAAGACACTTGCTAGGGTTGTGACAATAAGCATGGCCATGCGATGAGGATTATGAGATAATCCAAAGTGTTGGTCGGATACATCGGAACGAGAAAGAGGTCATGCATCAACAAGGATGACCATGTCGCCTTGTGCACGACAACATATATCATGTGGCAAAGGGAAGAGAAATGTGAAGTACAAGTTTGCCTAACTAGCTTCATCGGACACTTGGAGTTAGCACATTTTGCTAGAGGCCACTAACGACTGGTCGAGTCGGATGTGATCTGACTCACGACCGAGTGAACGGGAACCTAAGGGGTCGCGCGCTTAAGGGAAGGAACACATGGGCTTTAGGATCCGTGCGAGGCCCAAGAGTTGAGCCCTCGTCGGATGCCTATGTATAGTGGAGGTGCAGCACACCCATTCGGTTGATCGCTTCGGCGCTGTCATCAAGGTTTGCATGTGTTGCCAATAGCCACCTCCACTCGCCGCCGACTGTGTGATTGGACCTAGCAATCCGCTGTGCGGTGTGTTCCTCCTGCACACGCGGATACCGTTAGAGGCGGTGCATTTGCACCGCTCCGGCGAACCTATACGTGGGATCCCACGGACCGGATGTTCGAGGGAGATTGGACCGGCTGCTCGAGGTAGAACGGTCGAGGAGGAGGCGGAACACGCGGATGCGCTGCCCCACCTCTACTTCTGCAGCATGACACTGCGCGTGTAGTGGTAACGATCTGTGATCCACCTTCATAACATGTTCTTGGATGTTGTGCGCGTAGGAAAATTTTAATTTGCATGCGATGCACCTACGATAGAACCCAACAAAACATAAATCACAACTCAAAGCTAGATCACACTAAAAACTTTATTCTACTAGACCAAGATATAACCAAAAGGATCAAATTAGGAAAAACGATAAAAGTAAAAGATGTGATGGTGATACGATTCTGGGGCACCTCCCCTAAGCTTGGCACAAGCCAAGGGGAGTGCCCATACCCATCTGTTTAGTTGTATTTCTTCTGAGGTGGTGATGTTGGAGTTGTTGATGAGGTTGGAGGCTTGTCCTCTGTCTTCCAAGGCATAGGCTCACCATCGTAAAAAGATGAACGAGTCTCAGGGATCCTCAAATCTGCAGCCAAACTTATTCTCTTAAATCTGTATTGATACTCATAGTTTTGGTTTTGCAGGTCATAGATCTGGGCTTGGAGATGCTCGATTTTCTCGTAAAGCTTGAAGATGTCCTCCCCGATGTCCTTGGCGTCCAGCTTGTGCTTATGGGTAAACTCCGCGATCATCATATGATTGGCATTGAGTCCATGTTCCACCATCCCTTGGCACTTGAAGACTTGCTGCTCCATTGTTTCGAGCCTTGTCTCCACGCTTCCGGTCTTCTTCGGCACCTCAACATCACGAATGTGTAGCACCCCCTCACGCATCTCAATGGTTTGAGGGTGTCTCAGCACCTCTGCAAGATAGGGGTTGATGACCTTCTCGAAGAACTTGTCCTTGAATCACTTGGGGATGTCATGGCGATCTAAATCTGTCCGAAAAACAACTCGAAACATAAACAGGAGATATTGTTGTGATACGAAGGTCTAAACCTTCGGGAGGTTATATATTGAATTTTTACTGACCAACACGAGTATTCTACAAGAAAACAGAGTCCGGAGGGTGCACGGGGTGGCCACAAGCCATAGGGCCGCGTCCTTGGGGGTAGGGTGCGCCCTCCTGGCTTGTCGCCTCCTCATGCACTTGTCGGACTACTTTAAATTTTCCTAATTTATTAAATATTCCAAAACGGAGAAAATTTGCTATTGGAAAAGTTTGGGAGTCGGTTTGCTTACCATATGTAACACCCTGTTATGCCTGGCGGGATCTAAACTGGCCCCACAAAGCAACACTAGCCTTTCGTGCGCACTTTGTCCTCACTCGTGCACACACGGGTCCAACTTCCTGATCGGTCACCCATCCTTGAATCGCTCCAAGCCAAGCACACTTAACTTTGGTATTCTTTTTGCATGGCCTCTTGGAAAATAAGGAATTCCTTGTTGATTTGAGTAGTCTATCATTCCTATTAAGCCAGGCTCTCACATACATCCCCACTCAAAGGAACCGACGTCCTTGTCGGCCCATCAGGAACGTCCCCTCTTGGATCACATATGCGTGTCTAGTCCAGCACATGGGCCATGCCGTGTGCCACAACGGGCCACCTGCGCCATGAGTCACATGCCCACACACCTGACCCACGCATGCCCGTGTAACCACAACTGTTGGCTCTGATACCAATTGTAACACCCCGTTACGCTTGTCGGGATCTAGACTAACCCTACATACCAACACTATCCTTTCCCGTGCACTTTGTCCTCACTCGTGCTCACCTAGGACCAACTTCCTGGTCGGTCATCCATCCAAGAGTCGCTCCAAGACGAGTACACTTAACTTTGGAGTTCTTTTCGCACGGGCTCCCCAAAAAGAAGGAATTCCTTGTTGATATGAGTAGTCTATCATTCCTATTAAGCCGGTCTATCACATGAACGAGAAGAGGTTGCCTACCAATTGGAACTACCCCCTCAGCTTTCCAGGGTTCATGATGTCTTCCACGTGTCTCAACTCAGGCGTTGCTTCATGGACCCTGTCCGTGAAGTGGACCACGAAATGCTTGATCTACAAGATGATCTTTCATACCGAGAATATCCTGTTTGTATTCTCGATCAAGCTGAGTGTGTCACCTGGCGTCGGAATATCAAGTTTCTGAAGGTTCAATGGTCCCATCATTATGAGAATGAAGTTATGTGGGAGCGTGAAGATCATCTTCGACTTGAATATCCGGCTCTCTTCCCGTCGACTCTAGAATCTCGGGACGCAATTCTTTTAAGTGGGGTGAGTTGTCACATCCCTAGCTTTAGCATGCACTAGGGTTCATGTCTGAGTTTGCATCATGTTTAAATTATTTTTAAACTTGAAATAGGGATGATCAAAGCCCTAGCACAATTTGAGTTCAAATAGGTTCAACCAAAATATTATTCAATGATACAAAGTGGCTCTATAAAATGTTCATCTTCTCTGGAATAATGTGGCAACATCAAGCAGAGTGACTCATATTTTTACCTGTCATTTTGGGTTAATTTAATTAATGCAATAAGTATTTGAATTGGAGTTATAAAATACTATAAATAAAGTTATACCTCCAATAAAATTGAAACTTGGACACAGCCTTCGCAATATTTCCTTTAGTGCACAGAAAAAGTTTCATATTTTTATAAAATATTTTAGTGCCTGAACTAAAATAAATCAAATAACAGAAAATATAAAACACAAAGGGAGGGGGAAAGAACCTTACCGGAGGCCTAGGAAGGGCTGGCCCAGTGGCCCAGCTGGCCTAGCTAGCTCCACCATCTTCAACCTCCTGCCTGTAGGCAGGAGGGCGTGTGCTCGCGATGTGCCCGCACGCACGTGGCCACCTCCCGCTTGCCGCCAAGGCAGGAGGCAGCTAGGAGCGTGAGCACGATGCCTTGCCCCGTGCCCCTCTTTCGTTCCCCTCCATCCTCATCTCGTCCTTCCGCCTGGTCTCTCTCTTGCTCTCGTAACTGAGATGCCGTGGATGCCCGTCGTCGATTCACCGCCTCCGATGCCTCCCCGGGCCCACCAAGCCTACCGTCCGACGCGCCATGAGCTTCTCCGTCGAATCCCTCCCTTTCCCTTCTGTTTAAGCTGTCGTAGCCGCCGCTCCCCCCATCGTGCCCAAGCACCTTGCTATCGACGTCATGGCCACCATGGCTAGAGCACATGCCGTGCTTGTTTTAGCACTCCGGCGTGCTCGTGGGGACCCATAGATGCTGCCCCGACCTCCAGCTTCTCCTCCCGCAGCCCGTAACGCCGTGGCCACCCTAGGCCGAGCTCCGACTGCCACGAGCGAGCTTGGCGTTGTTAGCTCCGGCCGCCCCTCGCCTCCCCGCATGTCCCACCCGATGCAGGAGAGCAAGGGCTTCACCCTAGTGCCCTTAGTGGCCACTCCCATGACTGGTAGCATGGACACCGCCGCGACGAGAGGTCGCCGGCGATGAGCTGTCGCCTGAGCCATCGGCCGTTGGGGCCCCATCGTCAGGTGATTAGCTTAAGGCTAACCACCGGTTAACTACCACCCCTAAGTCACTGGCATATGGGCCCAACCCTGTTAATCCTTTGGTTAGTTTAAAATTAAACCATGTTAGTTGAGTGAGTCACTAACAGGTGGGGCCCAGCCACTAGGTTTTACCTGGGCTGATGCCTTTGACGTGCTGACATTATTGTGACGTCAGGCTGATGCAGTAAATATACTCTCGAATTAAAATAAATCTTAAATGATTTATTAATTTAAGAAAATAGTTCAAACTTGTAAAAATCATAGAAATTCAAGCGTAACTCCAAATGAAATAATTTATATGTGAAAATATATCAGAAAAACTCAATGAACCCATCTGTACCATTTTCATGCATGATAGAGCAACCTAAATATGTGAACTTGGACATCTTAGTTCAAATGCAATATGGAGCTTCACATATGAAGTTGATTTTGAACCTTGAGTTCAAACCTACTCCATTTAAAATCTGTTTCTAGATTCATTAGACCAAACCACATCATATTGCCATGTCATATTCATGCGACCTATTGTTGCACTTGATGTGTATTGATTTATTCCCCTTCGATGGTTGTTGTTCGTGTTAGGCACTGTTTCGGAGGGTATATTTGAGTATCCATATGAGGAGCAGTAACGTGTTGATGTCTTATCAGACAAGAAACCCCTCATTGAACATCTCCGATACAAACCCACTCTCTCGATCTTGCTCTCATTTATTGCATTAGGACAATACACTTCAACTTTCACCCGTTCCGATAGTTGAACTCATTCCTCTTCATGAGTTGCCATTGTCATAGTAAATAGCTGAACCAAGAAACCAAGCATACCTAGTACATGCTTGAGACATGTTGTGCCTTTACTTTGCTATGCTTGCTATGCTTAGAGTTGTGTATGGTCTGATTCATCTCGGTGATGAACCGAAGAGAACTGAATGTGTTCCGACGATGAGAGTTAATTGTTGAACCCGATTTGGTAAAGGTAGAGATGAGAGGCCATGTAGGAGTACATGGTGGGTTGTCTCATTGGGACCGTCCTTAAGAACCGAGTCTTGTGTATGTTATCCAAGACTATCTACTACCGCACATTGGGATCCTTAATTGTCTCTCTTGACTTATTAATCGACTTGATCTTTGTCCAGGAGTTGCAACTAGTTTCTGGTGTTTGTAGTTCATGCTAGTAGTCTACCGAGTGGCACCTCGTATAGGTGGGCTTGGGACAGACTAGGCATCATGGCCCGGTATACCAAGTGTAGTACCATCCGTCGAGGTGGGCTTCGGAACCCTGTACACATCATTTGGGGCCAGAGAGGAAACTTCAACCGGACTTCTTTGCGGGTTCGGTCTCAAATAGGTGATAAACCTAGACTAGAGTCTTGTGTGGTTAGTCAGGTCGTGTCCAACTCCCTCGCTAGGATTCCGCTTGAAGGTTGCGGAGGTTCCTTTTACGTGCACATAGCGATAAGTGGCGGGAGCATGTGTGACGAAGACCCCCCTACAGGGCAATCATCTATTCGAATAGCTGCGTCCGCGGATATGTACTACTTGGAGACTTATATGGTTCATAGACAACTGTAATGGTTACTCATAAAAGCCTCAAGACCAGTGTGAGTATCATGGATGGCAATCTCGTAGGAAGTCGGGAGCAAATCCATGGTGGTGTATTGTTGTGGTGTTAGTGGACTTGTCGTGGATTTGTCATGGCAGATGTCTGGGTGAATGGACTTATGTTCGAGGCCATCGCTAAGGCGATGAACTGAAAGGGGTTGGTCGGAATCAAGAGACAAGGGTTTACCCAAGTTCGGCCCCTTGGAAAGAGGTAAAAGTCTATGTCCTGCTCTATGTTGTATTGATTGTGTATTGATTACAAGGGAGCGAGTTCGCTTGACCTAGATATCGATCAACTATTTCATGCCCTAAGCCACCCAGGTAAGTTGCCCTTATATACACGGGTCAAGGCCCTGATCTTACAAGAGTCCGGGTCAGGTTTAAACTTAACAACCGACCTCACCTCTAACTAAACATGCCTTGTCTAACAAGTCGCTCCCGGTGGCCCAAGTCCACCGGGTTACATCCTTCCTTCTAGCTCTGGGCCTTCTGGCCCACTGGTTATGTTTACTCCTAGAGTTATCATAAGCCGCCAACTGCATGACCCGGCCCCACCTGGGAGGGTCTCACACTAGGTATATATCCCTAAAATTAGGCCCTAGATTTATTTGAACTAGTTCTTGTCAATCTCCAAGTCTTCTGGTTGGCGAGTCTTGCCTTCTCTTGTGATCTTCATGACCCACCGAAAAATGGACGATCGTTGCATCTAACAAGTTTTCATGACCCACTGTGACATCATTAATGAAATCAAAAAAGATTCCCCTGACGTCAGAACGGATCTTTCTTCATTAATATGACCAGCCTGAAACTCGAGGTGTCTTCTTAGTATAATCATCACCATGCTCCCTCGATTCCCGCACCTGACCATTCGAGAGGCCATTATGCCCTTATAAATAGGCGCGGGGTTATCACTTTCATTCCACCCCCCCTCACCATCTTATTCTTCTTCCTCCAAGCGCCTGCGCCACCAAAACCAGTTGCGACGCCCGGTCATCGCCGTCTTCACCAGCACTGGCTTCCACATCAACCTGAAACGATCCAGAGCTCCCGGGCGTACACCGCACTCTCCAGGTTTTCACTTTATCCCCTATCAGATCTGCATTAGGGTTTTCTCGCATCCATTGAGTCCGTCGATGTTCATTACTTTCCATGGAAGCATCCTTCATCGATTAGTTGAGAACATTCTTTTAAAGCTTCATAATATTGCTGAAATCATGCGGTTGCTTGCTCCGCACTTAGCCACACTCGTTATAGATCCGCAACTTTGTAATAATTCGAATACTGGCCATCTATTCTTCCGCCATTCTCTTTAGGGCTAAAATATTTTTCTTTTTCTTTCGCCCGTAGATCCTAAATCCATGGTTGTAGTTGTGGAAATGGTTTGTCAACACTCATCAACTTTTCATCCTGCGTAGATAACCTGACCTGCCAACAATCTTCCGGCTCACTTTGTCTCCTCGCAAGTAGTTTCGGCGGCTCACAATTTTTATTGATCCGCCAAATGCTGTTGCCATTTGTACTGGTAGTAACCTTGATCAAGATGTATTTTTGAGATGCCAAATGTTCATGCCTTTCCACAGCTTCCTAAGCCGACACCATGTTGAAGACTCCCTCTACTTGCCATTGGGTACGGTCTGGAGAAACTCTCACTGAGTTCGTCACCATGGGGGTTCTGCCGGCTCAGGACGTCATCTGTTGGCGAGTTCCAAGCATCGAGACCACCCCTAAGCCAAAAGATGGGGAGGTCATTGTCTTCACGAACCATCTCCTTCGGGGTTTCTCTCCTCCCGAATCAATGTTTTTCTGGGACGTTTTTAGACGCTTTCAACTTGCACCTCCAAGATATTGGCCCAAACTCTGTCACCAATATGTGCCAATTCCAGACTTTCTGTGAGGCCTATCTTCAAGAGGAACCATAAGTTGATATGTTCAAGCAGTATTTTTATGTCAATTGCCAGACTAAAATGGTTGATGGGTTAAGTCTTGAGCTTGGAGCCATAACTCTTTAGAGACGGAGAGACATACTTTTCCCAGAAGCAGTCCTGCCAAGCCACCCCAAAGAGTGGAACAAGACTTGGTTCTATTGCCAAGACACTTCGCCAGAGGGGGAGAACCATTGCCGGGCTACCGTCCTTACTGGCTTAGCACATATACAGAACTTCTAGATTGGATATCAGCCGCCAGACGTGCCCAATATGCCTCCACCTTCTCGAAAGTCAGGGCCCGGCTAGCTAATGGACTGACGGGTGTCGATTTAACCCGCTGCTGGGTCTCCTGGAGGATTCTGCCATTGAGCCGCCATGGCACCTTGATGTGTCAGTATACTGGTAAAGTAGATGACCCTCAACGCTTCAACCAAACCCCCTTAATAGATCAGGACCTCAACACCATCGTCATGTCTCTGCCGGGGGAAACATTAGCCACCTGCAGCAAGACTAGCCTAAGCCCCTTCTCTGCTCTTAACACGGCCCCGGATGTAAGTTACTCCATCTTAACCTTCATCCATTCTTTTAATTCCATATCATATTAACCCTTTCTTCCTGATCTGCCTTGTCTTTGTAGGCCAGATCTTCCTTCTGGAAAAAGCTGCTACCCTCAACTCTTAAAAAGCAGAGCAAGGTCCCTAAGGCCTCAAAGCCTAAGGCGTAGTCCCATAAGAGGAAACAATCAACTGAAGAATTATTTGATTTAGACGATTCAGAGGTAGAACTTGAACCCATTGGCCTTCTATTCATGCAACTTATTGACAACGATCACTCACAGGAAGAAGTTGAGTCATAACTATCTTTTGAAGAAATAGCAAGATGATAGCAGACGTCAGATCCGGAGCGCCGGCTTTGGAGATGTTTTATTTGTCTAACCCAATGAACCAACTCCTCGAAAATAGCGCATAGAGGTACCTCCTTGTCCTAAGATTATCTTGCTTGGTTACTATTTTTGCAATTTACTAACTGATTTATCAATGCTAACTTCCCAGGATTCGCCTCCTTCTTTTGGCGATTCAACCGCCTCCAAGCTGCCCCCTTTTATTATTAACCCGGGGTATGTGTTTCTATGCCCCCAAAAATGTTTAATATGTCATACTTCATCATGACATATCAATATTGCCTTTACTCATGGGGCTCAAGTCAAACGAAGGAAGGAGGCCGGGTCATCCGCAACTCCTGATGTCCATGGCCGGAGATCCCAACACCCAATATTCCTGACTCTCATACAGAGCCTTCTGAAATAGAAAAAAATGCCCCTGATGAGGTTCCTTCACATACTGAACCGGCTGCCATGGACACTGAGGCTCCTGAAGGCTAGTCAGATTTTGCTCCTATGCCGCCGAGCCCTCGAATGTCAACTGAACAAGCGGCTTCTCATGAAGAAGTTGTTATCACTGGGGCGGCTTATGAACCTCCAGCTCCCTCACATACACTTTCCAAGCACGTCAAAGGAGACGAGGCAGCTCCCTTGAAGGAAGAAAAGACTCCATCTGATCTTTCCAATTTGGATAAGCTTACTCCCGATGAACTGCACAGTGGTTATTTGAGTCGCCTGCCAACCGAGACCTGGAGTCCAACCTGGTTGCTATGATGAAGAAAAAAATGAGGTACTAAGATTACTTTGCCTCCTTACATATATACTTATGCAGCCCCCAAGAGCCAGTTGATTTTTCCAAAATTCAGCTGGATCTTCCATTCATTTAGCAATCTTTCATAGAACTTCCATGTAGCCCCAAGGGCTAGGTAATTACCTATGTAATGAGTCGGCACTCAAGCATAGATGAAGAGCCAATTGTAGCCCCCAAGGGACGGGTCATTACCTAAGTAATGAGTCGTCACTCAATCATAGATTAAGAGCCAATTGTAGCCTCCATGGGCCGGGTCATTACCTAAGTAATGATCCGGCACTCAATCATAGATTAAGCGCCAATTGTAGCCCCCAAGGGTCGGGTCATTACCTAAGTAATGAGACGACTCTATAAGAAAGAGCTGAGATACATTAGTCCCCAAGTGTCAAGTATATGTCTTGCAATCTGCCTGGGACTTAAATATTGTACTAAGTTCTGATGTAAACTGTATGAGCCGGACCAGCGACTTAAAACTGATAATCTTTCTTCATGTAGGAATCTTTAATTGGTGCTGAATCAGCCATGGAAGACCTAAAGAAGAATCTGGCCTTGCAGCAAAAAGGGCGAGGAGAGGCTGAAGCCAAATGCCATATTGCCTTAACTGAGGTAGATGTACTCAAAGAGGAGCTTAAAGCTGTCAAGAAGTCTGCTGAAGAAAAAACTTCGCCCTAGTTAAACGTGCTGGCGATGAAGAGAGCCGGCTCAAAGTGGTGACTGACGAACTGAACACTCTGAAGGGCCACATCTCCCGCATGATTGGCGCTGTCTTTGGTAAGCATTCACTTTTTCCGTTGATAAGCTATTTAAAATCCTTTCCGACGGCTTACAAATTCTTGATTTGCCTATAGGTGCACAGAGCCGCCAACTGTCGGACAATAGCCTCACGAAGCTCAAGGCCCTATACACCTTAACAGAACAATTATATGTCGGGTCTCTGGTTACCATTAAAGCTGTCATGTCTGAAAAGGGTGTATGAAAATTCATGAAGGGCGTGTTGGAGACCCTGTGTGCCATCCCGATGCAAGTGGAGGAACTAAGGAGATGAGCCACCCGCATGGGCGCAATTGCTGCCTTGAGCCGGTCGTTGGCTTATGCTCCGGAGCTTACCCCAGATGAAATGATGCAAGGCTTTCCTCAACTGAAGGATGACGGCTCAAAATTTACAAAGGCAGATTACTCTCGCTGTCATAAGGCTTCCCTGTTTCTTGCAAGTCAGCTGGCTGCAGAGGCTGATCTATTAGTGTACCAGGCGGTTTATTCCGAAGACAACAAGCGGATCCGAGGTCCCACTTTGGAACCAAGGAGCCTAATTCCTCAACATCGTAAGCACTTCTTCGCTCCTGATGTTGACCCGTCTCCAATCATGCATGATGAAGCTATGTTTGAAGCTTTGACCAACTACAATTGGGATGTGGACAATCTCCAGATCAAGCAAACCGAACACCCGACGCAGGATGACCCAACGGTGAGTTAAAGAAAGTGAAATGCATCATGTAACCCAGCCTTGTTTACTCCACCGGGTTAAGGCTTGTGGAATAACTTTATGTCCTTAGTTCTTGGGGATGTTGAGTAGCCTTCTAATAGTTGTAAAAACTCTTGATCGCATGTTCTTGCACTTTTGATATTTATGCTTGAAAGCTCTGCTGGCGACTCAGCAAACTCAACTGTTGATATAGGAGCACTTTAGCTGTTTTGACTCGCCGGGTGGCTTATACTCCGTGGGCCAAGCCGGAAATTTTCCAAAACTTAGAACCTTATCATGAGAGTACCTGCAAGAACAAACAATTATACGGCTCCTCCTATAAGTCTGCTTTAAAGGCACGACTGGATAAGACAACTCTTTTTTATGAAAATATTTTTGTTTCCGAAGAAACGAGGCGGAAAGCCTGAAACTTGTAAACCAGGCCTCACATGACATAAATCTATCATTTAAACCTTAGCAAGTTCAGGGTCTTTAAAAGATTGACATTGCTAAGAATATGAACATGCCACATCGCGGAGGGGATATGGTAGACAAGACGAGTTTGTCCTCGCTCACTATAAGCCGGCTCTCTCATGACAAAAGCCGCCGCTTAAACCTTGACAAGTTTAGTGACTTTGTGCAAGAATAACTTAGAAAACATCTAGGGTCTCTTATCAAGATTAACTATCAAGAGTTCGGCGGGTCTCTTGGCGGAGTAGCAAGTTGCAAATAGGCTGGTATCACTCGAAGATGGCGGAAAGCCGGGTCAAGAGAGGGTAATAAGCTTAACTCACAGGGTCGAAAGCCCCCCAACTGACCAATTAAAGGATCAACTCCTTTTTAATTTAAACCTGGTCAAGAGGGTTCAAAATCCCTCCTTATAGCACTAGATTAAGGATCAACTCCTTTGCATGTAACTCATGGCATAGAAAGCCTGACCAAGGGGGTTTAAAAGCCCCCCAAGTGACCTGATGAAGGATCAACTCCTTTGTATGACACTCAGTGTGAAGAACACGACATAGGCCCCTAATCATGGGGATGCCCACTTTATTATATCATAAGAGATGGTTTGTACAATGACAGAGATATGTATATTGATGAGAGCCGGCTAGCGGCTTAAGTATAATATGGCCGAAGGTGAGCAATATTCCATGGCCTTTTGGTCTCCTCACCAGAAGTGTGAGACTTGTCCCTCTCCCGTATGTCCATGAGATAATAAGATCCGTTGTTGAGATTTTTGCTGATCACAAAGGTCCTTCCCAGGGAGGTGATAACTTGTGCATATCTGACTGGTCTTGAATTAAACGGAGTACTAAGTCGCCTTCTTGGAATGTCCGGGTCTTGACCCTGCGGCTATGATAGTGAAGCATGTGCTGCTGATAAATTGCCGAACGAGGTGATGCAAGATCCCGCTCTTCATCCAAGGCATCCAAAGCATCCTGACGTGCCGCCTCATTATCAGTTTCTACGTAAGCCTCCACTCTGGGCGAGTCATGACAAATATCACTTCGGAGAACAACCTCCATGCCATAGAACATGAAAAAAAAGGTGTAAAGCATGTAGACCTGTTGGGATGGATCTTATGCTCGAAAGAACAGACGACAACTCCTCCACCCAAGAACCCGACGTGCACTCCAAAGGAACCATAAGCCGGGGTTTGATGCCCCTTAAAATTTCTTGGTTAGCACGCTCAGCTTGGCCAGTAGACTGCGGGTGAGCCACTGAAGATACGTCAAGACGAATATGCTCCTAATCACAAAAATCATTCATAGCCCCCTTGGACAGATTTGTGCCATTATTACCGATGATACTATGTGGATAACCAAAATGAAAGATCAACTTCTTGACGAACTGAACCACTGTTGTAGCATCACACTTACTAACCGGTTCAACCTCCTCCCACTCAGTAAACTTGTCAATATTGGAAATATGCCCTAGAGGCAATAATAAATTGGTTACTATCATATTTCCTTGTTCATGATAATCGTTTATTATCCATACTATAATTGTGTTGATCGGAAACTCAGATACATGTGTGGATACATAGACAACACCATGTCCCTAGTATGCCTCTAATAGACTAGCTCGTTGATAAAAGATGGCTATGGTTTCCTAGTCATGGACATGAGATGTCATTTGATAACGGGATCACGTCGTTAGGAGAATGATGTGATGGACAAGACCCAAACTACAAACATAGCATATGATCATGTCAGTTTATTGCTACTGTTTTCTGCATGTCAAGTATATGTTCCTATGACCATGAGATCATGCAACTCATTGACACCGGAGGAGTGCCTTGTGTGTATCAAACATCGCAACGTAACTGGGTGACTATAAAGGTACTCTACAGGTATCTCTGAGGGCGTCTGTTGAGTTGGCATGGATCAAGACTAGGATTTGTTACTCTGTGTGATGGAGAGGTATCTCAGGGCCCACTCGGTAATACAACATTAAATAAGCCTTGCAAGCAACGTGACTCAGTGTTAGTCATGGGATTGTATTACAGAATGAGTAAAGGAGACTTGCCGGTAACAAGGTTGAACTAGGTATGGAGATACCGACGATCGAATCTCGAGAAAGTAACATACCGAAGAACAAAGGGAACATCATACGGGATTAACTGAATCCTTGACATAGAGGTTCAACCGATAAATATCTTCATAGAGTATGTAGGAACCAATATGGGCATCCAGGTCCCGCTATTGGTTATTGACCGTAGAGGTGTCTCGGTCATGTCTACATAGTTCTCGAACCTGCAGGGTCTGCACACTTAAGGTTCAGTGACGTTTCGGTAGTATAGAGTTATGTATGGTGGTGACCGAAGGTTGTTTGGAGTCCCGGATGAGATCCCAGACGTCACGAGGAGCTCTGGAATGGTCTGGAGGTAAATATTGATATATAGGAAGTCTTATTTTGGTCACCGAAAAAGTTTCGGGCTCATCGGTAGTGTACTGGGAGTGCCGGTAGTGTACCGGGAGACCATCGGGAGGGGTATTTCGATCCAAGAGGCTACATGGGATGTGGTAGAGTAAAAACCAGCCCTTTGTGGGCTGGTGGAAGTCCCTCACAAGGCTCATGCGGCTGGGAAGAAAAGCCCAAAGGGAAAAAGGTGGAAAAAGGCCCAAAAAGGGAGGAATCCTAGTCCTACTAGGATTGGAGGAGGAGTCCTCCTCTCCTCCCCACTTCGGCCAACCGAAGGAGGCTTGACCCTTGATCCAAGTCCTCTCCTCCCTCCCTCCTATATATACTGTAGGTTTTAGGGTTTTTGCATAGAATTTTTAGCCACGTGCTGCCCGTTCCTCCAGTGCATAGTTTCTCCTCTAGATCGGTTTTCTACAGCGCTTAGGCGAAGCCCTACCGAAATTACTCCACCACCATCGCCGCAGTGCCATCATGCTTCCGAGGAACTCTTTTACCTCTCCGATCCCTCTTGCTGGATCAACAAGGCGGAGATCGTCATCGAGCTATACATGTGCTGAGCGCGGAGGTGTCGTCCATTCGGCGCTAGATCGGAAGGACCGTGATCAAGATCGCGAGACGGATCGTGATGAGTTCGCGGGATGGATCTTGATGAGTTCACGGGACAGATCGTGATGAGTTCGCGGGACGGATCATGATTGGATCGCAGGACGGATCATGATGAGTTCATGGGACGGATCGTGATTGGATCGCGGGACGGATCGTGATGAGATCGCGGGACGCTCGGCGATTTGGATCGCGAAGACGTTCGACTACACCAACCGCGTTTTTGAACGCGTCCCACTTAGCGATCTACAAGGGTACGTAGATCCACTCTCCCTCTCTTAGATGCTCATCACCATGGATAGATCTGCGTGTGCGTAGGATTTTTTTTCCCATGCAACGTTCCCCAACAGTGGCATCATGAGCTAGGTCTATGTGTAGATGAGATGTCGAGTAGAACACAAAGAGTGTGTGGGCGTTGATGCTTAGATTGCTTCCTCCCTTGGTCGTGTTTTGGTTCAGCGGTATTGTGAGATGAAGCGGCCCAGACCAACATTACTCATACGCTTACGAGAGACCAGTTCCCTCAACCGCAACTTGTTGCATAGATGGCTTGCGGGTGCCAGTTTCTCTCACTTTAGTTGGATCGGATTCGACAAAGGCGGTCCTTGAGAAGGTTGAAAAGCAACTAGTGTATCACCATTGTGGTTTTTGTGCAGATGAGAATTGTTCTTGCTAGATACCCGCAGCAGCCACGTAAAACATGCAACAACAATTAGAGGACGTCTAACTTGTTTTTGCAGGGTATGTTGTGATATGATATGGCCAATTACATGATGTGATATATGTGATGTATGAGATGATCATGTGATGTATAGATTATCACGACTTGCATGTCGATGAGTACGGCAACCGGCAGGAGCCATAGGGTTGTATTTAATTATTGTATGACCTACGTGTCAATCATTAAGCGCTATGTAATGCTTTACTTTATCGCTAAATGGTAGCAATAGTAGTAGAAGCATGTTGGGCATGACAACCCCGATGGCAACACGTTGATGGAGATCAAGATGATGGAGATCATGGTGTCTTGCCGGTGACGATGGAGATCATGCCAGTGCTTTCAAGATGGACATCAAAAGCACAACTTCATGGCCATATCATGTGACTTATGATTTGCAAGTGATGTTAATCCTTTTATGCACCTTGTTTTGCTTAGGACGACGGTAGCATTATAAGGTGATCCCTCACTTAAATTTCAAGATGAATTCTGTTCTCCCCGAGTGTGCACCATTGTGAAAGTTCATCGTGTTGAGACACCACGTGATGATTGGGTGTGATAGACTCTACGTTCACATACAACGGGTGCAAGCCAGTGTTGCACATGCAGAACACTCGGGTTTAACTTGACGAGCCTACCATGTACAGACATGGCCTCATAACACAAGAGACCGAAAGGTCGAACATGAGTCATATAGTAGATATGATCAACATGATGATGTTCACCATTGAAACCACCTCAACTCACGTGATGATCGGACTTGAGTTCGTGAATTTGGATCATGTATCACTCGAATGACTAGAGGGATGTCAATTTGAGTGGGAGTTCTTAAGTAATATGATTAATTGAACTCATTATCATGAACATAGTCAGTAGTGTCTTTCCAAACTGTGTTGTAGATTACTAGCTCACGTTGTAGCTCCCTTGTATTTTTTATATGTTCCTAGAGAAATAGAGTTGAAAGATGATGGTAGCAATATTGCGGACTAGCTCCGTGATCTGAGGATTGTCCTCGTTGCTGCACAGAAGGCTTATGTCCTTAATGCACCGCTCGGTGCTCCGAAATGTTTTGAACATCATAGAACATATGAGATGTTCTAAGAGCTGAAATTAGGAACTCAGGCTCATGCCTATGTTGCAAGATATGAGATCTCCAACAAGATTCTTTGCCTATAATATGAAAGAGAATAGCTCAATCGTTGAGCATGTGCTCAGATTGTCTGGGTTCTACAATCGCTTGAATCGAGTGGGAGTTGATCTTCCAGCTAAGATAGTGATTGATATAGTTCTCCAAGTCACTGTCACTAAGCTACTAGAACTTGGTGATGAACTATAAAATATCAGGGATAGAAATAATGACCCCTGAGCCATTCGTGATGTTTGACACCGTGAAGGTAGAAATCAAGAAGGAGCGTCAAGTGTTGATGGTTAGTTAAACCACTAGTTTCGAGAAGGGCAGGAGCAAGAAGGGAAAACTTCATGGATAGCTAGGTAGTTGCTGCTCTAGTGAAGCAACCCAAAATTGAACCCAAACCCGAAACTAAGTGCTTCGATTATGAGGAGAGCGGTCGCTGAAGCGGAACAACCCTAGACACTTGGTAGCTAAGAAGGCTGGCAACGTCGGCAAAAGTATATTTGATATACATGTTATTTATGTGTACCTTGCTAGTACTCCTAGTAGCACCTGGGTATTGGATACCGGTTCAGTTGCTAAATGTTAGTAACTCAAAATAAAAGCTACGGAATAAACGGAGAACTAGCTAAGGGTGAGGTGATGATGTGTGTTGGAAATGTTTCCAAGGTTGATGTGATCAACATCACACGCTCTCTCTACCTTCGGGATTAGTGACGAACCTAAATAAATGTTATTTGGTGTTTTGCGTTGAGCATGGACGTGATTAGATCGTGTTTATTGCAACACGGTTATTCATTTAAGTTATAGAATAATGGTTATTGTGTTTACATGAATAATACCTTCAATGGTCATGCACCCAGTGAGAATGGTTTGTTGAATCTTGATCGTAGTAATATACATGTTCATAACATTGATGCCAGAAGATACAAAGTTAATAATGATAGTACCACATACTTGTGGCACTGCCGCTAAATGTCATATTGGTATAAAGCGCATGAAGAAACTCCAAGCTGATGGATCTTTGGACTCATTCGATTTCGAATCGGTCGAGACATGCGAACCATGCCTCTTGGGCAAGATGACTAAGGAGCCCGTTTTCTGGTTTGATGGAGCGGGCAAGTGATTTATTGGAAATGATACATGTTGATGTATGCAATCCAATGAGTCTTGTAGCATGCGGTGGATATCGTTATTTTCTTACCTTCACGGATGATTTGAGTAGATAATAGTGTATATTTACTTAATGAAACGCAAGTCTGAATCGTTTGAAAAAGTTCAAGCAAATTCAGAGTGAAGTTTAAGATCATCGTGACAAGAAGATAAAATGTCCGTGATATGATCGTGGAGGTGAATATCATAGTTACGAGTTTGGTATACAACTTAAGACAATGTGAAAGTTGTTTCAGAATTCACGCCACCTGGAACACCATAGTGTGATGGTGTGTACGAACGTCATAGTCGTGCTCTATTGGATATGGTGCGAATTATGATGTCTCTTATCCTTTTACCACTATCGTTTTGGGGTTATGCATTAGAGACAACTACATTCACTTTAGATAGGGCACCATCTAAATCCATTGAGATGACACCATATGAATTATGGTTTGATAGAAACCTAAGCTGTCATTTCTTAATGTTTGGGGCTGCAACACTTATGTGAAAAAGGGTTTTCACCTAATGAGCTCGAACCCAAAGCGGAAAAATGCATCTTCATAGAATACCCTAAAGAAAGTTGGGTAAACCTTCTATATCAGATCCAAGCATAAAATGTTTGTTGCTAAAACTGGGTCCTTTCTTGGGAAAGAGTTTCTCTCGAAAGAATTGAGTGGGAGGAAGATAGAACTTGATGAGGTTGTTGAACCTTTGTTCAACCAGAGAGCAGCGCAGCGCAGGAAGATGTTTCTGTGAAGCCTACGTTAGTTGAAGAGGAAGTTAATGATGATGATCATGAAGCTTTGGATCAAGTTACTATCAAACCTCGTTGGTCGACAAGGATGTGTACTGCTCCTGAGCAGTATGACAACCCTGTCTTGGAGGTCATGTTGTTGGACAACGCTGAACCTATGAGCTGTGGAGAAGCGATGATGGGCCCGGATTCTGACAAATGGTTAGAGGCCATGAAATCCGAGAAAAGGATCCATGTATGAAAACCAAGTATAGACTTTGGTAGACTTGCTCGTTGGATGGCAGGTCGTTGAGTACAAATTGAAATTAAGACAGACGCTCATGGTAAATGTCACCATTTGTAAAGCTCGACTTGTTGCAAAGAAGTTTACGACAAGTTCCAAGGAGTTGACTGCGAAGAGACTTTCTCACTCGTAGCGATGCTAAAGTCTATTGGAATTATGTTAGCAGTTGCTGCACTCTTCAATTATGAAATCTAGCAGATGGATATCAAAACATCGTTTCCTTAACGGTTTACTTGAGGAAAGGTTGTATGTGATACAACCAGAAGGTTTTGTCAGTCCTAAGGATGCTAAAAGGTGTGCAAGCTTCAGTGATTCTTCTATGAACTGAAGCAAGCATCTCGGAGTTGGAATATGCACTTTGATGAGGTGATCAAAGTTTTTAAGTCTATACAAGGTTTACGAGAAACTTGTATTTACAATAATGTGAGTGGGAGCACTATAGAGTTTCTGATAAGTATATGGGGATGACATATTGTTGATCGGAAATGATGTAGAATTTCTAGAAAGCATAAACGGTTGTTTGAAAAGAGTTTTTCAAAGGAAGACCTGGATAAAGCTACCTAATTGTTGAACATCAAGATCTATAGAGATAGATCAAGATGCTAGACGAGACTTTCAATGAGTACATACCTTGACAAGATTTTGAAAGAGTTCAAAATGGATCAGTCAGAGAAAGAGTTCTCGCCTGATTTGTAAGGTGTGTAGTTGAGTGAGACTCAAAGCTCGACAACGGCAGAAGAAAGAGAAAGGATGAACGTCGTCCCCTACTCCTTAGCCATAGGCTCTATATTATGCCATGCTATGTACCGCACCTGGTGTGTGCCTTGCCATGAGTCAGTCAAGGGGTACAAAAGTGATCCAGGAGTGGACCACTGGACAGCGGTCAAGATTATCCTTAGTGACTAAAAGACTAAGGAGATGTTTCTCGATTATGGAGGCGATAAAGAGTTTGTCGTAAAGAGTTACATCGATGCAAGCTTTAACACCAATCCCGATGACTCATAGGAGCAATCTAGATACGATTAGTGGAGCAGCCATTTGGAATAGTACCAAGTGGAGTGTGGTAGCAGTGTTTATGGTTTGACATAGAGATTTGCAAAGTACACTCGGATCTGAATGTCGCAGACCCGTTGACTATAAGACCTCTCTCGCATGCAAAGCATGATCGATCCCCAGAACTCAGTGGGTGTTAGATTCATAACAATGCGAATCACATGGTGATGTGAACTAGATTATTGACTCTAGTGCAAGTGGGAGACTGTTGGAAATATGCCCTAGAGGCAATAATAAATTGGTTATTATCATATTTCCTTGTTCATCATAATCATTTATTATCCATGCTATAATTGTGTTGATCGGAAACTCAGATACATGTGTGGATACATAGACAACACAATGTCCCTAGTATGCCTCTAATAGACTAGCTCGTTGATCAAAGATGGCTATGGTTTCCTAGTCATGGACATGAGATGTCATTTGATAACGGGATCACGTTGTTAGGAGAATGATGTGATGGACAAGACCCAAACTACAAATGGAGCATATGATCGTGTTAGTTTATTGCTACTGTTTTCTGCATCTCTAGTATATGTTCCTATGACCATGGGGTCATGCAACTCACTGACACCGGAGGAGTGCCTTGTGTGTATAAAACATCGCAACGTAACTCGGTGACTATAAAGGTACTCTACAGGTACCTCCGGGGGTGTCTGTTGAGTTGGCATGGATCAAGACTGGGATTTGTTACTCCGTGTGACGGAGAGGTATCTCAGGGCCCACTCGGTAATACAACATCACAATAAGCCTTGCAAGCAATGTGACTAAGTGTTAGTCACAGGTTCTTGTACTACAGAACGAGTAAAGAGACTTGTCGGTAACGAGGTTGAACTAGGTATGGAGATACCGACGATCGAATCTCGAGCAAGTAACATACCGAAGAACAAAGGGAACATCATACGGGATTAATTGAATCCTTGACATAGAAGTTCGACCGATAAAGATCTTCGTAGAATATGTAGGAACCAATATGGGCATACAGGTCCCGCTATTGGTTATTGACCGTAGAGGTGTCTCGGTCATGTCCACATAGTTCTCGAACCCGTAGGGTCTGCACACGTAAGGTTCGATGACGTTTCGGTAGTATAGAGTTATGTATGGTAGTGACTGAAGGTTGTTAGGAGTCCCAGATGAGATCCCGGATGACACGAGGAGCTAAAGAATGGTCCGGAGGTAAAGATTGATATATAGGAAGTCCTATTTTGGTCACCGGAAAAGTTTCGGGCTCATCGGTAGTGTACCGGGAGTGCCGGTAGTGTACCGGGAGTCCATCGGGAGGGGTATTTCGACCCAAGAGGCTACATGGGCTGTGGGAGAGTAAAACCAGACCTTTGTGGGCTGTTGGAAGTCCCACACAAGGCCCATGCGGCTGTGAAGAAAAGCCCAAAGGGAAAAAGGTGGAAAAGGCCAAAAAAGGGAGGAATCCTAGTCCTACCAGGATTGGAGGAGGAGTCCTCCTCTCCTCCCCACTCCGGCCGAACCAAGGAGGCTTGGCCCTTCCTCCAAGTCCTCTCCTCCCTCCCTCTTATATATATTGGAGGTTTTTGGGTTTTTGCATAGAATTTTTAGCCACGTGCTGCCCGTTCCTCCAGTGCATAGTTTCTCCTCTAGATCGGTTTTCTGCAGCGCTTAGGCGAAGCCCTGCCGAAATTACTCCACCACCATCGTCGCAGTGCCGTCATGCTGCCAGAGAACTCTTCTACCTATCCGCTCCCTCCTGCTGGATCAAGAAGGCGGAGATTGTCATCAAGCTGTACGTGTGCTGAACGCGGAGGTGCCGTCCGTTCGGCACTAGATAGGAAGGACCGTGATCAAGATCGCAAGACGGATCGTGATGAGTTCGCGGGACGGATCGTGATGAGTTCACGGGACGGATCGTGATTGGATCGCGGGACGTATCATGATGAGTTCGCGGGACGGATCGTGATCGGATCGCGGGACAGATCGTGATGAGATCGTGGGACGCTCGGCGATTTGGATCGCGAAGATGTTCGACTACACCAACCGCGTTTCTTAACGCTTCCCGCTTAGCGATCTACAAGGGTACGTAGATCCACTCTCCCTCTCATAGATGCTCATCACCATGGATAGATTTGCGTGTGTGTAGGAAATTTTTTGTTTCCCATGCAACATTCCCCAACAGTCAACTACCACCAAGAGGTGGGTGTTCTTATCCTTGGACCTTTTGAAAGGTCCAACCATATCAAGTCCCCAGACCGCAAACGGCCAGGTGATTGAAATCATCTGTAGTTCTTGAGCCGGCACATGAGCACGACGCCCAAATTTCTAACATCCTCCACACTTACTGAACAAATCATGTGCATCTTTACAACATCGATCGTCTAGCGGTAAGCCGCCATACGAGGGTCCCTTGAGTCCCATGTGCCAGAGACTTGCTGATCCACTAGGTCTGAGTCACCAAGACATATGACCCGACTCAAGTTCATCTCCTTGGCCACCCGAAGCCCATGAAGCAAAGCCTCATACTCTGCTGCGTTGTTAGTAAAAGGAAACATTAGCCTCAAAACATAAAAGAAATTTTCACCTCGTGGGGAAGTTAAAACAAATCCATCCCCTGAGCCTTCCAATTGCTTGGATCCATCAAAGTGAATCGTCCAGTATGTGTTGTCCGGCTTCTCCTCAGGCGATTGACTTTTTGTCCAATCATTTATGAAGTCCACCAAGGATTGAGACTTGACAGCCATACGAGGTGCATATGTGAAATTGAGGGGCCCAAGCTCAAGTGCCCACTTAGCAATCTTGCCAGTGGCCTCTCTATTTTGGATAATATCTCCCAATGGGGCAGAGCTAACCACTGTGATCTGGTGTCCAAGGAATTAATGCTTCAACTTGCGGTTTGCCATGAACACCCCATAGATCAATTTCTGCCAATGCGGATACCTTTGCTTAGATTCTATCAAGACCTTGCTGACATAGTAAACTGGCCGCTGGACAGGATATTCCTTCCCTGCCTCCTTACGCTCCACAACAATCGCAGCGCTGACTGCTGTGTCATTAGCCGCCACGTACAAAAGCAAGGGTTCTTTCTCAGCCAGAGCAGCAAACACCGGTGGCTCAGCTAACTGCTTCTTGAGCGCTTCAAGCTCCTCATTCGCGGCCTTGCTCCAGACAAAGTCATCGGTCTTTTTCATCATCTAATATAGAGGAATAGCTTTCTCGCCCAGGCGGCTTATGAACCTGCTTAGCGCAGCAATACGACCCGCCAGGCGTTGAACATCATTGATGCATGCCAGCTTGGACAAGGAAGTAATAGCCTTTATATTGTCCAGGTTAGCTTCAATACCATGCTCAGAGACTAAGAATCCCAAGAGCTTGCCCGTAGGTACACCAAAAATGCAGTTTGTCGGGTTAAGCATCATCTTGTAGACCCACAAATTGTCAAAAGTTTCCTTCAAATCATCCAGCAAAGTCTCCTTATTTCTAGACTTGACCACAATATCATCCACATAAGCGTGAACATTGCGCCCAATTTGCCATGAAGACAGTTCTGCACACACCGTTGGTAAGTCGCCTGGCACTCTTGAGCCCAAAAGGAATAGACACATAGTAGAAAGCACCAAAAGGCGTGATAAAATCCGTCTTCTCTTAGTCTTTAACTGCCATCTTGATGTGATGATAACCTGATTAATCATCCAGAAAACACAAACTCTCACAACCCGCCATCGCATCAATGATTCGATCAATATGGGGGAGAGCAAATGGGTCAACCGAACATGCCTTGTTAAGGTCCGTGTAATCCATGCACATACGCCACGTCTTGTTCTTCTCGAGTACCAGCATCGGGTTAGCGATCCACTCCAGGTGAAAAACTACAACGATGAACCCTGCTGCCAAGAGCCGGGCCACCTCTTCACCAATTGCTTTTCGCCTCTCCTCACTGAATCAGCGCAGGAACTGCTTGACTAGCTTGAATTTAGGATTCACATAGAGGTGGTGCTGAGTGAGTTCTCTCAGTACACCCGGCATGTTAGAGGGTTTCCATGCAAAGATGTCCCAATTCTCATGGATGAACTCGATGAGCGTGCTTTCCTATTTGGGATCCATGTTAGCCCGAATGGTGAACTGCTGCGATGAGTCGCTAGGTGCAAAGTCCACCAACTTGGTATCATCTGCCACAAACTTGAGTGGCGGCTCAAACTCTTTGTTAGGCTTTTTTAGCGGGGTCATATCCTCCGAGTCAACATTTCCCTTATAAAACTTGAGCTATGCCTCCGCACAACTTGATTCTGCATAGGCTGCATCCCCTTTCTCACACTCAACAGCCGTCTTCCGGTCTCCATGCACCGTGATCGTCCTGTTTATCCCGGGCATCTTGAGCTGCAAGTAGACATAGCAGGGCCTAGCCATGAATTTGGCATAAGCCGACCGTCCGAACAGAGCGTGATATGGGCTCTTAATCTTGACCACTTCAAACCACAGAGACTCCACCCTATAATTGAATTCATCTCCAAAAGCAACCTCCAACAAAATCTTTCCCACTGGATAAGCCGACTTCCTAGGCACCACGCATGAAAAACTGTTGAAGAAGGTTTTATATCTTTATCAAGCAAATTCATCCGGCGAAAAGTGTCATAATACAAGATGTTGATGCTGCTGCCTCCATACATAAGAACTTTGGTGAACACATATCCTCCCACTTGGGGGCGACCACCAAAGCCAATTGTCCCGGGTTATCCACATGCGGTGGGTGATCCTCCCCGGTCTAAGTTATGTCATACTCAAACCACTTTAGATACTGCGGGAGAGACGGCATAGCTGCATTAACCGCCCGCTTGCGTAATTTTTGATCCCACTTGTCAAAACTGGTTGTAAAGACATGGTACTGCCCAGAGTTAAGCTGCTTGGGATTACTCTGATACCCGGACTAGTTATTTTGCTGCTGACCTCCAACACCAGACTGCTGGTTATTCCCTCCATGGTTTTCTTGGCCCTGATGTCCTGAGCGTGAGCCGCCCCAACCGAAGCCAGACCCGGAAGGACCAGATCCTGACCCGCCGGACAGTTCGCTGCCACCGCCTGGACGTTGGTTACTGCCATAATTTTGATACTCACACATAATCCAACAATCCTTCCAAGCATCAGTTGATGGCTAATCCGGACGGCTGTGTTTCAGGCAAGAATCATTCAACATATCCTCCAAGTCGGCAGTCTTGCGTTTAAACAGCGGCTTGCCATTACCCTTGCCGCGGTTATTCCCAGTGTTAGCATTGGACACAAGCTCTGATCCGCCGTCCTGGTTCTTCCGCTTTTCGTTGTTTCCATTATTGTTATTTCATCCCCCGTTTTGCGACTGACCTTTGCCATTGTTATTCTTCTTTCCCTTGTCTGATTTCTCGTCATCAGAACCAGGGTCCTTCGTGTTGTCAGAGTCCGCATACTTGGTGAGAGCCGTCATGAGTTCCCCCATGTCTTGGCATGTGCGCTGGAGATGGCCGAGCTTCTGCTTGAAAGGCGTAAAATGGCAATTTTTCTCCAGAATTAAAACCGCTTGAGATGCCGTGATGTTATCAGAAGAGTGGATGATGGTCGAGACCCGTCGGACCCAATGATGACCCGACTCGTCCACACGCTGTACGCAATGATCCAAATCCACAATCGTCATGGGCTGCTTGCACGTTCCCTGGAAATTTTTGATGAACCTCGCCTTTAACTCGGCCCAGGTGTTAATGGTGTTGGGTGGCAACCCTTTCAACCACGTACGAGCCGGCCCTTCCAACATCATGATGAAATACTTGGCACATACTGCATCACTAACATCCAACATCTCCATGGACAATTCATAACTTTCAATCCAAGCCTTTGGAGGAAGGTCAGCAGTATAGTTGGGCACCTTGCGAGGACCTTTGAAGTCTTTTGGCAGGCGCTCGTTTCGCTAAGCCGATGCTAAACATGACACTCCCACAACCCTAGAACTTAGTCCGGCTCCTACCGAAATGGAAGGTGTGACTATGGGTTCCTGATAAGCTGTTGTTGCTGCCAGAGCCACCGCCTATCGCTAGTTTCTTGCCCGATCCACCAACGCCTGAGCATCACGAGCCGGCCGGTCATCCCTCGGCGGGTTTCAATGTCCGATATCTGCTAGAAACTGCCGACGAGTCATAACGACGACTGTAGCTATGGCTTGGGATGGGGGTTGAGTGCACGCGACTCCGGCTATAAGTATATTTCTCCTGTCGGGCCACCGCCGTCTGCAGGTACCCAATGGTGTTCCGCACTTCCTCTGTGAATGGTGCCTCATCGGGGATAGGGATTGTACCAAGCCTGGTCGCCGCTAGCACCATGTTATCTGCCGGGTTAGACTAATGACCTAGCGGCATCAGAAAAGACTATGGTGTGGCCTGGTTGCGGTGTGGCGGGTCTAGCTACTGACGCTGAACTGCCGACCGGCTTCCAGGTACTTCCGCCATCCGGGTTACGTTCAAAGGTATATCCCGTCCTGTCCCTGGCGTGTTAAAAAGATTTCTGGCTTCATATTGATCCGGCAAATGGGACTGATGCCTCATCTAGTGAACCACCACTACATACTGCTGCTCTAGCTCTAAGAGAAAAGCTTCTGCCCTAAGGCGCTCCGAGTCAGCATCCATCTGAGCTTTGATCGTGTTGATCTCCTGTTGGACTCTAGCCATCTGGTCCTTCAACCTTGTGATCTCCGTGTTACGGGTCGCCTGGTTTTCAACAGTGACCTCGATTTCCATCAGGGCTGTAAGCTCATTCATCAAATCTAGACGAACTTGAGCCAGTGGCCTATCCGCTCCAGATCCGGCCGCACCAGTAGCTGTGCTATTAAGGGTCGGTGTTGAACTTGCCATGAAGACGACGGCGCGGTTCGGCGGCTCATACTCCTCTGGCTCATGATATTCCAACTCAGGGTAATGCTCAACATAGCCCCCAAGCCTGCAGTTATGAAGCTGATAGATTGATTCCGTCTCTCCGCTCGAGGAGCCATCCTCTGAGTAGATGGGAGTTGCTTCCCCTGACATGGAACCTTCAAGCTCCGTGCCTTGGGTAAAGCCGACGAAAACGTGCTTCCTCCCCTTGTTAACACGGGCAGGTCGCATGCGTCGGGCCGGCTCGACGTCGTCTGTGTAGATGTCCGGCCCGGGTTCTGATCTGCCGATCTTGCCAATGAAGACATGAATTCCGTTGAAGGGGACCCGGTGCCCTGACTTGATTGAGTCGGCCTTGGGGCCCCACCCATCCTCGTCGATGTAGAGCTTGCCATGGCGACTCTTGGTCATCCTGCCAATGGCGTATCCCTCTATCCCTAGGAGAGATCCCCTCGAGAACTTTAGACCACCGAGCGCTAGCCCCACGGTGGGCGCCAACTATCGTGGATTTGTCACGGCAGATGTCCGGATGAACGGACTTAGGTTCGAGGCCATCGCTAAGGCGATGAACTCGAAGGGGTTGGTCGGAATCAAGAGACAAGGGTTTACCCAGGTTCAGCCCCTCAGAAAGAGGTAAAAGCCTATGTCCGGCTCGCTGTTGTATTCATTGTGTATCGATTACAAGGGAGCGAGTTCGCTTGACCTAGCTATCGATCAACTGTTTCGTGCCCTGAGCCGCCCAGGTAAGCCGCCCTTATATACACGGGTCAAGGCCCTGGGCTTACAAGAGTGCGGGTCCATTTAAACTTAACAACCGACCTCACCTCTAACTAAACATGCCTTGTCTAACAAGTCGCTCCCGGCGGCCCAAGTCCACCGGGCTACATCCTGCCTTCTGGCTCTGGCCCTTCCGGCCCACTGGTTATGTTTACTCCTAGAGTTATCGTAAGACGCCAACCGCATGACCCGGCCCCACCTGGGCAGGTCTCACCCTGGGTATATATACCCCCAACAGGACTCGTGTATGTTTCACAAACTTATTCAAAGTACCGATAGTCGTAGTACATGATAGCCACTGAATGAAAGCTGGCTTGCTGCATTGAACCCCATAACCCCCCTTTATTGATACCAATGCATGTGTAGTTAGGTCTGATGTAAGTCTTGCTGAGTACCCCCCCGTACTCACTATTGCTTTATTAATGTATTTGTAGAGCAGACACCAGACTTGTTAATGGTTTCTACGATAAGATCGATGTTGACCATTTAGCTTGGGAATCCTAGCCAGAGGTATTGTTCCTATGGAGGCTCTTGTAGATATACATGCTTCCTCAGCCTTCTTCTTTTCTAGATGTCTGTACCCAGACATGTTAAGCTTCCACTTGTTGCTTGTATGACTTGTGTGTTGGGTCATGTGACCCCTGCTTGTAATATCACACTATGTTGGCTCTTATGAGCCTTCTAAATAAATGTTGTGTTGTTGTATGGTTATGTTGTGATGCCATAGTTGTATCTATGCATATTGGGCATGCGTGCGTACGTGTGACATGCAACGATATGTATGAAATTCGACTCCTAGTTGTGTGCCTTTAGTATTACTCTTTACAGGGAACTGCCTCTTTGTGCTTCCATCGAGCCTTGGTAGCTTGCTACTGCTCTGGACACATTGGTTGACGGGCGTGTATCCTTGTTTGCTGTTGTGTCTGTCCCTTCGGGGAAATGTCTCGCAATGTAATGGAGTCCCTGTAGGCTGCTACGACTCGTCTACGTGCAGTGATGACATTAATGTCCCACGGCATAATTGAGTCCTTGTAGCTTCCTATGACTCATCTACACACGCTAGAGGCAGACACCTGCATTGCTGGGTTACGTATGCATGTCCCTGTACGGATGTGCCACTTGGGTTCTATGACTAGTCATGTCGACCCGGGTTCTTTGACATTTGGATGCTAGCGACGTATTCACATATGTGAGCCAAAAGACACAAACAGTCCCAGCCAACGTAAGGTGGCAGCCGTGGAGATAACCGTGCGTTGGGACGCAAAGTGATGTGATGTGTTACATGCTGGATTCTTATGGCTTAGTATCGGGGTCCCAACACCGTACCACATACCTATTCCTTTTCGGAGTCTGAAACGTTCTGGCGGGTCTCCCTAATGTACTCCTCCGGAGTTATGGTATTGATAATATTGGTTTCAACATCTATGGGGGTACCTAAGATATAATGTTTGATTCTTTGCCCGTTTACCACCTTCGGGTTAGTGCCTTCGGCGTTGTTGATCTTGATGGCACCGGAACGATATACTTCCTCGACAATGTAAGGCCCTTCCCATTTAGAGAGAATTTTTCCTGCAAAACATCTTAAACGAGAATTGTATAGCAAGATATGGTCACCTACATTGAATTCACGCTTTTGTATCCTTTTATCATGCCATCTCTTAGCCTTTTCTTTAAACAACCTGGCATTCTCATAACCTCTTCTCATAGGCATGATAAAAGGATACAAAAGCGTGAATTCAAATAACCTCTTCTCACCAGCAAGTTTAAAATCATACGCTTTTGTATCCTTTTATCATGTCAAATAACCTCTTCTCACCAGCAAGTTTAAAATCATAGTTGAGCTCTTTAATTTCCCAATAAGCCTTATGTTGTAGTTCAAGAGGTAAGTGACATGCTTTACCATAGACCATTTTATACGGAGACATACCCAT
This sequence comes from Hordeum marinum, assembly GCA_022496015.1. NCBI lineage: Eukaryota > Viridiplantae > Streptophyta > Magnoliopsida > Poales > Poaceae > Hordeum > Hordeum marinum. Next base: position 134,160,375 of record CM039677.1, on the reverse strand, counting down.
AGGGTTTTTGTAAGCAGCTCTATAAGCCCATAATGCATCATCAAGTTTCTTAGACCAATTCCTTCTAGATCTATTAACAGTATTTTGCAAGATCAATTTAATTTCTCTATTGCTTAATTCTACTTTACCACTAGACTAAGGATGATATGGATATGCAATTCTATGATTAACATCATACTTACCAATCAATTTACGGAAAGCACCATGAATAAAGTGTGAACCACCATCCATCATTAAATATCTAGGGACTCCAAATCTAGGGAAAATAATGTCTTTAAGCATTTTAATAGAAGTGTTATGATCATCACTACTAGTAGGAATAGCTTCTGCCCACTTAGTAACATAATCAGCAGCAACTAGAATATGAGTATACCCGTTAGACTTTGGAAAAGGTCCCATATAATCAAAACCCCAAACATCAAAAGGTTTAATAACAAGTGAGTAATTTATAGGAATTTCCTAATGTCTACTAGTATTACCAATTCTTTGACATTTATCGCAAGGCAAGACAAACTTACGAGCATCCTTGAAGAGAGTAGGCCAATAAAAGCCAGATTGTAATACCTTGTGTGCAGTTCTATCTCCAGCATGGTGTCCTCCATAGGCCTCAGAATGACACTTGTGTAGGATCTATTCCTATTCATGCTCAGGTACATAATTTCTAATAACACCATCTATCCCTTCTTTATAAAGGTGTGCATCATCCCAAAAGTAATGTCTTAAATCATAGAAGAACTTTATGTTTTGTTGGTATGTGAAACTAGGTGGTATAAATTTAGCAACAATGTAATTAGCAAAATCAGCATACCATGGAGCATTATGTGAAGCATTTATGACAGCTAATTGTTCAATAGGAAAGCTATCATCAATAGGTAGTAGGTCATCAAGAACATTCTCTAACCTAGACAAGTTATCTGTTACGTTTTTTTAGCACCCTTCCTATCGATAATATGCAAATCAAATTCTTGTAGCAGAAGAACCCATCTAATAAGTCTTGGTTTAGCATCTTTCTTTTACATAATATATTTAATAGCAACATGACTAGTGTGAACAGTTACTTTGGAATCAACAATATAAGGTCTGAACTTGTCACAACCAAACGCAACTGCTAAAAATTCCTTTTCAGTGGTAGCATAGTTTCTTTGAGCACTGTCTAGAGTTTTACTAGCCTAATGGATAACATTTAATTTCTTATGAACTCTTTGTCCTAGAACAGAACCAACGGCATAATCACTAGCATCACACATAATTTCAAAGGGTAGGTTCCAATTAGGTGGTTGAACAATAGGTCCATAAATCAAGGCTTTCTTAAGGATTCCAAATGCTTCTACACAATCATCATCAAAAACAAAAGGAACATCTTTTTGCAGGAGATTAGTGAGAGGCCGAGAAGTTTTAGATAAGTCTTTAATAAATATCCTATAAAAACTAGCATGACCAAGGAAACTTCCCATACCTCTGATATCCGTGGGACACGACTTTCAATGACATCTACTGTAGCTTTATCCACCTCAATACCTCTTTCGGAGATTTTGTGTCCCAAGACAATGCCCTCATTAACAATAAAGTGACACTTCTCCCAATTCAAGACAAGATTGGTTTCTTCACATCTCTACAAAACTAGATCAAGGTTGCTCAAGCAATCATCAAAATAAGTTTCGTAAATGCAGAAATCATCCATGAAAACCTCAAGAATCTTTTCACAAAAGTTAGAGAATATAGCAGTCATACATCTTTCAAAGGTAGTAGGTGCATTGTATAAACCAAAAGGCATACATCTATAAGCAAAGGTACCAAAAGGGCAAGTAAAAGTTGTCTTTTCTTAATCCTCTTTTGACATAGGTTTTTGAGACAAACTAGAGTAACCATCTAGAAAGCAGAAGTGTGTGTGTTTAGATAGTGTTTCTAGAATTTGATCAATAAAAGGTAGAGGGTAATGATCTTTACTAATAGCTTTATTTAATTTACTAAAATCAATTACCTTCCTATATCATGTAACAATTATTTGCGGGATCAGTTCATTTTTACCATTAGGAACAACGGTAATACCTATACGGACACAATGAACAGGACTAACCCATCTACTATCAGCAATAGGATAAATTATACCTGCCTCGAGAAGCTTTAATATTTCATTTCTTACCACTTCTTTCATTTTAGGATTTAACCATCATTGGTGATCAACAACTGGTTTAGCATCAGGTTCCATATTAATTTTATGCTGACATAGAGTGGGACTAATGCCCTTAAGATCATCAAGAGTATATCCAATAGCAGCACAATGCTTCTTCAAAGTTTTCAATAATCTATTTTCTTTATGATCTAAAAGTTTAGCACTAATAATAGAAGGATATATCTTCTTTTCATCAAGATAAGCATATTTGAGAGTATCCGATAATTGTTTAAGATCAAACACGGGATCATCCTTGGGTGGAGAAGGATCCCCAAGTATATCAATAGGCAAGTTGTGTTTCAAAATAGGATGTTGATCAAAGAAAATCCTATCTATTTCATTCCTTTCATTCATATGCATATCGTTTTCATGGTCTAACAAATATTGTTCTAAGGGATCAGTAGGGGCACAACAATAGGAGCAAGACCAATAATTTCATCCTTACTTGGAAATTCTTTATCATGGGGTTGTCTACAAAATTTAGAGAAATTAAACTCATGGGACACATCCCCAAAACTCACAGTAACAATCTCTTTCTCACAATCTATATTAGCATTAACAGTATTCAAGCAAGGCCTACCAAATATAATTGGACAAAAATCATCTTGCGGGGAACCAAGAATAAGAAAATCAGTAGGATATTTTATTTTCCCACACAAGACTTCAACATCTCTAACAATCCCAACTTGTGTTATAGTATTTCTATTAGCAAGCTCAATGGTAACATCAATTTTCTCTAATTCAACTGGTGCAATATCATTCATAATTTCTTGATATAAGGTAAAGGGAATTGCACTCACACTAGCACTCACATCACATATGCCATGATAACAATGATCTCCTATTTTAACAGAAACAACAAGCATGCCAACTATAGGTCTATGTTTATCTTTAGTATCAAGTCTAGCAATTCTAGCAGCTTCATCACAAAAATGAATAACATGCCCATTAATATTATCAACCACAAGATCTTTAACCATAGCAATACTAGGTTCAACTTAAATTTTCTTCAGGGCTGTAGGTGTTCTAACATAGCTCTTACGAACCACAGTTGAAGCTTTAGCATGTTCCTTTATTCTAATAGGGAAAGGTGGTTTCTAAATATATGTAGAAGGAATAACATGATCAACATTATAAGTGATAGTTTCATCTTCAACTTTAATAGGTTCAACTACTTTCACTTCAATGGGAGGATGATATTTAAACCACTTGTCCTTAGGGAGATCAACATTAGTAGCAAATGATTCAAAGAAAGAAGCTACTATCTTAGAATAAAGTCCATATTTAGTGCTAAATTCATGAAAAGCATCGATGCCTATAAAGGATTTAACACAATCAAACTTAAGGTTTATACCTGACTCCTTACCTTCGCCGAGTTCCCAATCTTCAGAGTTGCGTTTAATTCTTTCCAATAAATCCCATTTGAATTCAATAACTTTCTTCATAAAGGAACCAATACAAGAAGTATCGAGCATGGATTGATCATTGCGAGAAAGCCGAGCATAAAAATTTTGAATAATAATTTCTCTTTAGGGCTCATGATTGGGGCATGAATATAACATTGACTTAAGCTGTAACAGCCCGGAACCGACGCTCCAGAAGATTCCCCTTTTATTTCCATTCTCGTCTGTGTTTTGTTTGGTTGCTGCATTCATCATTTGCATCATCTACATAGCATCGTCATTTGTGTTTTGAAAACTTGCATCCGTGAGTAGCTGCCGGTTCTCTCCGTTCGTGTCGTCAACCTTTCAAGACCAACCACAAACGCACATGCCCGCGGCATCATTTAAAAAACCATTTTTAAAGCGCGTGAAAAATATTTTTAAATTGGGTCGGAACTTGGTGTGCGTTCTTGTCATATTATAGGTAGGGCGCCTGCCAAATTTAGTCTCAATAAGAGGTCGTTTGATACCCGATCGGTCAACCGTAGTAGTGCGGTCATTGGTTTAATTATCAGTCCTTTTTGGTTTATAAAACCTCGTGTCACAGGCCACCACCTCCCTCTCATCTCCACCTAACCCACTCTACACAGCCCACTAATCCACCTAGCCCCCCCTCCACTTCCGGACGTCCGATCGAGATCGAATGGTCCGAAAACAGACTAATTCCATAACCAAAGCATCTCTGCCTATATATCGCCTAACCTTCCTATTAGGGAAAACCCTAACCCTCCCTCGTTTTTTGCACGCCTCCAACCAGCAGCCGTCACCAGCCCTTGTCTCCCATCTCCAGCCGCCGCTAGGACCCGACCAGGCCCATTCGTGGCCCGCCTGAGCCCATCCAGGACCGATCTCGCGCCGCCGCATCCCCACGCACGGCGCATCCAGGGAGTCCTCCCCGACCTCCCATGTCACCCTGTAGCCGCCGCCCCATGGCAGCCCCATCGTCGCCCATCCCAGGCCAGCCCTGCCACCTAGCCGCCGTTCCCTGTTGTCGCGTCGCCATGGCCGCCGCCTGTGGGGGAGCAGCCGCTGCCGCCGGGCCTCCCCTCGCCGAAGTACCGTGCCCGGCCTCCTTTTGGCGGATCCAGAGCCCGCCGGCCGAATCCCCCCGTCCCGAGCCTCCGCTGCCCTCGGGCGTTGACCCCGCCACCGGAAGCCGTTGCCGCCGCCCGCGGTTTGCTCCTGATCGAGAGCGAGGAGGAGGGCTCCCGCTCCCAACATTGACCGACCGCGCGTGGCCGCCCCTCGGCTCGGGGCCCAGCTCCCTCTGCTCCGGCCCAACTGCACCAATGGGCAAGGCCCGCAAGGTGAGGCCTCCCCCAACTTTGCCTATTCAGCCCCTAGTGCGCTTTGTGATTATCTAGCGCCCTTGTCCAGTTTTGGCCCCTATTGCAGATTTGGCCCGTGTAGCATTTTTAACTGACGAATTTGTCTATTATTCCAGGAATTACTGATTTGTGTAAAACCCCCCTATTGATCATGCATTTAATAACTCGAGATCCGTGCATCACATGAGAAAACTTTATATATGAAAAGTGACTAGAATTTTGTGTAGTTTCACAATAACCAACTTTCACATGTGTTTAAAATGTTTAACTTGCTAATTTCGTGTAATTTGCGTAAATGCCATGTTAAAATGATCTATTTCATAACTAATAAACCATAGCTTCGATGCAAATATTTATATATGTAACTTTACTAGAAAAACATGTAAAATCTCATGCCACACTTTATTTTCATGTTTAATAAATATAAAACATGTTTAGTACAGATCTGGACCAAAATCATAATATGCATATGGGGTTGTTTCGGAAATGCTATATGATGCTTCCGTCCTAATTTAACAACCTAGATGATGTAGTTTGTTATTGCTTCACATCTTGCCATGTCTAACAACATTTAATATTAATGATTACCTAAACGGGAGTGAACTAAATAATTCGAACGTGGAGTTTCATCAATATGCAACTCGTTGCATATTGAACTTCACTTAATATGTAGTAGTTGTTTGTTGTGCTTGCCATGCCATGCGTTGCATATTAAAGCGGACATGCATCATAGTTGTTTGTGCATCATGTCATGCATATGTTGTGGCGTATCATGTGTTGATTGTTGTTTCGGATTTTTCTTTCTCGGTAGAGTTCCAAAAGCGTTCGGAGTGTGAGGATTCGTTCGACTATGTTGGCTCGTCTTCTTAATGGACTCATTCTTCTTCCAAGCGGGATCTCAAGCAAGATGACACATTTCCCTGGATACCATTACTATCATTGCCATGCTAGATGTCTCATTTTCTATCGTTATGTCTCGCTACCTACCACTTGTTTGACAAGCCTCCCAACATTGCCATGAAAGCCTCTAACCCCTTCACATCCTAGCAAACCTTTGTTTGGCTATGTTACCGCATGCTCAGCCCTTCTTATAGCGTTTCGAGCTGCAGGTGCAATTGCTTCCATGTGACAACGTCGACATTCTTTTGTTATCACAATATTATTGCTATTTAATTTAATGCACTTATACACTTGGCAAAGGGTGGAAGGCTTGGCCTTTTGCTCGGTGTTTTGTTCCACTCTTGTCGCCCCTAGTTACTTGTGAACCGTTGTTATGTTCCATAATTGAGTGCTCCTAACATGCTCGGGGTTGTTATGGGGACCCCCTTGACTTTTGTTTTAGGATAAAGCTTGTCTGGCAATGCCTAACATTGGTACTACATTTGCCTAATAACTAATAAGATTGCATAGGGACCCGCTGGCACCCGCGGATAATTAATCGACAACCCAGGCCAAGGGCTCCTCATGAGTGTTGGTCCAGACTAGAGTCGTGTGCGGGGCCAACCTGGGTCAACTCGAGTGATTTCTATCAAGCCACTGTATGCTGCGCTCATCTCGTCATGTCCTGAGAACGAGATACGTGGCTCCTATCGGGTTCGTCGACACGCCAAGCGGCCTTGCTGGATTTGTTTTACCTTTCTCGAACGTGTTGTGTGAGGAACTCCGATATTCTTCGGGCTATCTCGAGGTGTCGGATTTCCTTTGGAATTGCCTAGGATGATCACGAGATCTGTGGTCGAGGTTATTCCCATGGCGTGTCGTTAATTTGTGATGGATGAGTTGGAGCACCCCTGTAGGGTTAAATCTTTCGGAAAGTCGTGCCCATGGTTATGTGGCAAACTTGGATATTTTGTTTAACACCCGGTCATAGCAAACTTGAAGTAAACTCTAATAAATACACCAACCGTGTGCGTAACCGTGACTGTCTCTTCTCGTGAGTCCTTATCCGAGAGAGAACACGGTGGGGTTATGTTTGACATAAGTAGGTGTTTAAGATCACTTAGTGATCATTACTAGTTCGCGTCCATTATGCGTAGGACACCATACTTTACTTTATGTATTCGTAAGTTAGCCACTCAAATAACTGCTTAGTCGCTTGCTGCAGCCTCACCACTTAACCATACCTCACTCATTAAGATTTAATAGTCTTGATACCTTTGGAAATGAGATTGTTGAGTCCCCGTGGCTCAACGATTACTACAACAACAGTTGCAGGTACAGATAATGCGATGATTTTCCATGAGAGCGATGCTTGTTTTGATTTGGAGTTCTTCGTCATCGATCTAGGATGGGTTCCAGGTGGCAGCTTGGGATAGCAAGGATGGATGTCATTTTATCATTTGATTTCGTCCGTAGTTGGACCCTGCTCTTATGTATGATGTTTGAATATGTTGTTGTATTGATGTGACTCTGATGTAGCTTGTGGCGAGTGTAAGACAATTCCATATACTCATCTCTTCTGTAAATGTACTTGTAATGATATCCATTCTTGAAACATGATGAGATGCCCTTCTATCCCTGTCGAGGCCCTCGTGTCGAAACAAGGATAGAATCGCATCTTGGGCATGACATAATCCTCCCCCAAGCTTGAGCGATATTTCTCCTTCACGAGGCCAAAAATTATAGATATAATTCCGATCACGATGAACCAAATGCGTAGGATAAAACTTCTGATGAAATTCCAATTTCAATCGGTTGTAGTTCCATGATCCAATATCATCACATAGCCTATACCATGTCAATGCCTTCTCCTTCAATGGTAAAAGAAATACCTTCTTCTTGACATCATCCTCGGGCAAACCTGCAAGCTTAAATAATCCACAAACTTTATCCACATAGATTTGATGCAAATCGGGATGTAGTGTACCATCTCCTGCATAAGGATTAGCTAGCAGTTTCTCTATCATACCCGAAGGAATTTCATCAGAAATATTTTCAGTAGGTTCAGTAGGTTGAGGAGCAACTCTTTGTGCTTCCGGTCGAGGTTAAGATACCCCAAACAAGCCCCTCAAAGGATTATTTTCCATAGTAACAAGTGACAGTAAATTTTAGCACACTATATAAATTTTTCCTTACCAAATTCCACTCACCAAAGGTGCTTCACTCCCCAGCAAGAGTGCCAGAAAAGAGTCTTGATGACCCACAAGTATAGGGGATCTATCGTAATCCTTTTGATAAGTGAGAGTGCTGAACCCAACGAGGAGCAGAAGGAAATGACAAGCGGTTTTCAGTAAGGTATTCTCTGCAAGCACTGAAATATTTGGTAACAGGTAGTTTTGTGATAAGATAATTCATAATGGGTAGCAAGTAATAAATGTAGCAAAGGTTCAGCAAGGTGTCCCAATCCTTTTTGTAGCAAAGGACAAGCCTGGACAAACTCTTATATAAAGCAAAGCGCTCCCGAGGACACATGGGAGTTTCTGTCAAGCTAGTTTTCGTCATGCTCATTTGATTCGTGTTCGTTACTTTGATAATTTGATATGTGGGTGGACTGGTGATTGGGTGCTTCCCTTAATTGGAAAAACCTCCCACTTATGATTAACCTCTCTTGCAAGCATCCGCAACTATGAAAGAAGAATTAAGATAAATCTAACCATAGCGTGAAACATATGGATCCAAATCAGCCCCTTGAAGCAACACATAAACTAGGGTTTAAGATTCTGTCAGTCTAGCAACCCATCATCTACTTATTATTTTCCAATTCCTTCCCCTAGGCCCAAATAATGGTGAAGTGGCATATAGTCGACGTTCACATAAAACCACTAGAGGAGAGACAACATACATCTCATCAAAATATTGAACGAATACCAAATTCACATGATTACTTATAACAGGACTTATCCCATGTCCTTAGGAACAAACGTAACTACTCACAAAGCATATTCATGTTCATGATAAGAGGAGTATTAATCATCATTAAGGATCTGAACATATGATCTTCAACCAAGTAAACCAACTAGCATCAACTACATGGAGTAATCAACACTACTAGCAACCCACATGTACCAATCTGAGGTTTTGAGACAAAGGTCGGATACAAGATATGGACTAGGGTTTGGAGAGGAGATAGTGCTGGTGAAGATGTTGAAGGAGGTTAACGCCCTCTCAATGAGAGGATCGTTGGTGATGACGATGGCTTCGATTTCCCCCTCCTTGAGGGAAGTTTCCCAAGCAGAAGAGCTCTACCGGAGCCCTAGATTGATTCTGCCCAAGTTTCGCCTCCAGACGGCGGCGCTTTGTACCCAAAACTCTCTTATGATTTTTTAAGGTCAAAATGCTTCATATAGCAGAATATGGCACTGGAGGGCTGCCAAGGGGCCACAAGCCATAGGGGCGCGACCAGGGGGTAGGCCGCGCCCCCTAGGCTTGTGACCTCCTGGTGGGTCCCCTCTGGTATTTCTTTCGCCCAGTATTTTTATATATTCCAAAATAATTCTCCGTAACTTTTCAGGACTTTTGGAGTTGTGCAAAAGAGGTCTCTCATATTTTCTCCTTTTTGAGTCCAGAATTCCAGCTGCTGTCATTCTCCCTCTTCATGTAAACCTTGTAAAATAAAAGAGAAAAGGCATAAGTATTGTACCAAAATGTGTAATAATAGCCCATAATGCAATAAATATCAATATAAAAGCATGATGCAAAATGGACGTATCAATAAACATATGCTTATGATTTACTCCCTCTATTAGGAAATACTTGTCCTAGAAATGAATAAAATGGATGTACCTATAAATAAAATAAGTCTAGATACATCCATTTTTAGGAAAAGTATTTCCGGAAGGAGGGAGTATGAATTTGGGGTAAAAAATCCAGTGAATCCATTTTTGGCATTATTATTTTTATCATTTGAGCAAGTTTGTGAAAATGTTGTTTTGTGATAATATGTCATTTTGTCTTTTTCACATGAATTAATTCTTACATTTTTTGCTAAACTTGTCAAACTAAGAATTGTTCTTTGATGTGTGTGCTAGCCCCTGGTATTTTTGCATGGCATGATAAATCATGTTAGGGGTGGAATTCTTGCTAACATGCCACCAAAATGTTGGTTTCACATGCTCAAATATTTCTAAGTGTTAAATTTGTTTTTTTGTTGCCATGTTGTCTTGATGATTCCCATGAATCCGTATCTCCTTTGAGTTTGGCATAATGTTATATGTTGATGATCATGTTGTCCTCTGTTAGTTTGTGCCAAGTGTTTGTAGGTAGAGCTATTGAATCTTAGCTAAATTTGCTGCCAAACATGTCATTCTACTAAAAATGCCCTGCTTGCCACTTGTTGAATTTTCCTAAGTTAGTGAAACTGCTATTCTTAGAATGCCATGCTGGGAGGATGGTAGCCATTGATATGTGCATAGTTTGATGTTGTCATAATGTAGTTAACTGAAGTACATGTTGTCCTCTATCACCCTGTTAATTTTCATGCCATGAAAGACCCTCTATCATATGTAATTGTTTCTATCAAAATGCCATCCCGTTAACTCGGAACATGTAAAATTGGAATTTTCACTAATTCCCTAAAAACTGTTTCAACATGCCATCTTGTGAGCTCAATTTTCATTGATCTTTGCTTCCTTTCATATAGTTGTAGTTGTATGAATTGTTAAGCATCCTATATACTTCATTTCCATGCATTGGTCTTGCTTTGAAACTTGATGTAGCTCTTGTGGTGTGTGTTCAATATGACATGTTGCTGTTTGTGGATAGATTGTGTGTTTGATTGTTTTGTGTCTTGTGAGAGCTATACCCAATGGTTTTACATGATCTTAAGATCTATCCTTGCTAGATTTTCATTTCCAATCCAATGGCATCCTTGGAATACCAATCCATGTTCTTGCATGTTCAAATAACTCATCATGAGGTTCTGTCCAGAATACTAAAGAACTTAATATTTGCATGAGAAACATGACTAGCATAGGGTTGCCATCTTATTTGCATCAACTTGATCATGCATCATCTTTGGTTGCGCATTGCACTTTTGTTGTATTTTCATTTCGTGCTGTTTATATTTGGGTAGACCCGAGTGTCGAGCCAGAGTACGAGGATCCCGAAGAGAACGTCTATGAGGACCCAACTCTTTATCCCCCTGAAGACCCAACACGCAAGATGATCGTACCCGGATCTCGACACTATTTTTCTATGCTAGATGTCTTGCTTCTACTGTTATGTTTCATTTCCTACCACTTAAATATCAAACCTCCTAAATTTCCATCAAAGCCTCTAACCCCTCCACTACCTAGCCAAACCTTGTTTGGCTAAGTTACTGCTGCTTAGCCCCTCTTATAGCATTATTGGTTGTAGGTGCAGGTTGTTTCCATGTGATAACACGGATATCTGGAGATATCACAATTTTTATTGCTATTTAATTTAATGTACCTATATACTTGGTAAAGGTGGAAGGATTGGCCTTTTTCCCAGTGTTTTGTTTCACTTTTGCCTCCCTAGTTACTTGTTACCGGTGTTATGTTCCATATTTTGCGCTCCTAATATGCTCGAGGTTGTTATGGGGACCCCCTTCACTATTCGTTTAGGGATAAAGCTTGTGTGGCAAGACCCAACATTGGTACAATTTGCTTAAAAACCTAATTAAAAATGCATAGGGCTTAGCTACCCCGTGGATAATTAATCAACAACCCGGGCCAGTGCTCCTCATGATTGTTGGTCCAAACTAGAGTCGTGTGCGGGGCCAACCCGAGGCAACTCGGGAGATTTCTATCAGGTCACCATATGATGTGCTCATCTGGTAGTGACCTAAGAAAGAGATACAGGTGGCTCCTATTGGGATCTGGCCTGTCGGGTGGTCTTCCAAGGATGCTTTGGGCTATCTCAAGGTTGAGGTTTTCCAATGGAATTTCCAAGGAGATCGTGGGTTTTCTGTGGTCGAGGTTATTCTACGTGGCCACCATATTTATTCTTGATCTCGTAAGTTAGCCACTCAAATATATGCTTAGCGCTTGTGGTAGCCTCACCACTTAACCATTCCTCACCCATTGGCTTACATAGTCTTGGTACCCAGGTCATGAGATTGCTGATTCACCATGGCTCACAGATTACTACAACACTACATGTGCATGTATTTATGATATCGATCTCGTTGATGCGCCTCAGCTCTAGTGGGAGTATGATGAAGAACGTGGGCGTATGTATGTGATGTATCTGGATGAGTAGTGGAGCTTCGTGGTTGTGTTCCTGAGCTAGCAAGACAGTTTCATTGCTTTCTTTTATCATTTGATTTCGTACATAGTTGGACCCTGTCTTATGGATGATTTTATGAATGATTATGTGGAATTGTAATTTAGCATGTGGCGAGTGTAAGCCAACTCTTGTTGGAGATATGCCCTAGAGGCAATCATGTATAATGATATTTCCTATGTGTTTATGAACAAAGATGGTCCTCGTACATTATCAATGATGTGTATTAACAAGTACGTGACTTGTTTGTGAGACTATGCATTGTATGATAGCTCTCCTAAATGGTTCCTAGTCGAAAGGACCGTTTGTACGTGCAGCCAGTTAGACTAGTATATGACATGGTGGATGGTTTGGTCTCACTGACCATGTAGCATTCGATGCTAGTTGGATACTATGGACTCAGAAAGGTCTGGTCGAATTCGATGTAGACAGATCCGAGTCGAGATAAGGTCTGAGTTGGATAGACCTAACTATGAGACACAGTGATAGGTCATCTGTGAGTCTCTAGTACAACATATGTTCTATGTCCTAAGACCTGAGCCGATGCATGTCCTCGAGATGCTGACAGACTAGCTTTGGGCTGAACAAACGCTACTCCATGACTGGGTAGTTACAAAGGTAGGTTTTGGGCTTGTCCAGACCCATGCTGCGAGACATGCTCGAGCAGGATGGGATTTTCCCCTACGATCAGGAGAGATATACTTTGGGCCCCTCGGGTGATCCGACCTAGATAAGCATGTCCATGCGATGAAGATTATGAGATAATACGAAGTGTTGGTTGGGTTCACAGGAATGAGAAAGAGGTCATGCTGCAACAAGGATGACCATGTCGCCTTGTGCACGACAACATATATCGTGTGGCAAAGGGAACATGAGTGTGAAGTACATGTTCTCCTAACCAGCTTCATCGGACACTTGGAGCAGGCACGCTTTGCTAGAGGCCTCTACTGACTAGCCGATCTAGATGTGATCTGACTCGTGACCAAGTGAACAAGAACCTAAAGGGTCGCGTGCTTAAGGGAAGGAACACATGGGCTTTAGGATCCGTGTGAGGCCCAAGAATTGAGCCCACAATGGATGCCTATATATAGTGGAGGTGCGGCACACCCATCTGGTTGATCACTTCGGCATCGTCATTAGGGCTTTGCATGTGTTGCAACTAGCCACCTCCACCCATCACCGATTGTGTGATCGAACCTAGCAGTCCACCGCACAGTATTCCTCCTGCACACACGTTTACCATTAGAGGCGGTGCACTTGCGCCGCTCCGGCTAACCTATATGTGGGATCCGGCGACCGACTGTTCGAGGGAGGTCGGACCAGCTATTCGAGGGAGATTGAACAAGGAGGAGATGGACCACGCAAACGCGCTACCCCAACTCTACTTCTCTTGCACGACACTGCACGTCTAGTGGTAATGATGTGTGATCCATCTCCATAGCTTGTTCTTGGATGTTCTGCGCGTAGGCAAATTTTAATTTGCATGCGATGCACCTACAGTAGAACCCAACAGTGGTATCACAGCCACTTTTGTACGTTTTTTTTTCAAATCGGTAGCATCTTGATGTGTGGAGGCGGCGGATGAGATCTATCATTGTTCATGAGATCGGCTATATGCACGATTGATGAGATCAAGTGCACATCGGGATCGTTGAGGCTATATTTTTTGTCACTCGAAATCGAAGAAGTCGTGACACAACCTAACCCTATAGGTTGATATCCGTCATCGGGGTTAACTGTGAAACATAAATCTGAATCGTGTTCGCGATGATCGATGAGATCGGTCAGATGAGAAAATTCGGCATGATCGAGACCGCCTTGTGCGTAGCGCCTTGTATTTCATACACGATCACACAAACCGGTAGAATGTGATTCTATGCATGAGTTTGTTTTCAGGTTTGATGTGAATAGTATGGCTCATATGTATGTGATGCATGTGTGTAATTTAACATGACCTACGTGTCATGATTGTCAGCCGACATGAGCCAAAGTGTTGTAATTATATTGTATAACAACCTGCGTGTCGACTTGTGATTCTCTATAAATTTATTACTAGTTGTATTAGTTGGAGGATAGAGATCAAGTTCAAGGCTTTGGTGTCCCGGCGTGACGAATAAGATGGAGTTTTGCCCTGGTCATCGGAGTTGGAGCCGACTATGGAAGGACGCCCATGAAGGAGCCATACTATTTCACATATTTATGTTTATATGTGATTGATATTGCTTCTTGTTTCTGTGCTTGATATAATGGTAGAAAGATCCCTCATAAATATCAAACACATTGCCATTCCAGATGTTGCACCTTCGCACATCAAGTACATCTAGTGGTGGGCTCATAAAATATAGGTCCTACTAGGTGTCCTTGAACTGGAGGGTTCGTGTCGGACACAGACATGCACTAAATCAGGTTAACTTGACAAGCCTATCAAAACGGTTTTGGGCCTTGTGTCAAAGAAGGTTGGGAGCCAGGGTATAAGATACCTACCCGACCAACAGGAGTCGTATAGAGATACAATGAGCAAGATGTTGCTTATCGGATAGGCAAGTTGGCTAGCAGTGATGCTAAAGCTCACTAGTCGCTCGTGCTAGTCGGGTCCTGAATCACTGAGAGTTTGCGGAGGGATGGTGACTTCAGTGGGAGTACTTATGTCTAAGGGTTGAATTACTCTACATAAACACATTGCTTAGTGATTGCATATTTTCCGTTGTAGATAAATGGAACCACCTGCTCAACCCAACTTTGCATTGTAATCAATTCTGGAAAAGGATAAACTGAATGGAACAAACTTTACCACCTGTTATAGAAATTTGAGAATTGTTCTCAAGCACGATAAAAAGGAACATGTTCTAGAGGATCCACTTGCAAAGGAACCTGCTGAGAATGCTAGTGCCACAACAAAAAATGCCCACCAGAAACTCGTTGATGAATCAAACGAGATCAGCTGCCTCGTGCTGGCTTGTATGGAGCCCTATTTGCAATAGGATTTTGAAAATGTTGAGGCTTTCGATATGATCGAGAGTCTCAAGATCATGTTTCAGGTGCAGGCTAGGACCGAAAGGTTCAACGCCTGGCAATCCTTGATGGATTGTAAGCTGAAAGAGGGTGATCCACTGAGCCCGCATGTGGTCAAGATGATCGGGTACATGCAAGCTTTGGATCGGTTAGGTTTCCCACTTTGGGACGAGTTGTCCATGGATGCAACTTTGGGTTCTCTTCCACCTATCTATGGGACGTTCGTCTCGAACTATCATATGCACGGCATGGACAAGAAGATCACTAAATTGCATGGGTGCTCAAGGTGGCAGAGCAAGATATTAATAAAGGCACAGATCAAGTGTTGATGGTGCAGAACTCGGAGAAGTTGAAGAAGAGTTGGCAAGGCAAGGCAAAGGGCACGGAGAAGGTCGTCACCACTGCTGAACTGAAGTCCAGACCGAACTCAAAGACCATTTGCTTTCATTGGAAGGAAGTTGGTCACTAGAAGAGGAATTGTAGCAAGTGGCTTGCAAAGCATGGCAAGAAGGCCGGAAATGCTTCTTTAGGCAAAGGTACACTTATTGAATATGTTATAGACATTTACCTTGCTGACATACCTTAATATCTCTTGGGTATTTGATACCGGATCGGTTGTTCATATTTGCAACTCGATGTAGGGACTAATAAGAACTAGGCGTGTGGCGTAAGGGGAGATTCACATCAGGTTCGGAAACAAAGCAAGAGTTGTTGTGTTGGAGGTCGGCACGATGAAGCTCCATCTTTCTTCTAAATTTAGTTTGTAATTGAATAATTTTTATTACATTCCCACACTTAGTCGGAACATTATTTCTGCCTCATGCTTGATGAGTCAGGGTTATGAATTCAATTTAAAGGACAATGGTTGCTCATTTTATTTGAATGGAATGCTCCACGGCTATGCACCCATTGTAGATGGGCTATTTATTTTCAATCTGGAAACAGAATCATTCTATAACATGAATGTCAAGAGGCATAAGCCTAATGAAATAAATCCGACATACTTCTAGCATTGCCGGCTTGGACACATTAGTCTGAAACGCATGAAGAAGCTCCATGATGATGGACTCCTAACTTCGTCCTACTTCTGGTCATTAGAGACATGTGAATCATGCTTGCTAGGCAAGATGACTAAGTCTCCTTTTGCAAAGAGTTGCGAAATGGTGTCCGAGCTGTTGGAGCTTATACACAGTGATGTGTGTGGTCCAATGTAGCGACCCGACCTAGAAAGGTCAAGCCTCAATGTGTTCTGTGCCATCCCTGGATCAGTATGCTGGCACACACAGTACATCAATGTATATATCAAAGTGCAATCACATGTTATTAACGTAAAACTAATATATACCTTAAAAATCTCAGCGGAAACAGTCAACGGGAGTGGAGTCCCAATAACACCAATGGTAGGTTGAGTGCAGACCATAACCCTGAATCGTACTCTAATTCGTCGAAGAAGAGTATCTGCAACATGAGACGTTGCAGCCATGTAGGTCAGTACATTGAATGTACTGGCAAGATCACCATAGTAGAACAGAAGATAAAAACTATTCTATATGCAGTAAGGCTTTGTGGCTCTGTGTCTGAGTTTTTGCATAAAAGCTGATTTTATTTTCTTTTCCTACAACAAAGGAATTTCAGAAGTTTTCACTACAGAGTTACCTAACATGACATGGTTCCGCCAACCAATGTCTTAATGCCCACAAGTATCATAAGTTTCCCACCATTAATAATCAGTCCAGTGTTGAGAGTTCAGAGATAGATCCAAGTCCAGAGGCTCAAATTGTCCATAACCGGGGACACAGCTAATCGATTAGGTTTAACTCTACAGAGTGTTGTGTACTTTACCCACAAGATTTGTTCCTCCTGGCAAGTCCTCGCACTGCCAGGTGTTTGAGAATAGTACGGACGAAACATGGTCTTTCAAAGTGTTTCCCTGACTACTGTCAGTGCCCATCCAATCCTAACGTCGACTAGATCTCGTAGCACTGCCCAGCCAGAGTCACAACAAAGATCAACCAAGAGAGAGCCCATAATGACTTGTGGCTACACAGGTAAGCTTCCGGGCATGAAGTATTCATTCGTCTCTTTGAGTTTGGGTGAAGCTTTCCGCAAGATGTCATGACACATCTCCATGCATCCCGGCCATCCATTGGTTACTCCAGGGATGCCCATCAACTCCATCCTTCACCCAGTAGTGTGTATTGAAAACTTGTTTCTCAAGTCTCGAACTCTTGAGGTCATGAAGATGCAGGACTTGAAGATGCCTTCATGAAGTTGTCGTCTTGACGTAGAGTCCTCCTTCTCACACCACTCATGAAATACTCATAGCAGACCCCCATCTACTTTAGCATAGCATCAAAATAACTAGCGTTCCCGGGGCTTTAGTAACAAGTGGTGGGTTCCTACCTCATGCATTCAACTTGACTACAAGAATTTTCAATAACACTACTGGAGGGATTTGTTGAATGATATCACCACATGCAATAAAACATAGGTACGAAATAGATGGTCAAAGTGAACTTGCCTGTACTATTGATGAAGAAAAATGTCGCTCTCTGAAATACTTGATAGAATATTCGTCACTCTCCAATAAAAATCTATATAATCAAACATTGCATTCATATGAGCAATCATACTAGCAATCAGTTCTAACAATCAAAAAGTAACACAAAACCAAAAGCAACAAGGTTGTGATGAAGGAAATACTTAAGACAAAACTCAAAACAACAAAGTTTCAGCAACACAACTAAGCTTGGTTTTCTCTACAAGTAAATCCTATTCTCAAAAGTAAAAACACAAAACAAAAACAAAGTAAAATATAACAAAAGTAATTTCGTAAATATTTTACTTAGCAAAAAGAATTACTTTTGAAGAACAACTAAGAACTAAGAAAGTATTACTGTAAACAACATAGGTTTTTTCCTAATAAACCTAACAATAAGAAAAACAAATGAAATATTAAAATAACAGAAACAAGATATGTAACAACTCAATTAACAGAAAGTATATTTTATAAAACAAATTTTATTTAAAGGTATTTTCCAAAAGCAAATCAAACTAGCAAATGGAAATCAATTACAAGTTATAATTAACTAGAATTGATTTTCATGAAATCAACTAATAAAATAATATTTGTTTGTAGGGCTACTGTTATCTAATATAAAACTTTATAAAATCTATCAACGAATATAAAAGAAAATAAATTAAAACAATTTAAAACAAAAGAAATATAAATAATCCTAAAAAGAACTAAACAGAATCTGTTTTGCATCAAACCCAAGTTTAAACTATTCTAAAAAATCTGAAATTCTACCTACTGTTAAATAAAGTCACTAGTGACAAGTACCAAAAGGAATCAACTCAAAATAAATTTTTAAACTCGAGATATTCATAAAATAAGATTTGAATCAAATCTGTTTGAATTCAATTTTAAATTTTTGAAATATGGTCAAACTTTATATCTACAGAAACTACATAATTTTTTTTACAAGAGGCAAAAAGAATCAATTTAAAACAATTATAAAACTAAAAGATATAAAGAAAACAAAAACAGAACTATTCTGTTTTAAAAAGAGAAAACAGAAAAAAAGGAAAATTCGAACTAATGGATAGGGTACACATGGCGCTCTCTTATTGGCTGAAGGTTGTGCGCGTGGGTGCTAACGAGCGGACGGATGAACCATAAAAAAATGTTTCGGTTAATAATAACTTAACAGAAAACTGGTCGGTTCTTCTAACATAAATCAAAGGGGTATCCTCTTCTAATCGTGGCCGTTCAACGAGATCTGACGGAGGGGAGGGCTCACCGAGGTGGGGGGCAACTCCGGCGAGGTCCGGCGATATCCGAGGCGGCGAGGTCGATGGGGACGGTGCTCCAGTGGTCCTCTGATGCGTCTGATGGCACCGGTCGACGCGGACGAGGACGAGGAGGAGGTAGGAGGCATCGGCGAGGCTCGAGGATGACCGGTTGGAGCATGACGTCGGTAATGGTGGACGGCAGCGTCGGGTCTGGATGGAGGGGCGTCTCCGGTGGGTGCAGGGCTCGTGCGAATGGATGGGGAGGTGCGCACGAGAGTGGGGATGCGGTTGGTGGGCTCGAGAGGCAGCGGGGTGTCGGGGTGAAGCGGTGGTGCGGCAATGGCGCGGCGGCTCGGTCGAACTCCGGCGAGCAATTTGGCGAGCATGGGGGCACGAGAGTTGGGGGTTTGGGCGAAAATGGAGTGCGGGGTGGTCGGAGGTTTATATAGGAGGGGTCAGGGGCGCTCCAAATGGCAAGAGGAGGGAGAATCGCGGCGGATCCGGCCGGCTCCGGCGAGGTTGGAAAGATGAGGGAGAAAGAAGGAAAGTGGGCACGGGCGATCCGGGATCGGACGGTGGGTCCCACACGACAAAGAGAGGGGGAGAGGGGTGCGGCGTCGGTGGCCGATCCGAATTAATTTCGGATCTGATCCCGGCTGGATTTGGTAGGTGGGCCGGGCGAATTTTTCCTAATAAACGAAAAGTTTCCTTTTATAAAATAACAGAGAAGGAAACTAACTTTTGGGCAATCAAAACATTTCTAAAAAAAAAGTTTTACATACCAAAGTGATCACAGAAATAAATGCAATAAGATGAACATTTTTCCACGGCCAAAATAAATAGTTAAAAAATATTTTCAGAAAATGCCTAAATGGCTTTTAATTCCTTTTTGCAAATGATTTTCAAATAACCCCATGGTTTTTAGGGTTAAAATATTTCACAAAAATACCCTTGGTGGGGAGTGTCATGTTAATCCTCTCAAAATCTTGTCAAGGTTATTTGAATTCTTTCAAAATTTAGAATGGAACCAAATATGAAATGAATCCCAAAAATAATAATTCAGAGGTTTTCAAATCCACTTTTCAAATCTTTTTATATTGAAGAAGTCATGTCATCTTCTCTCACTGATTTGAAATGGAATTGAATTTGAAATCAAACACAAAGGGGAAAGTCATTTTATTCCCTCTCATTCAAAAGTTTTCAAATTTCACTCCATTCAATCACTCAAGCAAACAAACACTCATTCGAATATTTATTATAACATTCCAAAATTTGGGATGTTACATCTAATGAGCACAACGACCAGAGGTGGCTATCAGCACTTTGTGACTTTTACTGACGACTTGAGTAGATATGGATATATCTATTTGATGAGACACAACTCAAAAACTTTTGAAAAGTTCCAAAGAGTTTCATAACGAGGTTAAAAATCAGCTGGGCAAGACGATAAAAGGTCTATGATCAAATCGTGGAGGTGAGTACATGAGCCAGGACTGTGATGATCATCTGGAAAGGCGAGGTATAGTACCTCAGCTCACACCTTCGGGTACGCCATAGAGAAACGATGTGTTTGAACAGAGAAATCGACCTTGTTGGACATGGTACGATCAATGATGAGCAAAGCGGATTTACCCTTGTCATTCTAGGGATATGCTCTAGAAACTGTAGCTTTCACACTTAACAGGGTACCATCAAAATACGTAGACAAGACACCACATGAGATGTGGACTGGGAAGAGTCCTAGTTTGTCTTTTCAAAAGATTTGGTGTTGTGAAGCATTTGTCAAGCGACTCATGTTGGACAAGCTTACAACCAAGTCGGATAAAAGCATATTCGTGGGATATCCGAGGGAAACCTTGGGATACAACTTCTACAACCGAGAAGAGAACAAAGTGTTTGATGCTCAAAACGGGGTTTTCTTAGAGAAAGAGTTTCTCAGTTGGGAGACCAGTGGGAGAACGGTGCAACTCGAAGAAATTCGAGAGCCACTCGGGGACGACTCGGCTAGTGATGAGATCATACCAGAGTCGGTCAAGGAATACGTAGTGGAGTCGACACCGAAGCAACAGAGGTTGGAAAGGTTGCATAGAGTGCAAAACATGTTGCTAGAAAGCGATGAGTCGGCCATGTATGCAGAAGCGAT
The DNA here is from genome assembly GCA_022496015.1 of Hordeum marinum. Taxonomy (NCBI): domain Eukaryota; kingdom Viridiplantae; phylum Streptophyta; class Magnoliopsida; order Poales; family Poaceae; genus Hordeum; species Hordeum marinum. The sequence continues at coordinate 134,139,297 of CM039677.1, read as the reverse complement.
GGTGAGCCCCGATTCCGAGGCATGTCTAGAGGCCATGAGATCCGAGTTAAAGTCCATGGATGACAATCAAGTCTATTACTTGGTTGATTTGCCACCTGGCATATTTGCCATTGGTTGCAAATGGGTCTTTACGAAGAAAACTGATGTGGATGGAAATGTTCATATCCATAAAGCTCGTCTTGTCGCTAAAGGTTATGGACAAGTTCAAGGAATTGACTATGGCAAGACCTACTCGCTCGTAGCGATGCTAAAATCGGTAAGGTTCATACTAGCTATAACTGCATATTTCAATTATGAGATATGGCAGATAGATGTCAAAACGGCTTTCCTTCATGGAAATTTAAAAGAGGATGTATACTTGATACAACCCGAATGTTTTGTTGATCCAAGTAATGTTGGTAAAATATGCAAGCTCAAGAGATCCATTTATGGGTTGAGGCAAGCAGCTCGGAGTTGGAATATTTGTTTTGATGAAGTCATCGTTGACCTTGGTTTCACCAAGAACGAAGATGACTATTGTTTATACAAGAAGTCTAGTGGGATCTCGGTAGTGTTTTTGATCTTATATGTTGTTGACATACTGCTGATCGAAAATGATGTTTCGATGCTAAACTCAGTCAAGGAATCATTGAATGACCAGTTTTCAATGAAAGACCTTGGAGAGGCAGTGTACATTTTAGGCATCAAGATCTATAGAGATAGATCGAGGAGGCTGCCCGGCTTGAGCCAGAGCACATACATAGATAAATCGTTGAAGAGGTTCAACATGAGTGAGCCCAATAAACCATTCTTGCCCGTCTCACATGGTATAAGGCTAAGCAAGGCTCAGAGTCCTACGAATTCTAATGAACGAACCGAATGAGTAGGATTCCATATGCCTCAGCAATAGGATCCATTGTGTATGCCATGCTATGTACTCGGCCTGATGTTGCCTATGCAATAAGCTTAAGAAGCAGATACCAGGCTGGCCCAGGTGAGAGTCACTGGGCAGCGGTGAAACCTATCTTGAAGTACCTAAAAAGGAGTAAAGACATTTTCCTAGTTTATGGAGGTGAGGAGGAGCTCTGCATCAAGGGTTATGCTTATGCTAGTTTCCAAACTAAGAGGGATGATTGTCGATCGCAAACTAGATTCGCGTATGTCATGAATGGAGGAGCAGTGAGTTGGACGAGTTCCAAGCAAGATACGGTGGCCGAGTCTACAACAAAGGCCGAATACATTGCAGCTTGTGAAGCCGAAAAGGAAGGTGTTTGGATTTGAAAGTTCCTGGAAGATGTTGGTGTGTTCCCGGGCTGGTCAAAACCGTTGGACCTTTATTGCGATAATTCAGGTGCCATCGCACATGCTAAGGAGCTGTGACAACATCACAAGACCAGGCACATGACCAAAAATATCACTTGATACGAAAGCTCGTAAAGAAGGGTGATACTAATTTATGCAAGATTCATACGGATGCAAATCTTGCAGATCCGTTGACCGAGCCGCTTCCACAACCCTAGCATGAGGGGCATGTTAGAGCTATGGTCATTCGATGTCTATTCGATTGACTCTAGTGCAAGTGGGAGACTGTTGGAGATATGCCCTAGAGGCAATCATGTATAATGATATTTCATATGTGTTTATGAATAAAGATAGTCCTTGGACATTATCAATGATGTGTATTAACAAGTACGTGACTTGCTTGTGAGACTATGCATCATATGATAGCTTTCCTAAATGGTCCCTAGTCGAAAGGGTTGTGTGTACGCTGATTTCTACTACGCAACTTTATTCTTGTGGACTATTTTAGGCCTCCAAGCACAGAGTTTTGTAGGCCATTAGCAATTTTCCCTCAAGTGGATGACCCGAGGTTTATCAATCTGTGGGAGGTGTAGGATGAAGATGATCTCTCTCAAACAACCCTGCAATCAAATAAAAGACATTTCTTGTGTCCCCAACACACCCAATACAATGGCAACTTGTATAGGTGCACTAGTTTGGCGAAGAGATGGTGACACAAGTGTAGGAATGTTACTATATATTGATTTTGTAATAGTAACCATAAAAAATAGCAAGGTAGCAAGTAACAAAAGTGAGCACAAACGGTATGGCAATGCTTGAAAACAAGGCCTACCCCTGGCCGCGCCTAGCAGGCTTGTGGGGCCCCTATGAATCCACTGTCCTCATCTCCAACTCCATATAACCCTATTCGCAAAGAAAAAAAATCACAGAGAAGAGTTCATCGCGTTTCACGATACGGATCCGCCACCACCTCCTGTTCTTCCTTGGGAGACCAGAACAGGAGTCCGTTTTGGGCTCCGTGTCGGTGCATGACACCTATGGTATCGTGAGGATCCCTTTGTGGTTCGGCGGGGAGACGGTATGCGCAAAGAACAGATCGAACAAACAGCACGAGGGGAGATTTTTACCCAGGTTCGGGACGCTGAGAAGCGTAAAACACTACTCCTACTGTGTATTATGAGTGTTTTTAGGGTTCTGGCTATAGGAGCGCTCTCAACAGCTGTGGCGCGTGTGTCTAGAAGGTGGCAGAAAAAGCCCCCCTCTCGCAACGCCTTGGGCCTCCTTTTATACCACTAAGAGGATCCCAACAGTGGTGTATAGTGCATGCACGAGGTGCACATTGCTACAGTGCTATCATACCTAACACTGACGGTGTAGGACAAATGCATTTAATGCTCCGTCAGGTGTCCCTGACCTTCTACGGGACATGATAGGTGCCCGTCCCATCGGCACTGCTTAGCGTCTCCATCTCCAGCGCCTTGACACATGTCCTGGTGGGTTAACACCTAGCCTTTGCGCTGGCAGGGTGGCGAGGCCTTGCCGGGTGCACTCCTTGTCAGGGTTCTAAAGGTCACCCCGGCAAGATCTTGCCGGGGTTCTAGCTTTTGGCCTTCGTTCTTGTGCTTGTTCACTTGAATGTTCCTTGACGTCTTCATATTCGCTTCTAATAGTCTCCTAGTAGGCCTCGCTGCTCGTGTGGCTACAACTGCTGTGCACAAGTATGGGGTACTAAAAAGCCCAAACTTTACTACACCGACAGGAGCCCCCGGGCCTGGGCCACACACTGGTGCGAGGCGTTGTTGGGCTAGGACCAAACACTGCACGAGCACGCATGGCAGGAGCCCGTGGTTGCAATTATTCTGCTTGCTACGCCTCCCCAAGATGCGCGTTAAGTGCACGCCATGGGATACATGCACGGAGCGGCCGTTTCCGCCACCTGCGCCGCATGCATAGAGGGGGCCTAGCAACGGGCCTCCGTGACTTAAAGTCTTGATCGTGGAAGAAACCGCAACGCCATGGATTGGAGCAATGGGGCTGTTACATGTTCGCCCCGTTATCATGGGTGACGAGATTGGTGAAGATGGGCGGCGACTCTTGGGGCAGAGGAGAGCCAGCCCCCGCGCTCCCTATAAATTAGGGGGCTAGCGAGGGGCAATGCTCATCCATCCTTCTTCCTCTTTGAGTGCAAACCTCCAAATCCTGTCCTTCTATAACTTCCATATCTTGGGTTGTCTTTGTCCTTAGGTATGGCCGGGGGGCGAGGGTGGCCACCATCCTCTGCCCGACCGGCGAGGATTTCCCGTTGGGATCAAGCCACCGCTTCAGCCATGGAAGTGGAGGGAGGCCCGAGCGTGCGTGGTGGAAGAGGTACGAGGGGCCGGGGCGGTCGTGGAGGCCGTGGCCGAGGGAGGCGGAGCTCCACTCTACCCCTCCCTCCGATGCCGGACCCCCTCCTCGAAGAGACCCACGCTGAGGGGACAGCGCTAGAGTTCGTCATCGAGCTGCGTGGTCCCCTTCGGAGCCATCTGCGCCTCCCTCACCCTTTTGCTAGGGCGATGGAGGTCGACAAGCCGCATGTCCTGTGGCTGCAGGCGCATGGCTGCTACAATAGCGTTGTGTGGGTGGACGTCGAATACCCGGAGAGCTGCGTCATGCTCTTCAGGCGTGGTTGGAAAACGTTCGCCCGTGCCCACAACCTCCAGGATGGGTATGTCCTCCGCTTCAAGATGATGGAGGACGACATGCTCTCTGGCGAGGATATGTACCTAGGGTAAGGTCCTAGGCCTGACCTACATACCCTACCTAAGGACACCGCATCAGAGGACTTAAAGATCATAGGAAAGATTCCGACTGGATTCTCCATGGCGCTCAAGTCGCTCGACAAGCAATCCACTCGGAGGCTTCTTCCTCCACTTGACAGTCACCTATCACTCGTAAGACCTCACTTACAGTTGATGCCAGAAGACCGGAAGCCACCCCCGGGAGGCCAACAGGCAGGCGTTGCGCCAGTCGCCATTAGTAGCATTTATGATGTACGTTACCTGTAACGCTAGTCTTTATACCCATGATCAGACCCTTGGATGCCTGGCAATTATGAGGGGCAGCGAACTCTATATAAGCCGCCCCTCCCCTCTGGCACAAGGGTTTGCAACCATTGTAATCTCTACATCCCACACGACAAAGCTGCAAAGCACTAAGACGTAGGGTTGTTACCTCCACGTCGGGCCGCTCATGACTCCAGCAATGTGTCAAGCATGCAACGGCTTGCCAAATTGCTTCTCCACAGATTGCAGCACTCGAGCCCGCCGAGTCCCTCCACAGCATGTTCGAGTTGGACTCCGATCAGTCCGATGTTCCTTCCGAGTGCAAGAGATGCGATCTTGCAGCGGAGGTCCTTAGGGCGAGTTCCCATCAAAGCCCGCCATCGGGCTTTGGCTACGGCAAGCGAGATGCTGACGGCCCGTTGAGTGAACAGTCGCGTCGTGATGGTGATGTCCTTCATACTCCCATCGTCGGTATGACCACCAAGGCCCATGCCTTGGAGGCCACGCGTATTCGACTGGAAGAGCTTCAAAGAGAGCTCGACAAGCACGCTCGCTAGCACCCTCTAGTTTCTGGTCGACGTCAGCAACAACTGTTTCCGACTGGATCTCACAACAATGTTAAGGTATATCGTACCCCTACGTTAAAATGTTGCAGCTACTTCTAGGATAGCAGATTCCATTCAGCCATCACGATCAAAGGGTGGTAGATGGTTGATGCAGATCAGAGAATTGCTAGATGTAGCGCAGCGTTAGAATTCTGTTGTTTCACAATCGCGTAACATGATACACAACAACTCACCCAGGGCAGAAACCGTTTAGCCGACACATAGCCCAGGATCGCCTTTGCACCGAAGGGGCGGAGGCCTTTGTGAAGATCAGGTCAGAGATCTGTTTCACAGTGAACACCAATGTCGAGTGCCCACTCCTTCGCAGGGTGGTCCGCACGTGCCCCGACTCCAGGACGAAAGGCACCCGTTCGGTGACGAGCGGAATGCGGGATTTGATTCTCGTAATCTCCTCACTTAGAGGCGGATTGATAGAGGCAGAGCCCATAGAGACGGACAGTACAAAGATTTTCTGAGTGGCAGCTCAGCGGTGATTTATGGCCCGAGTGTTTTAGCAGGGCCATTCGTTCTGCAGAGATTCCCCCCAACTTCAGGTTGGTGGCTGGGATCGGGAAGTTCTCTGGCGAGTCAAAGCCAGAGACTTGGTTGGATGATTACCGAGTGGTTGTTCAGATTGGTGGCGGCAATGATAACATTTTAATGAAACACCTGTCCTTGATATTGGATGGTTCTGCTCATGCATGGTTGAATCGCTTGGCTCCATTCAGTATATATTGCTGGGAGGATCTTGCCCGGGTGTTTGTCCGAACCTTCGAGGGCACTTGCAAGCATCCTGCCGGGTTGGTCGACTTACAACATTGTGTTCAGAAGCCCAATGAGACCTTGAGGGATTACATTTCGTGTTGGTCCAGTCTGCATCATACAATTGAGAGTGTTTCCGAACATCAGGTTGTGTGTGACTTCAAGGCTGGTGTGAAATATAGAGAGCTTTACTTGAATTTAGTCTAATAGGTGACATATCACTCAGCAAGATGATGGAAATCGCCACTTGGTACGCCAATGGCGAGGAAGAAGACTGCCTCTGTAGTGGCAAAGGAAAAGCAGTCGTTAGTGATGCCGGCGGTAATTCCAGTCGGAAGCAAAAGTGGAAATATGATGGCCCAGTCCATGCAGAGGCAGCCGCGCTGACGACCCAAGCAAAGAACAAGGGGAAATCCAAAGACAGTTTGCCTCTAAGAAAGGAAAGAGTCAGTCAGGTATTGATGTGTTAGATTTGTCATGTGCAATCCACATGAGGAAAGATGAGGAAGGCAACGTGATTTTTCCCAAGCAGACCACTCGGCAGTGTCGACGGCTCATCCATCAGTTCAAAGAGACTCTGTCGAGTGATAAGACTCCTGAGAAGGATGATGAACATAAAGAAACATTCCCAGATGTCACCGCTACAATTATGAATTTCGTAGACGTAGAAAGCAAGAGTTGATTGAATGTCATCAACAGGAAGGTCAACATGGTCATACCTACCACCCCCACCTACCTCAAGTGGTCCCAGTATGCCATCGCATTCGACCAGGAAGACCATCCTGCTCATATGGCTACTCCCGTTCGACAAGCTTTGGTGGTTGATCCGGTGGGGGGGCCACTCGACTCCGAAAGGTCCTCATGGATGGTGGTAGCGGCCTGAACATCCTCTATGCAGATACCCATAAAGGGATGGGCATTCTAATGTCCCGACTGAGTCAGAGCAACATGCAATTTCACGGAGTCAGCCTAGGGAAGAAAGCCAAGTCACTCGGCTAGATTGCATTGGACGTGACATTTGGGAATGATAGAAATTTTCGAACAGAAAAGTTGACGTTTGAAGTCATGGATTTCTAGAGCGCTTATCATGCCATTCTGGGTCGACCTGCGTATGCTCATTTCATGGCCGGTCCATGTTACGTGTATCTCAAGTTGAATATGTCGGGCCCTAAGGGTGTGATCACGGTCACTGGCAATCAACAGCGAGCTGAAGAGTGCCTCCAGCAAGGCTCCAAGATCACTGATCACCAGATGGCCATGGTCGAGCTGGAGGAATACAAAAAGAGCGCTAACCCTGCTGATTTGCTGCACGCAAAGAAGCCCACTTCTGAGTCGGCATTTCAGTCGGTAGGGGAAGTGAAGAAAGTGCACATCCACCCAACGGATCCAATTGCTGCCCCGACAAATATATCATCGACACTCGACAATAAATAGGAAGCCGAGCTCATCCAGTTCCTCCGTGAAAACTAGGACATCTTTGCATGGAATCCTACTGACAAGCCGGGGGTTCCCAGGGAGCTAGCTAAGCACCGACTGAGAGTTGATCCGAAGGCCAAGTCCATCAAGGAGCATTTGCGTTGATCGGCAGCAGAGAAGTGTAAATCAATCGGTGAAGAGGTGGCTCGTCTCTTGCAAGCCAAGTTCATTCAGAAGATTTACCACTCCGAGTGGCTCTCGAATGTTGTCATGGTTCCCAAGAAGGATAAGTCGTTGTGCATGTGCATTGACTTCAAGCATATCAATCGGGTCTGCCCGAAGGATCATTTTCTGCTCCCCCGCACAGATCAGATTGTTGACTCGACTGCTGGATGCGAGCATTTATCGTTTCTAGATGCTTACTCTAGGTACCATCAGATCCGTCTATATGGTCCAGATGAAATAAAAACAGCCTTCATCACCCCATTCGGGTGTTTTTGCTACATCACCATGCCATTCGGTTTGAAAAATGCCGGCGCTACTTTCATGCGCATGATTCAAAAGTGTTTACTCGACCAGATCCCTCGGAATGTCGAGGCGTACATGGATGATATAGTTGTCAAGTCCCGCAAAGGTTCCGTCCTGCTGGCTGACTTGGCCAAAACATTCGCCAATCTGAGGAGATATGAGATAAAGCTGAATCCGGCCAAGTGTACTTTCGGCGTCCCTAGCGGCAAGTTACTCGGTTTTCTCGTTTTCGAACGAGGGAGCGATGTCAATCCTGAGAAAATCAGCACCATTACCCAAATGAAGACTCTCGTGCGAGTGCACGATGTTCAGAAGCTCACAGGTTGCTTGGCAGCATTAAGTCAATTCATTTCTCGTCTCAGTGAGAAGGCACTGCCTTTGTACCAAATGATGAAGAAGTCCGACACGTTCAAGTGGACTCTAGAAGCCAAAGAAGCATTTGTTGAGCTCAAAGCCCTGCTCTCCACCCAGCCGGTGCTTGCTGCTCCTCGCAGCAAAGAGCCCTTGCTCCTGTACATCACGGCCACTAATCAAGTTGTCAGTACAGTGCTAACGGTTGAGCGGGAAGAGGAGGGTAAAGCATACAAAGTCCAACACCGGTCTATTATGTTTCTGAAATTCTGTCTCCCTCGAAGCAAAGATATCCATACTACCAGAAGCTGGTCTATGGCATTTACCTATCAGCAAAGAAGGTCGCACATTATTTTCAAGACCACTCGATTTCAGTCATCAGTGATGCTCCGTTATCCGAGATTCTTAATAATCGAGACGCAACTGGTCGAGTGGCTAAGTGGGCAATCAAACTCCTATATTTTGACATTAAGTTTGAAGCCATGAAAGCAATCAAGTCTCAAGCACTTGCAGATTTTATGGCCAAGTGGTTCGAACAGCAACAGCCAATCCAAATTCACTCGGCACACTGGACCATGTTTTTTGACGGCTCCAAAATGTTGAATGGGTCTGGTGCTGGTGTTGTCTTGATATCTCCAAAGGGCGACATACTCAGTTATGTCCTGCAAATCCACTTTGATTCCTCCAACAATGAGGAAGAGTATGAAGAACTTTTGTATGGGTTGCGCATGGCTATCTCACTCGGTGTTAAGCGCCTGATGGTCTATGGCGATTCAGATTTGGTGGTCAATCAAGTGATGAAAGAGTGGGATGTTAGAAACCCCGCTATAACTGGATACTGCAGCACTGTTAGAAAGCTAGAGAAGAAATTTGAAGGTCTGGAACTTCATCATGTTCCTCGAGTGAAGAATCAAGCAACTGATGATCTAGCAAAGATTGGGTCCACTCGACGGCCTGTCCCGAGTAATGTGTTTTTAGAACACACACATACTCCTTCAGGAGAAGAAGATCCTTTCACCGAAGAGCCCCCACAAGCTATGAGCTCCATTTATCCAACTAAAGTCGATGTGCCTGCAGTAATTGATTTGTTCATGGAGATTCTGGTTGTCATTCCTGATTGGATGGTGCCTTACATTGCCTATATCCTAAGACAAGAACTCCCTCAAGATGAGACAGAAGCTCGTCAAATTGTGCGCAGATCGAAGGCCCTTACTGTGATCAGGGATCAGCTGTTCAGAGAAAGCGCGACTAGCGTGACGCAGCGTTGCATCTCCCCTGAAGAAGGTCGAGTGATTCTGGATTAAATCCACTCGGGAACTTGCGGTCATCATGCATCCTCACGGACGATCGTTGCTAAAGCATACCGAGCTGGTTTCTTCTGGCCATGGGCCAATGAGATGGCTAAAGATATTGTTGATCATTGTGATGGGTGTCAATTCTATGCAAACTTGTCTCACAAGCCCGCATCTGCATCCAAGACGATCCCCCTCGCCTGGCCGTTTGCTGTTTGGGGACTCGACATGGTTGGTCCCTTTCGGACTGGAAAAGGCGGATTCACCCATTTGCTGGTTGCAGTTGACAAATTTACCAAATGGATAGAGGCCAAGCCAATCAGAAAGTTGAACTCCCGCACGGCGTTCATGTTAATGAGGGAAATAATTTTTCGGTACGGTGTTCCTCACAACATTATCATGAATAACGACACCAACTTTGACTTGGAAGAATTCAGAAACTTCTGCACCTCTCAAGGCACTCGGGTGGATTTTGCGTCTGTTGCACATCCTCAAACCAATGGTCAAGTTGAGCGAGCTAATGGCCTCATCCTGCAAGGTCTGAAACCCCGTCTCATGCGCGACTTGGACCATGCAGCTGGAGCCTGGTTGATAGAGTTGCCATCTGTTCTATGGGGCCTGAGAATGACACCAATCAGTCGACTGGACGTACCCCTTTCTTCCTGGTCTATGGAGCCGAAGTTTTCTTGCCGAGTGATTTGTTTCACAACTCTCCCTGAGTGGAACTGTATTCTGAAGATGAAGCTGAAGAAGCCAAATAGGATGGCATCGACCTCCTAGAGGAAGAGCGAGAGATGGCCCTGATCCGGACCACAACTTATTAGCAAGACCTACGGCGCTTCCATCCAAAGAATGTCAAGAGTCGGTCGTTTCATGAAGGGGATTTGGTGCTCCGAGTGGATCAACAGCGACCCCACAAACTTGCTCCTGTGTGGGAGGGTCCCTTCATCATCACAAAGATGTTGAACAATGGAGCTTATCATTTGTACAACCTCAAGAAACAAATGGACGAGCCGCGAGCCTAGAACATAGATTTGCTTCGACGCTTCTATACCTAGAGACAAAAGAGTCCTTGATGTAATAAAAATATTTCAGAGCATGTCATATATGCAAATTAGACTTCCGCAATCTTTTGTCGATTCTGATCAAGTAATTTCTTGCTTGGGGTTGCTCCGAGTGTTGACCAATCCTCACTCTCGGGGGCTTAGCTGCGAACATGCTTTCGCCTAAGTTAAAAACCCTTCCGAGTGGATAGCAGTCCATTCACTCGGAAACTTAGCTATGAATCAGTCTTCGCCTAAGTACAAAATTACTCCGAGTGTTGAGCAATCCTCACTCTTGGGGGCTTAGCTGCGAACATGCTTTCGCCTAAGATAAAAACCCTTCCGAGTGGGTAGCAATCCATTCACTCGGAAACTTAGTTGCGAATCAGTCTTCGCCTAAGTACAAAATTACTCCGAGTGTTGAGCAATCCTCACTCTCGGGGGCTTAGTTGTGAACATGCTTTCTCTTAAGTTAAAAACCTTGCCGAGTGGATAGCAATCCATTCACTCGGAAACTTAGCTACGAATTAGTCTTCACCTAAGTACAAAATTACTCCGAGTGTTGAGCGATCCTCATTCGAGGGCTTAGCCGCGAACATTCTTTCTCCTAAGTTGAAACCCCTGCCGAATGGATGGTAGCCCATCCACTCGACGACCTAGCTGCGAATCAGTATTTGCCTAGGTTCCAAAATATTCTGAGTGTTGAGCAACCTCCACACTCAAAGGCTTAGCTATGATTCCTTATCACCTAAATTTAAAACTACTCCGTGTGAGGACATCATCCACACTTGGGGGCTTAGCTGCGAACATGCTTTTGCCTAAGTTAAAAACCCTTCCTAGTGGATAACAATCCATTCGCTCGGAAACTTAGCCACGAGTCAGTCTTTGCCTAAGTACAAAATTACTCTGTGTGAGGACATCATCCACACTCGGAGGCTTAGCCGTGATTCCTTATCACCTAAATTTAAAACTACTCTATGTGAGGACATCATCCGCACTCGGGGGCTTAGCCGCGAACATGCTTTCGCGTAAGTTGAAACCCATGCAGAATGGATGGTAGCCCATCCACTCGATGTCCTAGCTGCGAAACAGTCTTTGCCTAGTTTCCGAAATATTCTGAGTATTGAGAAACCTCCACACTCGGAAACTTAGTTGCGAACCAGTTTTCGCCTAAGTCAAAAAACAAATTCATTCGAACACACAATCAAAATCTAAATGCAGATAAATTCAAAAGTTCTACCGCGGATAAATGTTTCACGAGTAAACGAGTGTGCTCAGGCTTAAGGCCTGAATGAAGTTTTAAAGCTTATACAATTCCACTCGGCATACCGAGGCAAATCAAGTTTTTGCCAAAGATCAAGTTTCTCAAGCACCCGGCGGGCTGGCTGGCTCGACGAACATGTCCAAGTCGATTCCATCAGCGATCCTAGTGGTTGCATCGATGAAGGTCTCCATCAAATCTTCAAACTGTAGTTTCTTCATGTCCACCACTCGTAGCTCTTTCAATTTTTCTTCCCTTTCCTCCTTGCAATGGACCCTAACAAGGGAGAGCGCCATGTCAGCTCCGCAGCGGGCAGCAGATTTGTTCAAGGCCTGCACTCAACTGGGAAGGACGTTAAGTCGTGCCATCATGGATGTGAGGTCAAGCTAAAGAGTGACTTCTGGCCACAGTTCCTTGTCGATCCTCTCCATCACAGTTTTCAGTCGGAGGATATACGCCTAGACCCCTTGGAGCCTGACGTTGAGTCGGAACATGTTCATGGCCACCGCATCTCCAACAGGTGACTTGGTGGGATCAAAATTGGGATCAATCTCTTCAGTTTCTTTTTCAAAGTCCTTGCAGAATTCTGTTGGGAAGAAGAAATGGGAAGAGGATTAATTATATACAGTCGTCAAAGATTTTATGAAGTTCAGTCGACAGAGATACTCACCATCAAGCATGATGTACATCCTTCTCGTGAACTCCCCCAAGTGCTTTTCCGAGCCATTGCTCCTCTTGGTTAATTGCTTAGTTTTCTTGATGAGGTCCATATGCTCCTGCTTCAGCTTCAAGTTCTCCACCTCCATCTTCTTGGCAGCAGCCAGCTTCTGATCGGTAGCTTCAGTCATCTCCTTCGCTACCCGGTGGGCATCAGCAAACACTTTGTCCATGTCCTCCAGTGCCTTGTTCGTGGTATCTAAATAAATAGCATTGTTGAGTCGCACTTGGAGTCGACGATTTTCATCACGTATGTCTATTTGAGTGAAAGCACTCGGTTCAAAGCATGGAAAGTGAGGGTAAGAATGCATTGGGTCGACGGAAATTACCTCCGAGAGTTTTTAGTTTTGTCCGCACTCGCTCCAAACTGTATTTGGAAGCCTCCAAGTCCACTTGCAGCTGGTTCCTTTCATCCTCAAGATCCTTGTACTGCGTGCCAAGTTCACAAGCTCTATGAAATCAACAAAGAAAGAAATTCAATCGACAAACAATACCGGCACTCCGGAGTGCAGAACGTCAAAGACGGTCGACTGGGCGGCGCGCACCGCCCCACCCCACTACCTGAAGTAGCGTCATATCATTGTTGATTGAATGATATCCATGAAACCTGCATTCCGGAGAGGAAGAATTCAAGAAAAAGTCCACCCGACATGTCGAGTGGCCCGGATACTCCACATACCGTAAACAACCCCGAGTTCAAGATGGTTCCTATCAAACCCCCGCCAATGCAAGCACTCAACGGCGGTCTCGGGGACTACACCTAGTGGGTGCACTCAGAGTGCCCCCACTGGAACTGTTAACACTCAATCCGTCGAGTGATCCGTCGGCCCCACTCCGCACCTTTGAAGCAGCGTCATATCATGGTTGATCAAATGAAGTCCATGAAACCTACAAGATAGCTTGGTGCGGTACGGCTAAGAAAAATAAAAATACACTCGACATGTCGAGTGACGACCGTACTCTGCGTACGGTAGAAATTCTGATTTCAAGTTTTCAAGACTACTGCTCATCGTCTACGACCAATAGTAGCCTCGAGGACTACACCCAGTGGATGCACTCAGCGTGTCCCCACTGGTTCCTAAAACATTCAACAAGGTCTGCCCTGTCTGAGCATTCGATGGTCTTTATTAGACCCCTGCTAGTGCAAGCACTCGACGGCAGTCTCGGGGACTACACCCAGTGGGTGCACTCAGCGTGCCCCCACTGGATCTGCCAACTCTCAATCTGTCGAGTGGAAGAGGAACAAGAACAAAAAATATGCGCAAGCATAAGAATATCCATCATTGGAACATCCATCACTCGATATGTCGAGTGACATGCCACCCCACTTTGCACCCTTGGAATAGCGTCATATCATGGTTGATCAATGATATCCATGAAACCTACAAGGTAGCTTAGGAGCGGTGCGATCAACGGCAAACGTATCCCGCATACGACAAACTCTAAGACCTCTGCCGGTGCAAGCACTCGACAGCAGTCTCGGGGACTACACCCAGTGGGTGCACTCAGAGTGCCCCCACTAGCCCAAAACCTACTCGATTAAAGACCTTATCTATTCGAGTGGAGAACCTTCAAACATTCTACAAGCGGAAAACAAACACCCAGTGGGTGTACAACCAAAGAAGACAGGAATTCAATCAGAAATGTACTTACAATCGAACTTACTCGGACATTGGTGCGAAGCGCTATGCTAGCATCGTAAGCCAACTTGCTGGCCTCGTACGCCACCTTGGTGCGCCGCATCATCTGCTCCGCCTCGATCATGGCCTCCTTTGTGGCTCCGGTCTGATCTTCCGGAATGCAGTGTAGAGGAAAAACCGTCACCGGCGGGATCGGCGTAATGGCGGGGGCAGTCGAGGTACTTTGAGCAAGTTCGGTTGGAGTTGACGTCACGAAAGTTGAAAGAGCTGGCGGGGCACTCGACAGAGGTATTGCAAGATCGGCTCTGACCAGTGTCGAGTTGCTTATCCCCTGGGAAGATCTGGTAGTCAACTGTTGAGGCGTCTGCACGGACGAAGTTCTTTGAGTGCATATGCGCGGGGTGCCTAAGGTCTCGCCTCCGCCTCCCGTGCCCCCAGGGTGTTCCTCGTCATCTTTCAGCTGGATGATTTCTGCAATTATCAATCAGCAACATTAACTTTCGCAATCGACAAACCACATTCGAGAAGCAGAACTGAAGAATCGTTTACCTCTGTGGGAAGTGGCTGCATCAGCAGTGTCTACGTCCATTGCCTCCCCTCCGTCACGTGGAGGCGACATCACTGAAGTAGCAACTCTGATAGGTCAAACGACACTCGGTCAACAAGAATTCAAAGTCACAATCAACCATGAGAGTTCGAAAGTAAACACTTACGTGGAGACGACAAGCACATGCATCCTCATGCGGGGTAGAGCTTTGCAAGGTTTGGCTACGTTGGGCTTGGGTTGCTTCATCGATCGCTCACTCGACTCAACGATAGAGGCTCGGCTCTATTTTGAGTTCTTCTCACTTGGGACTGGGGCCTTCTCCACAACGGTCGCAGGGTCTTGATGAGACTTAGAGCAGCGTTCGACGTGAGGAGGAGACTCGACTTCCTCCTTGTTCTCACCCGAGTCTTCATATTCGTCTTCGGAGTCATAAGAGCCGTCGACGTCCACACTGCCGCCTTCACTCTCCCCACCATCTTTGGGCTGGTTCCCATTGGGCATAGGCGAGTACATGTGCGTCCACTCCTGCATGGTTTGAATAATAAAGTCAGCCAACAAATCAATCAATCACTCAATAGTAAAGTACTTCAGTAGACAAGGTGTTATTTACCACATTCTTCAGCGGATTCTCGGCCGAGTAAGGATGGATCCTCTTGGCTCCCAATGGATTGTCACAGGCTCCAGTGATGCTGCGAAGCCATTGCTCGACAGTCGCTTGCGAAACCTCTTTTGGATGCGTCCGGGTCGAGTCTTCGGGGACTAAATACTGCCACATGGGGTGGTCCGTAGCCTGGAGTGGCTAGATCTGTTGACTAAGAAAGGTCTCTAGGACTCCGCCCCGAACAAGTTTCACTACAGCGTCCACCAAGATTCCCACTTGGACTTTTCTCCTTCTGACACCTTTAGGGACTTGGGGACGACTGGACGATCGGATGTCAAAGGGGAAAGACCAGTCGACATGTTGGGGAAAGCTATGTCTTTGTAGTAGAACCATGTCAACTGCCAACCTCTAATAGATTCAGGAAAGGTCATGGAAGGAAAAGAACTACGAGCTCTCTTTTGAATTCCTAGACCTCCACACAGCTGCACTACATGAGTTTTTCCGTCCTCAGGGAGAGCCTTCTTTATAGTTTGAGATCTAAGCATGAAAATGTGCTTGAACAGTCCCTAATGAGGGGGACATCATAGGAAGCACTCACACAAGGTAATGAAAGTAGACAAGTAGGAGATGGCATTCGGCGGAAAGTGGTGGAGATGAGCTCCAAAGAAGTTCAGAAACCCTCTAATGAATGGATGGGGAGGCATAGAAAAACCTCTTTCGACGTGGGAGAGGAGAAGAACCCGTTCTGCTTCGCGCGACTCCGGCTCGAGCTCCCCCTCCGACAACCTCCATGCGTCATCCACTACTAGTCCATCAACGACCAAGTTGTCAATGTCCGTGCGGGTGACCATCAAGGGGAGAAAATCCCCCTGGATCCATCCAGGCGGCACGGTGAACCGAGCGGTCTAGGGCTTCTTGCCCTTGCCCTTCGCCACCCCCTTTTTGGCGCGCTCTAATTTCTCCCTGGCCCCTTTCGTCATCATGGTGGTTGGGCTCGTCAGAGTGGAGCAGAGTGTAGCGTTGGAGATGGAGGGGGCAGAGGAAGAGAGGAAATTTGGGGAAGAATACTATGCAATCCGTGGTGCTTCAGGATTTGTACCCCACTGACTGCCTCACTGACGGGTGGTCCCGCGAGATCCCCACACATCCCAACCACTGACGGCGCCCTGTATGTGGCAAAATGCCCGGCGCGAGAATCGAGGCATCATGCTCCCACTTGCTCCGATCGTGGCGTCATCGTCACAGGCGTGCACGGTTCCCAAATTTTCGTATCCCGAAAAATCCGGGCCCGGGAGACTGACCCTTTGCCTCCAAAGATTCCTTCAATTTACTCGGAACAAGGTCGACATTGAATATTCACTCAGGCACTTTCAAGGCTGAATCGATCCGGGCGAATGACGAAGAGTTCAGTCGACGCAAGTTTTGTTGAAGCCCCGAATATCATTCGGAAGATTTGGTGTCTTGTTCTGAACTGGCATTGATACCCACTTTCACCACTCGAACCCTGATCCATTCTGGGGCTAATGACGAGGATATGTACCTATGGTAGGGTCCTAGGCCTGACCTACATACCTTACCTAAGGACACCGCATCAGAGGACTTAAAGATCATAGGAAAGATTCCGACTGGATTCTCCATGGCTCTCAAGTCACTCGACAAGCAATCCACTCAGAGGCTTCTTCCTCTACTCGACAGTCACCCGTCAATCAGAAGATCTCACTTACAGTCGATGCCAGAAGACCAGAAGCCACCCCCGGGAGGCCAATAGGCAGGCATTAGGCCAATCGCCATTAGTAGCATTTATGATGTATGTTACCAGTAACGCTAGTCTTTATACCCATGATCGCACCCTTGGATGCCTGACAATTATGAGGGGCAGCAAACTCTATATAAGCCGCCCTACCCTCTAGCACAAGGGTTCACAACCATTGTAATCTCTACATCTCACACGACAAAGCTCTAGAGCACTGAGACATAGGGTTGTTACCTCCGTGACAGGGGCCTCAACTCATACATCTGTGTGTACATCCTCACCGTAGCTAGGACGCTACCCTCTCCTTTCGTACCCCTACCTTCTACTATCAGGCTCGTTCCCACGACACTCTCCGTCAAGATTTACGGGCATTCAGGCACCCGTCTCATCTTTTGCGAGGAAAGCTTGAGCGGTGCTGAAAGCTCCTCGTCGATCGACATTGACAAGGAGGACGGTGTCGGTGAAGATGACGACGATGGGTCTGAGCTCCAGGACATCAAGTTAGAATATAACGACCTGAGCTCTGACTAGTCATCGGGCGCACCATCATCCTCAGCTCATGCCTCTCTGTCTCCCGGCGGAGCGACCTTGCCGGGGGCACTTGTCCCGGGCGCCACCTCATCTTCCAGCTGGATCTCCTGGCAGCCTTGTGGACTTTAGCTTCGTCCTCCCTTCTGGGAGCCCTGCCCTCCGTGTAGTGCTCGTCCAGGAGGGGTCAGGCTGTGCTTTTGTCGGGGGCCTCTTCCTATCTTTTTCTTCTTGTAATCTGCCCCTAGGGGAGAAAGTCAAATAAAGATGTACTTAGGAAAAGACCTCATCCCATGTAAATTTCAATCCTTTTAAATGAATGTATGTTACTCCTCTTGTCTGATTTTCCTGTGTATGGTGTACCCCCCACGCTTTATTGGAAACTTACTGATGTATGCAACACCGCCGTGAACGCTTTTAGGAGCAGGTCCTTAGCAGCCTGCTGGCGGTGCCGCTGCCGGCAAGATATCTTCGCATTTTTAGTGTAGCCACTTTAAACTGTTGAGCGGACTCAAAACAGGGCAAGGGTGCGACCAATCATGACAAGTTACCTTCACATTCTCAGTGCAGCTACTTAAATTGTGGAGCGAACTCGAAACAGATCAAGGGCGCAACCGATCATGGCAAGGTTCTCTCACGTGCAGGTTTTCCATACAAAAGTTGAAAGCGTCCACGGACAAAATAACCTCATAGTAAAAATTTACTTAGGGTTTTGTAACTTAGCTTTTCGTTGTTGTACTCCTTTCTACAAGGTGCCAATTTTGAACGTCGCCCGTAGGTGTCCACACTATCTCATCCCCCTCGGCAAACTTGCACGCGAAGGAACCTTCTATACTTTAAGAAAAAGAAAGAAGAGAAAATAGAGGTATGGAACCTTGGCGGTTCGTTAGCACTTGCTGGGAATAAGCATGATGCAACATCTTAGATAAACATGCATGTAAAGACACATGGCAATCGACAAGAGTTGCAAGACGCCTGATCTTATTCAACTACGCACAGGGTCTGTGCCTGGCTTTGTATGAAGGATGACATGCCCTGCTGGCAAGACTTGTACAAAAGGTGGTTGCCGGGGGGCTCGACAACCGTGCCTTATGGATGAACTTATGAAGATGTTTGATGCTCTAGGAGTTGCTCACTAGGACACAATCTTTGGTCTCCAAGCGGACTGGGCCAGGCCTGGTGACTCATACTACCCGATAAGGGCCTTACCACTTTGGAATCAACTTGTTTGAATTCTTGTCCGACTGAACATGCCGAAGAACAAGGCCACCTTCCTCAAGACTTCGGGCATGAACTTTGCGGCTATGGTAGCGGCGCAAAGCTTGCTGGTAGCATGCAACTCGGACAGCAGCTTGAAGACAATCTTCCTCAAGGAGCGTTATGTTGTCTTGGCGCAACTGCTCTTGCTCAAGCTCATCATAAGGGAGCACTCGAGGCAACCCCTATATGAGTTCTGTGGGGAGAACTGCCTCCGCCTTGTACACCAGGGAAAAGGGCGTCTGGCCGGTGGCTCGATTTGGCGTCGTTCTGATCAACCAAAGGACCGCCGACAACTCATCAATACAACGTCTTCCGCACTTGTGCAGCCAGTCAAAAGTTCTTGTCTTAAGCCCTCGCAGCACTTCAGCATTTGCCCTTTCCGCCTTGACATTGCTCCTTGGATAAGCGACAGAAGCAAAATAGATCTTGCCGTCAAGGTCTTGGACATATTGCATGAAGGTGCGGCTTGTGAACTGCGTGCCGTTGTTGGTGATGACCCTATTCGGTTGACCAAAACGTCAAACTAGTCCTTTGAAGAACTTGATGGCTGATTGTGCTGTCACCTTTCTCACTGCTTCCACTTTCGGCCACTTTGTGAACTTGTTGATTGCAACATACAAGTACTCAAAGCCCCTAGTAGCACGGGGAAAGGGTCCGAGGATGTCGAGCCCCCAGACTGAAAATGGCTAGGAAAGAGGGATTGTATGAAGAGCTTGAGCTAGTTGATGTAGCTTCTTCAAATGGAACTATCATGCTTCAAACTTGGTTACTAGTGCAGTTACATCCTAGAGGGCAGTAGGCCAAAAGAAACCTTGCCGGGAGGCCTTCCTGGCAAGAGCTCATGATCCTATGTGGGAGGCACATATGCCTCCATGTATCTCTGCCAACAGCTCCAGTCCATCTTCCCAAGGAATGCACTTCAATTTCACACTGTTTGGTCTCTTTCTGCACACGGCGTCGTCCACAAACTCGTACATACTAGACTGATGGGGCTACTTTTTCCACTTCTTCCTATTCTTCCGGGAGTCCCCCTGTTTGAAGGAACTGAACTATGTGTTGTGCCCATGCTGGATCCTAAGGCTCGATGACAAGGACTAAAGGCATATCTTTTGCCATGGGGGTGCTTGTCTTGATGGCAAGGAATTGAGGTCTTCCCGAAGCGTGTTGCTCCCTGGCAAGATTGATATCGATCCCGGAAACTTCCTTGCCGGCAGCTTCTGTGAGATCTGTCGAGAAGTACTGGCCGGAATTCAACTTCCTTCTCTTGTTCTGCTTTGCCAGTGGCAATACAGATGGCTGAGTCAGTTGGAGCACAAAAGTTCCTGGTTCCACAGGTAACTTGAGGGCAGCACGCTTCGACAGTTGGTCAGCAACACTATTCTCTGCACGAGGAACATGCTCTGTTTGCAGACCGTCAAAGTACTCCTCCAACTTCCTCATTTCATCTACGTAACCTTCCATCAGCGGGCTTTGATAATCCTTGTTTACTTGCTTGACGACAAGCTGTGAATTTCCTTTGACAATAAGCCTCTTGATCCCAAGGTCTGTCACAATCCTGAGACCGGCAAGCAGCCCTTCATATTCCAGGGAAAGTGCATCTGAATTACATATTTGAGGTGCTCTCCGGTGGGTGCGACAAGCAGCATGCCAGCACCGGCTCCCTACAGGGAGAAAGCCCCATCAAAATACATAACCCATTCTTGGCTTCTTTCCTTGCCGGGGAGGTTTGTTTCTTGAATCTCTTCGTCTAGCATTGGAGTCCATTCTGCAATGAATTCTGCCAAGACTCTGCTCTGGATGGTTGAAGTGCTTCCAAACTTGAGGCCAAAGCTTGAAAACTCCAAAACCCACTCCACAATCCTGCCGGTCGCGTCTGGGTTTTGCAAGATCCGTTGCAGCGGAAAGCGAGTGATGACGG
The DNA here is from genome assembly GCA_022496015.1 of Hordeum marinum. Lineage (NCBI taxonomy): Eukaryota > Viridiplantae > Streptophyta > Magnoliopsida > Poales > Poaceae > Hordeum > Hordeum marinum. Next base: position 134,118,750 of record CM039677.1, on the reverse strand, counting down.
TAATTTCATGTGCTTGGAAATAATGGCGCAGTTTGCTTGAGGCCATGAGCAGGCCAAAAAGTAACTTTTGCACGCAGAGTACCTTGATCTAGCCCTTTGCAAAAGGGAGCAGACAAAGTACACTGGGCGCTATACCATTTTCTTCTTCTGTGTCATTTCATTCATCTGCGCAGGTCCTGACTTGTCATGTGGGGACCCCGACTCATAAGTCATGATCACCGAATGTACGTGCACAATGATCCCAGAGATCAATGCTCACTGAACACATAGAAACTGAATAACAAGAGTCTTACATCCATTACATACCGGTTTACTCAAATATGGCCTTTATGGCCAAGTCTTCAGACGATTGTAGCGGAAGTCTTCAACAAAAGCATGAACCCATGTCATCTGCCTTAACCCTACATGCATTCTGACTAGGAAGCGTCCTAGCTCGCACGCCCATCACCAAGGTAATCTTCATCATAACCTGATCTTTCATGCCTGGCCAATAAAATAACCAGTGGCAAGCCAATGAGTACATTGAATATACTCACAAGCAACCCATGTTTGGAACAAGGCAATAACAATGCATGATGTAGCACTAAGTAGGTATTTTGCGGAAAGCTATTTTTTAATGCAACGACATGATCAAGTAACAATGTGTAAGAATGCATCAACAGTTGGCAGATATCCATATGAACAAGTTACAGCTATCATCATACGTAGGGGTTGAACATCTCATGTTCATTCATCACACCAAGTCTTCAGGCTTGTCTCAAGTACTATACTTTTGTCATCCTCACAAACACACACCAAGTTCTGCGAAAACATATGGACATAGTTTAAGCAGCACCACCCAACTGTCCTTGATCATGGACACAGCTATTCGAATAGTTTTACACTCTGCAGAGGTTGCACACTTTACCCACAAGACTCGGGGAACTTCCGTGTCATCCACGACTCACGGTATATAGCATACTCGAGGTAAGCACCCGCACAATGCCATTCCCCTACCGATACTAAACAAAGAGTTGACTTGATTGGTACCCAGCCCTCACGTTGTACATCACACGAGCCTCGCTCCAGATCATACCATCCATGAGGGGACCAACGGTGTTCCCGGTGCCTGTAAAGACAGCGCATGATCATACATACCGGTACGACCCCATATCGAGAGTGACCACGCCACTCCTGCCACTAGAAATGCGGGCTCCTTGCCAGTACCCACCAAGGTAATCAACAAAGCCCCGTCCCATAAGGGGTATCATGGTTGCGCATGTAAGGTTGGGACGGTCGACAAATGTTAAATCTAATCCATTTTCGAAAACACACTCTCAACTTGCTCCGGCACACCACTTCTTTCTCAAGTGGTCACCCATCTCCTCATCATCTCCCTCGGGCATTAGTGGCACCCGACGGGGTTTTCGAAAAGTCTTTGAAATCATTTCTTTTCTTTCCATCACCATGCATAAACCCGAACCATTTGCGTAGCATCTACTAGCATCCTATCTACTCCCACCCTCACAACCCTCATAAGGTGGTAGGGTCATGCATGACGCAAGTGTCAATGGTAAAAGTTTCGGAAGTAACCCACCGGAGGGTCACTACTCCACATGATCAAATATGACGAAAGTAAAGTGTTATATGTCATGCAATGAAAATGGTTTCTTAACATGGTCAAAGGGCTGCTTGCCTGGTTTAGCAATGTCTTCGAGGTCTTCACACGCTTCACGTCCTCTCCGAGCAATTCGTCTATTTCGCCAACTATCATCGGAAACAACCATGATAAGCAACACAACAAACAGATAATAGAAGGTCTCTATAAATAGGAAATATATTTTTCTTAGACATCTCTAGTCATGAGAAAAATATATAAAATGGTTGAACTAGAGCTGGATCAACGGTGATTTTCGAATGGAGGAATGGAGGAATTGATGTCCCGATAAGATGTCTACAGAAAAGATGTTTGCAAATATGGGTGAAGGCACCCATTTAATAGGACATGATTTTAGAAACATTTAGGAAGTGGTTTTTCTAGTTTTGGAGTTGGTAAGAATATCCTAGGGATTTTCAAAGTGGGTTATACATGAATAAATATTTCAATTATTTAGGTGGCAGAGAGGCACCAGGAAAAATGTTCCCTAGCCCTGGCATGAATTTAGACACACATAGGAACTTGAATCACTCCATTTGGAGCTATAATGGATGATCTATAGATTTTACAAAGTGGTCCTAATAGTTTAAATTTGAATTTAAATTTGAACATGACAGAAAGGTGTGGAGGAAAATAGTGAAAGTAAAACCATTAAATAGGTGGAATTTTTAGGATGATGTGGAAATTTGAATCATCAAATTTGGAGCTAAAATGAATTTAATATGGATTTTACAAATTCTAGAAAAACAGAAATTGGAAAAGTGGGGGGTATACCTAGTGCGCTAAATAGCGCACACGACGCATGATTGATATTGGGCCGGCCAAGTGGGTTGGCCTTGCCAGCAGGGTGCCACGCCGAAGGCATATTCGGGGTAATATGCCTTCCTCGCGAAGAGGCGCAGACAGCGGAGGCCGCCTCCACTTATGTGTGGGCCCAGCCATTGGCTCGCTAACAGGAGGGCCCCGCCTATCGGGTTCTTCCCCCTCTTCTCGCCTAGGCAGGGGAGAAACAGGGGAGGCGCGGCCGAGGGGCACTGGCGATGCCCCGGCGGCTTAGGCCGCCTCCGGTGAGGCTCCAGCCACCAGCATGCTCAGGAGAAGGAGCTGCACCACTCCCGGGGTCCTTCCCTCCGTCGAGGAGTGCTAGTCAGGCGCAGCCTCTCCCGTGGCTGATCCCGGCGACGCTGGCCACGGAGCTCGATGCTCCGGCCACCGAAGGACGAAACAATGAGCAAGTGAGGGTGGTGGTAGTGCTAGAGGTGTCCTAGAGAGGTTCAAGGGAAAGGAGAGGCACGGGGGAGCCCGAGCCCAACCGGCGGCCATGGCGGGCATGACTGCCATGGGAGGAGGAGAAGGGCACGGGAGCACGGGGGGCTCGGTCTGGGGAGGTCCAAGGGGGCGAGGGAGAGCCAAGAGTGGCAAGAGGGGGCTCGGGAGTGGGTAGAAATAGGGGGCGACCGAGAGGGGTACGGGTGGCCACCGGAGGACCTGGAGCGCGGAGAGCATGCGAGCCAGATCCACCTGGGAGCCTTGCGAGCGTTGGGGAGGGGAGTGGGACGCCGAGGGGAGATACCTGGTGCGCGTGGATACCCTTCCGCAGCCGGCCACGAGCTACAGGACATCTCCTGGTGGCAGACCGCCGGTTTTGCATGCCGGATGCGTGGTCACGACGCAAACTCATGTCTACAGGAAGCTTTTAGTCTGGTAACTATGTTTGGCATGCAAGGTAGGCATGGTATAGGTCCCTGGTAAATTTTCAGGGTAAATGGGGCTGGTTAAATGGGCTTTCCACATGGGGTAAGTTTGAAGCAACAAACTTGGGCCTGGTCTAGAGGGTTTTTACTCTAGGGCACTATTGATAAAATTATGTCTAATAGCCCTAAGTATGGGAGGACTATACTCCCACCAATTTTTAGCTCAGGAAGATGATTCTACAGAGTACTTATAGTACAAAGGCACCATTGCTACCATAAGGTAGGTTTAGATGAACTGCTCATAGTTTCCACATGAGCCTGCCATATTTGGGTTTGTTTTGATGCATGTCTATGCAAGTGAGGTTGTGGAAAAGTTTGGGGTCATAAGCATTGTCGTAAGGGAAGGAGAGGTGCTGCCATGGTAAAAGAGAGGGAATAAGAGAGAGTTACCCCCCCCCCAAATAATTGACCAGAGGCCATGGCAAAGTTACTATAGGTAGAAGAGGGTTATAATCTGATGTGGTAAAAAGTGGGGGCAAGGGGAATCTTTTTGGGCCCACTTTGCTTGCCCGCAAGTTTATGGCTGAAGGTGTTTGATGCCGTCCTAGGGCACCTAGGGGTATCCAATGGCCATGATATTTACCATAGGTAAATGGTAATTCCATTTAATCTTGATCACAAGTTTTGAGATGATTTGATGAAAGTTTGCAATGTAGACTTGGTAAACCCTAGGACTCCACAGAATTAGTTTCTGTAGATCCTGTTGGGTCAAACTAATCTCCCTGATTCACCATTTGGTGCAAACATCATCATTTGGGGATTAGAACATGTCCACAAAGTTTGGGATCAATAAGAGAAACTTCACAATGTAAATTTGATAAAATTTGGCTCTGGAATGGATTGGTTTTAGGATATTTTGGTGAATCAAAGCAATTGGGATTGAGATGAAACTTGGCAAGATGAACACATATATCATATGTGACATGCTAGAATTCTCCTAGATTTATTTGAGAATATTTCTTATACAAATATTCCAAATGCTGGGAATAGGCAGAAATAGTTTTGAAGGATTTTGTCCAATATTTTTAACATGGCCATGCCTTGAAACTCTTATATATGGACAATATATGTCCACTGAGCTTTCCTAAATTTTCACAAAAAATTTTAAAGCATTTAAAAAAATTTTCCTATAAAAGACCATTTCTAGCCTTTAAGAAAAAACCTTTAAATAAAATATGAAAATAGTCTTTTAAAATAATAGTTTGTGGTTTTGGGAAGTTATATATATACTAAGTTCCAAATAAAGCATTTGGGGAAAATGATCCACCCAATTTGGGACTTGCAGTGCAAATCTGAAATCAGGGGTTTTTGAAAAACCTAATTTGAATAAAAACTTTTGGCCAAAATAATATTTTGTAAAAATATAATGAAGTCCTATTCACATGGCATGATCATTGGACAAGAGTTGGGATCAAGGAAAAGAGTTTTGAGAGTAGGAGGGATTTTTTGAATATAGAGCACTAGCAAGCAATCAGACAATCATCAATCAAGTCAAGCATAACAAGCACTCAAAAGTTTTAATTGGCCTTGATTTTTGAGTCATGAGAACTTAGTCATGAGGCAAATAAACAAGGTGTGACAGACTTACCCCCTTACAAGAATCTCGTCCCCGAGATTCCTAGGCTAGGCATAGAAGAGATGCGGATATTCAGAGGCGAGCTAGTCTTCACGTTCCATGTTGTTTCCGCTCCGGCGTGGTTGTCCATCTGGATCTTGAAGTGCTTGAAAATATGTCTTTGAGTGCACCGTTGACTCGGCCTAAGGGTGAACGGGATTCTCTTAGAATGCTAGGCTCGCCTAATGGTCAAGGGTTTGGTGGATGAGGTTCTCGCGGTGCCTGGCTTGCGTGTGTATCCCAAAGTCGGAATACCTGGCCAAGTGGTGTGTCTGTGCGCTGGTCGTAGGACTTCTCGAGTTGGTCAGTGACATCTAGATGCCTCGCGTTAGAATAGAAGGGATGATTCTGGGTGTAGCTTCTCGTTGACGGGGAAGTCCTTATCTTCCTTAAAGAAGGGGTCTTCAGCCATATGTGGTCTCCATCTTTGAGAGTGTCGAGGTGCATCATCATTGGCTTCTTGTCGAGATCTTCTGCTTGAGTAAGTTGCTCAGGTAGATTCTTCATTCTCCTCTGGTCGTTTGTCTTCATCGTCATGGATGCACGTTTCTGGAGGGTCCTTGAGTGTTTGGTCTACTCATCTCTCTGTGGCAAGGTATGCGCTGAGTCTCGTCCCTAAGACTGAGCTCAGATACTTGGTGTCAAAACGGGTTCTACTATATGGGAAGGTTCTAGGGGGGTCCTAGATGAGCTGGCTAACCAAAAGTATAGACCAGCCATCCAATCCCTAGGGTTTGAGGCTTGTCAAGAGGGGTGAACTATCTTTGACAGGTGGTATACCATGATCGAGTCAGGTCCATGTCCTTGACTGAACAAAAAAGGGCTAGCAATGAGGTCATGACAGTCGTTCCACACCATTCCAGGCATCTGAAGGGAGTAGGGACGTCATGCTCAACATACACCGCCAAGGTGGTGGGTTGAGGGTGCCATCAACTTCTTAGTTCCATGCTGGTCAGGAAATGATAGATGACCATTTAAAGCGAGGGGATCTTTAATCCTCTTTATGTCCAAGGGCTTCACTGGGCTTGAACGTAGATGCTTCTCGATATATTCCAGTTCAGGTATCCGACAGAGAAGTGGTGGTTGACTTCTTCTTCATTGTTGTCGCGACTCCACGATCATAGTGGTTCTTCATCTTACTTGTGCAATAAAGTCTTCTTTTGCATGGAGGGTGCTTCAAGTAGTCCAACTCCTTCAAGGTGAGACCTTATACTCGAGAGGCATGGTAATGGGCATTCCTGGGGCTGGTCCAAATATGACCAAGGTGTCCCTCCTCTCATTGGGTGAATAAGCATGTTATCCCAGAGGACAACAACCTATTTCCCGAAGTACCACGTAAACACATTCGTCATGGGGTATGTTAGAGGAGCGGGCATTCGTCTCAGATGGTCACTAGTCTCAAGAGTTTGTGGTCCAACCTAGTAGAGTCCTTCGTGGCCACCTTCCTTATGGAAAGGTTGGGGGGTGGTCACAATGGGGTATCGACCATGGTCTTTTGACTTAGAGCCAGAGCCTATGGTCTTAGCCCGACCGCATCATGGTCCGGTAAAGCTTCGCGTTTCAAGGAGCTTAGGATGTGAGTGAACGTCTAACACCTTATCCTGAGCACAACTATTAGATGCCACCAGTACTGCCTATTACTCCAAACAAAATCACCCTATATCCTCGAAGGTATCATCTGATATAAGTCAAATTCAATATTGCATATGCTACTCATATCTCCAAGGTTTTGAGAGAAGGACTATGCTGAAAATCTCATATGTATACTATAGCTAACTCATCTATATCCCATCTGACCCATCCAAGTGTCCTACTGACCAATCCAAGGCCTAAGGTATTGCATTAGTATTCTAAGGAAACATGTAATAAAATATTCCAAGATCGTGTTTCCTTCCTACGAATCCAATTTAATCAACCCACAAAAATCATCCACTATTACCTGATCCATTACTGCTACAAATCCAGCATCGATGGTGCCCAACATAATTTCCTTGAGTTCATATAATCCACATATCATTGCAAGGACTATTATCACAATATATACATGAACTTCCATTCTCATGGCCAACTAAAATCCATGGTCGAGCTTATATAGATCCTTAAATTATCGCTATCATCATCCGATTCCTTCTACTTATCATCCACTGAGAGACATGGTATCATGATCAAGATCATTGGGCTAAATCCAATTTACTCCGAACCATGTGGTTTAGTTGATCTCGAGCGCCTACTATAATCACCCTTTTAAATCCAAGGCTTACATCTAGTAAGAATTCCCTACTAGTTACTCCAGTTACTATCATATCACCATCAATCCACCATCAAGCGTCAATTGCCAAAGTCAAGTCAGGTATCCACCAAGAATTCCAGCTTGTGACCATATTTGTCCTACTAATCCAATTTGCTCATGGGACAAGTAAGTTATGCTACTCTATCAATCTTGATCCACCAAGTTCGTCCACCAACATTAAGCCTCGTAATCCACCAAAGGGTCTGAACTGCTTGCTCAAGACATCTATTATGCCTAAAACAAATCATTGCCCGCAAATAGTACATCCTCAGAATGATCCTTCCATATGGCATCAAGGTTCTAGTGCTAGTCATAAGAATGAAGCATGTTTGTTCACTATGATCACTAGCTCCATAATGAACCCAATGCAAAGCAGGGTTATTGAAGCTCAATAAGTGCTCTGGCAAATACGTGTGTTAAACACGTGATCAGAGGATGGTGCTAGGGAAGCTCGTGAGGTCTAAGTTGGGCTAGGGAGGGGTTTCCAATCCTGAGGGAAAAGCATAACTCTACGGGGTTGCATTATGTTGTAGTCATAGCCTTCAACACTAGCTGTCCGTCGAGGTGGATCCTTGGTGCATCTTGTCTGGATGGTCTTCAGTTGACAAGATTGGGGAGAGAAAGTAGCATCGAGAGGGGTGCCTAAGGGGGCGGTATAGTGCAAGTGCAATCAAACAAGTGCTGAAAAGACCAATCACAAACATCAAGGTAAGGTAGGTGATATGGTCACGCACTTGTTGCCTAGGGCAAAAGTGTGACTTACACCAAAGCACAAACAGGAAAAACGAGCAACACACATCATGGTTCCATTCGAACCATCATACGGACTCGACTTCACTTGGGGGACACATGACCTATCCTACCCTAGGGGTTCTTGGACTCATTAGTTGTTCTTGCTTCGTGTCTTGGGGAGGAGTCCTCTTAGTGTTCTAGGTTTGTTGAGTTGACGAGGAAGGTGATTCTTCACGGCTGTTGTAGATAGGGTCTTCTGGCATCTTCGTAATCGTGACACTGCCCCCTTGTCTCTTGAGACGTCGTCATTCTAGGTAGGCAACCTTTTATGCTATATCATTAACAAGGCATGGTAGAGTTGTATCCTGCCGGTCACGTTGACGATGTCATCGACACCAAGAGCAGGGAAATGATGAGAACCGTTTTTCTTGCTCACTATAGTGACGAGGGCAAAATGGCGAGGTTACCATACACTGGTGGTTACCGATATAACAATGAAAAGGACACGGTTGCTCTATTAGCGATGCATTATCATGACATTGCATGCCTTGTGCCTTGGTCTTCGAAGGCCAAGGTGGCGTCATCCTCGGGCTGCGTCGAGGGTGTCACTATCATCTAAGTCTTGACATCCTCATCCTTCGATAAGGTATCTTCTGTTGGTAGCTCCTTGTCTAGTGTCGCCAACTTGGGTCCAAGATATGTCGACAATCGTTTGGCAAGGTGGCTTCCTTCCAGGTCACCCACGAGGATCACAAGGATTCCCGTGGTCAGGGGCACAAGGGTAGTAGAGACCATTTGCAAAGCTTTGAAAAAGTAGACGAGGAGAGTTATGAGAAAGATGGTGGAAATGCTAAGGCAAAACCTTTGCTTCCTTTGAAAATTTAGGAGAGGTGAGAAATATATAGGTTTTGTAAGTGATTTTGAAAGATCTGGAAAAATAGTTTTGTCCTAACTAACATCCATGCTAACTAAGGGCTTCCTACAGTCAGGATGGCTCTAATACCAGCTCTGTGGCGACCCCGACTCATAAGTCATAATCACTGAATGTACGTGCATAGTGATCCTAGAGATCAATGCTCACTGAACACACATAAACTGAATAACAAGAGTCTTACATCCATTACATACCGGTTTAATCAAATATGGCCTTTATGGCCAAGTCTTCATACGATTGCAGCGAAAGTCTTCAACAAATGCCTGAACCCATGCCATCTGCCTTAACCCTACGGGCATTCTGACTGGGAAGCGTCCTAGATCGCACGCCTGTCACCAAGGTAATCTTCATCATAACCTGATCTTTCATGCCTGGCCAATAAAATAACCAGTGGCAAGCCAGTGAGTACTTTGAATGTACTCGCAAGCAACCCATGTTTGGAACAAGGCAATAACAATGCATGATGTAACACTAATTAGGTATTCTGCGGAAAGCTAATTTTAATGCAATGACATGATCACGTAACTATGTGTAAGCATGCATCAACAGTTGACAGATATCCATATGAACAAGTTACAACTATCATCATAAGCAGGGGTTGAACATCTCATGTTCATTCATCACACCAAGTCTTTAGACTTGTCTCAAGTACCATACTTTTGTTATCCGCACACACACGCACACACCAAGTTCTGTGAAAACATCTGGACATAGTTTAAGCACCACCACCCAACTGTCCTTGATCGTGGACACGTCTATTCGAATAATTTTACACTCTGCAGAGGTTGCACACTTTACCCACAAGACTCGGGGAACTACTGTGTCATCCACGACTCGCGGTATATAGCATACCCAAGGTAAGCACCCGAACAATGCCTTTCCCCTAGCGATACTAAACAAAGAGTCCACTCGATTGGGACCCAACCCTCATGACGTACATCACACGAGCCTCACTCCAGATCATACCATCCATGATGGTACCAACGGTGTGCCCGGTACCTCTAAAGACAGCGCATGATTGTACATACCAGTACAACCCCGTATCGAGAGTGACCATGCCACTCCCGCCACTAGTAATGTGGGCTCCTTGCCTGTACCCACCAAGGTAATCAACAAAGACCCGTCCCATAAGGAGTATCGTGGTTGCGCATGTAAGGTTGGGACGGTCGACAAATCTTAAATCTAATCCGTTTTCAAAAACACACTCTCAACTTGCTCCGACATACCACCTCTTTCTCAAGTGGTCACCCATCTCCTCATCATCTCCCTCGGGCATTAGTGGCACCCAACGGGTTTTTTGAAAAGTCTTTAAAATCATTTCTTTTCTTTCCATCACCATGCATAAACCCGAACCATTTGCGTAGCATCTACTAGCATCCTATCTACTCCCACCCGCACAACCCTCATAAGGTGGTAGGGTCATGCACGATGCAAGTGTCAATGGTAAAAGTTTCGGAAGTAACCCACCGGAGGGTCACTACTCCACACAAAAGTAAAGTGCTATATGTCATGCAATGAAAATGGTTTCTTGACATGGTCAAAGGAATGCTTGCCCGGCCTAGTGTCTTCGAGGTCTTCACACGCTTCTCGTCCTCTCCGAGCAATTCGGCTATTTGGCCAACTATCGTCGGAAACAACCATTATAAGCAACACAACAAACAGATAATAAAAGTGCTCTATAAATAATAAATATATTTTCTTAGACCTCTCTGGTCATGAGAAAAATATAGAAAATGGTTGCACTAGAGCTGGATCAATGATGATTTTGGAATGGAGGAATTGATGTCCCGATAAGATGTCTACAGAAAATATGTTTACAAATATGGGCTAAGGCACCCATTTAATAGGGCGTGATTTTACAAACATTTAGGAAGTACTTTTTCTGGTTTTGGAGTTGGTAAGAGTATCCTATTGATTTTCCAAGTGGGTTATACATGAATAAATAGCTCAATTATTTGGGTGGCAGAGAGGCACCAGGAAAAATGTTTCCTAATTAGGGCACGAATTTAGACACACATAGGAACTTGAATCACTCCATTTGGAGCTATAATGGATGATCTATAGATTTTACAAAGTGGTCCTAATATTTCAAATTTAAATTTAAATTTTAACATGACAGAAAGGTGTGTAGGAAAATAATGAAAGTGACACCATTAAATAGGTGCAATTTTTAGGAGGATGTGGAAATTCGAATCATCAAATTTGGAGCTAAAATGAATTTAATATGGATTTTACAAATTCTAGAAAAACATAAATTGGAAAGGGGTGTATACCTTGTGCGCTAAATAGCGCACACGATGCAGGATTGATATTGGGCTAGCCCAGTGGCTCGGCCTTGCCAGCAGGGTGCCACGTCGAAGGCGTATTCAGGGGAATACGCCTTCCCCGTGGAGAGGCGCAGACAGCAGAGGCTGCCTCCACTTATGCATGGGCCCAGCCGTTAGCTCACTGACAGGAGGGCCCCACCTGTTGGGTTCTTCCCCCTCCTCCCGCCTAGGCAAGGGAGAAATAGGGGAGGCACAGCCAAGGTGCGCCAGCGATGCCCCCGGCGGCTCAGGCCGCTCCAGCGAGGCTCCGGCCACCTGCGCGCTCAGGAGAAGGAGCCGCACCACTCCCAGGGTCCTTCCCTCCGTCAGGGAGTGATAGTCGCGCGCGGCCTCTCCCGCGGCAGATCCAGGGACGATGGCCACGGAGCTCGGTGCTCCAGCCACCAGAGGACGAAACAATGAGCGAGTGAGGGTGGTGGTGGTGCTAGAGGTGTCCTGGAGAGGTTCAAGGGGAAGGAGAAGCACGGGGAGCATGGCGGCCATGGGAGGAGGAGAAGGCCATAGGAGCATGGGGGGCTCGATCTTGGGAGGTCCAAGGGGGTGAGGGATAGCCAAGAGGGGCGAGAGGGGGCTCAGGAGTGGGTAGAAATAGGGGGGCGACCGAGAGGGATTCGGGTGGCCGTCGGAGGGCCTCGGGCATGGAGAGCAAGCGAGCCAGAGCCTCCTTGGAGCCTTGCGAGTGTCAGGGAGGGGCGTGGGATGCCGAGGGGAGATGCCTAGCGTGCGTGGATACCCTTCCACAGTCGACCACGATCTACAAGACAGCTCGTGTCAGTAGAGTGCCGGTTTTGCATGTCGGATGCATGGTCACCACGCTTACTCATGTCTAAAGGAAGCTTTTGGTCGGGTAACTATGTGTGGCATGCAAGTCATGCATGGTATAGGTCCCTGGTAAATTTTTAGGGTAAATGGGGCTGGTTAAATGGGCTTTCCACATGGGGTAAGTTTGAAGCAGCAAACTTGGGCCTGATCTAGAGGGTTTTTACTCTAGGGCGCTATTGATAAAATTATGTCTAGTAGCCCTAGGTACGGGAGGACTATACTCCCACCAATTTTCTGCCCAGGAAGATGATTCTACAGAGTACTTGTAGTACAAAGTCACCATTGCTGCCATAATGTAGGTTTAGATGAACTACTCATATTTTCCACATGAGCCTGTCATATTTCGGTTTGGCTTGATGAATGGGTATGCAAGGGAGGTTGTGGAACATTTTGGGGTCCTAATCGTGATCAGAAGGGAACGAGAGGTGCTGCCATGGTAAAAGAGAGGGAATAAGAGAGAGTTAGCCCCCCCCCCCAAATAAATGACCAGAGGCCATGGAAAAATTACTGGAGGTAGAAGAGGGTTATAATATGTTGTGGTAAAAAGTTGGGGCAAGGGGAATATTTTTGGGCCCACTTTGCTTGTCCACAAGTTTATGGATGAAGGTGTTTGATGCTATCCTAGGGCACCTAGGGGTATCCAATGGCCCTGAGATTTTCAAGAGGTAAATGGTAAGTCCATTTAGTCTTGATCACAAGTTTTGAGATGATTTGATGAAAGTTTGCAATGTAGACTTGGTAAACCCTAGGATTCCACAGAATCAAGTTTGTAGATCCAGTTGGGTCAAACTAATCTCCCTGATTCACCACTTGGTGCAACATCATCATTTGGGGATTAGAACATGTCCACAAAGTTTGGGATCAATAAGAGAAACTTCACAATGTAAAGTTGATCAAATTTGGCTCTGGACATGAATGGTTTTAGGATATTTTGGTCAATGAAAGAAATTGGGATTGAGATGAAACTTGGCAAGATGAACAGATATATCATATGTGACATGCTAGAATTTTCCTGGATTTATTTGAGAATATTTCTAATGGAAATATTCCAAATGTTGGGAATAGGCAGAAATGATTTTGAAGGGTTTTGTCCAATATTTTTAACATGGCCATGCCTTGAAACTCTTATATATGGACAATATATGTCCACTGAGCTTTCCTAAATTTTCCCAAATATTTTTAAAGCTTTTAAATAATTATCCCTATAAAAGACCATTTCTGGCCTTTAAGAAAAAGCCTTTAAATAAAATATGAAAATAGTCTTTTAAAATAATATTTTGTGGTTTTGGGAAGTTATATATATAGTAGGTTCCAAATAAAGCATTTGGGGAAAAAGGATCCACCCAATTTGGGGACTTACAGTGCAAATCTCAAATCAGGGTTTTTTGAAAAACCTAATTTCAATAAAACCTTTTTGGACAAAATAATATTTTGTAAAAATATAATTAAGTCCTATTCACATGGCATGATCATTGGACAACAGTTGGGATCAAGCAAAAGAGTTTTGAGAGTAGGAGAGATTTTATGAATATAGAGCACTAGCAAGCAATCAGACAGTCAGCAATCAAGTCAAGCATAACAAGCACTCAAAAGTTTTAATTGGCCTTGGATTTTGAGTCATGAGAACTTAGTCATGAGGCAAATCACAGGGTGTGACAGACGTACCCCCCTTACAAGAATCTCGTCCCCAAGATTCCTAGGCTAGGCATAGAAGAGATGCGGAAATTTAGAGGCGAGGTAGTCCTCACGTTCCATGTTGTTTCCGCTCCGGCGTGGTTGTCCTTCTGGATCTTGAAGTGCCTGAAAATATGTCTTTGAGTGCACCGTTGACTCGGTCTAAGGGTGAACGGGATTCTCTTAGGATGCTAGGCTCGCCTAATCGTCAAGGGTTTGGTTGACGAGGTTCTTGCGGTGCGTGGCTTGCGTGTGTATCCCAAAGTCGGAATACCTGGCCAAGTGGTGTGTCTGTGTGCTGGTCATAGGACTGCTCACGTTGGTCAGTAACATCTAGATGTCTCACGTTAGAATAGAAGGGTTGAGTCTTGGAGTAGCTTCTCGTTGACGGGGAAGTCCTTATCTTCCTCAAAGCTGGGGTCTTCAGCCATAGGTGGTCTCCATCTTTGAGAGTGTCGAGGTGCGTCATCGTTGGCTTCTTGTCGAGATCTTCTACTTGAGTAAGTTGCTCAGGTAGATTCTTCATTCTCCTCTGGTCATTTGTCTTCATCGTCATGGACGCACGTTTCTGGAGGGTCCTTGAGTGTTTGGTCTACTCGTCTCTCCGTGGAAAGGTTTGCGCTGAGTCTTGTCCCTAAGGCTGAGCTCAGAGACTTGGTGTCAAAACGGGTTCTACTATATGGGAAGGTTCTGGGGGGGGTCGTAGATGAGGTGGCTACCCAAAAGTATAGACCAGCCATCCAATCCCCAGGGTCTAAGGCTTGTCAAGAGGGGTGAACTATCTTTGACAGGTGGTATACTAAGATCGAGTCAGGTCCATGTCCTTAACTGAACCAAAAAGGACTAGCAATGAGGTCATGATAGTCGTTCCACACCATTCTAGGCATCTGAAGGGAGTAGGGACGTCATTCTCAACGTACACTGTCAAGGTGGTGGGGTGAGGGTGTCGTTAACTTCTTAGTTTCACCCTGGTCAGGAAATGATAGATGACCATTTAAAGTGAGGGGATCTTTAATCCTCTTTATGTCCAAGGGCTTCACCGGGCTTGAACATAGATGCTTCTCGATAGAGTCCAGTTGAGGTATCCGGTAAAGGAGTGGTGGTTGACTTCTTCTTCATTGTTGTTGCGGCTCCGCGATCGTAGTGGTTCTTCATCTTGCTTGGGCAAGAAAGTCTAGTTTTATAGGGAGGGTGCTTCAAGTAGTCCAACTACTTCAAGGTGAGACCTTATACTTGAGAGGCATGGTAATGGGCATTCCTGAGGCTGGTCCAAATAGGACCAAGGTGTCCCTCCTCTCATTGGGTGAATAAGCATGTTATCCCAAAGGACAACAACCTATTTCCTGAAGTACCACGTAAACACATTGGTCATGGGGTATGTTAGAGGAGCGGGCATTCGTCCCGGGTGGTCATTAGTCTCAAGGGTTTGTGGTCCAACCTAGTAGAGTTCTTCGTGGCCACCTTCCTTATGGAAAGGGTGAGGGGTCATGATGGGGTATCGACCATGGTGACAGTGGGGCGATGACGCATCACTAGCCACTTGATTCGTTCCCACCAAGTATAGCAACAACGGCTCTTGTGGTCTAGGCGCGAGTAGTATTGGCGGAGAGAAGAGGTACCTCTTCAAATCCTGTAGCGCTGCCTCTGCTTCCGGAGTCCACTTCATTGAAACCGCCTCCTTCAAGATTTTGAAGAAGGGCAGGGCACACTCAGCCGACTTTGAGATGAACCTACTCAGAGCCGCAACGCAGCCGGCAAGACGACGCACATCCTTGACGCGTTTTGGTGCTTCAATCTGCTCAACTGCTTTGATCTTGTCGGGGTTCACCTCGATGTCGAGCCGAGACACAAAGGACCCGAGAAGCTTGCCGGACGGAACACCAAACACACACTTCTTAGGATTGATTTTCAAGTTGATCTTGCAAAGATTTGCAAACGTCTCTTCCTGATGTTGTATGAGCGTTGCTTTGTCCTTGGTTTTAACCACTGTGTCATCCATATAGGCTCCCATGTTTCTATGTAGCTGAGGGTCAAAACCAATCTGGACTGCTCTTGCAAATGTCGAACCAGCACATTTCAACCCGAAAGGTATACGTACAAAGCAATACGTACCACACGGGGTGATAAATGCGGTCTTCTCTTCATCCTCCTTGGACATGAAGATCTGGTGGTATCCTGACTAAGCATCGAGGAATGACAGCAAATCACAGCCTGTAGTGGAGTCCACAATCTTCTCGATGCATGGCAAGGGGAAAGTATCTTTTGGACAGGCTTTGTTGAGATCTATATAATCAATGCACAACCTCCATTTTCCATTCGCCATGCGCACTACAACTAGATTGGCTAACCATGTTGGATGGAGCACTCCTTTGATGAAGCCTGTCACTTCCAATTCCTGATTCTTTGGAAATAAATTCTTGTCACTCCAAGGCTTGCTTCCTAACTTTCTGCTTGACGGGCCACGCGTGGGAAAAGACGGCAAGGTGGTGCTCAATTACCTCCTTGGGAACACCGGGGACTTCAGATGGTTGCCATGCAAACACATCGACGTTTTCCCGTAGGAAGGCAATGAACGCGCTTTCCTATTTGTCGTCGAGGGTGGAACTTATGGTGAAAGTTCCTCCCGTGCCATCCTCCTTGACAGGCACCTTCTAGGTTTTTGGTGGAGCTGCCTTGGATTTATTGTTCTTACCAGTGGAGCTCTCTGGCACATCGTCGACGAGAGTGCAACACTCCAAAGAGGCACGCTTGACGGAGCATGCACTAGAGGTCTTGCCGGTCTTCTTCCCCCCGGGAGCTTCAACGGCAGGAGCAAGTGCCTTGGCGGCAGGTGCTGCAACTACCTCCCGCTAAAGTTGGTCGACACAGATAAATGTGTCCTTCTTGTGAGAGTTGATCCTCATGACATTGATTGGCACGGGCAACTTCAATACATTATATTCATAGTGTGATGCCGCCATGAACTTGGCCAGCACCGGGTGTCCAAGGATCCCATTATATGGTAAGGGTATATTGGTGACATCAAAGACAATCTTCTCTGTCCTGAAGTTCATGTCACTGCCCAATGTTACCATCAATGTGATATTGCTCTTTGGCTGAGTCCTTCCCAGATTGATCCCCTGAAAAGTGTCTATTTCCTCGAGATCTTCATCAGGAATTTGCAACCTCTTAATCACATTAGGCAAGATCAGATACAGACCGGCCCCACCGTCAACTAACATTTTCATCACTTTGAGGTTGCGAATTGTTGTAGAAACCAACAATGGCAGACACCCAGCGTCTGTTGTGCGATTAGGGTGATCCTCGACGTCCAAAATGATAGGCGCGTGGGACCATCTCAGAGGTTTTCAGGCTTCAACAGATGGTTTTGTTGCATTAATCTCGCACGCCCACTGTTTGAGTTGGCGGTGGGAAGAATGCAACGAGGCACCTCCATCGACACATATGCCATCTGTAGCTCTCTGAAACTCGTGCTCGCTGGACTCATCGTCCTCTTCATTGCTATCCTCCTCCTCCTCTTCCTTGTCACGGCCTCGAGCGGACCTATCTTGTTGTTTGGTCTTGCTGCGGTGACCTTCTCGGCCACCATGTTTATTGCCGGATCCCTCTACACCTTCTTGGGCCTTCTCCTTGTCTCACCTTTTGTACTCAGCTTTCTGACTCTCGGCAAGCTGCTCGACTTGTCATTAATTTTTGAGATCATGGCCCTTGGTGCGATGGATCTTGCAATACTACTTGTCGAAGCCCTCTGTCTTGTCGGTAGCCACCAAGGCCTGACGAGAAGCGCACCCAGCAACCTCCTTGATGAGGTTGTCAACCTTTGTCTTCTTGGCAGGGTTGGGGTTGCCGGACTCCTCGACGTCAAGCACAGACTTGTACTTGCATTTCTTGTTCCGTCGTCGGCCTTTCCTTGCCGGGGTTGTAGTGTCTTCATCAGAGTCGACTCCAGCACAGGCATCCTCGCCGGGGAGTCTCCTCCCTTCTTCGGCTCAATCACACCTGTCAGCCAGGGCGTAGATCTTGGCGAAATCCTTGACCTTATTCATCGCCACCTCTTCGCGCATCCTGCGGTTACGCATGTTCTGATGGAACGCGCTGATAACGACAGCAGGATGAACGTCTGGGATGTTGTGATGTATACGGCTGAATCTCTGAATGTACTTGCGCAAGGTTTCGCCTTCCTTCTGGGGGATGATATGCAAATCTCTTGCTTGACCAGGAGCTTATTTGCCTCCAGTAAAGGCGCCACCAAACTCATGGCACAGGTCTGCCCAGGAAGAAGTGGAATTCTCCAACAGATGCATCAACCATGACCTGACGTTGGGCTTGAGCACCAACGGGAAGTAGTTGGCGAGTATCTTGTCATCGCGAGCCCCGGCAGCCTGCACTGCAATTTTGTAGATGCCCAAGAACTCTAACGGATGGGTCTTGCCGTCATATTTCTCCGCGACCTCCAATGTGAACATCCGGGAATTGGGCCACTGGACTCGCCGCAGTTCACGGGTAAATGCTAGAGAACCTACCTCATAAGGCAGGTCAACGGGATAGCCTGGCACAGGCTTGTCTATTGTGGGCCCTGTGCGCTTATCGAATTGATGGCGCGTTTCCTGCCGCCACTCAATGGTGATCTGAGCATCCTCTTTGGTACGCTCCCAAAGAACTTGTGAAAGCACATTTGCTCCGTTGGTGGTTTTGGCAATTAATAACAACATATAAGTCATTGAACTAATGTTTCCACCAAGTATATTTCAGGAAAAGTTCAATGATAGGGATGGCAAAAGGTTTGTAGAATTACCCCAAGATGCAATTAAATAGGTTGGCCAAGCTTCAAGCAAGAGGACTCTACATTTTACATTTGTGAGAAATCACTTTGAGTCCATAGGAAAGCCAATACTATTGAAAGGGGCTAAGGTTTTGTTGGTGAACAAAATGCTCATACGTGCACAAGTGATAGTCACCAAAAACATCCACAAGCTCTCCCACCAAAGTCTGTCTATAGCCAAACATTCAAAATCGGCGCAACCAACATTCCTATCCCGATGCCACCAATTCTAGAACCTAGATAGACTCAGCCAAACCCTAGCCACTTCGGTGCAACCGATTCCATACCGGTGCCATCGAGTTTAGGATGCCAACTTTATGTTACGCAAATTCACATTTTTGGTACCACCGAGATTGTTGGGTCGGTGTCACCGAGATTGGAAATCTGATCATTGGTCACCTTATTGGTGCAACCGTGTTTGATATATCGGTCTCATCGAGATTCAAAAGTTCCCACTTTTTGATCACTTTGGTACCATCAAGATTAACACATCGGTTTCACCGAGTTGGTCATTTTGTGTGTAACGGTTGGATTTTTGGGGATGCCTATATATACCCCTCCACCACCACCTACTCGAAAGAGAAGCACTCAGAACTATTCCATACCTATCCTATCCGATTTTCTGAGAGAGAACCACTTACCCTTGTGTTGAGATCAAGATCTTCCACTCCAACCATATGGATCTTGATTTCTAGCCTCCCCAAGTTGCTTTCCACCAATCCCATCTCTTCCACCAAGCCAAATTTGTAAGAGAGTGATTGTGTGTTGAGGAGTCTATCATCTTGAAGCACAAGAGCAAGGGGTTCATCGTCATTACCGAGCCTATTACCTTTTGGAGGTTGGTGCCTCCTAGATTGGTTATGTGTCGCTTGGGAGCCTCCTACTTCGCGTTGTGGAGTGAACCAAGAAGTTTGTAAGGGCAAGGAGATCGCCTACTTCGTGAAGATCTACCCATAGTGAGGCTAGTCCTTCGTGGACGGAAGCCATATGGAATAGTCAAGGTTGCTACCTTGTGGTCCCTTATGGGTGGAGCCCTCCATGGACTCTCATGAACATTACCCTCCATGGGTTGAAGACTTCATAAATGTGGATGTACGATAGCACCACCTATCGAAACCACGGGAAAATCATCGTGTCTACAATTGTGTTTGATCTTCCTACTGTATCCCTTTTACTCATGATTGTTGTTATTTTCCGCTGTTATACTCTTAGACTTGAATGGGTAGGGTGAAATTGACTTGCCATGAAAGCTAAAACTTCAAATACTCAAATTTGGGAAAAGGCAAAACATTTATTTGGTCAAGTAGTCTAATCACCCCTGTCTAGACATACTTTCGGTCCTACAAGTGCTAGCAGAGGTTTGGTATCCATTGCCTTGGTCTCACAACCTAGGAGAGTATGGCATCTAGTGAGGGTAATTATCACCATAGAGGTCCGTACTTTGATGGTACTAATTTTCCTAGTTGGAAGCACAAAATGAAAATGCATATTCTTGGTCATAACCTCGCCGTTTGGGCTGTTGTTCTTGTTGGCTTGCAAGGTGAATTCTTTGGAGATGGAAGAGAACCGGATTGTGAAGCGACCACATATGAATTGAAGATGTTGCAACTCAATGCTCTAGCATGCGACATTCTCTTCAACTGCCTATGCCCCGAAGAGTTAAACAAAATCAGCCGTCTTGAGAATGCAAAAGAGATTTGGGATACTTTGGTTGATATGCACGAAGGAACCGAGTCCATGAGAGAATCCAAGTTAGATGTTCTTCAAAGTCATCTTGAAAAGTTCAAGATGAAGGATGGTGGAGTCACAGAGATGTACTCTAGGATAGCTCTCATCACCAATGAGATTTCCAGCTTAGGAAGCGATGAAATGACCGACAAATTCATCTTCACGAAGATACTTAGAGCTTTGGATGAGAGATATGACCCCGTGTGCACATTAATCCAAATGATGCCCAACTACAAAGATCTCAAGCCTACGGAAGTCATAGGAAGGATTGTTGCTCATGAGATGACACTCAAAGACAAAGAAGAGCTCCGCAACAAGTCTAGTGGTGCTTACAAGGCCACAAGTGATGCTCTCGTAACTTCAACCGACAACCTTGTCACCAATGAAGAAATAAGCCTCATGCTCAAGAAATTTAACAAGTTCTACAAGAATAGAGGCAAACAAAGAAACTCCAACTCAAGATATGATGAGAAGCGTTCGCCAAGTCATGACCGCAATTGCTACAATTGTGGGAAGCCCGGACACTACTCCATTGAGTGCACGGCTCCCTACAAACGAAGAGAAGAGTCACCTAGAAGACGAAGCTCAAGGAATGAATCACCTCAAAGAGAGAGAAGGAGTAGAGATGATCGTTATGAATGAAGACCCTCAAGCAGAAGTAGGGATTCGAAGAAGAAGGGCAAGTACACCAAGAGCTACACAAGAATAAAACATCAATCTCATGTTGGTGAATGGGTTTCCGACTCCGACTCCGACAACAACTCCGAGAGAAGCTATAACTCCGACTCCGACTATAGTCAAGATGATGGTGTTGCCAGAATTGCTCTAGTGACTACCAACTCCTTTGATCTATTTGATTCACCAAATGAAGGAAGTGGAAGTTGCTTCATGGCTAAAGGCCCCAAGGTATCACACCCCGAATATCTTGATTTCAATAGTGATGAAGATGATTGGCTTTGTGATGATAACTTGGTATGTGATAAAACTAGTGATGTTGATGAAAATGAACTTGATAATTGTCATGCTAGTCAAGATAGGTCAATTGAAAATGATAAGATGAAAATAGCCCATGAATCTACTCCCGAAAATCATAGAGAGCTTGTAAGAACTCATGAGAAGCTTTGCTTCAAGAAGCTCAATTTGGAGCAAGAACCTAAATTTCTTAAAGCTATCAATGATGATCTCCAAAAGAAGACTTCATGTTATCTTGCCAAACGATTAATCTTGTCTAAATTCTTGCCACAAGTTAAATCTAAGCAAACTAGTAACAAAGGCAAGAAAGGTTCTTCATCTAGTAGCAAGAATAAAAATGCTAAACCCAATGATGTTGCTCCTAGTAGTTCTATTGATTCCACTAATGATGATTCTCTTAGGCAAGTTACACTTGCGCAAGAAAATGCTTTATTTGAAGGAATTATAGAGAAAGGTATCTACAAGAGTCTTGCCGGGTGTAAGCAATTTGAGGAAATTATACGCAAGCACGGAGGACACCGAAAGAATCGTGGTGTTGGCTACTTCAATGCTAATGGAGTTGAATGGGAAGAAGGTCAATATCCCGAGCCCAAGTTTGTTCCTCAAAAGGAGAAGTATGAAAATACTCTTCCCATGGGGACAAACACTCAAGATGACCTTCCACCACAAGACCACAATCTCAAGGGCAAGAACAAGCTTCAAGAGGACATTGACTCATATGAAGATGAATCCGTAGCTATGGTGGAGTGGGTTCCCAAGGCTACTTCAAGCTCAACGTCTACAAAGGCTACTACAACACCAAGGATCCCCATCAACTTGATTTGGGTCCCCAAGAAGAACTAGAAAGTTCTTGAGGGGTGACTCCGCCAATGAAATTCACTCACATTCATTATTGGCAAGATCTATTTGCAATCAACATCAACCCTATGCAATAGTTCAAGGATTCACACATTCCCTCAAAGGTATGCAAGGGACAAGGTAATCAACAAATCAATGGATATCATCACACATGCTTTGCACTCCATGTACATAGATATCCTTATATTTGTCTCTTGTGTGTTGGGACTAACCCATTTAGGTGAGAAGAGTAAGGAAACAACAAGGATGCTCCCAACTCTTGGTGATCTTCATCAACTTTGAGCATCCACCACTACCTCACCAACATGAAGTCTTCATCGACAAAACCCAAGGTTAGTTTATCCCTCTTATGGTGGGATGACACATCAAGGGGGAGCTTTACTCTAAGACTTGAGTCAAAGCATCTCTTAGTATGTGACAACATTAAATGCTTTATGTAAAAGTGGTAACCCCACTTGTGCTTAAACGATGAGAATGACCTATGATCAAGTAGTCTTACTTGGCTCCTAAGTCAAATACTCATATGTAGATGACTTCGTCATTTCCGAAGTGCTTGTTAGATGCTAGAGTGTTTGTGCATGTTTGTCATGCTTTCATTTGACATCTTATTGTGTGAGCATGTTGGTCTGCATTTATTTTCTCATTTGAGGACATCTAGTTGTTGCTATTTGGTCTTTGATTTATCTGTTGCCAATTGGATGGACAAGAATGCCTAGGACCACTCTTTATCTATCTATGCTTTCTCCCCTCATACTCTTCATGTTGCACTACAAATTTTGAACAAGTACTTTTCAATCCCTCTGTGTGTGGAGCACTCGGAGTTCCGTATCGACAAGGACTGACCATTAAAACCTCCCAAGTGCATCTCGGTGGAACCAACTCCAAAATCTCGGTATCACCGAATTCCTAGGATTGATCTAGTTTTCTATGTTGGTACTACCGATTCCATATTCTCAGTTACACCGAGTTTCCCTGTCAACTGACAGTTGAGGAACTCGGCGACACTAACAATATGGAATCGGCGTCACCGGTAGTGGTGGGTATATATACTGTGGACCCCGATGCTTTGAAATTCATCCTCAAACCGTCGCACCTCAGAACCCTAAGCTGCCGTTTTCAAGACCCCTGGTCATCGCCTTGTCCCCTTGCGCTCCTCCGCCACTGGGAATCGCCACCATCGGCGAAATCTTCTCCATCATCACCGCCGTAGTGGATCCGTCGCCGAGTTAGGGTACAGATTCAACCTCCTTTGCGCTCCCCGTATGACTCTTGTGCATTGTGTTTGTTTTTCTCTATGAGCCACCTATTGCACATCTTCCTATCTACAAGAAATTCCCATAGTCTAGCAAATGATCGATTTACTAGGGTTTGCCTTCCACACGATGGAACTCGGTGGAACCGCATCAAACAAATTGGTGTCACCGATTTGTCTTTTTGTGTTGCTAAGAACTGTCTCGGTGAAACCGAGTACTTCTTTTTGGTCTCACCGGAAAGAGTGCCAAGTTTCTATTAATGGGATAGTCAGTCTCGGTAGGACCAAAAACTTTGCTTCAGCTGTACTAATTTTCATGTGACAGAATGCAAAACCTTGGAAATCTTCCGTTCGATCTTTCAGAAACTAGCCTCATTTTGTGATGACTCATCTTCTTCTGCTCTTTTGTACTCTATTCATAGGGTCAGTATGTCAGATGCCGAGGACAGTCAGAATTTGCCAAAGCAGAGTGTTGACATGAGTTCAGGCACTAGCCTTGAGCCTAGTACATCTTCAGATCTAGGCACCCCCAGCTCCCATGGGTTGCCCAAGGCTGCTACTAGGTGCAGGAAGAAGCTGAATTCGGATGAGGAGGACTCAGACTTTGTCCCTTGGGAGATTCTTGCCAAGAGGCAAGAGAAGGCTGCTAAGAAGTCTGCTATTGAAGCCACTTCTTCCAGGAGAGTTTTTAGCAAAGTCTATGCTAGCTCTGAAGCTATGAGAGCACCTAAGAGTGCTAGGGCTACATTGACAATTGATCCCCCAAGGAAGTCTATGCCTAAGAAGGCAGGGGAGAAGAGAGCCAGAAAGAGGATAATCCATGTGACTGGCAGGCCTACATCTATGTATGAAGATCCAGAGGAGGCAGTTGCTGCTGAAGAGGAGGATGAGCCAGCTGCAAAGGCTCCTCCCAAGAAGAAGTCCAAGAAACCTCTAGATGATGCTATGCCCAAGTCTGGTACATCCAAGAGCACCAAATCCAAGAAGTCTGCTGCTGAAAAGCCTAAGAGGACATCCAGGCGAATTCCAGCTTCTAAAAAGAATAAAGGAACAGCTTCCAGATCTGAGCATGATGATGACTTGACAACCTTGATGAAACTCAGACCACACCTTCCAGTACATAATGCCAGCTATCCACTTGCTAAAGATATGAAGAATAAGAAAGACTCGGGTTTGAGGGCATGGAGAGGTATAGATCCATATGCCCAAAGGAAGAAGACAGTCGTGGACTACATATTCTACACCAAAGAGCAACAGGATTTCTATGAAACTGTCCTATTTGACAAGAGTCCGGCTGTGAGTGACATGAAGTATGTAGACTGGAAATTCATTAAGGAGAATGAGGACTATTTTCCAAGTGTCCAAGACAATTTCCACTGCATTGGTTTGGATGAGTTTGTTGGCAGAGAATTTACTACACGGAATGATGAGATGATCATGCAATTCTACTCCACTTCACATTTCTTCGGAGATGGTAGGATTGTATGGATGACTAAAGGAGCAAGATATGAGTCCACTGTTGATGAATGGGCTGCACTTCTAGGAGTCCCTGAGGTTCATGATGGAGACTTGGATATCTACACGGAATCCAAGGTGAGCCACAATGCCATGAAGGATATGTATACTCCTATCCCTGCAGACAAAGTGCAATCTCACAAGCTCGGATCCATCTACTATCTTCAAGCTGGCCTCCGTACCATGAACACCATTCTGAGGCACACTTTGATGCCAAAGTCAGGAGATGACAAGATGATCCGAGGATACTCCATCAACATGCTGATCCACCTTGATAGTCACACCAGGATCAGAGTCATGGACTTGATTGTTGAGACAATCAAGAGGGTTGCTGCTGATCAGAAGCACTCTTGCTGCTATGCATCCTATATCCAAATGCTTATCAACTCTCAGATTGAGAAGCACATATTTGCTCTTGACAGTCCCCATTTGCCCCTACAGCCAGAGCTTGAGGATAAGATCATGGTAATGGACCCAGATCATCCCACTTCAGCTACATCTCAGGCAGAGGCAGAGGCAGCTCGAGCCACTAGTGCTCAAGTCCCTAGATCCAGAAATGAGCAAATGCATCTTTTGATCTCATCATTTCAGGGCATGCAGAAGGACATTAAGGGGATCTGGACAACCAGAATAGTCTTGTGAGGATCTTTGAAACAAGGATCAAGACTCTTAATGATAAGGTGGACAAGGTGACTAAGACAGTCAAAGAGCTTCAGAAGGAAGTTGACTCAGTGCACATCCCTCAGGTTTCTTCCACTTCTTCAGATGATGATGATGATGATGAGGATGGATCACCTCTTAGGATAGGCACACAGTTCACTACTCAGGCTAGATCAGCTGCAGTGCCTGCTCTAGACTTGAGGCCCTCTTCATTAGCTCCTGCTCCATCAGCTCCAGTTCCTCCAGTTGCCACTCCAACTCCATCCATGACATCTGTAGAGATATTTGCCGATGTTGTTCTCTCGACTCCTTCATCAAAAACCGGAGGAGATCATCCCAAGAATGCTTAGATATATTCCTTTGAACTTTTTCGTAACTTGTTTCCAAAGGGGGAGAAGTGTATGTAGATGTTTAGGCTTCGAGTGAGAAAGAGTTTTGGTGTTTATTGCTTTTTCAAAAGTCAATTGTTTTTCTTTGACAAATCTTTTGGTTGCTTGTGATACATGTTTGATGATGTTTGATCATACGCTTTAATGTGTGATGCTACTATTTCCTATCATCTTTGATTGTGTTGTGCTATGATCTTCATTCTAATTATTCTCCCACACCACCAAGTTGTATGTGACATGTAAGAAGTGACCCATGTACCTAATCGATTGTCCATTTGCATTCAAACACAAATTTAAAATAATGCACAAATTTAGGGGGAGCTCTTGCTTATCACATACTTCCCAAAGCGATGATTATATTCATTGATTATATTTTTGTCGAAGCTTTGATCTATATGTTATCATAAGTTACCGAAAAGGGGGAGATTGAAAGCACATTTGCTCCCTTGGTGGTTTTGGTAATTAATAACAACATATAAGTCATTGAACCAATGTTTCCACCAAGTATATTTCAGGAAAAGTTCAGTGATAGGGATGGCAAAAGGATTGTGGAATTACCCCAAGATGGAAGGAAATAGGTTGGCCAAGCTTCAAGAAAGAGGACTCTACATTTTACATTTGTGAGAAATCACTTTGAGTCCATAGGAAAGTCAATACTATTGAAAAGGGGTAAGGTTTTGTTGGTGAACAAAATGCTCATACGTGCACAAGTGATAGTCACCAAAAACATCCACAAGCTCTCCCACCAAAGTTTGTCTATAGCCAAACATTCAAAATCGACGCAACCAACATTCCTATCGTGGTGCCACCGATTCTAGAACCTAGATAGACTCAGCCAAACCCTAGCCACTTCGGTGCAACCGATTCCATACCGGTGCCACCGAGTTTAGGTTGCCAACTTTCTTTTACACAAATTCACATTTTTGGCACCACCGAGATTGTTGGGTCGGTGTCACCAAGATTGGAAATCTGACCATTGGTCACCTTATCGGTGCAACCAAGTTTCATATATCGGTCTCATCGAGATTCAAAAGTTGCCACCTTTTGATCACTTCGGTACCACCGAGATTAACACATCGGTGTCACCGAGTTGGTCATTTTGTGTGTAACGTTTGGATTTTTCGGGATGCCTATATATACCCCTCCACCACCACCTACTCAAAAGAGAAGCACTCAAAACTATTCCATATCTATCCTATCTGATTTTCTAAGAGAGAACCACCTACCCTTGTGTTGTGATCAAGGTCTTCCACTCCAACCATATGGATCTTGATTTCTAGCCTCCCCAAGTTGCTTTCCACCAATCCCATCTCTTCCACCAAGCCAAATTTGTGAGAGAGTGATTGTGTGTTGAGGAGTATATCATCTTGAAGCACAAGAGCAAGGAGTTCATCATCATTACCGAGCCTATTACCTTTTGGAGGTTGGTGCCTCCTAGATTGGTTATGTGTCGCTTGGGAGCCTCCTACTTCGGGTTGTGGAGTGAACCAAGAAGTTTGTAAGGGCAACAAGGAGATCGCCTACTTCGTGAAAATCTCCCATAGTGAGGCTGGCCCTTCGTGGACGGAAGCCATATGGAATAGTCAAGGTTTCTACTTCGTGGACCCTTATGGGTGGAGCCCTCCGTGGACTCTCACGACCGTTACCCTTCGTGGGTTGAAGTGTCCATAAACGTGGATGTACGATAGCGCCCCCTATCGGAACCGCGGGAAAAATCGTCAGGTCTACAATTGCGTTTGATCTTCCTACCTTGTCCCTTTTACTCATGCTTGTTGTTATTTTCCGCTGCTATACTCTTAGACCTGCATGTGTAGGGTGAAATTGACTTGCCATGAATGCTAAAACTAGAAACACTAAAATTTGGGAAAAGGCAAAACTTTTATTTGGTCAAGTAGTCTAATCACCCCCCCTCTACACATACTTTCTGTCCTACAACTTGACAGTGATCGTAGCGGGTTCACGGATCAGAAGACGCCGTGGAGTCGTTACCACCTGCGCCTACCGGCCGAGTCGGCGACCGCCGGTGTCTCAGCGGAGGAGAGTGCACCATGGTCGTGCCACCTCCGGCCTTGTCGCCATTAGTGCACGCTGACTCGATGGACCACTGCTGTGAGGGCTCCGCCCATTGGGGTCCACTCCTATCAGCAAAGCTGACGAGGTTCTGGATAGTAGCTCTTCACTCATCAAGCTTCTCCGCCGTAGGAGGGAAATTTAGGAGCAGCTTCACTCGCGCCAATGCTTCTACTGACGAGGTTAGCAACAGAAGGTGAGATGAACGTGAGGTGCTCTGACTCCTAATTGTGTTAGAAGGAGCTCCATCACGGTCCCACGACCACGCGCCACCTCCATAAGCATTTTGGCATGCATGTTGGTCGCGCGCATCTCGGGAGTGATGCGGAGGGGCCTTTCCATGGGGGCGCTTAAAACCACTGACGTCATGGCGCTGCTCATCACAGATGACATGAGAAGGCCATGGCGTATGCGCTGGCGTAGGCGTCTTGGAAGGCACCCTACCATCTCTGGAGTTCACTGCGCCACTCGTAGGCTACACGACTCCGTCTTGAGATCCAGTGGCGCGTGGATTGCCACCACCGCTGCGAACGGCGCCGCTAGCTTGTCCTTGATCACCAGAACATCGTGGAGGATCTGATAACCCACAAGTATAGGGGATCACAATAGTTTTTGAGGGTAGAATATTCAACCCAAATTTATTGATTCGACACAAGGGGAGGCAAAGAATATTCTTGAGTATTAGCAGATGAGTTGTCAATTCAACCACAACTGAAAGACTTAATAATTTCAGCAAAGTAGCAAAGTAATATGGAAGTAACGGTAACGGTAGAAAAAGTAACAGTAGCAGTATTGTAGTGATCGTAACAGTAGCAACGGAGAAGTAACTTACCAAGGATCAACATGTGGAAAGCTCGTAGGCATTGGATCGGTGATGGATAATTATGTTGGATGGCATTCATCATGCAACAGTTATAACATAGGGTGACATAGATCTAGCTCCAATTCATCAATGTAATATAGGCATGTATTCCATATATAGTCATACGTGCTTATGGAAAAGAACTTGCATGACATCTTTTGTCCTACCCTCCCGTAGTAGTGGGGTCCTAATGAAAACTAAGGGATATTAAGGCCTACTTTTAATAGATAACCGGACCAAAGCATTAGCACTTAGTGAATACATGAACTCCTCAAACTACGGTAGTCACAGGAAAGAATCCAAGTTATTGTCACCCCAGGGGATGCGGATCATAACTCATAATAGGTGTATACAACTTCCAAGATAGGATCAAGAACACATATTTATTCATGAAAACATAATAGGTTCAGATCTGAAATCATGGCACTCGGGCCCTAGTGACAAGCATTAAGCATAGCAAAGTCATAGCAACATTAAACTCAGAACATAGTGGACACTAGGGATCAAACCCTAACAAAACTAACTCAGTTACATGATAAATCCCATCCAACACACCACTGCCTAAAAAGCCTACGATGGAATTACACATGAACGGCGGAGGGCATCATGGAATTGGTGATGAAGGATGGTTGGTGATGACGATGGCGTCGATTTCCCCTCTTCGGAGCCCAAAACGGACTCTAGATCTGGTCTCCCGAGGAAGAACAGGAGGTGGCGGCGGCTCCATATCGTGAAACGCCATGAACTCTTCTCTCTGATTTTTTTCTCCGCGAATATGGTTATATGGATCTAGAGAGGAGGTCGGAGGAGTCACGAGGGCCCAGCAATCCTGCTAGGCACGACCAAGGGGGTGGCCGCAGCTAGCAGGCTTGTGGCCTGCAGGTGGACCACCTCTTGTTTCTTCTTGCGCTAGTATTTTTTATTAATTCCAAAAATATTCTATATAAATTTTTAGGACGATCCGAGAACTTTTATTTCTGCACAAAAATAACACGAAGGCAATTCTGCTGAAAACAACATTAGTCCTGGATAGTTCCATGCAAATTAGAGTCCAAAACAAGGGCAAAAGAGTTTGGAAAAGTGGATACGATGGAGACGTATCAACTCCCCCAAGCATAACCCATTACTTTTCCTCAAGCAATTCAGCTGATAAACTGAAAGTGATATATAAAAACTTTTAGAAACTCTATTTGATCTTGTTGTTGTAAATACATCTAACTGATGTTCAGATTTTCAGCAAAGATCATGGACTAACCACGTTCACAATAACATTTAGGTCTCACATTTACTCATACCAATGACATAATCAACTAGCGAGCAATAATAATAACTCTCGGATGACAACACTTTTTCAAAACAATCATGATACAATATGGCAAAATGGTACCTCGCTAGCCCTTTCTGAGACCGCAAAACATAAATGCAGAGCACCTCTAAAGAACAAGGATTGACTAGACATTGTAATTCACGGTGAAAGAGATCCAGTCATGCTCATACCCAATATCAATTAACAACAAGCATACAAATGACAGTGGTGCTCTCTAACTGGTGCCTTTTATAAGATGATGACTCAACAATAAAGTAAATGGAAAGGCGCTTCACAGAGGGAAGCATTGATTTGTAGAGGTGTCAGAGCTCGAGCTTTTAAAACAGAGATAAGTAATGATTTTTGAGCGGTATGCTTTCATTGTTCACATAACGACTAAAAGGTTTTCAATATCTTCATTGCGAGACACATTATAGGTGGTTCCCAAACAGAATGGTAAATTTTTTACTCCCCTCCACCAATCTGTGACACTCCACGGCGAGCCGAATCCACGGGTACCGTCCATACAAACATAGTTCTGGGGGAGTTTTTTTGATCATATTTTTCTTTTCTTTCGAGCATGGAACTGGGCATCCCGTTTACCAGCCACTTTCTCGTCAATGATAGTGAATCAACACATATCTTGAGAATAACCCACCTAGCATGGAAGATGCTGACAGCCCCCAGTCGCCACATGAGCGATCTAGGCATACAAAACAGAATGTTTATTTGAAGGTTTAGAGTTTGGCACATGCAAATTTACTTGGAACGGCAGGTAAATACCGCATACAGGTAGATATGGTGGACTCATATGAAACAACTTTGGGTTTGAGAGATACGGTGCACAAGCAGTATTCCCGCTTAGTACAAGTGAAGACAAGCAAAAGACTGGGGAGCGACCAACTAGAGAGCGACACAGTCATCAACATGCTTTGAGATTAACCAACATTGAATGCAAGCATGAGTAGGATATAAATCACTATGAACATAAATATCGTGGAATCTATGTTAATTTTGTTTCAACTACATGCATGAACATGTGCCAAGTCGAGCCACTTGAATCATTCAGAGGAAGATACCACTCCATCATACTACATCACAACCATTTTAATATGCATGTTGGCACCCAAAACAAACCATTATCCACTCTTAGCTAATTAAGCATGGCATGAATAACTACAATCTCTAATTGTCATTGCAAATATGTTTCAGCCATGATGAACTGAATTCAGAACAATGAGCTAATCATATTTACAAAAGCAAGATAGGTCGAGTTCATACCAGCTTTTCTCCATCTCAATCTTTTCATCAAATATCGTTATTATTGCCTTTCACTTGCATGACCGAACGGTGTTGATAATAATAAGAGTGCACTTGCATTGGACTAACCTGGAATCTGCAAACAATAACTCAAAAGAGAATACAAGATAACATGGGATTTCTAATAAGTAAACAATAATGCATATGAGAGCCACTCAACATTTTCATTGTGGTCTTCTCCTTACGACCCTAAGAAAGAAAAATCAAAACAAGAACGAGAAAACTATTTACACGGGAAATGTGTCAAAAAGTAAAAGAAGAACGATAAATCTTTTTTGGGTTTTCTTTTTAATGCTACAACTAAGCAAATGGAAATAAAGAAAGAACTAATTTTTTTGTATTTTTATCAAGGTTAAATAAACACACAAGAAGAAAGCGAAACAAGGAAATAAACTACCATGTATGGTACAATGATAGAGTATGAACACCGACTGCTTAAGAATAAGTGTGTGAACATGAATGTAAAGTCGGTGAGAAATACGTGCTCCCCCAATATTAGGCTTTTGGCCTAAGTTGGTCTATGGCCATGGATAGAAATATCTCCCTCCCGGATAATCAGGAGCGTCCTCATAGTTCCATTGGTTGGCGAACTCCTACGGCTCCCACTGAAAGACTAGCTCCTAGTACGGATCAAGGTCTGGTGCCGGCTCTGGAGCTGGAGGCTGCGTCAGACCCTAATATCTGTAGATGTCTCTGGGCATAATGGTGTACCTGCCTGAGCGAATATCGAACAAAGAAGAAGCAGGCATAATAAGAATTTCACAAGTACCCTGACTAGAAACTAAGTTGTAAAGCAGCCTCCTATCATCATTTTTCTTAATAACATCATGAGCTACCATAAGGTCATAATCTAAAAACTTCGGGGGTAGCAGCCTCTCATCTCTGTCGTGAAGCCTAATGGGTATCTCAAATTTTTTGGCTAAACGAGATGCATAGATACCTCCAAATATGGGCCCCTTCGAATGGTTGGTGTTCAACTGTTGGGCCACCATAGCACCCAGACTAAACGTTCTATAAGCAAATAAAGCATGGCGCCAAATGGCGAGGTCAGGGGCACTAAGACTTCCACTCTCCTAACGACCAACTAAACATGTTCCCGCAAATAAGGAATAATAACGTAGCACAGGAAAATGTAAACTAGCCGCTCTTGCCTTTGACACACCTCTCTCTTCCCCTACAGTGACTGCGGCAGTAAAATCTCCCATGTCTCGAGGACGAGGTTCCCTGATGCTGCCCTCATATGGTATTTTGCAAACTTTGCAAAAATCATAAAGGTTCATTTTGTTAGGCACATCATATAAGTGAAATTCCACTGTAGGAGGGTCTTCCCTAGAATGAAAGTGAAATTTTTGCACAAAGGTATTCGCGAGTAAGAGGTACTGGTCACACTTATCATTGAGGAAGTCGATGATGCTTGCATTCTCGGCCAAATAATATAAATCCTCATAACCTTATGTGCTGGTTATATTGTGGAATTTCTTCATGATGCTACTGAAAATTATTATGAGGGGGGAACATATGCTTGTAGGAATTGCAATAATATCAAGTTTCCTCTCTATGTGTTCAAAGTTTTGAAGTTATGCTTGTTTTGCCTTCCTATGCTAGATGATTATTGTTCCCATAAATTGTTTGCTCACAAAATCCCTATGCATAGGAAGTGGGTTAGACTTAAATGTTCTTGTTAGGAGATTCATAATGCTATTTTGCATGTTTCAATTATTATTCCTATACGAGCATCATTGAAATCATCATGCCTAGCTAAAAGGCATTAAAGAAAAGTGCTTGTTGGGAGACAACCCAACACTTTTACTTTATTTTTTTGTGTGTTCACATGAAGTAATCATGCTTTGTGTCTTTTATTTTAATAAAGTTCCAAGTAAAGCCTTTGGTATAGTGTGGATACTTGCTTGTTAGATTCTATGCAAAAACAGAAGATTTTGCGTCCAGTATATGATTTTACCGGAGCGTCAAAAAAATCTAAAATTCTTAAACAAAATTTATATGTAAATTCCTTGATCTGTCCTAATTTTTCTGAATTGTTAGAGTGAGGTAAGTTTGGTGATCATTCAAATCTCTACAGACTCTTCTGCTTTTGATAGATTCTGTTTTGCATGCATAGTTTGCTTGTTTCAAGTGTTCCTATAGCTTACATTGAGTAATACAAATTATGGGAATGATGGAATACAGTAGGTATCAATTGATAATAAATATGAATTTTTTCTTGACAGTACGTAAGTGAATTATTTATCTTTACTACACTAACTCTTCTCACGAAGTTCCGTTAAGTTTTGTGTGATTGATGTTTTCAAGTTTTGGGTGAGACACTGATATGAGGAGAATAAGGAGTGACAAGAAAAAAATCTTGGGGATGCCCAAGGCACACCCAAGGTAATATCCAAGGAAGACTCAAGCGCCTAAGCTTGGGGATGCCCCGGAAGGCATCCCCTCTTTTGTCTTCAACACTATTGGTATATCTTACTTGGAGCTATATCTTTATTCGTCACATAATATGAGTTTTTCTTGGATCGTCATTTTATTTTGTTGTAATATGTTAGGTTTTATTTATAATCCTGCTTTTCAATAAAAAAATTCCAAGAATTGCCTTTAGGATGCTTGAATTGCATGTTTGATGTGTGTTGTGTAAAAACAGAAACTTCTGTTTTAGTGTTTGAATTTTCTTATTTTACTGGAACGTGTAAAGTGTGTGAAATTTTTACACGGTATGGTCATACAAATTTTATATCATGCCTAACTTTTCCTAATTTTTTGGGTTACGAAAGTACACTTTTTTCATAAATTTCTACAGACTATTCTGTTTAGACAGATTGCTGTCATAGTTTTGTTATCTACTTATCCTATAGTTTCCATAGCCTATATGTGTAGATAAAAATTGTGGAATCATAGTATACATTACCTAATATTTAAAATTTATTATGCAACTTGTCTTGGCAGTACATAAAGAGTTGATTTATTATTATGTGTACTAACCTATCTCACGAGTTCTTTTTGAGTCTTCTATGGATGAAGTTTTTGAGAATAGGTGAAACTGTGGTATGAGAGGATCGAATGAGATACAGAATCTCAAGCTTGGGGATGCCCAAGGTACCCCAAGTAAATATTTCAAGAACCCTCAAGCATCTAAGCTTGGGGATGCTACGCATCCCACCTCTCTTCATCAACAATTATCGGTTAGCCTATGTTGAGCCTAAATTTTTTATTCGTTCACATGATGCGTGCTATTCTTGGAGTGCTATTTTTCTTTTGCTTTATGTTTGAATAAAGTAATCAGATCTGAAAATATTTATTGAGGGAGAGAGAGTCCTCACATAGCTACTTAAATTGTTTGACTACTCATTGATCTTCACTTATATCTTTTGAGAGTAGCTTGTCATTTGCTCATGTGCTTTACTTAAATTTGTTTGAGCTTGTCAAAAAAACAATGGCAATGCATGAAACTAGTCCCAAAGTGATAGATATCCAAGGAGGATATAATAAAACTTTCATGAAGATCATGGGACAAATTAAACTTGATTCTTTGTAATAGTTTTGAAACATGATGATAGTAATATGTGAGTCATGTTAGTGAGTAATTATGCTTAGTAAGAATATTGGTGTTAAGGTTTGTGATTCCCTATGCATGCACGAAAGTCAATAGTTATGCAATGAAGTTACATCCTACTTGTGGTGCAGTATTCGATGTTAGTTATGATACAATGCTCACTTATGTGATTTTTTGTTCCTTGGTTTGGTTGCTTCCCAATCTATTTGCTAGCCTTCATTTGTACTAAGTAGAAATACTACTTGTGCATCCAAAATCCTTAAACCAAGTTTGCCTTATGAGTCCACCATACCGACCTATATGCGGTATTTCCATGCCATTCCAATAAAATTTGTATGTGCCATCTCTAAATCTTCAAAATAAATTTTCTCTTTTGTGTGCCCGTACCGCTCATGAAACAGTGGGGAGTATCCAATATTTTTCCATGCTAGGTGTGTTATTCTCACGATATGTTTTGATTCACAATCATTCATGAGAAAGCGGCTGGTAATAGGGATTTCCAGTCCCAAAATCAAAAAAATGCAAATAATTAAACAAAACTCCCCCAGGAATGTTGTTGGTATGGACGGTACCCGTGGATTCGGCTCGTCGTGGAGTGTGATTGATTCGTGGAGGGGGAGTAAAAAATTTACTATTCTGTTTGGGAACTGCCTATAATGTATCTAGCATGGAAAGTATTGTGAGCTACTTCATCATTTTCGTTGACAGGAAAAGCATGCCACTCAAAATATTTTT
Source organism: Hordeum marinum (assembly GCA_022496015.1). Classification (NCBI taxonomy): domain Eukaryota; kingdom Viridiplantae; phylum Streptophyta; class Magnoliopsida; order Poales; family Poaceae; genus Hordeum; species Hordeum marinum. The sequence goes on along the minus strand of CM039677.1, from coordinate 134,082,918 downwards.
CTCTCTCAATATAAACCTTGCGCTCTGGCACCTCTACAAATCCCTACTTCCCTCTGCGAAGGGCCTATCTATTTACTTTATGCAATTTTTATTTTTGCTTTGAGTCTCCATCTTCTCTTATAAGCACCAACTAGGGGGCACTATGATTGTACTTGAGCATTGGGCATAGCTAATATTTGAGTGTGTTTCATGAATGGATCAATGATTGAGCATGATGGGCTAGGGATAACTTTCTTTAGTGTTGATATTTTGAAAGACATGGTTGCTTGTTGACATGCTTGAGTATTGAAGTCATTATGTTAAAACTAGACTATTGCTTTGAATCATTTACAAGTCCAAATGTCCATGCTATACAAGAAAAGAATATGATGAACATGTTAGGCAGCATTCCACATCAAAAATTCTGTTTTTATCATTTACCTACTCGAGGACGAGTAGGAATTAAGCTTGGAGATGCTGATACATCTCTAACATATCTATAATTTTCCTTGTTCCATGCTGTTATACTATCATTCTTGGATGTTTTAAAATCATTTTACCACAACTTTATATTATTTTTGGGACTAACCTATTAACCTAGAGCCCAGTGCCAGTCTCTATTGTTTTCCTTGTTTTTGAGTTTTACAGAAAAGGAATATCAAACGGAGTCCAAACGGAATAAAACTTTACGGTAATTTTTTGGACTAGAAAAGACCTACAGAGCATCAGAGTTGGGCAAGAAGGTTCCCGAGGAGGCCACAAGCCTTAGGGGCGCGGCCACCCCCCCTAGTCGCGGCCACCAGGCTTGTGGGCCCCTCGGGAGTCCACCGACCTCCCCCTCAGCTATATAAATCATCAAATATTCCAGAAACCCAACGCAAAACCTAGATCGGGAGTTCCACCACCGCAAACCTCCAGAGCCACGAAAAACCAATTGCGGCCCGGTCTAGCACTCTGCCTGAGGGGGAAACCATCACTGGAGGCCATCTTCATCATCTCGGCAAGTCTCCATGACGAGGAGGGAGTAGTTCACCCTCGGGGCTGAGGGTATGTACCAGTAGCTATGTGTTTGATCTCTCTCTCTATCTCGTGTTCTTGAGATGGCACGATCTTGATGTACCGCGAGCTTTATTGATATAGATTGAATCATATGGAGTTTTCCCCTCTCTATCTTCTTGTCATGAATTGAGTTTTCCCTTTGAAGTTTTCTTATCGGATTGAGTCTTTAAGGATTTGAGAACACTTGATGTATGTCTTGCGATGGGATATCCGTGGTGACAATGGGGTGTTTTATTGATCCACTTGATGTATGTTTTGGTGATCAACTTGTGGGTTCCTTGACCTTGGGAATCTATGCGTAGGGGTTGGCACACGTTTTTGTCTTGACTTTCCGGTAGAAACTTTGAGGCACTCTTTGAAGTTCTTTGTGTTGGATTAATAAATCTGAAATTGTGTGACGCATATCGTATAATCAAGCCCACGAGTACTTGTGGTGACATTGGAGTATCTAGGTGACATTAGGATTTTGGTTGATGTGTATCTTAAGGTGTTATCTTAGTACGAACTCTAGGTATGTTCGTGACACTTATAGGGATAGCTCATAAGATTGATCAGAAAAGATAACTTTGAGGTGGTTTCGTACCCTACAATAATTTCTACGTTTGTTCTTTGCTATTTGTAACTTTGGAGTGAACTGTTTGTCGCACGAGAGGTATTTACATATGATTCAACTATGCCAATAATGTTGAGAGAAATTGCACTAGTGAAAGTATGAACCCTAGGCCTTGTTTCCAAGCATTTATACAACATTTTGCTCATTGTTTACTATTAGTTACCTTGCTGTTTTTATATTTTAATATTACAAAAACCTATGTCTACTATCCATATTACACTTGTATCACCATCTCTTCGCCGAACTAGTGCACCTATGCAATTTGCCATTGTATTGGGTGTGTCGGGGACAAAAGGGACTCTTTGTTATTTGATTGCAGGGTTGTTTGAGAGAGACCATCTTCACCCTACACCTCCCGTGGATTGATAAACCTTAGGTCATGCACTTGAGGGAAAATTGCCATTGTCCTACAAAACTCTGCGCTTGGAGGCCCAACACGAGTCTACAAGAAGAAGATTGTGTAGTAGACATCAGTGCTTCACTCATATCTTTTTGAGCACAGCGTGTGTCATGGTTTTTTCACGGCAGATGTTCGGGTCACGGACTTAGGTTCGGGGCGAGACGCAACTACGTGGCGGCTTGAAGGGGTTGGTCGGAATCGAGAAGACACGGAGTTTTACCCAGGTTCGGCCCCTCAAGTCGAGGTAAAAGCCTACGTCCTGCTTGTCTGGTATTGATGATGATGAAGATCTCTCGGTTACAAGGGTGCTGATCGCTGCTTCTAATCACGAGAGCCTCTAATCTTTCTATCTCTAAACTTGTGTTGTCTAAACTTGAGGACTTGTGTCCCTTGAGAATCTGTCCCTCTAGGGGTGCTCTACCCCTCCTTATATAAGTGGAGAGGGTAGGCTTACAAATAGAGTCCTACTAGGAGTAGGATTAGGACTCATCACGAATCCTACTCCGGATCTCATTTCCTTTAATGGAATCCTTCTCTCTTCGGGCCTTCTCTTGTGGGCCTTCTCTTGTGAGCCGCCTGGCGCCGGCTCACCCGCCGGGTCTTGGGCTTGGTCATCCTATGACTCGCCTGCCGGGTCTTTAATAGAATGTCATGTCTTTGGCCGGGTCTCCTGTGAGTCGCCAGGGCGGGTCATACTGCGGGGTATATCCCCGACATTAGCCCCCAGGTTAGCTTGAATTTATTCATGGTAACCTCCTAAAATAGGAATAGCAAATATGTTAAGTGGCCGGCTTGCTCCTTTGGCTGGCTTATAAAATGGCTTCTCAGGAATCCGGGTCTTCTCTATATATGAATGAACCGTCTTGATAATCTTGATTGTCAATGTTCTTTTAAAAAATATTGAGAATAGAATACCCATATGCCATTGAGCTGGCTTCCAATGCTCTTTGGCGGGTGATCTCCGCCGGGTTATAATCATTGATGATGCCGGGTCATTATCGTTGGTGACTCCGGGTTTAAATAAGTAGAATCCAGATGACTTGATAAAAATATTGGGATGAAAATCCATCTGATGTAAAGCCAGACTTCCATTGTTGTAAAACAAGGTGGCTTATAAAATCTGACGGGTTATGACCTTTTGATAACACCGGGTCATAAGTGTTGAAGACTCCGGGTCTAACAGCTCAACTTCATAATTAAAATCTTGAAAAATGTCCTCAAAAGTTTTTTATATGTCCATATTACTTGTAGCCCCCAAGCTCCAAGATTATCCATGATAACTTGGTGCTTTGCAATAACATTTCGGGCTGTGTAGCCCGCAAGTGCCGTGTTGTCCTGCTTGCAGCAACCTGGGACTTATAACTGTTTTATACCTTATACTGCTTCGGCAGGTGTATCCCCCAAGGGCCGGCTCATCAGAAAGCTTCGGCGGGTGTAGCCCCCAAGGGCCGGCTCATCAGAAAGCTTCGGCGAGTGTAGCCCCAAGCGTCGGGTCAGTAAGAATTTACTGGGCTGGGACGTATAAAAATATAGAAAGGCCGGCTCATCTCTTTGATCTAATATGGTCTTGCTGACAATGTAATGATTTTGAAAACCGGCTTGCATTAGCCCCCAAGTGTCGTGGTGCATGCTTGTAGCGACATGGGACTTTGCATAATTGATATAAACTTGGACTTTGAATACTGTAGCCCCCAAGTGCCGGGTCGTCTGCCTGCGGTGACTCGGGACTATGTGAAAATAATATGACTCATCATAATTTACTGAATGAATATCTTGGAATAATCCCTTTGTCTTTCATATGAAATTCCTGCTCGTGGTTGCGGTGCAACCCGACAAATATAAGTTTGAGAAATCCATGAGTGTTGTAGATTACTACAGAGCACAATTGAAGAAATCCGAGAGCCGGTCAATTAGATGACACGGCATTATATCTGATAGGGTGACTTTTGAAAAATAATAAATTTCTTCGAGCTGGCTTAAAAAAACCCAGTCATTTTAACACTGGTTATGATAACGATGAAGATCCAGCCATGTTGGCTATTTAAAAGATCCATTTGCTTTTGCCAAATATTTAATGACAGATCATATTAAGAAATAACACCTGCAAAAAATAAACAAGACAGAATATATTCTGCATTGTTGTGAGGGCGGCTTGAAGAAGCTCAACCCGAAGATGTTCATACCTTTCATAACATTGCTCCTTTCTCATAATCTTGCTCCGATACGGCTTTTATAAGCCGGCATGTTTATCTGGAGGTGGGAAGCCCTCCTGAATAATCCACCTGTGAGATGTCAACCGGAGTAGCATGACTCCGAGTCTTATGAGCTTTGTTGATGACCGGTTGTCGTAGGGTAATATGAGTTGTACTCCAATGTAAGAAGCCTTCATTGACAACCACGGCAAATGAAGAGCCGGAAGCGGCGTAAAGCCAGCAACTTTTCAGGATAATATGAGTCGCCCTTGCAAATAATTTCTTTTAAGAGCCGGTTGTCTTAGGATATATGTAAGCTATACCTGACGGTAGGAAGCCTCTATTGACAACGGCGACTGTTGATGAACTCGAAGCGGCCTACAACCGGCTGCATGAAGGGTGATGTAAGCTGTACCATGATGGTAAGAAGCCTCCTTTTAACAGCAAATACTTATCCATTGTATTCCAACACTGGTTGTCAATAGGTTTATGTAAGCTATACCAAAGGTAAGAAGCCTCTACTGACAACCGCAGCTCAAAAAGCCTGTTGTTGGAGGGTGATGTAAGCTATACCCAAAGGTAAGAAGCCTCCTCCAATCAGCCAATGTTGTATAGGGCCGGCTACCGATGGTTTTATGTAAGCTATACCTTATGGCAAGAAGCATCCATTCGACAACCACGACTAGTAATTGTACTAGCCGGCTGCGTGAAGGGTTTATGTAAGCTATACCCAAGGGCAAGAAGCCTCCTTCCACAACTATTTTTGGCGTAAACGTCGGTTGGTAGGGTGAGATAAGTGAACCCGTCGGTAAGAAGCCCCCTTCGACAACCGCGGTTAATAAGTAACCGGAAGTGGCATAAGCCGACCATTAGGGTGAGATAAGCGATACCCGTCGGTAAGAAGCCCCCTTCGATGGCCGCAGTTGATAAGCAACTGGAATTTGATGTACACGTTGTTGCCTTAGGGGAATTTTTTAAGCTATACCAAAGGTAGGAAGCCTCCATCAACAACAGCGCTTAATGTACTCAAACTAGGCATAATGCCAATTGCGCCCCATACTAGTTCAGGGTCTCTAAAGCGATATTGGCCGTCAACTCTGTGAGCCGGCTCAGGGTCTCTAAGGCGATCGACTGATAAGAGCTTAACTTTTAACTTACGACAGTTCAGGGTCTCTAAAGCGAGATTGGCTGTCCACTTTGTGAACCGGCTCAGGGTCTCTAAGGCGAGATTGACTGGTAAGAATAACATCAGTTCAGGGTCTCTAAGGCGACATTGGCCGTCAACTCTTTGAACCGGCTCAGGGTCTCTAAGGCGAGATTGACTGAGAAGAGCTTTCGGCGGGTCACAAACCACTTCGATTTAAACTTGTTGAGCCGCAAGCTTTCATCTTGGCAAAAACCCGGGCTTCTTATTGAAAACGACCAAATGTGCCTTGCCATGTCTGTAGCCCCCGAGTCTCAAGTTGACTCGAAGAGACGGCTTGAGAATCTTCATCGAAAGTTGAGGTTGGCCGTGGCAGGTTATAAATGATCCTGTATGAATTGCTTAAATGATCTGGTCGATGATTCGTTCCGGTTGTTTGCTTGAAGTGAACCAAACTGTAGTGGCGGCGACTTATGCGCTCGTCCATTGGGCGGCTCATATTGTCGAGCACTGCACCTGATGTCGATGTAGAATCGTATTGTAGGTGGCGTCCTGCGCGCGTCCATTGGGCGGCTCACATACGCGAGCACTGCACCGATATGCTGATGTTAAATGCAGAAACCAACCGTGGCATTGTAAACCGGTGATGCTTGTGAAAGACGCCACAGCGTTGTAAGCCGTCGCGGATGATGAAAGACGGCGAGGTCATTGTAAGCCGGTGCGGGAGGCGAGAATTGACCGTGGCATTGTGAGACGGCATGACGGCAAGAGACGGCCATGGTGTTTGAGAACCGGCGTGGGTGGCGAGAGTCGGCAAGGCGTTGTAATCCGGCGCAGCGGCGAGAGACTGTCACGGCATTGTAAGATGGCATCAGTGGCGAGTCAGCCATGGTGTTGTAAGCCGGTGCAATTGGTAAACCGCCCGTATCGTCGGATGAGAGACGGCCATGGTATTGAAAATTGGCACGGACATGCGAGTCGCCTGGAGGCGTTGTAAGCCGGTACAGGCGTCTTACGCTAAGTAATGCTGGTGTGCCTCCATCTCCGCAATAAGATGCCATTTCGGCAATGAATAGTTTGTCCTGTGTCCAAAAAATATTAAAAGACGAAGTAATTGTTCTTCGAAGGAATCAAAAACTTATAGATAAAATAAATTGGATGGATAGCACTTGTTTCACTATGACGATGAGCTGAGTCATCTCGTAATTTCAACAACAATTGAGCCACTCTCGAAACCGCAGCGGCGGTGGCGGCTCAGAGACGGCGCTAGACCAAGGCGATTCGGTAGTGATGGCGCTTGCGTTGAGGAAACCCAGCAGAGCGACTTGGCCACAGCCCTGGCGACTTGAAACGCGATCATACCAGGGTCAGAGCAGAGTGGCTCGAAATGGACCCTCCGGGTTTTTTTTAACACACCACACCTCTATATTATCCTTTTCTATCTCTCAACCGGCCACACAGGGAGGGGCACCCCCGCCAGGGAGAACTAGGCACGCAGGAGCGAGCTGTGGGGGCATACCAGCCGGGGAGGGGGAGAGTAGAGGCGGCTCGGCGGGAGGGGCAGAGGGGCGACAAGGTGGATGAGGCCGGCCTAGGTGCGGCGGTCGGCGCAAGGCCAGGGGCGGCACGACAGGGGCGAGCGGAGGGTGCGGCTGGTAGCTCGTGCGGCATGGAGGAGAGGCGGGGCAAGAGACGAGCAGAGGGCCGGCCGGCGGCTCAAGGCAGGTCGAGGCGAGATTGAACTGAGGCGACACCATGGTGGTGCCGCGAACCATGGTGGTGGAAGCAGAATCGGCTGTCCACGTGAAACGGCTAGGCGAAGAACGGCAGCGGAAGTGCACCGACGGAAGCATGAGTCCGTGTCGATGTCTACCACCGGGTTGGAATCGTGATGCGTTGGTTTTCTATTTCTCCCGTGACTCAGGTAGTCTGGACTTCCCCGGCGCAGCTAGCTCTCGAACACATCGTGGGATAATTCATAGTTTGTCACCGCTCGGGCAGCCGCCAAGGCGCCGGAACTTGGGGAAAAGACCGGTGGTGTAAGGAGCGTAGTGGAGGCAAGGGCCGCACGGGCCAACAGCGCGCGAAGGCGAGAGCCGCCTGGGTCAAGGTGAGCTTGGCTCGGACGCGTGGTGGCGGAACGCAACAGGGTGAAGCAAAAACGGCCGGTGGCTCGGACGTGCACCGAGGGAGCAAGGCGAGCTCGGCTCGGACGGATGGATGCATGATTTCCTTCTCTGCTCCCTTTCTCTTTCTTTCCAATAAACATGTTACGTACTAGTGACAGTACTTTAGAGTTGATTTGTCCTCCACATCAAAAGTGGCCGGATGACTTCCTTCTAGACTCGTAGATCGGGACTCCTCTACGTGGAGAAGCAACACCTCGGCGGATTGAACAACTGCTCGCGGTGCAGTAGCAATCGGATCAGGGCGCCGAGCTTGAAATCAGACTGCTTTTGTCTACTCCTTGTGTTATCTTCATGAATAAATTGCTTGGTACTTCAGGGTTCCTCTGATGTACTCCATCGCCTAATACTTTCTTGATCAGATCCCATCTGATGTATAATGCTGCCGAATAATTAATTTATTCTAGTTTTGATCATGTGAGCAAACGGTTGGATTCCATGCGTGGGCGCGCACCGTCGCTTTTCTCTTGAAACATTTTCACTCTCAACCGAAGAATTTGGAATCGACGTAGATTCTTATGTGACAACTTTTCTTAGTCTGAACAATCGTGGAGTTTTCGATCCCTGAGGAGATCCCTTCAAGAACAGAACACCACCATGCGCGCCCCACGGTGGGCGCCAACTCTCGTGGTTTTGTCACGGCAGATGTCCGGGTCACGGACTTAGGTTCGGGGCGAGACGCAACTACGTGGCGGCTTGAAGGGGTTGGTCGGAATCAAGAAGACATGGAGTTTTACCCAGGTTCGGCCCCTCAAGTCGAGGTAAAAGCCTACGTCCTGCTTGTCTAGTATTGATGATGATGAAGATCTCTCGGTTACAAGGGTGCTGATCGCTGCTTCTAATCACAAGAGCCTCTGATCTTTCTATGTCTAAACTTGTGTTGTCTAAACTTGAGGACTTGTGTCCCTTGAGAATCTGTCCCTCTAGGGGTGCTCTACCCCTCCTTATATAAGTGGAGAGGGTAGGCTTACAAATAGAGTCCTACTAGGAGTAGGATTAGGACTCATCACGAATCCTACTCCGTGTCTCATTTCCTTTAATGGAATCCTTCTCTCTTCGGGCCTTCTCTTGTGGGCCTTCTCTTGTGAGCCGCCTGGCGCCGGCTCACCCGCCGGGTCTTGGGCTTGGTCATCCTGTGACTCGCCTGTCGGGTCTTTAATAGAATGTCATGTCTTCGGCCGGGTCTCCTGTGAGTCGCCAGGGCGGGTCATACCGCGGGGTATATCCCCGACAGCGTGCTTTACCTTTTTTAGAAATACTCTCATGCTTCACTTAGATTAATTTGAGAGTTAGTGAATTTTGAATAAATTCTCTCATGCTTCACTTATATTATTTTGAGAGATAAAAAGTTTATGCTCATGATCTTCACTTAAATTTATTTGAGCTTGTCAAAAGCAATGGCAATATATGAAACTAGTCCCAAAGTGATAGATATTCAAGAGGGATATAATAAAAACTTTCATGAAGATCATTGGACAAATTAAACTTGATTCCTTATAATAGTTTGAGACATGATGATAATAATATGTGAGTTATGTTGGTGAGGAATTGTGCTTTAGTAAGAATATTGGTGTTAAGGTTTGTGATTCTCTATGCAAGCACGAAAGTCAACAATTGTGCAATGAAATTACATCCTACTTATGGTGCATTATTCAGTGTTAGTTATGCTTAATGCTCGTTTATGAGAATTTTTGTTTCTTGGTTAATTGCTTCTCAATCTATTTGCTAGCCTTCACTTGTACTAAGTAGAAATACTACTTGTGCATCCAAATTCCAAAAACCCACTTTTGCCATATGAGTCCACCATACCTACCTATATGCGGTATTTTCGTGTCGTTCCAAGCAAATTTGTATGTTACGTCTCTAATTTTCAAAATGAAATTCCTTTTTGTGTGATCATACCACTTATGAAGCAGAAGGGGGTGGTCGATATTTTTCCATACTAGATGTGTTATTATCAAGATGAGTGTTTATTCACCTGTCATTACACGAGAGTACGACGGTAATAGGGATGCCCAATCCCGAAATGAAAAAAAGTTACTTTATGTTGTGAAATAATAAATTCATTGGAAAGTGTTGGTATGGAAGGCAACCATGGATTCTGCTAGCCATGGATTGTGAAAGAATGGTGGAAAAAGGAATAACTTTATTTTCTGTTTGGGAACCTCTTATGATGTATCTAGCATGGAAAGGTATTGAAAGCTCTTGATCCTTTTCGTTGTCAGGAAAGGCATGCAACCCAAGAAAAATTCTCTCTCAATTTAAACTTTGAGCTCTGGCACCTCTAAAAATCCCTACTTCCCTTTGCAAAGGGCCTATCTATTTACTTTATGCAATTTTTACTTTTATTTGAGTCTCCATCTTCTCTTATAAAGCACCAACTAGGGGGCATTATGATCATACTTGAGCATTGGGTGTAGCTAATATTTGAGTGTGTTTCATGAATGGATCAATGATTGAGCGTGATGGGCTAGGGATAACTTTCTTAGTGTTGATATTTTGAAAGACATGATTGCTTGTTGGTATGCTTGAGTACTAAAGTCTTCATGTCAAAACTAGACTATTGCTTTGAACCATCTAAAAGTCCAAGTGTACATGCTACAAAAGAAAAGAATATGTGATGAACATGTTAGGTAGCATTCCACATCAAAAATTCTGTTTTTATCATTTACCTACTCGTGGACGAGCAGGAATTAAGCTTGGGGATGCTAATATGTCTCCAACATATCTATAATTTTTTATTGTTCCATGTTGTTATATTATCAATTTTGGATGTTTTACAATCATCTTATTGCAATTTATATCATTTTTTTGGGACTAACCTATTGGCATAGTGCCAAGTGTCAGTTGTTGTTTTTTTTGCTTTTTTTTGCTACGCGGAATATCAATACCAAATGAAGCCCAAACACCGCGAAACTTTTTCGAGTTTTTTGGGCCGGAAGACAACTTGGGAGCCAAAGAAGCACCTGAGAGGAGGACCATGGAGGCCACAAGACACCATGGCGCGCCAAAGGCCCCTGACGAGGCCTGGTGGGTTGTGCCCTCCACGGGACCCCTCTCCACCGCCTATCAGCTCTATAAATACCTAAATATTCCAAAAACCCTAGGGGAGTCGATGAAACACAATTCTAATCACCGCAAGTTCCAGAACCATGAGATCTAATATAACACCATCACGGAGGGGTGCATCGCCTTCATGAGTGCCTCTGTGATGATGCGTGAGTAGTCCACCATAGACCTACGGTTCCATAGGCAGTAGTTAGATGGCTTCCTTTCTCTCTTTTGATTCTCAATACGATGGTCTCTTGAAGATCTATTTGATGTAATGACTTTTTGAGGTGTGTTTGTTGGGATCCAATGAAGTTTGAGTTCATGATCAGTTTCTATCCGTGAATATTATTTAGGTCTTCTTTGATCTCTTATATGCATTATTAATTATAACCTTGTATTTCTTCTTCGAATCTTTGGTTTAGTTAGGCTAACTAGATCTATTTTTCTTGCCATTGGAAGAGGTGCTTTGTGATGGGTTTGATCTTGTGGTGTCCTCTCCTAGTGATAGAAGGGGCAACGAGGCATGCATGTATCGTTGCTATTAAGGATAGCAAGATGGGGTCTATTCCTACATGAATAGATCTTGTCTACATCATTTTATCATTCTTGTTGCATTACTCCGTTTCTCTATGGACATAATACACTAGATGCATGCTGGATAGAGGTCGATGTGTGGAGTAATAGTAGTAGATGCAGAGTCGTTTTGGTCTACTAATCTTGGACGTGATGCCTATATAATGATCATTACCTTGGATATCGTCATGATTATTATATCTTCTATCAATTGCCCAATAGTAATTTGTTTACCCATCGTGTGCTATACTCATGAGAGAAGCCACTAGTGAAACCTATGACCCCCGGGTCTATCTTTTAACATATTGCTTTCCGATCTATCTTTTCTGCATTTTCTTTCAGTCTACTATTCCAAAAACCCAAAAATACCTTGGTGCACTTTTTATTTGCATCTTTTATGTTGTGTTCTTGCACGATCTATTTATCAAATCTCATACAAACCTATCTATCTTTTACCGTGGGGAGATTGACAACCTCTCTTACGCATCGGGTTGCAAGTATTTGTTCTTTGTGTGCAGGTACCGTTTTACATAGTGTTGGTTGGTTCTCCTACTAGTTCGATAACCTTGGTTTCATAACTGAGGGAAATACTTACCATAGCTGTGTTGCATCATCCCTTCCTCTTTGGGGAAATACCGACGCAATCTCAAGCCACGTCACCCATCAATCCAAGATCCACAGTTCGGGACCCCCTACCCGAGATCTGCCGGTTTTGACACTGATAGAGGCCTTTTCAGGCACCCTATAGGAGGGGGAATCGATGACAAAGAGTTTCTGCATCAACCTTGTTGTCTCTCCGATGATGTGTGAGAAGTCTACCATAGACCTACGGGTCTGTAGTGATTAGCTAGACGACTCCTTCTCTCTCTTGATCTTTAGTACCACATTCTCTTTGTAGATCTATTCAATGTATTCCTTTTGTGCGGTGTGTTTGTTAGGATCCGATGAATTGTGGGTTTATGACCATATTATTCACTGAAAGTAATTGAGTCAAATCTAAACTTTACTATGCATGATTTATATAGCTATGTAATGCTTTCTAGTCTATGGTTTTCTTCGGTCAAGTTGATCTATCGATCTTGTGTGGAAGTGGTGCATAGTAGTGGGTTCAATCTTGCGATGTCCTCACCCAGTGACAACATGGGTAGCGAGGCACATATTGTATTGTTGCCACTAAGGATAAAACGACAGGGTCTAAACATATTGCTTGTGTTTCTTTGACTACATTATGTCATCTTTCTTAAAGTGTTACTCTATTTGTTATGAACTTAGTACCATAGATGCTGGTAGGAGTCGGTCGATTGGTGGAGTAATAGTAGTAGATGCAAGAAGGAGTCGGTCTACTTGTCATAGAAGTAATGCCTATGTGTATGATCATGCCATGAATAACGTCATAATTATGCAATCTTCTATCAATTGAACAACATTATTTTGTCTACCCACCGTATGATATGCTAACAAAGAGAAGTCTCTAGTGAAAACTATGGGCCCTGGGTCTACTTTAATCAAATTACAAAAACCAAAATACATTTCTGCACTTTATTATTTTAATTTACTTTGTAAATTATATATCTATCTACTAGATTTAATCATTGCTTTCAACAAGTACAAGGGGATTGACAACCCTCTTGCCTACATTGGGTGCAAGTGTTTGCTCTTTTGTGTGTAGGTGCTGCTAACATGTTGCTTGATTTTACTCCTACAGGTTATATAAACCTTTGTTCTTAACTAAGGCAAATACTTTTGCTACTTTACTAAATCATCCTTCTCTTTGGGGCAAATCCTAATGCATCTCAAGTAGCAGATGTGCATCCCAAAGAAGAATGGGGGCATGGGTTTTCCGTGACCCACATGCTTTCAATTTAGCAATGCTTGCGGAACAGACATGGAGGCTCCTAACACAACGTGAAACTTCATGTGCTCATGTTTAGAAGGCAAAATATTATACAAATTGGGATGTTTTGCAAGCGAGTGTGACGCCCCCGTTTATAATCATACACTAACCATACACGCACCATGCACGATCACGAACAGTGGCCCACATTAATATCACAACGCAACTCTACGCCACAAATTTAAACATAAATCTTTATAGTACAAGCCTGGGCCACTAGGACCCAATGTAGATTAGTCAACAAACAACATAAGTCTGGGTACAGATGATGTTAAAAAAAATTGCCTTAAGAAGGCTGAGCAAAACAATGACACTAGATCGAAAAGGCGTAGGCCTCCTGCCTGGGACCTCCGAACTACTCCTCGACATCGGTCTCCACGTAGTAAGCACAATTGGAAATAACCTGCACCCGCGAAGCTACCGACTGTTGCAACATCCGGGTAGAAGGACAAGAATAGAAAAGCAATAGTGAGTATTCATCCCAAGTACTCGCAAGACTTACATCATAACTATACTAGATATGCATTAGTATCAAAGGAATGGGGCTATATCTTTGGACTAAACTGTAGAAATGCCAGAATAAGGGGAGAAGCTCATCTTATAGAAGACTATCCGTTTTTGTAGCATCACAAGAGAGGAGCGAATATAATAACAACATATAAGTATTTATATAGTAGCATCACACTTAGGGATCCTCTGTTGACTCCCTGCGAGAAAGCGATCATCGAGCTATTACAATCTTTATGTCAGTGTCTTTTATTAAGTATTTGTTTTAAGTTAGTATAAGATTAGGATGCTCTCATATGTCCATGGGTCTTGTTACCATGGACACGGCTATTCGAATAGTTTACTTCCCTGCAGGGGTGCACCACATTTCTCGATACGCTCGATTACCTCCGGTCGGGCACACTTTTCTGGGTGATGCCCGGCCTCGGATGATCCGAAGTCCCACCTAGGCTCTCTAGAGAGGTCCCCGTCGGTCTACATATTAAGCTTGAAGGGGTAGTTAAGCTGCTCACCCCTAATCACTCATGCGCGTCGCGAGGGCAGCCCAGCCTAACCTCATCTAGAGGATATCTGCTAGTCTCCGCGCCGCATCGTTGAACTGGACATCTGAAAGAGCTTTCGGGAGGAACTGATGACGCTGAGGGCCCCATAACCATTATAACACGTGGTGGTTAGTGCGTATATGCCAGTGGCAGTCTCGTATCAAATACCCAAATCTCGTTAAGCGTGTTATTATTAAAGAACCACGGACACCGACCAGGGCCCAGGCCTACCTCTCTCCTAGGTGGTCTCCACCTGCCACGTTGTTTCGCCACAATGAATCACTCGGGACGGTCGGAAACCCAAGCCCATCACTACATGGATGGTACCATATGTCCCTTCAGCCCCAGTCCGAACATTATCATTCGTATTGTAGTATTATATAGTATATGATCACAAATATTGCATATGCTTATTCTATCAAACACTTGTACAATCCACATATGAAGATAAGGAGAAAAGAGACGTTAGGTGTTTTTCAAGAAGTTCTCCAATGTCACTTTTAGCCCAAGAGAAGATAGAGTCTTGGTCTCTCACGTTCTGGACTCAGATTCAGGCTGCATAAACATACCTGACTTAGGACGTCAAGAACTTTTGCATACGGACTCCAAATTGGTTGTTTCATTTTTTGTTGGAAAGTAGATTTATGTCCTTTCCAACCCAATTTCATTAACATTCAAATTCGTCCGGAGAGTCGATATATTGATGAAACAATCTGATGCTGCAACAGAATCCAAGTCAAACTACACGTCCAAAGATGTTGCATCACCTCCACTTGGACCCATGAGTCTTATAGGACCTAGGGTTAGTTTTAGGATGCATTGGGACGTCATCCCAACACCTTGGCCCCACCCCTTGCTCCCATATAAGTAGATCAATCTAGTAGCTTTTTTTCTTGGGTTTTGTTTAGATTAAAAGTTCATCATAGCTGCAACTTCGGGTTCTTCATTTGTGTTCTACGACCAAACCAAGACGTCAGAAAACCCCATGTTTATCAATAAAAATTTCCTCTTATATTCGCAATATATAGATTGCAATTTCAGTTTTTGCTTGTTCTTCATTTGCGTGCAGGAAACAGGTCCTCGTGGTCAGGTTGATCATGCTCCAGCGTGGTCAATAACCTCTTGGAATTGATTTAGCGATTGATAAGGTGCGACGTCTTCACATGTTCATAGTCGGATCGTCAAAATCTACTCCTCTATAAACGATAGTCACATCTCATTGAAAGACAGGAACAACTCCGCCTCTATCAAGTGGTATACCTGAGAGAATGGCTCTGGGTATAAGAGGAATGGTGGGGAATCCGTAGGCTCTGAAAATCAAGAAACCTGAAAGAAAATTCAGATAGGAGCGGCGAGCGTTAGGAGTGGTAAAACTGAATGTCGATGGCAGCTTCCACCCGGACTCAAGCGATGGGGCAACAAGGTCCCTACTAAGGAACTCGACTGGTGGATTTATAGTAGTGTGCGTCCTGCACGTACTAGGAAGCGGCCATTGATGCGCCGTGCATGGAGGCAAGAGTTGTGCTAGAAGGACTTTGATGTGTTGAAGACCTTGGATATTCTCGCTAGTGGTGGGATGTGATTATACAGAAATCGTTAATGCTATACTTCATCCTGAAGATTACCGAGCTTCGGGTGCCATGATCACTGATGATTGTCGAGACATGATGACTTCTTTTGACAGGGCAATACTTTTGCATTGTGCACAGGAGAGCAATGCCTCGACGCACACGCTAGCCCGAGCTAGCTTTAGAAGGAAATGTACTAATATTTGACATGTGAAGGCTCCTGATTTCCTCATACCCTCTATTGTAACAGACATGATTCTAATTTAATAAAGGTTGCCGAACTTCAAAAAAATTTGTAATTTCCATTCACTTTGTCTATCTCGGTCCCTCTGAAACGTTCCGAAATATAAGATGTATCGATTTCCGTGCAAGTTAAACTTGTGCATGTTTGACCAATAATACATGTAGAATAAAATACCAACATCTACAATACAAAATAAATAAAATATGAAAATACCTATATCGCCAAAGCAACAACACTAACCATTTTTTCCTCAAATATCCATTTCTAAGCCCCCGCTCATCTATATTTGATGAAGAGAAATTCACAAAAACTGCTGAAATATTTGAACAAAATCTATTTTTTTCACAGAAGATTATTTGGTATGCAAGGTGCGCTTCAAATTTCAGATCATTTGGACATACATAGCTCTCAGCAAAAATACAAATTGGATCAAAACAACACATTAACAACTTTGTCCTAGACCCAAATTTGTCTTTTTTCTAAGACCTACTCAGATGTTCAAATTATCTGAAATTTAGAGTACACCTCACGCATCAAATTATCTTCCATGCAAAAAAGTATTCAAAGTTTTTTGAATATTTATAATATTTATTTTGAATCTTCTGATCATCGCGAATGCAGCTAAGCCTGCGCACCCAATCGCCTCGTCCTTTTTTCTTTCTCACTTCGATTATACGAGGACCAGAAGGAAGGTGCGAGCAAAGGGGGTATCCGAGGGCCATGCACACATGGGAGATGACCTTTTCCTCGGCGCCTTAGGCGCCGGTTCGCTAAGCTGGCGCTCGCAGCCGCCTCGCATGGGCCGGTCCAGCTAGCGTGCCGGCTTCCCTTTGTTCGACGCAAACAGGTTAGTTCATCCCTTGATTTGACGCAAGCATGTTTGTCGAACAAAATAGGTTTGTTCGTTCAACTCACGGTCAACCATTTAACTGGTTGACCATTGACTTGGGAAAAACATGGATCTAAAATATGAATTTAGAACCGTTCATGAATTTGAAAAGGTTTATGAGTTGGAAAAAATATACACTAAGGGAAACGTTCATGGATTTGAAAAGGTTTGTAGTTTTTTTTAAGTTCATGGATTTTGCGAAATTGAAAAGGTATTCATAAATTTAAAAAAGTTCATGAATTTGAGAAAAGTTCACGAATTTGAAAAAAATCATGAATTTGAAGAAGTTCATGGATTTCACGGAAAATCACACAATAATGCTTCACAGAAATGTTTAATTGATTCGAAAAAATAGAGTTTCATGCAAAGTAGTCTACAAAATTAAACTTCGTGTGATTTGCAATCCTACAAATCAAACAAATTCCATAGCAAAAGTTTCAAACTGATGAAGTCCCAATATTCAAATAAAAAGGTCGTGAACATGCGACCAATCCATTTGTAACACGAGAACAAAGTACTTTCTCAGCTAATAATAACTGAAATGCTCATCAAATTAATCTTTGACGTTCCTCACCTATAGTCTAAGATCGCGATATTCATCACACATGTGACGTATTAGACATCCGACCACACGTCTTCTGTGGCATACCCAGGAGGAAGCCCACACGATCCTGTGTGGGCGAACAAAAGAACTGCTCACACGTCCTGACACAGCTATTTCGTGCCGCACGACCAACTACTACTCATACCCCACCCGCACGTATGGCGCAAAGAAAATCTGCCGACACTTCCTGGTGCAACTACTTTAGTTATCCAGCGGATGGCAACTTTAGTTATCCGGGGGATGACAACTTTAGTTATCCGGAGATGACAACTTTAGTTATTCGGAGATGACAACTTTAGTTGTAAAGCATGACAACTTCTTTGTTTTGGTTAACTATAATTGCATGTCTAATTACCGATAGTTACCGTGTGTGAACAAATCATAGTTGACAAATGTGATTAACTATTTGTCATGTGTGGTCAAACAACAGTTGTCATGTGTGATTAACTAGTTGACACGTATGGTCCAATCATAGTTGTCATGTATGGTCAATCATAGTTGTGTGATTATCTAGTTATCACATACGCGTAATTATAGTTGTCATCTAGCAACGTACGAGTATCGTATGGGCGAATAAGAGCAGTTCACCCACACGGCGAACTTCGTGGTAATTGGGTGGGCAAAAATTGGTTCACCCACACACGAAGCTGGCAACCGCCCGTTACGGTCTGTGTGGACGAGCACTCTAACCCCACACAACACGGTATGCCTACATGGCACTGAAATTCCAATAGATTCCTTCAATATTCGTGTAAAACATAACAAACGGAAATCAATGCGTGTGGACAAAGTGCACATATGTCACATGTGTTGGTGTTATCATTTGGGATAATTTTTTATGGTTTGCTACAGAATATATTCCGTAGAACAAATCATAGACTAAGCAATGTGCTGGAACAAACTATTTGTACTCCATCTCTATCTCGACAAAAATCAAACCCCAGTGTTGCTTCCTTGGCATAATAAAGTAGCAAATTTGTAGCAAAGTCCATCAGACTTTCACTAACTCAACTTCGTAGATGACTGTTGAATTTCTTGATCAATCCTGTAGTAATTCCCCCCTACATTAGAAGAAACATTTTTTCCGTCATGATTGATATAGACCTTACAAATAAAGTGGGCTCCATTACATTTCTTCTTTGGGGGTATATACATTGAGTACTGGATGCATACTATAATCGCTGAGCATTGTTCATATTATTATTTTCCTTTTTTTATTGCAAGGGAGAGCTTGGCCGAATACATTGGATATAAAATGCACAAATATTGCATTCATGAACTGGATGATAACTCGGCAATGGAAGCTCGGGGTTACATTACTGCCGTCTGAAGAAAACCTATGCATCTCTGTTTCCTGCTGACATATCTTCTATGATCAGCACATCTTCAAAAGTTCTTGTATTGTTGGAATGCTTCCCATATTCTGGCTCTAGCGGGGATTTATTTTCAGGTTCTGGTTCTGAAATCGATGATCCATTGACCTCTGTTACTTTCCTGGTCATGTCATGTACGAAGGTACATATCAGTATTCACTAAACACGATACAAACAGGTATCCAACTAATTACGTATAGAGAAACAGAGATATACATTGGCGATGCCGAATCCTGATTGATGGCATCACTTTTCCTTTTCCTGGAACCATTAAGCTCTTTCTCGGTCTCATCATTTGGCGTAACCTTTTCCGATTCAATTCCATCAGAAACTTTGCCACTATTAAACATTTGACTCACAGCAGGCTTGTATGGAGAACTATCAATGTTGTCATCGTAGCTGTCAACTTGGTGCTTCTCTACAAAAGGACAGTTAATGTGACTTTCTATACATGATAGAAAAATGAAACCGGCAAAACCATTGTTCATTACGTTCTGTCATCTCTAGTATAATGGTGACAATATATGTCGCGCAAAACAGATAATATTTAAGAACAAAAAAACAAGTACATGATAAATTACTTGCGAAAAAAATAATATTTAAGTTATGAACTACAAAGGTGCTATGATCCCACTCCAAAATTCATAAACATAAATTTCATTAAAAGAAAATGTTACTAAAAGACGTGAGCAAAAATTTATGGACGTAATAATTCATTCAGTTGTGTACCTTGTCTACGATCAGGTGTGGAGTACATATCACCATCATCCATAGACTCAGAAACACTATCGTTGTCAGGTATTTCAACGTCACCATCATCAAGAATGTCAGATTCTGAACTGTCCTTGCCCACGTCCTCGCTGACATGATGATACTCCCGGTCACTATTATACTCTTCAGCATCCCCTCCATGAGATTCACTAGTTTCCCTATCACTCCCATACTCTCCTCCAACATCCTCTCCGTGAGATTCTCTAGTTGCAGCATGGTTAAGAGTGAACCCTCCAATTCCATAATCGAGTAAATAAGATGAAGGTAATTTCAAAAAGGATACGACGAGTCCGGGTACCTTATAGGGCAGTTGCAGCCCCCGATGTAATATCCTGAGAGATGCACGGGGCTCGCACCAATCACCGAGAAGTGAACATCATGGTTTTCTTCGTATTCCAACTCAAGATGACACACCTCCAAAAATCCAGGGTTGAGGCTACAAATGATGACTGGTGCACTGTTACCAACTACACACTGCACCATGGACCTTTCAGTAGTGTTGTTGTTCACTAGTACAGCCTACAAAGCAACAGACAATGGCAACAAGAAAAAGAAAAGTAGATCATGTAGAGGGCTACAATTAAGACCTGAATATGCACACAAATATAGCATATTGAAATGATTGTAACCTTTGTAATCCAGCGGCGGTCGAGTGATGGTGCGTGGCGGTGCACGTAGGGTTCCCCGGGCCTTAGTTCCACGCCTGCACAAATCAGCCGTACAATATACGTAGCAGATAACTGAGTAAGCGACGCCGCCATTGAGGCATATCACATGTAGGACTAGGAGAGTTGAGACGTGGGAGGCTTACTCCAGAACGACATAGGTAGGGATCCGAGGGGTACAGGGACGAACCGATGGCGAGAGGTTCACGGATGGACAAGAATATGATGGATGTGATTTTTGCAGGTGTGCTGGCCTAAAAACTACTCCTACTAGTAGTGTACTTGCTTGATTAAAGGGTTGCCTTCCAAACTTGTCTGATCCGCGTGTAGGAAAGAATGGATTCCTAATTAATAACAGTCCAAATCTCTGGATCCCCTTGCCACTCAATTGTTTTGTTTGGATTAATTGATTTTATTTGATTGATACTGTTTATTAGATCAAGCCAAAATATTACTACTATAACAATATATACTACTTCTACATTCCAAAGCAGGAGATTTCTGGAAAGTCTGTTTCTGTTCCTAAGCTTAAATGCACCTGCCTGAAAAGAAAATTCATTAAAAAATCAAAAAATGTGATTTTTTTTGTAAGAAATATTGACAAAAGTTCTATGTGCCTGTAAAATGTCATCATGAAAACATTGACTTTCACAAATGTGTTTCCATGATGAGGCACATAGGAATTTTGTCAATGTTTCTCAAAAAAAACAATCATATTTTTCTGATTTGTTTTGAATTTTTTATGAATTTTCTTTTCAAGTGGGTGCATTTGAGCTCAGGCTCAAAATAGCTGCGTTCAAGATTCCCTACTAATATCTCTCATTCTAAGGGATGACCCCCTATATATGTGAGTTTCCTGGAAAAAAAATTAGGTTAAGTCATTTTTTTAGCCGTCCGATTTCAATCTAACGGCTCACGTATCTTTTTCCTCTTCCAACCCTCCTTCTACCGGAACAATCCAGCACCGGACAAACCGCCTACTGCCGACATCCGTCACCAGTAGCCCAGCCCGCACCCCAAACCGCCAAGCCTCACCACCAAGCCTCACATTCACCTCCACAAACAACGTTGTTGCCGCTTCATCCCACCCCTCGTGTCATTCTCGGTTCAACCTCAGATCGCCGCCTCACCTCCCTTCTTCACGAAAATTCAGGTTTTTTTCTTATAGAAGTTTTTCAATCAACTTCTTCTATACAAAAAAGAACTCATTAAGAGCAACTCCAACCGGCCGACCCATTTCGTCTGTCCGCGTCCGTTTAGATCACCGCTGATAGAAAAAATAGCAAAAAATAGCATAGCCCAACACGCGGACCAAACGGACACGCGTCCCAAATCACGTTCGCTTAGCGTCCGCGACGACCCATTTCTGGCTCAAATTTGGGCCAACTTTGGATCGCAGACGAACACAAAGCGAACGCTTTCTACGTCCACGTCATCCGCCTATGTCCGAGCAGACCCACTTGTCACCCACCCACCCACCTTTTCCTTCTTATTTAATTCGCAGGCCCACCCCCACACATCCTCTTCCTTCTTATTTAATTCGCAGGCCCACCCCCACACATCTTTTTTCTATTATTCGCTGTCGTCCACCTGCTGCCCATTAGGTGTCCCGGCTAACCCATTTAAAAAAGCGGACACGACCACACGGATCGTTGAAATTGCTCTAAGTAGCTCGGTAGAAGTGGACAACTGAACGACCAATGCCACCACCTGAGCTAAATGCCCTCACGGTTTGTTCAATCAAATTCCGTACACATGTCTTCACCCCCAAAAAATACATAAATTTAAAACCAAAGCATATTCATTCTTCCAAGACGAGTACCAACCTTTGAACTGATGGCAACGAGTATATATATCAAAAAGCGATGAATCAGTACCAACCATTGAACAACTGCAAACATAACTCGTTGCATCCATTAAGTGTGCTTGTCAGGTAATATCATCTCAAGCTTAACACTAATCTAAGGGAGCAGAGTATCCAAGGTACATGAACCACACAATACCAACCCCAGTTACACTAATCTAAGGGAGTAGGACCGCATGGCGTCATTCACATCTGCTTCCCCTTGCACTTGATCACTGAACTAATCCATCTGCTAGGAAATGAGAAATAGGATTGAGTCATGTATGTCAAGTAACCATGCTGTACTATTCAGTACGAAAATATAGCATTGATGTACAATTCAAACTAACAATCTCAATCATATGGGGTAACCATTGGGCACTGGTTTACATATGTTAATTTCTGCTGAACCTTTTGTTATCGAGGGATCCGTTGAATGAAATGAAATTGGGATTCTGCTGTGGGAACACACAAGCTGGCTGTAAAAGCCGAACAAAACGGACCCTCAAATGACCAGGGGCATATACCACCGCTTCATGTACTAAACTCAAATTAGCATGCAACACACATGACCACAGAGTATGCTGTTAACAGCAATGGTGCGAATAGACACAAAATCCTACCTAGGATGACTATCCAGGAACAGGGAATGAAACGCAATTTGTGGATTTTACTTTGTTTTATGGGAATTGCTTCAGTGCACCGGTGCTACCTGAAGCCTTTACGAATTCACAACAAAACAATCCCCCTACAACATAATAATTATCTTCAAATAGGGTCGTATTGTCGAATCCTGTGAAAATTATGCCCTCCAGATCAGTAAAGCCCAAAAGCCCCATCATGTATTCAGTTCTGTGCATGCTGGAAGTTTCGATCTTAACCTACTGCACCAATGCTACCTTCTCACTTACCACTATAGATGATACTACCGGTAGCTAGATGCCCTCACCGTTCTCACAGATGGAGTTACTTGTTTGACAGCCTCATACCCGTAAATATTTATGGAGAACAAACACATAGTTTTCAACGACACTACTTTAAAATTGTTGCAGATCTTGAAAAATCAGGATGACAGGCCTTGGGCGCATTTCATGGATTTGAACTGTTGATTGGCCGTGAACAGCAAGGTGGAGCACCCAGTGCAAGTACGTATATGGAGAAGTTCGGAGAAGCTCATGATTAGCATCTCACAAAGCCATGAAACTGTAAAATGTAAGCTCAGAGCAATTCGTTAAAATTGATGTGTCGAGAATACTACCTGTGTCATGGGCAACTCAAAGCAGACATAATTCCAGTAATCATCTAACTTGTGATCCTCAGGTACTACCTCCCTTGCCCTACCCGCACAAAATATTGCATAAGCATCAGCTGCATACCTGCCGAAGAATAACTTCTAGTTACTAATCAGACTGAAAAAGAAACAGCATTGTACAAATACTCCATATATCCAACACAAGAAATGAGAGGGCAGGACTCACTTGCCGACGCCACAAAGCTGCGTAACATGGGTCCATTCATTTCCAACATACTGCTTGGACAATTTCTTGATATTGCGTGTCCTCACATGCTGCAACCCTAGAGGCGCTAGATACTCCGCCATCTTGTCAGGATCAGCGTTAATTGCAGACCAAGGGTCAGGATAGCGTTCAAAGAAGCCCTCCAACATCCTCCTGACCTACATTAGTTCACAGCAGAGGGGATTGGATTGTTGTATTTAAACTTGAAAATGGTATTGACGGACAGGGAGCTATTTCTTAAGACAAATGGGATACTAATCCAAGTTCAGCATTACACTTACACAAAAGAACACAAGCACGATAAATAAATAAGAACAGACAAAATGTAACTGGTAAATTTGCCTGTGCAGCAATACGGTTCTCCAAAGAACCATCAAAACGAAACAACAGTTCCCCTTGTATATAGAAACTATAAAATGCAATTTGGTTATCTTCTGGACTTACAAATCATGACAAACAGGATGATTGGGCCATTTTTATATATGAAATAAGTGGGGACAAAGAGCGATCACTAAGATTATTCATCAACTTTACAGAAACACATGTGAGTTTATTTTGCTTTCATAGCTATCAGAACTCTCATTAGTCAAATTAGTTGGCAGGAATTCAGTTCAATGGTTTCGTTTCCAGAAGTTCACGGGGGAAGATAATTAATCAAACAATCTAGGAGCTTACCTGTATACCCTGTGTTAAGTTGAGGAACACGCATATGAGAATAACCTTCCACGGGTCCAAAGCGTACTTCTCCTGCAAAAGATTATGAGGAGAGCGTGGCGGTGATACCAGCTGGTCCAAGGGAACACGCCGGTATTTGTCTGAGCACTTCTCAGCAGCAGTTAACACTGATCGTGGTTTGCTGATCCTCGTCTTCTTCTCAGGGGTTGTCTTTTCTTTTACATTTTGTTTCTTCTGTGAGCCCGAGGTGGAGCCTGAAGCTGAATCTTTCTTCTTTGACTTGGACTCCACAGAATTGTTAGCCTTGAAAGCCTTGGAGGTTTCTTGGTCCTGTTCTGGTAGAGCTTCAGTTCCTTGTAGCTGAACACAGCAAGTCTGGCTGGGGTCAAATGGCAATCGTGACTTGCCAGATAGTTTCCTTTGCTTCTTCTCCCTCGTCTTGTTTTCAGGGTTTCCCTTTACTTGTACACTAACTTTCTCTTGTGATCCTGAACCTGAATCTTGCTGCTTTGTCTTGGACGCCAGAGTGGTGTCAGGCCTGGAAGCTTCATTTGCAGCGAGCTGAGATGACTCAAATGATGAGTAACCCCGAGGTGGCAACCTGGCCACACGATCAGGGGTTCTGGGAAGTGGGGGTTTGCGAACTTTGCAGACAGGGTTATATCGGAATTGGTCAAAGAATGCACTGTGAGGTGATTGGTCAGGGTTCTGCTCCGTGCAACTGGCAA
The DNA here is from genome assembly GCA_022496015.1 of Hordeum marinum. NCBI lineage: Eukaryota > Viridiplantae > Streptophyta > Magnoliopsida > Poales > Poaceae > Hordeum > Hordeum marinum. Next base: position 134,057,901 of record CM039677.1, on the reverse strand, counting down.
CAAAATTGCTGAACGGCACAAAGCCTTCAGGCAGCGGCTTTGGCTGCTTTCTTGCCTCTTGGATAAGCTCACGGTTGCTGAGGACACGAACACGGGGTTTCTTGCCGTTGCTTTTCTTAATACCCTTGCAGCCATCATTCTCTCCCTCTTGTTCTGGTGGAGTTTTGGCTCCTTGTGATTGAACACAGCGACTCTGGCCAGGGTCAAGTGGCAATGTTGCCCTCCTCTGCTTCTGTTTCTTGGTCACCTTCACCTCCTGCTCCTGAACTGGAGTTTCAGCAACAACGGATGCAGGAGATGATAGTATCTGCTCCACACGCTTGCGCTCCTCCCCCTGCTCTTCCTCCGAGGTAGGATTTTGGGCAAAAGACAGCACATCCACCTTCTGCTCCTTATGCATCTTCCTCTTCCCTACCGTCACCGCCGCCCCCGCCTCTCCCAACATTAGAATTTCGGGAGCAGGCGACTGAAAGAATGGGGCATCGAGTAGGGGCTCGGAGACATGGCCGGGGTGAAGTGGCAAAGGCAAGTTGCTGGGTGGTTCCAGCCCCCTCCTCTGGTTCTGTTTCTTGGTCACCTTCACCTCCTGCTCCTGAATTGGAGTTTCAGCAGCAACGGATGTTGAAGAAGATGACAATATCTGCTGCACGCACTTGCACTTTTTCTTCTTCGTCGTCGCCATCATGGCCTCCTCCCCATGCTCCTCGAAGGTAGGATTTTGGGCAAAAGGCAATGCATCCACCTTCTGCTCTTTACGCATCTTCTTCTTCTCCCCTTGCCCCACCTCTAAGGTATGATTTTGGGCAAGAGGAAGCTCTTTATGCATATTCCTCTTCCTTATCATCGCCGCCGCCTCTGCCAACGTTAGGATTTCGGGCGCGGGGGACTGAAGGAAGGCATGGCCGGGGTGAAGTGGCAACGGCGAGTTGCCCCATGGCTCCTGCTCCTGCTCCATCCTCCTCTTCCGTTTTTTCTTTGTCACCTTCACCTCCGGCTCCAAGATTGGGGTTTTGGCGGCTGAGGCACAAGGAGATGAATGCATAATCTCCTTCCGCCTCTGCTGCTTCTTCGTCGTTGCCATCCCGGCCCCCTCCTCCCCCTCCTCCAAATTAGGTTTTGGGGGAAGAAACAGCATGGCCGCCTTCTGCCCCTTGCGGATCTTCTTCTCCTTCCTCATCGCCGCCGCCTCTTGCAGGATTGGGGTTCCGGGAGCCGGGGATTGGGTTGGGGTTTGAAGGAACGGGGCGGAGGCATGGGGAGATTGTGACTGAGCCACCCCAACCTCCACGTGCTTCAGCTTCGGCTTCTTCTTCTTCTTCTTCTTCTGCCGCGCCGCCACCCTCTCTCCCGTCACCGCCGCCGCCGTCGTCGTCGCCATCCCGGCCCCCTCTTCCCCCTCCTCCAAATTAGGTTTTGGGGGAAGAAACAGCATGGCCGCCTTCTGCCCCTTGCGGATCTTCTTCTCCTTCCTCATCGCCGCCGCCTCTTGAAGGATTGGGGTTCCGGGAGCCGGGGATTGGATTGGGGTTTGAAGGAACGGGGCGGAGGCATGGGGAGATTGTGACTGAGCCACCCCCACCTCCACGTGCTTCAGCTTCGGCTTCTTCTTCTTCTTCTGCCGCGCCGCCACATTCTCTTCCGTCACCGCCGCCGCCGCCGTCGACATTGGTGATGCGGGGTTGGACCTTCCCCCTCCCCCGCTTGTTCGGAGTGGGTGAGTTTTTTTCTCTATATCTCTTTATTTTATTTTATGGGAAATACTTACATTCAGCCGGCGGATCGCTCATCCGCCGCCTTCGCTCTGTGCGACGCGTGTACGTGTTTCTTTGCACTTTTTTTCCTGTAACATCGAATGTGTTGCAAATTTGCCCTTCGCAACAACATTCATGTTGCAAAAAAATTCAAAAAAAACTGTAAATATTTTTTGTAATATTATCTGTGTTTTTTTCGAAACAACATGCATGTTTCAAAAAGATCGTAACACGGTCTCTATTGCAAAAATAAAGTACAATCCGCAACACAATTTTTTTTGCATAAAAGTCTGCAACACAATCTTTATTATAAATATTTCTGCAACAATGTTTTTGTTGTAAAGTGTTTTGTTTCCTCACGACAGATGTCATGGATAGGCTTATCGAAGGTGGTTGGGGCCGAAGGACACCGACGGGCTCCGGGTGCGGGATTAGGCACAAGCGATGGTGACATGCGATGTACCCAGGTTCAGTGCCCTCCGTGGGAGGTAATACCCCTAGTCCTGCTTGGTCTAGCTGATAGATGGGTATGGTTACAAGGTTGTTCCTGGAGCTGTTGTCTCGAGATGGAAGAGAGAGCAGTCGGCTCGCCTTCCTTTGCTATGTGGGTGAATGTGTGGGGAGTGTCCCGTGGGTGAGTGCGTGAATCCGTTCTCGTTGCATGGGGGCTCGGGGGTTTTATAGGCCAACCCCCGACTTACAATATCCTTAAGGTACAGAGTGGGGAGAGACCTGGCTGGCAGCCTCTCCGGCTAGCCAAGGGGTCCCGCCTCTTGAGCCGTCTCGTCGACCGTAGGGTCCACCGGCTGCGTGGTCTCGTCGCCCGCTGGGGCCCGCTAGCCGGCTCCTCGATTGGCCCGCGCCACCTGCCATGGCACGGGCTACCTGGGCGGGCGTCGTCTTGCGACAGCCGGTCGGAGTCTCCGGTACGGCCGTCTGCACTATAGCCACGTCGAGGTAGGTAATGGAGTGGGTGTAGGCGTGCCGACACTGTTGCCTCGCCCGGTCGCGGTCGGCCAAGGTCAGCGGTACGACCGGCTGAACTATAGGCACGCGCACCCACGCGTCAGCAGTCACTGTGGCCACGTTGGGACCCGTCGTGGGGGTCTTGTCTTGTCGTCATACCCGCATGCAACGGGATGGGACGGATGCTTGCTCACCCGAAGGTTAACAAGGGAGCCGGCCTTGGGGCAGCCGGGCGTGGCCTAGTCGGCCAGGGCCGAGCCGGCTCTTCGGAGAGTCGGCCGCGGGCCAGCCGGCCGTGAGACAGCCAATGATGTGATTTTTCTTGAAGTGGGGGAGAGAACCCCGTTGCTTTGGCCTACCCAGGGATAATAACCCCGTCAGTAGTCCCCGAAGCTGACGGGGCCCCACGTCTGCCGGACGAAGGGGAGCCGGCGGCTTCCTTCATGCGGTGTCCACCTCCGGCACAAAGCCGAAAGGCAAGCTGGGTCGGCGGCCGCTCCCGACGCCTCGGGTTCCGACGCGTCACTCCGAGTCCCCGGCTGGCCCACCACGCGCCATGCGGTGAGTAATGATGCCATGGGGCCTTCGCACGCGGGCAGACGGGACGTCGCCCCGGGCCTAGCCTGTCAGGCCGCAAGCATAGCCCAGTAGGCCTCGGGGCGCAAGCCAAGATCTTCTGCGCCCCGATGCGGTGGTTGCGGCCCAGGGTGCCCACGCATGCGCGGAGATCCCAGGTGAGTGGGCGCAATTAATCCCCACCTCCCCCGATCGTGGCCTCCTCGTTTAAAAGGGAGAGAGGGCGAGGGGCGGAGGTAACCACACCCATTTGCCCCCTTGGTTTTCCTCTTCTTCGTCTTCTCAGCTTCCCCACGCGCTGCCGTTCTTCTTTCTCGCTGCTCCGCCCGCTCGCCTTCTCGCGTAGCCCCGACATTGCGATGGCCGAAGGTCCCTCGGGAAGCTGGGCTGGCTCCGTCGTCACGAAGGCCACTATCGCGGATCTCCGCCACGCTCGCATGTTGCCATCGGTGGAGCGCATGGTCGCCCGCGCGCCCGGCGACGAAGTGGTGCTCGAGCCGTAAGCAGGGGAGCATGTTGTTTTCGCCAGCCACTTCTCGCGCGGGTTCGGGCTGCCGGTTTGTTTCTTCTTTCGCCTGATGCTGGATACGTTCGACCTCCAGCCGCACCACCTCGGCCCCAACGCCATCCTCTACATTACGGGCTTCGTGATGCTGTGTGAGGGCTATTTGGAGATGCTTCCCTTCGTGGATCTCTTCAAGAAGCTCTTCTACCTCAAGGCGTTGAAGAACGGCGAGGAGTCGTTCGCCATCGGGGGCGCGGTGGTGTGTTGCCGTGGCTCGCGCTTCCCACACTTTAGCTTGATCGACTCTGTCAAGGGTTGGCACCGGGCGTTCTTCTACGTGAAGAATGCGGACCCGCAGCGGGACTACATCCGGCTGTCGGCATATGTCAACGTCCCGTCCTCCGGCACGAACTGGTCGGGGACCGCCCCTCGCAGGACCTGCCTCGAAGAGCTGGGCCGGCTCGTGGAGATGAGGAGCAGGGAAGGGCTGGTTGTCGCGGACCTGGTGGTCGCCTTCATTACACGCCAGGTGCTGCCCCTCCAGCTGAGGCCGCACCGGAAATGTGACATGTCCGGCCGCCGGGACCCCTGCCGGCTGACGACCATCGACCTAACGCCGGCACAGGTGGTGAAGCGAGTGAACGCCATCACGGCCTTCCGTTTGGCGCCAGCTACATGGACCTTCGGCAAGGAGCCGTACGACCGGCACCACCTGGCACCCCTAGTATGTTCCGTCGAGCCGGCTTTTCTTTTCCGAACCCTTCCGGCCGACTCCCGATCTTACTTTCTGTGTTGACCATAGTTGTTCATGAGACAGAACACGTCAGACGGCCCCACCCCCAGATCTTCGAGGCGGAGCGCGCCCAGTCTGACTCCGAGGACTACGAGCAGGGAGGCGCGCACAAAGAGGGGGTCGACTCCTTGGGGGAGGCCGAGGCGGCGGCTGACCCGGGAGCCGAAGGGCCTAGTGCAGCCGGTGAGTTTCCACTCAGCCCCACGATCAGGGATTGGACTGATGACGACGATGATGATGATGATGAGGACGATGTTCGGATCCTGAACGTGCCTCCCCCAACAGCTCGACAGGGCTCGCGTGGGCGGAATGAGGAGCAGCCGGCGCGTGCCCCGACGATCAGGACCTCCAGCCGGGGGAAGAGGTTGGCTCAGGAGGAGCCGGCGGCCCAGCCGTTGGCTCGCAAGCGGGTGAAGGCAGTCACGTCGAAGCCGCCAGCGCATGCCAAGCAGGCTTTGCCCGTCGTTACCGGGTAAGTGTTCTGTCTCTTGCGTGGGTTTCTCTCTGGGTCATGTGCCTACAGGTGTTTGAGTCCTTTCTGCCCCAGGGACCCCCATCGAGCTCCATGACGTGGAGTCGACAATCGACGCGAGGGAGGCCGCCAGCTAGCTGGCCTGCGAGCACGCGGCCACGCAGCGTGAGGAGAAGAGGAGGCTCGCGGAGATGCGGGCCTCGAAGTCCGGGGGACCGGGCGGGCCCTCACGCTCCGGGGCCTCGAGCGGTAGGAGGCGGAGGAGGTCTGCGGACCCCACGCGAGCATCGGACTCGGCGGTGGAGTCGACTCGTATGTCGAGGCCCCCATTGAGCGAGCCGCGGGGGGCGGCCTCGGAGACGGCGGCACCTCCGCCTGTGGAGCGAACGGCCCGACCGGGGGCGACAGCTACGGAGCCGGCCCACGAGGAGCCCCGACCGGTGGTGCCATATGTGACACCGCCTGTCGCCGAGCCAGCCCAGGTCGACGTGCCGGAGGCCCTGGCGGCTCCGAAGGCAGCACAAGAGGTGCAGGGCATGGAGACGGATATGCCAGCCGTTGTGATCGTTGCGCCAAGCCAACCTGAGGGGGAGGCGGCATTGGCACCGAACGAGGGACAACCGGGAGACGATTCTCGCGCCCTCGCCGTTCTCAACCCTCCCCCAGCAGCCGGTGTCATGACGTATGCTGGACGTGATTCGGGACTAGGAGGTGCTTGCGCGCATCCCCGCTATCCCGCCTTCGCCGGCAGGCAACCCGATCCCGGCGTTTGGGGAGTTGGGCAACGTCCTGGCGTGGTGTTGCGAGGAGCTGGCCCAGTTCGTAGAGGCGGTCGACAACACCCTGCAGCGCGTGGAGGTAAGCCTCGCCTGTCTTTGTCAAATTTTTCAGTGGGGGCACGCGAGCGCACCCACTGGGTGTAGCCCTCGAGATGCGGGCCGGCTGACCGGCTGTGGGGAAGCCGGGTAGGATCTCTTCGTGCATACTCTGACTTCAGCTTCCCGTGGTAGGCAGGGAACGCCCGGCGACAGGAGTTGTTCGACGAGGCGGTCGCCATCCACAACCACAACAAGCATGGCTTTTACCGGTTGGAGGAGGAGCTGACGAGGGTCCGAGGTATGCTTGGTCTAGTGGGGCGTGTAGCCCCCGGGAGTCGGGTCGGCTGCTTGGCAGCGGGGCCAGGTCTGGAATGTTTTAATCGATGCCAATTTTGCTTCGCAGGGGAAGTGACCATCCTCCGGGGGGAGAAGGCCGAGGCGGTCTCCGAGCGGGACCGGTTGACGTAGAGCGTCCAGGCGATCACCCTAGAAAGGGACCGCCTGGGTGCCCTATTGGTGGATGGGCAGGAAGCTCAAGATTGCCTGAGGGCCGACATGGCACGGGAGGTGGCGGACATGGAGAAGGCCGCCAAGGATGCGGCTAACGCTGCCCAACAGACCACCGCCCTCCAAAGCGAGGTGACCCGCCTCGAGAAGACGCTCGAGGAGCGCAAGGCTTCCCTTGCCGAGGCGGAGGCGGCGCTGGTGTCGGAGCGGGACTCATCGTTGCACTTCGCCCTGGAGCTGGACGACTCCTTCCAACGTAAGTCTTGGTTTTTTCTTTCTCAGTCGGCTGTGTTCTGCTTGGCTTTGAGTTGCCTTCTTCTGATTCTCCTCTCTCTTTTCCAGAGCGCTTCCCGAAAACCCAGTGCCGCATTGAGCGTGCCGTGATGGAACACCGGGACTATCTCCGGGAGCATGGGCACGAGATCGAGGAGAACGTCGGTTGGGACATGGCGGAGCTTGGGCTAGCCATGGAGAACCGACCGATCCATCTTGAGCGCAGCATGGAGCGGCTAAAGACGGCCAGCAATGAGGTCATCGCCGCCCTGTGGCCAGGTCGTGGGGCTCCGGAGAGCCGCATGGTGTTGTGGCTGGAGAACGTCGTGGCCCGGTTCGAGGTCTGGAAGGCGCCTGCAGCTCGAGCCGACACGCGGATGGCGCTCCGGTTCATCACGTCGTGGTATCGTGGCATTGACTTGGACCGGCTGGCCACCATGCGGGATGAGTCGGAGGAGGAGCGGGCGGCACGCGAAACTGCCCTAGTCCGTCGGGCCAACAAGCTTGCCTCGTATGTTGACCCGGACGAGCTTCTTCTGGCTCTCGGCAAGGATGGTGAGCCGGTCGCTGAGGATTCCTTCGGCAACCCCCAAGGTCCAGAGGACAAGGAGGTCGCCGATGAGAGTACTGACTCCAGCACCGATAGCGGCAGCAAGACGGCGGGAACCACGGAAGCTGACCCGAAGGCCGTAGCCTCTTCCGGGTCGCGTGTCGAGCCGGCTGGCGGCGCGCCGGCTGGCGACGCACCAGTAGCCTGAGCCCCCAGGTGTTTTTACTTGTCTTTACTTTTGCTGCATGTTAGACTCATTTCCACCCACTGGGGATGTATTGTAATGAACATATGGCCAGTGGCCATTTCAAGTTATGAAGTTTCTGGTTGTTGCAAAGTCTGTTTTTATGCGTGCCGGCTTCCCTTCCCTTTGCTTGCCCCTTTGGTTCCGTTAGCTCAAGTTCTTTTCCCCCTTGGTTTCGACCCCGCCAGCCCGACAGCCGGGAGCTAGTCTATAGCTGGGAGGGGGTGTCTCCTCGAGGGAGCCAACTCTGAGTTTGGGAACCGCAAGGACTTTTTAGGTAAGGCAAGTGACAGAGGCAAGGAAATGATCCGGCTAGACCTAGCCGGCGACCCCTGGTGATCGGTTTTTCGTGTGTACCAAGCTTTGCCGCCCCTGGACTCCATGAGCTGGACAGTCGGGAGCCAATCTGTAGCTGGGTGGGGTGGGATGACTTACTCATCTCACATTACTTGATCTACCTCAAGGAGGACGCTAGGACTAGCCGACGAGCCCCCGGGACCAGGAGCCGGATCCAAGGGCTGGTGAATCGAATTGACAAGATTTGAAGTGGAAAGGGGCGTGTCCCAAGAGACGGCTTAGGGCACCCATTGCATTCATAAGCTCAAAAGGGAAGGATACATACATACACTAGTTCTTAGCAGTAAAACGGGCGGAGGAGCGCCGCATTCCACGGGCGCTCCGTCTCCTCGTCAGAGGCGTCTCTCTTGCGCTTCTGCAGCTTCTGGGCGTCTATTAGGTAGTATGCATTGTTGTGCAGCGCCTTTCTGATGATGAATGGGCCCTCCCATGGGGAGAACAGCTTGTGCTGGCCGACTGTTCGCTGGATCCGCCTGAGCACCAAGTCCCCTTTGCGGAAGGAGAGTGGCCGGATCCGCTTGTTGTGGTAGTGCCGGAGCTTTTGCTGGTAGATGGCTGTCCGGCTCAAGGTCAGTTCGCATGCTTCTTCGAGTAGGTTGACTCCGTCTTCTCTTGCCTCCCTTGCGTCCTTCTCCGTGTACAAGGCGACCCGAGGCGAGTCAAACTCGATGTCGGTGGGGATGATCACCTCGGACCCATACATGAGAAAGAAAGGAGTGTAGCCGGTAGATCGGTTGGGCGTGGTCTTGAGGCTCCAAAGGACAGCCGACAGCTTGTCGATCTAGTAGCCGGCTGAACTGACCAGCGGCGTTATGAGCCAGGGCTTGATGTCGGCCAGGATTAGGCCGTTTGCCCTCTTGACCTGGCCGTTTGACTGTGGATGTGCGACGGACGCCAATTCGAGCCAGATGCCTTGTTTGGAGCACAAGCGTGCCAGCGCGCCCTTGGCGAAGTTCGTGCCATTGTCGGTGATGATGCTGTGGACGCCGTAATGGACCGTGATGTCTTCGATGAACCAGACGGCCGTGGGGCCGTCCAGCTTCTTGATAGGCCTGACCTCGATCCACTTGTTGAACTTGTCGACGGCCACCAACAGATGTGTCATGATGCCTCGTGCGGTCTTGAATGGACCCACCATGTCCAGTCCCCAGACAGCGAAGGGCCATGAGAGGGGGATGGTCTGGAGGGCCGTAGCCGACAGGTGGCTCTGCGTGCTGAAGCGCTGGTAGCCCTTGCACTCGTCGACCAACTTCTTGGCCTCCTCCAAGGCGGTCGGCAAGTAGAAGCCGTGGCGGAAAGCCTTGGCCACCAGGGTCCTGGAGGCGGCGTGGTGCTTGCACTCGCCCTGGTGGATGTCGAGGAGGATCTCCTGACCCTTTTCCATCTCGACGCACCGCTGAAAGACGCCAGTGGTGCTGCGATGAACGAGCTCGTGGTTGATGATGCTGTAGGCCGGGGCTCGGCGCTGGATTTGCCTCGCTGTGGCCTCATCGGGAGGGAGCTCGCCGCATAGGAGGAAAGCCAGGATGGGCTGGGCCCATGAGGGATCCGAGATGGGGACCATTCGGGAGTCCTCGGGTCTGGGTGTTCAGCCCCCAGGACCGGCTCGTTAGTCCCCGGGACGGGGACGGTGGGAGGGGCGTCGTTCATCATCATGACCGCCGTGGTGTCAGAGCCGACTGCTTCGGATGCATCCGACCAGACTTGAGGAGCCGGTGCCGGCAAGGCAGCGAAGGTCGATGGAGCCAGCGGTGAAGATGCCGGCAGGGCAGCTGGGCTTGCCGACGAGCCGGCAGCGTCAGTCGGCACGAAAATGGACTCCGTTTCGGGGGAGGGCTTGATCGACGGCTTGAGCAGCCACTCGAGGGAGACGTCTGAGGGATCACTAGAAGAGTGTCTAGGGGGGGTGAATAGACTACTAGCGGAAATTTAAAACCTAACCTTTTTCCCAAGTTAATTGGTTGGCAGATTTTAACAGTTTTAGCAAAGCTACCAAGTCTAACAGCCCTACACATGCATGTCAACAAATATGGCAGTAGAAAGTAAAGACATTGTATATGAAGTATAGTGTTGAGATAGGTAGATCAAATGCAGTTGGACACGCATGGATTTTTCCCGTGGTTCCGATAGGTGGCGCTATTATACATCCACGTTTATGGAGTCTTCAACCCATGGAGGATAACGGTCACGAGAGTCCACGAAGGGCTCCACCCAAAAGGGTCCACGAAGTAGCAACCTTGACTATTCCATAACGGCTTTCGTCCACGAAGGACTAGCCTCACTATGGGTAGACCTTCACGAAGTAGGCGATCTCCTTGCCCTTACAAAATTCTTGGTTCACTCCACAACACGAATTAGGAGGCTCCCAAGCGACACCTAACCAATCTAGGAGGCACCACCCTCCCAAAGGTAATAGGCTTGGTAAGGACGATGAACTCCTTGCTCTTGTGCTTCAAGATGATAGACTCCTCAACACCCAATCACTCTCTCACAGATTTGGCATGGTGGAAGAGATGGGATTGGTGGAAAACTACTTGGGGAGGCTAGAAATCAAGATCCATATGATTGGAGTGGAAGATCTTGACGTCAACACAAGGGTAGGTGGTTCTCTCTTAGAAAATCTGATAGGATAGGTATGGAATAGTTTTGAGTGCTTCTCTTTCGAGTAGGTGGTGGTGAAGGGGTATATATAGGCATCCCCAAAAATCCAATCATTACACAGAAACTGACCAACTCGGTGACACCGATGTATTAATCTCGGTGGTACCGAAGTGACCAAAAGGTGGCAACTTTTGAATCTCGGTGAGACTGATATAGGAAACTCGGTTGCACCGATAAGGTGACCAACGGTCAGATTTCCAATCTCGGTGACACCGATCCAACATTCTCGGTGGGACCAAAAATATGAATTTGCATAACAGAAAGTTGGCAACCTAAACTCGGTGGCACCGGTATGGAATCGGCACCGAAGTGGCTAGGATTTGGTTGAGTCTGTCTAGGTTCTGGAATTGGTGGCACCGGTATGGAAAGTTGGTTGCATCGATTTTGAGTGTTAGGTATAGATTAGACTTTGGTGGGAGAGTTTGTGGATGTTTCTGGCGACTATCACTTGTGCACGTTTGAGCAAATTGTTCACCAACAAAACCTTACCCCCTTTTAATAGTATTGGCTTCCCTATGGACTCAAAGTGATTTCTCACAAATATAAAATGTAGAGTCCTCTTGGTTGAAGCTTGGCCATCCTATTTTCTTGCATCTTGGGGTTACTCCACAATCCCCTTTAGCCAACCTTTTCTATAGATTGTATCTGAAATATACTAGGTAAAAATATCTGTCCAAGAGACAATGTATGTTGTCATGAATTATCAAAACCACCAAGGGAGCATGTTGTGCTTTCAACGCCGACTGGGATAGCCTATTGAGTGGAGCCGATCTTTGCCAGCGTATCGGCCACTTCGTTGTCCGCCCGCGGGATGTGGTGGAACTCACATCCCTCGAAGGAGCTAGTGAGCTGCTGGACGAGAAAGCGATAGCTGGCCATGTTGGCGTCTCTAGCGTCCCATTCATCAGAAACTTGCTACACCATGAGGTCGGAGTCGCCGAAGCATAGGATGCACCTGATGCCAATTTCCTTGGCGAGCCGTAGGCCGTGGACGAGCGCCTCGTACTCGGCCACGTTGTTGGAGGCGGCGAAATGAATCTGGAGTGCATACTTGAGTTGGTCACCCTTCGGGGAGGAGAGGACTATGCTGGTACCTAGGCCAATCCTCATCTTTGAGCCATCAAAATGCATGCGCCAATGCATGGAGTCTGGGGGAGGCGACATGAATTCGGTCTCTACCTAGTCGATGAGGAAGTCGGCCATCACCTGCGACTTGGTGGCGGTACGTGGCTCGTACCGGATTTCATGGTCGGCAAGGGCGATGACCCATTTGGCGATCCGGTCGGTGGAGTCCCGACCGCTCATGATCTCGCCGAGCGGGGCCGTGCTCACCACGGAGATGGTGTGTTCCTGGAAGTACCGCTTGACCTTCTTGGCGGCAAAGTAAATGCCGTAGCACATCTTCTGGTAGTGGGGGTAGTTCTGCTTGGAGGCGGAGAAGACCTCGCTGAGGTAGTAGACGGGGCGCTGGACTGGTAGGGGCTTGCCCTCCTCCGGCCACTCGACCACCAGGACGATGCTGATGATGCACGTGGTTGCTGAGATGTAGGCGAGCAAGGGCTCCTTCTCAGCCGGTGCGGCCAGGATGGGTGCATTGGTGAGGGCCCGCTTGAGGCCGCGGAAGGCCGCGTACGCCTCGTCGGGCCAGTCAAACATGCCTGGCTTCTTCATGTGACCCGGCTCGACCAGAGCCGTCTTGCAAAGGAGCCGTAGATGGGCAAGGCTTTTTCCCCCAGCTGGTTGATGAACCGGCTGAGGGAGGTGAGGCAGCCGGTGAACTTCTAGACGTCGTGGAGCCGGATCGGCTTGGGCATGCACTCTATCGCGTTGATCTTCTCCGAGTTGGCTTTGATGCCGCGAGTGTACATGAAGAAACCCAAGAGCTAGCCGGCTAGGATGTGGAATACACACTTCTCCGGGTCGATCTTGATCTTGTATTCGTGTAGGTTCACGAATGTCTCCCGGAGATCGTCGAGGAGGCTGAAGTGCTTCTTGGTCTTGACGACGATGTCGCCGATGTAGACGTGGACGTTCTTGCCTATCGGAGGCAAGAGACACTTCTGCATGCAGCACTGAAAGGTAGCACTGGCGTTCTTCAAGCCGAAGGACATGGTGATGTAGCAGTAGGCCCCAAAGTGAGTGATGAAGGAGGTCTTGAGCCGGTCGTTCGGGTCCAGCTTAATTTGGTGGTAGTCGGAGTAGGCGTCCAAGAAGGTCAGCAGATCACAGCCGGCCGTGGAGTCGATGACCTGATCGATCCGTGGCAGGGCGAACGGGTCCTTGGGGCACGCCTTGTTCAGGCTAGTGTAGTCGATGCACATGCGCTAGGTGTTGTTCTTCTTCAGCACCAGGATTGGGTTGGCCAGCCAGTCCGGGTGGAAAACTTCCATGATGAAGCCAGCTGCGAGCAGCCGGGCGATCTCTTCTCCTACAGTGCGCCTCTTCTCCTTAGAGAAATGGCATAGGGGTTGCTTGACCGGTTTAGCGTCCGGACGGACGTGAAGCTTGTGCTCGGCGAACTTCCTCAGAACACCCGACATGTCCTTGGGGGACCATGCAAAGATGTCCCGATTCTCACGAAGGAAGTCGACGAGCTCGCCTTCCTATTTGCTGTGGAGGTAAGATTCAATGGTGACGCACTGCGCGGGGTTGGCCGGGTCGAGCGGGATCTGCTTGGTGTCCTTGGACGGCTGGAAGGAGGCCTTGCCGACCGACTGCGAGGGAGGAGCCAACACGGCCAACTGGCTGGCAGCAAGGGCCACGAGTTGGTCGAGCTGCCGCTTTTCCTCGGCTATCTCCAAGGCCTCGGCCAGCCGACTGCCGTCTCGAGCGCACTCGATCGACATCTTGTAGTCTCCCGCGATGGTGATGATCCCCTTGGGCCCCGACATCTTGAGCTTGAGGGAGGCATAGTGGGGGACCGCCATGAACTTGACAAGATCCAGTCGGCCCAACAGTGCGTGGTAGGGACTTTTGAGGTCCACCACCTCAAACCATACCGGTTCGCGGAGAAATTGACCGAGGCTGCCGAAGAGGACGTCAAGCTTGATCTTGCCGACAGGGGAGCAGGACTTTCCTGGGACGATGCCATGGAAAACCGTTCGGCTCGCCTGCAGGTCTTCTATTTTCAGCCCCAGCTTGCGCATCGTGTTGAGGTAGAGGATGTTGATGCTGCTGCCACCATCAATCAACACTCGCGTGAAGCGGCAGGTGAGCTTCTCGGTGGCGATGGTGGGGTCGAGGACCAGGGCGTAACTGCTAGGACTCGGCATCACAGCTAGGTGGTTTGCCCAGCTCCAGGTGACCGGCTTCTCCGACCAGTGCATGAACTGGGGAGTTACCGGCATGGTGGCATTCTGTTGGAAATATGCCCTAGAGGCAATAATAAATTAGTTATTATCATATTTTCTTGTTCATGATAATCGTTTATTATCCATGCTATAAATTATATTGATCGGAGACTTAGATGCATGCGTGGATACATAGACAAATCATGTCCCTCGTATGCCTCTAATGGACTAGCTCGTTGATCAAAGATGGTTAAGGTTTCCTAGCCATGGACATGAGATGTTATTTGATAACGGGATCACATCATTAGGAGAATGATGTGATGGACAAGACCCAAGCTACAAACGTACCATATGATCATGTCAGTTTATTGCTACTGTTTTCTGCATGTCAAGTATATGTTCCTATGACCATGAGATCATGCAACTCATAGATATCGGAGGAGTACCTTGTGTGTATCAAACGTCGCAACGTAACTGGGTGATTATAAAGGTGCTCTACAGGTGTCTCAGAGGGTGTCTGTTGAGTTGGCATGGATCAAGACTGGGATTTGTTACTCCGTGTAACGGAGAGGTATCTCAGGGCCCACTCGGTAATACAACATCACAATAAGCCTTGCAAGCAATGTGACTAATTGTTAGTCACGGGATCTTGTATTACGGAACGAGTAAAGAGACTTGCCGGTAACGAGGTTGAACTAGGTATGGAGATACCGACGATCGAATCTCGGGCAAGTAACATACCGAAGAACAAAGGGAACATCATACGGGATTAACTGAATCCTTGACATAGAGGTTCGACCGATAAAGATCTTCGTAGAATATGTAGGAACCAATGTGGACATCCAGGTCCCACCATTGGTTATTGACCGTAGAGGTTTCTCGGTCATGTCTACATAGTTCTCGAACCCGCAGGGTCTGCACACTTAAGGTTTGGTGACGTTTCGGTAGTGTAGAGTTATATATGGTGGTGACCGAAGGTTGTTCGGAGTCCCGTATGAGATCTCGGACGTCACAAGGAGTTCCGGAATGGTCCGGAGGTAAAGATTCATATATAGGAAGTCCCAGTTTGGTCGCCGAAAAAGTTTCGGGCTCATCGGTAGTGTACCAGGAGTGCCAGTAGTGTACCGGGAGACCTCCGGGAGGGGTATTTCGACCCAAGAGGCTTCATGGGATGTGGGAGAGTATTAACCAGCCCTTAGTGGGCTGGTGGAATAGCCACAACAGGCCCATGCGGCTGGGGGAAGAGTCCCAAAGGAAAAAGAGTGGAAAAAAGGCAAAAAGGGAGAGTCCTACTCCTACTAGGACTCGAGGAGGAGTAGGACTCCTCCCCCTTGGCTTCGGCCGACTCCAAGAGGGGCTCAGCCCTGCGCCAGCCCTCCTCCTCCTCTCCTCCTATATATACTGGTGGAATAGAAGGGTTTTGCACAGAATTTATGACCACGTGCTACCCGTTCCACCGGTGCTCCTCTAGATCGGATTTCCGCAGTGCTTAGGCGAAGCCCTGCCGGAATTGCTCCACCACCATCACCGGAGCGCCGTCACGCTGCCGGTGAACTCTTCTCCCTCTCCACTTCCTCTTGCTGGATCAAGACAGTGGAAATCGTCATCAAGCTGCACGTGTGCTGAACGCGGAGGTGTCGTCCGTTCGGCGCTAGATCAGAAGGACCGTGAACAAGATCGCGAGACGGTTCGTGATGAGTTCACGGGACGGATCGTGATGAGATCGCGGGACAGATCATGATGAGATCGCGGGACGGATCGTGATGAGTTTGCGGGACGGATCGTGATTGGATCACGAGACGGATCGTGATGTGATCGCGGGACGCTCGGCGAATTGGATCGCGAAGATGTTCGATTACACCAACCGTGTTTCTTAACGCTTCTCGCTTAGCGATCTACAAGGGTATGTAGGTCCACTCTCCCTCTCGTAGATGCTCATCACCATGGATAGATCTTGCGTGTGCGTAGGAAATTTTTTGTTTCCCATGCAACGTTTCCCAACAATGGCATCATGAGCTAGGTCTATGTGTAGATGAGATCTCGAGTAGAACACAAAAGGTTTGTGGGCATTGATGCTTAGATTGCATCCTCCCTTGGTCGGATTTTGGTTCAGCGGTATTGTGAGATGAAGCGGCCCGGACCAACATTACTCGTACGCTTACGAGAGACAAGTTCCCTCGACGCAACTTGTTGCCTAGATGGCTTGCGGGTGGCAGTTTCTCTCACTTTAGTTGGATCGGATTCGACAAAGGCGGTCCTTGAAAAGGTTGAAAAGCAAATTATGTATCACCGTTGTGGTTTGTGTGTAGGTGAGAATCGTTCTTGCTAGAAACCCGTAGCAGCCACGTAAAACATGCAACAACAATTAGAGGACGTCTAACTTGTTTTTGCAGGGTATGTTGTGATGTGATATGGCCAATTACATGATGTGATATATGTGATGTATGAGATGATCATGTGATGTATAGAATTTCACGACTTGCATGTCGGTGAGTACGGCAACCGGCAGGAGGCATAGGGTTGTCTTTAATTATTGTATGACCTGCGTGTCAATCATTAAGCGCTATGTAATGCTTTATATTATTGCTAAATGGTAGCAATAGTAGTAGAAGCATGCAGGGCGTTACAACCTCGATGGCGACACGTTGATGGAGATCAAGATGATGGAGATCATGGTGTCGTGCCGGTGACGATGGAGATCATGCCAGTGCTTTCAAGATGGAGATCTAAAGCACAAGTTCATGGCCATATCATGTCACTTATGAATTGCATGTGATGTTAATCCTTTTATGCACCTTGTTTTGCTTAGTACGACGGTAGCATTATAAGGTGATCCCTTACTTAAATTTCAAGATAAATTGTGTTCTCCCCGAGTGTGCACCGTTGCGAAAGTTCGTCGTGTTGAGACACCATGTGATGATCGGGTGTGATAGACTCTACGTTCACATACAACGGGTGCAAGCCAGTGTTGCACGCGTAGAACACTCGGGTTAAACTTGACGAGCCTAGCATGTACAGACATGGCCTCGGAACACAAGAGACCGAATGAGTCATATAGTAGATATGATCAACATGATGATGTTCACCATTGTAACCACCTCAACTCACGTGATGATCAGACTTGAGTTGGTGAATTTGGATCATGTATCACTCGGATGACCGGAGGGATGTCAATTTGAGTGGGAGTTTTTAAGTAATATGATTAATTGAACTCATTATCATGAACATAGTTAGTAGTGTCTTTGCAAAATTATGTTGTAGATTACTAGCTCACACTGTAGCTCCCTCGAATTTTATATGTTCCTAGAGAAATAGAGTTGAAAGATGATGGTAGCAATATTGCGGACTGGCTCCGTGATCTGAGGATTGTCCTCATTGCTGCATAGAAGGCTTATGTCCTTAATGCACCACTCGGTGCACCAACCCCTCTAGCGTTGTTTGTAGATGTTGTGAACATCTAACAGGCACGTTTTGATAACTACTTGATAGTTTAGTGCATCATGCATTACAGCTTAGAATTGAGGCTCCGAAAACGTTTTGAACGTCATGGAACATATGAGATGTTCTAAGAGCTGAAATTAGGATCTCAGGCTCGTGCCGATGTTGCGAGATATGAGATCTCCAACAAGATTCTTTGCCTGTAAGATGAAAGAGAATAGCTCAATCGTTGAGCATGTGCTCAGATTGTCTGGGTGCTACAATCGCTTGAATCGAGTGGGAGTTGATCTTCCAGATAAGATAATGATTGATGTAGTTCTCCAAGTCACTGTCACTGAGCTACTAGAACTTGGTGATGAACTATAAAATGCCAGGGAAAGAAATGTTGATCTGTGAGCTGTTCGCGAAGTTTGACACCGCGAAGGTAGAAATCGAGAAGGAGCGTCAAAGTGTTGATGGTTAGTTAAAACCACTAGCTTCGAGAAGGGCAAGAGCAAGGAGGGAAACTTCACGGATAGCAAGTCAGTTGCTGCTCCAGTGAAGCAACCCAAAGTTGAACTCAAACCCGAGACTAAGTGCTTCGATTATGAGGAGAGCGGTCGCTGAAGCGGAACAACCCTAGATACTTGGTAGATACGAAGGCTGGCAAATGTCAACAGAAGTATATTTGATATACGTGTTATTGATGTGTACCTTGCTAGTACTCCTAGTAGCACCTGGGTATTGGATACCGGTTCGGTTGCTAAATGTTAGTAACTCGAAATAAAAGCTACGAAATAAACGGAGAACTAGCTAAATGTGAGGTGATGATGTGTGTTGGAAATGTCTCCAAGGTTGATGTGATCAACATCGCACACTCTCGCTACCTTCGAGATTAGTGACGGACCTAAAATAAATGTTATTTGGTGTTTTTTGCGTTGAGCATGAACGTGATTAGATCATGTTCATCGCAACACGGTTATTCATTTAAGTTAGAGAATAATGGTTATTCTATTTACATGAATAATACCTTCAATGGTCATGCGCCCAGTAAGAATGGTTTGTTGAAACTTGATCGTAGTAATACACATGTTCATAACACTGATGCCAAAAGATGCAAAGTTAATAATGATAGTACCACATACTTGTGGCACTGCCGCTAAATGTCATATTGGTATAAAACGCATGAAGAAACTCCATGCTGATGGATCTTTGGACTCATTCGATTTCGAATCGGTTGAGACATGCGAACCATGCCTCTTGGTCAAGATGACTAAGGACCCCGTTTTCTGTTTTGATGAAGCGAGCA
This sequence comes from Hordeum marinum, assembly GCA_022496015.1. NCBI lineage: Eukaryota > Viridiplantae > Streptophyta > Magnoliopsida > Poales > Poaceae > Hordeum > Hordeum marinum. The sequence goes on along the minus strand of CM039677.1, from coordinate 134,039,412 downwards.
AGTGATTTATTGGAAATGATACATGTTGATGTATGCAATCCAATAGGTCTTGTAGCGTGCGGTGGATATCGTTATTTTCTTACCTTCACTGATAATTTGAGTAGATATAGTGTATATTTACTTAATGAAACACAAGTCTGAATCGTTTGAAAGGTTCAAGCAAATTCAAAGTGAAGTTTAAGATCATCGTGACAAGAAGATAAATATGTTTGCAATATGATCATGGAGGTGAATATCTAAGTTACGAATTTGGCATACAACTTTAGACAATGTGAAAGTTGTTTCACAACTCACGCCACCTGGAACACCATAGTGTGATGGTGTGTCCGAATGTCATAGTCGTGCTCTATTGGATATGGTGTGTGCTATGATGTCTATTATCGTTTTGCTACTATAATTTTGGGGCTATGCATTAGAGACAACTACATTCACTTTAAATAGGGCACCATCTAAATCTGTTGAGATGACACCGTGTGAACTATGGTTTGATAGAAACCTAAGGTGTCATTTCTTAATGTTTGGGGCTGCGACGCTTGTGTGGAAAATGTTTTCACCTAATGAGCTTGAACCCAAAGTGGACAAATGCATCTTCATAGAATACCCTAAAGAACAGTTGGGTGAACCTTCTATCTCAGATCCAAGCATAAAATGCTTATTGCTAAAACTGTGTCCTTTCTCGAGAAAAGGTTTTTGTTGAAAGAATTGAGTGGGAGGAGGATAGAACTTGATGAGGTTATTGAACGTCTGCTTCAACTAGAAAGTAGCGCCGTGCAAAAAGATGTTTCTGTGAAGCCTACTTCAGTTGAAAAGGAAGTTAATGATGATGATCATGAAAGCTTCGGGTCAAGTTACTATCGACCTACGAGGAAAATAGAACTTGATGAGGTTATTGAACCTTCACTTCAACCAGAAAGTGGCGCAGCGCAGAAAGATGTTTCTGTGAAGCATATGTAAGTTGAAGAGGAAGTCAATGATGATGATAATGAAGCTTTGGATCAAGTTACTATCAAACTTCGTAGGTCGACAAGGATGTGTACTGCTACTGAGCGGTATGACAACCCTGTCTTGGAGGTCATGTGGTTGGACAACGATGAACCTACGAACTATGGAGAAGTAATGATGGGCCCGGAAACCAACAAATGGTTAGAGGCCATGAAATCCGAGAAAGGATCCATGTATGAAAACCAAGTATAGACTATGGTGGACTTGCTCATTGGACGGCAGGTCGTTAAGTACAAATGGATCTTTAAAATGAAGACAGACGCTGATGGTAAATGTTACCATTTGTAAAGCTCGACTTGTTGCAAAGTAGTTTACGACAAGTTCAAAGAAATGACTGCGATGAAACTTTCTCACTCGTAGCGATGCTAAAATTCTGTTGGAATTATGTTAGCAGTTGCTGCATTTTTCGATTATGAAATCTGGCAAATGGATGCCGAAACATCGTTTCCTTCCTTAAGGAAAGGTTGTATGAGATACAACCAGAAGGTTTTGTCAGTCCTAAGGATGCTAAAAGATGTGCGAGCTTCAGTGATTCTTCTATGAACTGAAGCAAGCATCTCGGAGTTGGAATATACACTTTGATGAGGTGATCAAAGTTTTTTGAGTCTATACAAAGTTTACGAGAAACTTGTATTTGCAATAAAGTGGGTGGGAGCACTATGGAGTTTCTGATAAGTATATGTGGATGACATATTGCTATTCGGAAATGATGTAGAATTTTTGGAGAGCATACACGGGTGTTTGAAAAGAGTTTTTCAAAGGAAGACCTGGATAAAGCTACCTAATTGTTGAGCATCAAGATCTATAGAGATAGATCAAGATACTTGATGAGACTTTCAATGAGTACATACCTTGACAAGATTTTGAAAGATTTCAAAATGGATCAGTCAGAGAAAGAGTTCTCGCCTAATTTGTAAGGTATAAAGTTGAGTAAGACTCAATGCCCAGTGATTGCAGAAGATAAAGAAAAGATGAGTGTCATCCCCTATGCTTCAGCCATAGGCTCTATCATGTATGCAATGCTATGCACAAGACCCGATGTCAGCCTTGCCATATATCTGGCCAGAAGGTTTCAAAGTGATCCTGGAATGGAGCACTGGACAGCGGTCAAGATTATCCTTAGTAACTAAAAGACTAAGGAGATGTTTCTCGATTATGGAGGTGATAAAGAGTTCGTCGTAAAGAGTTACGTCGATGCACGCTTTTAACACCAATCCGGATGACTCGTAGTAGCAATCTGGATATGTATAATGGAGTAGCCATTTGGAATAGTACCAAGTGGAGTGTGGTAAGCAGTGTTTACGGTTTGACATAGAAATTTTCAAAGTACACACGGATCTGAATGTCGCAGACTCGTTGACTATAAGACCTCTCTCACATGCAAAGCATGATCGAGCCCCAGAACTCATTGGGTGTTAGATTCATAACAATGCGAATCACATGGTGATGTGAACAAGATTATTGACTCTAGTGCAAGTGGGAGACTGTTGGAAATATGCCCTAGAGGCAATAATAAATTAGTTATTATCATATTTTCTTGTTCATGATAATCGTTTATTATCCATGCTATAAATTATATTGATCGGAGACTTAGATGCATGTGTGGATACATAGACAAATCATGTCCCTAGTATGCCTCTAATGGACTAGCTCGTTGATCAAAGATGGTTAAGGTTTCCTAGCCATGGACATGAGATGTTATTTGATAACGGGATCACATCATTAGGAGAATGATGTGATGGACAAGACCCAAACTAAAAACATAGCATATGATCGTGTCAGTTTATTGCTACTGTTTTCTGCATGTCAAGTATATGTTCCTATGACCATGAGATCATGCAACTCACAGATATCGGAGGAGTACCTTGTGTGTATCAAACGTCGCAACATAACTGGGTGATTATAAAGGTGCTCTACAGGTGTCTCCGAGGGTGTCTGTTGAGTTGGCATGGATCAAGACTGGGATTTGTTACTCCGTGTAACAGAGAGGTATCTCAGGGCCCACTCGGTAATACAACATCACAATAAGCCTTGCAAGCAATGTGACTAAGTGTTAGTCACGGGATCTTGTATTACAGAATGAGTAAAGAGACTTGCCAGTAACGAGGTTGAACTAGGTATGGAGATACCGACGATCGAATCTCGAGCAAGTAACATACCGAAGAACAAAGGGAACATCATATGGGATTAACTGAATCCTTGACATAGAGGTTCGAGCGATAAAGATCTTCATAGAATATGTAGGAACCAATGTGGACATCTAGGTCCCGCCATTGGTTATTGACCGTAGAGGTGTCTCGGTCATGTCTACATAGTTCTCCAACCCATAGGGTCTGCACACTTAAGCTTTGGTGACGTTTCGGTAGTGTAGAGTTATATATGGTGGTGACCGAAGGTTTTTCGGAGTCCCGGATGAGATACCGGACGTCATGAGGAGTTCCGGAATGGTCCGGAGGTAAAGATTCATATATAGGAAGTCCCAGTTTGGTCGCGGATGGTGGGGTCGTCTTGACCCGAATGGTGGAGTCAGCCATGGCGTACTTGTTCGCCTTGGTCATGAGCTCAGCTAGCGTAGCTGGCTCAGAGCACAAGAGCTTGTGCTTGAGGGGAGTGCCGTCGCGACAGCCTTCGATGAAGTACTGTATGGCTTGCACCACGTGCACCCCCTCACAGGAGTTGCGGAGCTCGGTCCACCGGGTGAGGTTGTCGCGAAGGGAATCGTCCGGCCCCTGAACGCACATGGCTAGCTTACAGGGGCGGCCGGGCCACTTGTAGATGTCAGTGAAGTTGCGGACAAATGCTTCCTCGAAGTCCGTCTAGGTGTTGATGCTGCCGGCTGCCAGGCTATTGAGCCAGGTGCGGGCCGAACCAATCAACATGAGGGGAGCGTAGCGGACGGCTATGCACTTGTTTCCACTGGCAATGCCGATTGTGGTGGTGTAGTCGATCAGCCAGTCTTCAGGTTTGGCGGCCCCTTTGTACTTCAAGATGTCCCGGGGGAGCGTGAAGCCGGTCGGGAATGGCTCATTGCGGATCCGAGGGCCGAAACATGCTGGGTCAATTGAGCCCTCCTCCTCGAGGAGGGCTGACTGTGCAAGTCGGTCGATGTGGAGACGGGCGTCATTTTCGCTGTGGGGGACCTGTGGTCCGAGCTAGGCCGAGAGTTTGGGGCGGATGATAGGTGGGATCAAGCATACCGGCTCGTGCAGTGGAGGCGGTATGTGACCGCGGCTGCGTCGACTGCCGGCAGCCGGCGCTTCGTTGTGGCGGTTGCTGCGAGCCGAGTTGTTGGTGCGCCGGGCTGTTCACAGCCGGCTGCTCGTTCCCCGACAGCTGGGAGCATCGAGGGTTGCTTGCCTCGACCAGCTAGCCAGAGACGCGAGGGGAGCATGAGTGCTGAGCCGCCTGACGGCCAGCAGTCCTAGTGCCCTCGCCCTTGGGCCGAGGGTCTTCGGAGGCGACTCCGCTCATCGCGAGCTGGTGCTGCTACGCGTCGGCAGCGTCGATGAGGTCTTTCACGTGACGCTCGTGGGAGGCACGTTCTTCGCCCTCCAAGGTAGCCAGATCTTCGTAGGCTACCTTGGCGGCCCGCAGGTTGGCCACGGGGGTGTCATAGACGGGCATGTTGCCGCCAAAGATTTCGGCGACCACGCGACCACGGTCGTGCACAGCCCGACCCCGGCTGGGTTCGGTGCCAGCTGGGGTGAGACCGTAGGCGGAGGTGTACTCTCACCGAGCAGCCTCCATGGGGCGCCGCGTGGCCACGAGGGCACTGGCATCCTCGAACAGGAGGCCTCCAGCTCAGCCGTGGTGACATCGTGGTTCGTCGTCAGAGCGATGGGGGTGCTTAGGCCCCGGAGGGCCGCGCCGAGCGGATCGGAGGTGCCGACGCAGGCCGCGGCAGTGTCGTGCTCGACTCGCGCTCGGCTAGACGAGGTTTTGGAAGTGATGACCATCACCCCGATGCGGTGGGCGTTGGACTTGGCAGCTGCGAGTGTGCCCATAGCCTTGGGAGGGTCAATGAAGTAGAGCACCCGGCCGGGGTACTCGTCGGCCGCCGGTGCGTCGGCGAGGCTCAGCCTACCGACGCACTCGACGAGCGAGTCGATGTCGAGCCTGGGGTTGACAACAGTGCCCGTAGGGCCTGTCGGAGCAAGCCCCACGAGCCTGTGGTTCCGCCTAGATGCGTAGCGCACGAGGGAGATGGTGAAGGGTCCTGCCCGGAGCGTGACTCCGTCCGGTGCCGCGTACGGCTCCATGGTGGGGGCCAACTGTCGTTGTTTTCTCACGAGACTTGCCATGGGTAGGCTTATCGAAGGTGGTTGGGGCCGAAGGACACCAACAGGCTCCGGGTGCGTGATTAGGCACAAGTGGTGGTGACACGCGATGTACCCAGGTCTAGGGCCCTCCGTGGGAGGTAATACTCCTAGTCCTACTTGGTCTAGTTGATTGATGGGCATGGTTACAAGGTTGCTCCTGGAGCTGTTGTCTAGAGGTGGAAAGAGAGCAGCCAACTCGCCTTCCTTTGCTATGTGGGTGAATGTGTGGGGAGTGTCCCGTGGGTGTGAGTGCGTGAATCCATCCTCATTGCATGGGGGGCTCGGGGGGTTTTATAGGCCAACCCCCGGCTTATAATATCCTTAAGGTACAGAGTGGGGGGGACCTGGCTGGCAGCCTCTTCGGCTGGCCAGGGGGTCCTGCCTCTTGAGCCGTCTCGTCGTCCGTAGGGCCCACCGGCTGCGCGGTCCCGTTGCCTGCTGGGGCCCGCTAGCCAGATCCGCGATTGTCCCGTGCCCACCTACCACGGCATGGGCCGCCCGAGCGGCGTCGTCTTGCTGCAGTCGGCCGGAGTCTCTGGTATGGCGGGTTGCACTATAGCCACACCGGGGCAGGTAATGGAGTGGGTGCAGGCGTTCTAGCACTGTTGCCTCGCCTGGCCACGGTCGGCCAAGGTCAGAGGTACGACTGGCTGAACTGTAGCCACGTTGGGGCCTGTCGTGGGGTCTTGTATTGTCGCCATACCCGCGCGTAGCGGGATGGGACGGATGCCTGCTCGCCCGAAGGTCAACGAGGGAGCCGACCTTGGGGTAGCCGGTCATGGCCCAGCTGGCCAGGGCCGAGCGGGCTCTTCAGAGAGCCGGCCGCGGGCCAGCCGGCAAAGGGCCTGATGGCCGTGCGCCAGCCGATCGTGAGACAACCAGTGATGTGATTTTTCTTGAAGCGGGGGAGAGAACCCCATTGCTTTGGCCTAGCCAGGGGTAATAACCCCGTCACAAAGTAGAAAATATGCATCCCAGTGGATCCGATGGCTTAGGAGGCGACGAGTCTTGTAAAAAGATCCACAGACCAACGCGTAGCAGTCCCCTTATTTTATTTTATTTTTTATAACAAAGACGCAAGTAGCGTCTGGCTTTAAATTAATAAATCCCACCAACAGGCAGCATCCAAGTTCGGAACAACACATAGACAACCACGAGGCCAAAGTCGAAAGTCATAGAACATGCAATCGGCCGTAGCCTCATAAAGAAGAACTAGTAATAGCCTAAACATCCATCAGGAAGGAGTCCAACTCCACCAAACCATCCATGGGGATCAATGACGAGCAGCGATCTGAATAGCATGGATCCCCTCCATGGCCTCCTCCACCCGCTCAGTGTCCTGCCGTTTCCCCAATGGCATCCAGGTCTGGAGGAACAAATGGCATCTGAAAATGAGTTAGCAGGATGCGAAGGAAACATCTGCTCGATAGTAATCTTGTTACGGGTGGTCCAAAGAGACCACAATAGTGCCCCTACACAACGCCAAAGAATCCTAGCGAAACCACCCCTATGGGCACTGAGAATGGCGCGTAGCTCCCCACCAGAATGGGGGTTCCATTTTTGCCCAAAGGCTTCATGGACCGCACTCCAAGAAAAACAGGTGAGGTGGTAATTGACGAAGATGTGGTTGGCATCCTCATGAGCCCCATAGACCGCACAAGAGCCGTATGAAGGTTTGTTTCTCTTGGTCATGTTATTGGAAGACGGGAGCCAATCACGAAACATTTGCCACATGAACACCTTGATTTTGAGGGGGGTAGCGACTTTCCACAACCCCCTAGCTATGTCAAGTGTAGGGACCTCCGTTAACTTGCTGTAGAGTGACTTAACCGAAAACGTCTTGGAGCTTGTGAAGACCAAGACACTACGCCTTGCTTGTTGTTCAACACAGTTTCGGACAACATGAAGCAAAGCCCATCCCAGGACGTGCGTTCTAGATCGGAGAGGGGACACATGAAAGAAATTACTGGAGGGGAAGCTCTCAGTGCGTCTGCCACTAAAATGTCGATGTTCATAGCTAGGCGGTATAGAGACTAGTGGCTTTGCCACAACAGTTTGGATCCGCACCAGGATTCTAACTAGAAGCGTGTCGATCTTCCGTTGTTAACACGAAACTGAGCCCCTATCGCAAAAGCCGGTTTGACCTCCTGGATCCCATTCTAGAAGGTCGAACCTTTGGCCTTGGAAGTAAGGAAGTTTTCGTCGGGGAAGTATTTCATCCTAAGGATCTCCACCCAAAGCCCTTGCTCGTTTTGCGAGAGCTTCCACAACCATTTTGTCAGAAGGGCCACATTCATGAGTTTGGAGTTTAGGATCCCCAGCCCTCCAACCTTTTTGGGTCAACATACCACAACCCACTTGACTAAGTGATACTTTTTTTTGGTCCCAGTTCCTTCCCAAAAGAACTTGGATCTAGGAGTGTCAAGCTTGGCGTGGACACCGTCAGCAAGAAGAAACATGCCCATAGAGAACATGGGAAGCGAGGAAAGACCAGTGTTAGTCAGGATAAGCCTCGCGGTACAGGACATGAACCTATCGCGCCAAGGGTTGACCCTATTTTCCACCTTGCCATAAAGGGGCTCCCAATAATGGATGGAGATGTGTTTGTCAGTGATCGGGAGGCCCAGGTACCTAATTCGGAAGCTCCCTATGTTACAATTAAGTGAATTGGCGACGCGGATCGCCTCGGGTTCTGTCATTCCAATGGCAATTACCTCGCTCTTAAGGAAGTTGATCTTCAGGCCCGAGATCACTTCGAAAGCTAAGAGGATGAGCTTGGTAGAAGAAATACTATGATTGTCAGGCTCGAAAAGCAACATCATGTCGTCCGCGTATTGGAGATGTGTGACTCCCCGAGGAATGAGGTGAGGGATCATGCTGCGGATGTGCCTGACACCCTTAGGATTATCGATCATGGCCGAGAGGACGTCCGCAACAAGGTTAAAGATCAAGGGGGAGATAGAGTCTCCTTGTATTAGGCCACACTTATTGCGAAATAAGTTCCCAACTTCTCCGTTAATTGACATAGCAGTCTGCCCCCCCGAGACCAGGTGCATGATGCGATGAACAAAACTTGATTTGAAGCCCTTCCGAATCAAAACCTCACAAATGAACTCCCAGTTCACTTGATCATAGGCTTTCTCGAAATCCAGCTTGAGGAGCACACCCTACTGCTTGGTGCGTTTAAGCTCATGGACAATTTCCTAAAGCACCATCGGGCCCTCAACAATGTTGCGGCCTTTGAGGAAGGCCGACTGACTCCTATTGATCACCCGTTGCGCGATAGGGGCAAGTCTTGTCGTATAAGTCTTAGCATAGATTTGGAAAGGTACATTGATGAGGGTAATCGGACGGTGCTACTTAATCGAGTCAGCCCCCTTGACCTTTGGGATCAAGCTGATGACCCCAAAGTTGAGGCGCGAGATGTCTATCGTACCTAACGCAAACCGGTTAATAATATCATAGAAAAACCCTTTCAACGCTGGTCAAAAGCGTCTAAAGAAGGCCACCAGCCAGCCATCGAGGCGTGGGGCAGTGTTAGCCTTCATCGAACCCATGACCAAATCAATTTCCTCCGTAGAGAATGAAAGGGCCAGGAGATTGTTTTCTTCCCGCGAGACTGATACGCCTCCAATGTATCTATAATTTTTGATTGTTCCATGCTGTTATATTATCAATCTTGGATGTTTTATAATCATTTTATAGTCATTTTATATCATTTTTTGGTACTAACCTATTGACATAGTGCCAAGTGCCAGTTGCTGTTTTTTCCATGTTATTTACATTGCAGAAAATCAATACCAGACGAAGCCCAAATGCAGTGAAACTTCATTATGATTTTTATGGGCCAGAAGGAACACAAGGGGCCCTGGCTGCACCTAGGGGGTTCCTCGAGGGAGGCACAACCCACCAGGGCATGCCAGGAGGCCCAAGCGAGCCCTGGTGGGTTGTGCCCACCTCGGGTGCCCCTCGGACCGCCTCTTCGCTCTATAAATACCCTAATATTCCAGAAACCCTAGGGCGAGCGATGAAATATTCATCCAGCTGTTGTAGAGTCCAGAACCACGAGATCCAATCTAGACACCATCTCGGATGGGGTTCACCACCTCCATTGGTGCCTCTCCGATGATGCGTGAGTAGTTCTTTGTAGACCTTCGGGTCCGTAGTTAGTAGCTAGATGGCTTTCTCTCTCTCGCTGAATTCTCAATACAATGGTCTCTTGGAGATCCATATGATGTAACTCTATTGCGGTGTGTTTGTTGGGATCGATGAACTTTGAGTTTATGATCAGATCTATCTTTTTATATGCATGAAAGTTATTTGAGTTTCTTTGATCTCTTATATGCATGATTGCTTATAGCCTCTTATTCTCCGATATGTGGGTTTTGTTTGGCCAACTTGATCTATTTATCTTGCAATGGGAAGAGGTGCTTTGTAGTGGGTTCGATCTTACGGTGCTTGATCCCAGTGACAGAAAGGGAAACGACACGTATGTATCGTTTCTACTAAGGATAAAACAATGGGGTCTATCTCTACATAGATATATATTGTCTACATCATGTCATCGTGCTTATTGCATTACTCCGTTTCTCCATGAACTTAATACACTAGATGCATGCTGGATATCGGTCGATGTGTGGAGTAATAGTAGTAGATGCAGGCACGAGTCAGTCTACTAATCTTGGACGTGATGCCTATGTAATGATCATTGCCTAGATATCGTCATGAGTATTTGAAGTTCTATCAATTGCCCAACAGTAATTTGTTCACCTACCGTTTGCTATTTTTCTCGAGAGAAGCCACTAGTGAAACTTACTGCCCCCGATTCTCTTTCTCATATTATTTGCCTTTGCGATCTACTTTTCTCTTGCATTTATTTTTAGATCTGTTAAACCAAAAATACAAAAATACCTTGCTGCACTTTATTTTATTTGGCGTTCGATCTATCATCATCTACAAATCTTTCTCCCGTCCACGTGTCTTTCTGGTGCCGTTACCCGAAAGGGATTGACAACCCCTTTAACACGTCAGGTTGCGAGTATTTGTTATTTGTGTGCAGGGGTTGTTTACGTTGTGTTGCTTGGTTCTCCTACTGATTCGATAATCTTGGTTTCATATCTGAGGGAAATACCCACCGCCGCTATGCTGCATCATCCCTTCCTCTTTGGGGAAATACCGACATAGCTTCAAGCGACATCAGAGACCCGAGCGACATGCCCCCACATGTCAGGCCATAGTCGTAGAGGCTTCTCCTCAGCTGTTCCCAACAAGCCAAGGAAGAAATCGTAGATGTGGGACATAATCTTGTCTTGACGCACTAACACCCCATGGTCAGATTGAAGCCTAAGAATCGAGCATTTGCGCTTGTGACCATTGGCATACGTGTGGAAATAGCCCATGTTAGCGTCGCCCTTTGTAACCCGCAGTACACCACCCCTACGGCACCAATACTCCTCTTCTTCCCTTAGGATGGATAGCACCTGATTTTCAAGTGTGTAGCGGTTAGCCCACTCAGCCTCTAAAAAACTCTGGAGTCTTCTTGGGCATCAAGGTATTTGATTTCCTTGATAAGGGCTTCCGTAGCCCGTTTCATCTCGCTATCGTTGTTGGCACCCCATACATGGCGGAAGGATCGCAACACACCCACCGCCGCAATCCAGAGGTCCAGGCGACCTCACTGACAACCAGATGAGGCGATCGCTTGCTCCCAGCGTGCGATAACCAGAGGAATAAATCCCTCAACCTCAAACCAGCCGGTTTCAAAGTAGAAACGACTGTTGCGCAACATCACAAACATCATTATTACAACCTAGAAGAGGCCACCAGAGTGGCCGTTAGAAGGGACCCAGCCCTAGGAGAAGCATTGTAGGGGGTCGACCGCCGCAAGATCTCTAAATGTAAAGTCAGTTTTAATCATCTCCTGCAACACTACCATGTCAATTTGCTCGCACGCCATATACTCTATGAGCAGAGAACGACGACCAGCGTGCCCACATCCCCTAATATTCCAAAAAAGGCACCTAATCTAGATAATATGATTTCTAAGGCGGATCCCCTTGGAGGTCGCCGTTTTTTCCACTTTTTTTTGGTCGGGGCATGGCTAATAGAGGGAGCTGCATCTGCCTCCCTGACTTCTGCAACTCCACCTGACAACGGGGTGACCGAACTCCCAGGAGCAACCCCAACTGTAGCCTGTGTCGGTTCAGCCCCGAAAACGGCCACACTGGCCTTGGCCGCCGCCGCAGCCTCGGCGAGTGTGTCTTGGACATCCTCATGCGCACGAATCATGGAGATGATCTTACCACTCTCCGGGTCTACATTGATACCTCTATCGACAAGAATCGACGCCAATTGCGGGTCTGTGAATGCATTAAAAATCATGTAGAAGGGAGGGGCGTTACCTGAAGTTTCTAGATTCTTGTCCACAAGACGAAGATGAGCACTCTCTAGAGAAGAGAGGTCTCCCGGCGCCACCTTGGATCTTGCACATGGGCCCCGCGCCATTGGAGTCGCCTTGGAGCACCGCACCTTGGCGGATGCCCCCGCCGTGTCGAGGGCCGCTTGCAGATCGCCCGTTGCCGGGGCCATTGTAGACAAAAGGGACAACACTACAGGGTTGGCCGAAGGCTTCCTTCTCGCCGTCTTCTTGGGGGCGCGCCTAGAGCCATCTAAGCTGCGCCGGCTCGACTAGGGGGGGGGGCGAAGGGGTGGCTCGTTGAGCACACAACCCGCATCTGGGCCCCGAAGCCCTGGCAAGGTGTCAAGACCCCTATCCTAAGCCATATGAATCCAGCCTGTAACATGTCACACCACTTTGCGGCCTCATGCACGGTAACCCACGGTTGTCGCCTTACCTTGGTCGGGACCGTCTGTGCCTTTTGGCTCACGGATATGAACATGTCACTAGCATTCACACGTCAAAGAACCCGGGTCGACATGACTAGTTATAGACCCAAGTGGCACAACCATATAGGGACAGGCATACATAACCCAACAATGCAGGTGTCAGTCATCAGCGTGTGTAGACGAGTCATAGCGAGCTACAAGGATTCCATTACGCCATGTGACATAAATGTCATCACTACACGTAGACGAGTCATAGCAGGCTACAGGGACTCCATTACACTAGGAGACATTTCCCCAAAGGGACAGACATAGCAGCAAAGAAGGATACATGCCAGTCAATCAATGTGTCCAGAGCAGTAGCAAGCTACCATGGCTCGATGGAAGCACAAAGAGGCATTCACCCATAAAGAAGGCTACTAAAGGCACACAACTAGGTGTCGAATCCCACACATACTAATGCATTTCCATCATACACGCACTATGCACGATATGCGTAGATACAACATGACATCACAACAAAACTCTACAACATAACATTTATTTAGGAGGCTCCGAGGAGCAAACATAGTATAATGTTACAAGCAGGAAGGGTCACATGACCCAACATTCAGAGCATACAAACAACAAGCGAAAGTTACATGTCTGAATACAGACATGTACAAAAGCGGCTAGAAGAGCCTGAAAAGCTACAACGACCCTACCATAGGAGCCATACTTCTGTCTGGGTTACTAAGCTAATCCGTCGATGTCAACGTTAGAAGAAACATAACTGAACAACATCTATCTCTGCAAAAATGTAAATAACCAATAGTGAGTATGAAGCTACTCAGCAAGTCTTACACCAGAACTATCTACATATGCATCATGTATCAATGAACGGGATTGTGGGGTTTACTACAAAATGCTAGCTTTGACCTTTGGCTATCCTAGACTACGACAAAGTATCCAACGTATCGCTACTCTCTCATCTCCCTATGAGAGAGCACACACGAGTCCACATGTTCACCATCTCTATACACCACAATGGATCGTCTCTCCTCTTCCTACGACAAGCCATCCATAGCACTCACACTTGTTTGGTGCATTTTAGAGTATCCACTTAAAGTTGTCTATGAACAATGCAAGTATCCAAGTAGTCCATATCCGTGGACGCGGCTATTCGAATAGATAAATTACCCTGCAGGGGTGTACTTCGTCACACATGATCCCGCAACTTACCGCCATGTGCACGTAAAAAGGCACCTCGACAACCTTCAAGCAGAAGCCCAGAGAGGGATTCAGCCACGGACGTTAACGTTTAACGACTCTAGCCCCAAGGCAGTCGCCTAACTGAGTTGGTCACCACAATCAAGAATCCGGCCATGTTTCGCGATTCGGACTCAAAAGTTGTGTATAGGGCCCCAAGCCGGTCCCAGTTGGGCCATTCATTCACTTCACAGGCCCGACCACATCCTATCAATGTTGAACTAGTGCAACTCCTTGGTAGAGAACATGTTAGGTTAATAGGCCGAGAGAGCTCGAGTTACCGGAGCCCAATGTGCGGTAGTAACTAGTCTTGGAACACAACACGGAACTCAATTCCTACGAGCGACTTTAATGAGACAACCCACCATGTACTCCTACATGGCCTCTCATCGCTACCTTTACCAAAACCGATTCATCACTTAACACTCATCATCAGGACACATCCATTTCACTCGGATTCATCGCCCAGATAAATCAGACCTGACACAACTCTAAGCATAGCAAGCATAACAGGGTTATAGCACAACATGGCTCAAGCATCTACCAAGTATGCTAGGTCGCTTGGTTTAGCTATTTATTGTGACAATGACAGGTGGGTTCATCTACCGCAACACAATTAGCATTTGAATCACGTTGTCCTAATGCATTGAAGTGAGAGCACAAGCGAGAGAGTGGGATTGCATCGAATATGCTCAAGGGGGGTTACTTGTGTGTTTATCGGAAGAATTCAGCTGTTCTTCGATGTCATCGATAACTACGTCTCGCAAGTCTATCGACAAGGACAAACAAGGTACAAATTAAGCACAACAAATGCTTCACAATGATGCATGATAATGGCATGGCAATATGTTGCTGGTTTGAGCTAATGCATCTATCAACATGTTAAATGAAGATGGTTTGAACCCAAGGTTCAAAATCAACTCCATGTGCGAGGTTACATAACGTGTTTTGAACAAAATGTCCAAGTTCTCCTATTTAGGTTCCTATAACATGCATGAAAATGCCACCATCAAATTCATTGGATTTTTCTGATAATTTTTCATATATCAAATATTTTAATCTGACTTACAGATTATTTTCTATGATTATTTTGAAGTTTATATGATTTTTTGGAATTTCCTGAATTATTTGAAATCTAGAAATTCATTAACTGCATCAGCATGACGTTATCATGATGTCAGCCAGTCATAGCCGCCAGGTCAGGTCAAATCTGACCTGTGGGCCCTACATGTATTTGACTCAGTGTGTAATCTGGTTTTAATTAGCTAAACAGTGGTTAACTAGGGTGTCTGGGCCCACCTGTCAGTGTCGGTGGGGGTTAATTAGTGCCTAATAATTGGGCCACGTCGGTCGACCGGAAAAGTGTCGCCGGCGACCACGCGAGACGGTGAAGGCTCGTCGGCAAACCCCTCCTGGCGACCAAATGATGTGCGGATGGCGTCATTCGAACCCCCTAGGATGTGCGCATCCATTAGGCGCAGCGGGAGCATCGCGGGGCGATCGAATGTGGCCGACGATGAGGTCCAGATCTAGCAGCAGCTCGGGCTCGATCGGTGAAGTGGCTACATGACACGGGAGAGAAGGGGGAGCGAGGGAAAATGATCAGGGGCTCACGGCGAGGCGGATGGAGTCGATGGTGAGCTTGGGGAAGCGGGACGATAGTGAATCGTTAAGGGCGAGCTCCGTTGGCCGGGGATGGAAATGACGACGGGAACGATGGCGTGGAGCCTCTGGACTCAATTCCTTTGGCTTGGAGGCGAGGAAGGGCATGACGGAGATTCTCTTAATGTCGGGGAGGCGAGGGGAGCAGAGTGGCCGTGGGGCTGCGAGCGACGATGACGGCAGCTCGGGCATAGGAGAGGGGAGAGAGCAGGAGAAGAGGATGAGCTCGGGGGAGTAAGAGACATGCATAGGAGGGGGTGCTCGACGTCCATACACTACAGGAATCAGACAATCTGCCGTCTGCCATCCCGGATGGCAAAGGCATGAATCCCGGACGACAAAGGCTTTGTCGTCCGCCAGCACACGACCAACCGTCCGGCTGAATAAGCCACGGTAAAGGGCGCTTTGCCGTCACGGCAAAGACCTTTGAATCTTTGCCGTCTGCCAGCAGACGGCAAAGGGCCTGGACCGCACACGTGGCAACTTAGCTCCGTTAGGGGGCTTGATGGCGTGCTTTGCCGTCCACTAGCAGATGGCAAAGAGGTCTTTGCCGTCTGCCAGCGGACGGCAACACACCTTTTTTTGCTGGCCTAGGTTGGTTCTTTGCCATCCGCTGGCAGACGATAAAGACCTAAGGTTCTTTGCCGTCTGCCAGCGGACGGCAAAGAACCAACATAGGCCAGGCCCAGGTTGCACAGGTAGCTGCCACATGGCAGCTTTGCCATCCGCTGGCAGACGGCAAAGACCTTTGCCGTCTGCCAACAGATGGCAAAGTTTCTATATAGCCCCTGTTTTTTCTGTCTTTTCTTAAAATCATTCAATTTGAAACATATATATATCCAACAATATCACATATATATCCAAGCATACCAACAATAAGTTGAAACAAGCATATACCAACAATAAGTTTCAACATACAAGTCCAACATATATAAAAGTTTCCAACAACACACAATATGGTTTCCAACAACATATCCATACATACATATCCAAAACAAATTTTACATAAACATAAAGGTAGTAGAAGTAGAAGAGTACAGTCCATCAATGCACTCTTCCTTATCTATAGCAAATTTGCAAAGTAGGAAAGATGATAGTTAGAAGAACAAGAAGACTAGCTAGAAGAAAAAGAAGAAAAAGAAGAAGAAAAAGAAGAAGAAGAAAAAGAAGAAGAAGAATTTATCTTCTCTTTCTTTTTCTCCTCTCCTCTCCTCTTCTCCAAGGTAGTAATGCCATTTTCTAGCTAACTAAGCATATCAAGTCATTTTGGAGGAAAAACATGCTAAGTATAGGTCATTTTATAGCTATCCTAGGTAGAATATATCATTTTGGAGGTAAGTAAGGTTATTATGTATTTTTGAGGAAAATAAGCTAAGTATAGGTCATTTTGGAGCTAAAGCAAGGTTATTATGCCATTTTTTTACCTAAGTGAGCATATTATGTCATAAATGAACTAGCTAAGCTAATTATAGATCATTATTGAGCTATCCTAGATAGTTATGCCATTTTGTTCCTAAGTGAGCTAATTATGTCATAAATGAACTAGCTAAGCTAGCTATAGATCATTATTGAGCTATAGTAGGTAGTAATGCCATTTTCTAGCTAACTAAGCATATCAAGTCATTTGGAGGAAAAAATGCTAAGTATAGGTCATTTTATAGCTATCCTAGGTAGAATATACCATTTTCTAGCTAACTAAGCATATCAAGTCATTTTTGAGGAAAATAAGCTAAGTATAGGTCATTTTGGAGCTAAGTAGGTCATTTCTTAAGCTAAGTATGCATTTGTTAATGAAAACACTTGGGAAAACTTACCATCAACACGAAGGTGAAGGACCAGTAGGGTTTGGGCCAGGGTGAGACGTAGAAGGACCGGTCGGGGTTGCGGCAGACGTAGTAGGATCGGTCAATGCTTGTCGGGAGGCACGCTGCACCAAAGATCATTTGCAATGTCTCCTTAGCATGATGCAACTCAAATGTGAATACTAGTAACTAATGACCATTTAAATGAAACTCACCGTGGGTGCTATAACAATATGGGGCATCGACGGAGGGGTCTGACCATTGTTCTGGCACACGGTCTGCACATTTTGTTTTCTCGAGTCATTCATATTAGTTAGTGATGAAACGGACATTACGTGCATGATTTGGCTAATATGCAGGAGAAACTTACCACGAGGAGCTCGTATAGGGCCCGGTGAGACGCGTCGTTCTGGTTCCTCTCCTCCTCCAACAGCCTAGCCGTCCTCTCCTCCATGTCCCTCTCCCCTTGTGCCGCCTGCCTGTTTGCCTCCGCCAGAAGCTCCTGGGCCCTAGCCTCAATGGAGAGCTCCATTGGCCGTGTACGAGGTGTTATCTTAGGATCAGAGCTCGTCTGGCGCTTCTTCATCTCTGGGAGAGTTCTAGGACAACGTACCAGTCCATCCCCAATGGCTATCGAGCCATGGGGCCTCCCACCACCAGATATCATCACGAGCTCTGGATAAAAAGGACTCTGGCTCGGGTTGAAGTCCTCCCCTTTCCTCGCCTTCCCAAAATCTCTGTACCTCACGAGCTTGTTGTGGGAGGAGATGTTGCTGAAGCTCTCTGGATGATCGAGGTCATCCTCAGAGAATGCCTTGGCCTTCTTGTACGAGGCAGTATGGGCCATGGCATAGAGGTCGAACAGAGGTGGCACCTCCTTCTTGTTTTCTCGCGCCTAAAAGAGGTGAACAAAATATTAGTTAAGGGCTCAAGCTAGCATGAAGAATGAAATTGCATGAATCATGAAGCAAACCACATACCCAGTTATCCCCGTACTCAAACAGGTTGGAGCTCCCTTGATGGTGTGGCACACCTCTCATTTGGGCGCGCTTCTCCTTGGCCTTGTTGTGTTTGGCTAGCCATTCGGGAGAGCACCACTCATCCACCAATGCCTCCCAACAGTCCATCCTATCCGCACACCATCTCGGGGGCACCTAAGTTAGACAAGAGAAATTTCAGCGCTACGCCTGCGAATCAAATCAAAGAAACTAAGTACAAGGCCTTAAGAATAGATAATTACCTTCATAAACTTCTCCTTACTCAGATAATTTTTTCGGCACTTCTTCTTGGCCCTCTTAATGTTACTCGAGGCGTAGTAGTCTCGAATAGCCTGCACCCGAGCCTCGTGCCGTATGTTTTTAAGTAGGCGCTTGCACTCAGCTTCGAGAACAATAGCCTCTCTCGCCTCGTCTTCCTCAAGACACCTGTAGAAGGTCTGCAATCAAACAAGACAACACATTAGACACTGATTAGTACAATCACTAGGTGTTGTTGATTTTTAATTCTGTAAAGGAGAAATGACCCAAAAGCGATGGATCACAATGTCAGCCACCGTCTCGCACAAGACACCATCGACCATCTCCTCCGACGGGGCCGGGGCAGCCTTGTACAGCTCCCAGATCAGTGGTACCTATGGAGCCTCACCCTCACCGGGCAACTGGACCTTCCCCGGCTAGTGGTGCTGGAGAAGCACACCAAGGACCTTGTTGGGCCTGCGGACACCACGCTCGTATTGCCAACCCTTACAGTATGACAAGGCCAACACATTAGATATTAATTTGAAGAAACATGAAGGTAAAAGGTTAAAAAAGAGTAAATGCACTTACTTCTCCGCATTAGGCGCAATCAACCACCTCTGCTCACGGGTCGTCGGCACGGGAGGTAGCTTTGTACAACCACGATGGTAGACCTTCTTGCCCTCCTCAACCAGCTCAGTGTCCTGCCGTTTCCCTAATGGCGTCCAGGTCTGGAGGAACAAATGTCATCTGAAAATGATGTTAGCAGGATGCGAAGGAAACTTCTGCTCGATAGTAATCTTATTACGGGTGGTCCAAAGAGACCACAATAGTGCCCCTACGCAATGCCAAAGAATCCTAGCGAAACCACCCCTATGGGCGCTGAGAATGGCGCGTAGCTCCCCACCAGAATGGGGGTTCCATTTTTGACCAAAGGCTTCATGGACCGCACTCCAAGAAAAACGGGTGAGGTGGCAATTGAAGAAGATGTGGTTGGAATCCTCATGAGCCGCATAGACCGCACAAGAGCCGTATGAAGGTTTGTTTCTCTTGTCCATGTTATAGGAAGACGGGAGCCAATCACGAAACATTTGCCACATGAATACCTTGATTTTGAGGGGGGTAGCGACATTCCACAACCCCCTAGCTATGTCAAGTGTAGGGCCCTCCATTAACTTGCTATAGAGTGACTTAACCGAAAACATCTTGGAGCTTGTGAAGACCAAGACACTACGCCTTGCTTGTTTTTCAGCACAGTTTCGGACAACATGAAGCAAAGCCCATCCCAGGACGTGCGTTCTAGATCGGAGAGGGGACACATGAAAGAAATTACTAGAAGGGAAGCTCTCAGTGCGTCTGCCACTAAAATGTCGATGTTCATAGCTAGGCGGTATAGAGACTAGTGGCTTTGCCACAATAGTTCGTATCCACACCAGGATTCTAACTAGAAGCGTGTCGATCTTCCGTTGTTAACACGAAACTGAGCTCCTATCTCAAAAGCCGGTTGGACCTCCTGGATCCCATTCTAGAAGGTCGAACCTTTGGCCTTGGAAGTAAGGAAGTTTCCGTCGGGGAAGTATTTCATCCTAAGGATCTCCACCCGGAGCCGTTGCTCGTTTTGCGAGAGCTTCCACAACCATTTCGTCATAAGGGCCACATTCATGAGTTTGGAGTTTAGGATCCCCAGCCCTCCAACCTTTTTGGGTCAACATACCACAATCCACTTGACTAAGTGGTACTTCTTTTTGGTCCGAGTTCCTTCCCAAAAGAACTTGGATCTAGGAGTGTCAAGCTTGGCATGGACACCATTAGCAAGAAGAAACATGCCCATAGTGAACATGGGAAGCAAGGAAAGACTAGTGTTAGTCAGGATAAGCCTGGCGGCACAAGACATGAACCTATCACGCCAAGGGCTGACCCTATTTGCCACCTTGCCATAAAGGGGCTCCCAATAATGGATGGAGATGTGTTTGTCAGTGATCGGGAGGCCCAGGTACCTAATTGGGAAGCTCCCTAGCTTATAATTAAGCGAATTGGCGATGCGGATCGCCTCGAGTTCTGTCATCCCAATGGCAATTACCTCGCTCTTAAGGAAGTTGATCTTCAGGCCCGAGTTCACTTCGAAAGCTAAGAGGATGAGCTTGATATAAGAAATACTATGATTGTCAGGCTCAAAAAGCAACATCATGTCGTCCGCGTATTGGAGATGTGTGACTCTTCGAGGAATGAGGTGAGGGATCATGCTATGTATGTGCCCGACACCCTTAGCCTTATCGATCATGGCTGAGAGGACGTCCGCAACAAGGTTAAAGAAGGGGATATAGAGTCTCCTTGTCTTAGGCCACACTTGTTGCGAAAGAAGTTCCCAACTTCTCCGTTAATTGACATAGCAGTCTCCCCCCCGAGACCAGGTGCATGATGCAATGAACAAAACCTGATTCGAAGCCCTTCCGAATCAGAACCTCACAAATGAACTCCTAGTTCACTCAATCATATGCTTTCTCGAAATCCAGCTTGAGGAGCTCAACCTGCTGCTTGGTGCGTTTAAGCTCACGGACAATTTCCTAAAGCACTACCGGGCCCTCAATAATGTTGCGGCCTTTGAGGAGGACCAACTGACTCCTATTGATCACCCGTTGTGCGATAGGGGCAAGTCTTGTCGTATAAGTCTTAGCACAGATTTGGATAGGTACATTGATGAGGGTAATCGGACGGTAGTGCTTAATCAAGTCGGCCCCCTTGACCTTTGGGATCAAGCTGATGACCCCAAAGTTGAGGCGTGAGATGTCTATCGTACCTAACGCAAATCGGTTAATAATATCATACAAAAACCCTTTCAACGCTAGTCAAAAGCGTCTAAAGAAGGCCACCAGCCAACCATCGAGGCGTGGGGCAGTGTTGGCCTTCATCAAACCCATAACCAAATCAATTTCCTCCGTACAGAATGAAAGGGCCAGGAGATTGTTTTCTTCCTGCGAGAGTGATACATCTCCAACGTATCTATAATTTTTGCCTGTTCCATGTTGTTATATTATCAATCTTGGATGTTTTATAATCATTTTAGTCATTTTATATCATTTTTTGGTACTAACCTATTGACATAGTGCCAAGTGCAAAAAATCAATACCAGACGAAGCCCAAATGCAGTGAAACTTCATGATGATTTTTTATGGGCCAGAAGGAACACAACGGGCCCTGGCTGCGCCTAGGTGGTTCCTCGAGGGAGGCACAACCCACCAGGGCACACTAGGAGGCCCAGGCGCGCCCTGGTGGTTTGTGCCCACCTCGGGTGCCCCCGGACCGCCTCTTCGCTCTATAAATACCCCAATATTCCAGAAACCCTAGGGTGAGCGATGAAATATTCATCCAGCTACTGTAGAGTCCAGAACCACCAGATCCAATCTAGACACCATCTTGGATGGGGTTCACCACCTCCATTGGTGCCTCTCCGATGATGCGTGAGTAGTTCTTTGTAGACCTTCGGGTCCGTAGTTAGTAGCTAGATGGCTTTCTCTCTCTCGCTGAATTCTCAATACAATGGTCTCTTGGAGATCCATATGATGTAACTCTTTCGCGGTGTGTTTGTTGGGATCGATGAACTTTGAGTTTATGATCAGATCTATCTTTTTTATGTCCATGAAAGTTATTTGAGTTTCTTTGATCTCTTATATGCATGATTGCTTATAGCCTTGTATTTATTCTCCGATATTTGGTTTTTTGGCCAACTTGATCTATTTATCTTGCAATGGGAAGAGGTGCTTTGTAGTGGGTTCAATCTTACGGTGCTTGATCCCAGTGACAGAAAGGGAAGCGACACGTATGTATCGTTGCTACTAAGGATAAAACGATGGGGTCTATCTCTACATAGATAGATCTTGTCTACATCATGTCATCGTTCTTATTGCATTACTCCGTTTCTCCATGAACTTAATACACTAGATGCATGCTGGATAGCGGTCGATGTGTGGAGTAATAGTAGTAGATGGAGGCAGGAGTCGGTCTACTAATCTTGGATGTGATGCCTATGTAATGATCATTGCCTGGATATCCTCATGAGTATTTGAAGTTCTATCAATTTCCCAACATTAATTTGTTCACCCACCGTTTGCTATTTTTCTCGAGAGAAGCCACTAGTGAAACCTATGCCCCCCGGTTCTCTTTCTAATACATTTGCCTTTGCGATGTACATTTTTCTTGCATTTATTTTCAGATCTATTAAACCAAAAATACAAAAATAACTTGCTGCACTTTATTTTATTTGGCGTTCGATCTATCATCATCTACTAATCTTTCTCCTATCCACGTGCCTTTCTGGCGCCGTTACCCGAAAGGGATTGACAACCCCTTTAACACGTCGGGTTGCGAGTATTTGTTATTGTGTGCAGGGGCTGTTTATGTTGTGTTGTTTGTTTCTCCTACTAGTTCGATAACCTTGGTTTCATATCTGAGGGAAATACCTACCGCCGCTATGCTGCATCATCCCTTCCTATTTGGAGAAATACCGACGTAGCTTCAAGCGACATCAAAAGGAATTTCTGGCGGCGTTGCCGGGGAGGATCTTCAACATATACCAGGTTCCTAATCACAGATATCATCTCCTTGCAATTTACATTATTTTCCATTTGCCTCTCGTTTTCCTGTCCCCACTTCACAAAAAATTGCCATTTTATTCGCCTTCTTTCCGTTTTCCTTTTTCGTTTCTGATCTCTTGTTTGCTTGTGTTGCTATGTGTCTCTTATTTGCTTGCATCTTCGCTTGCTAAAAATCTATTGATATGGATCCTCATCCACTTGCTAATCTTTTTAAAAGACCAAATTATGATGAACCAATTGCTAGTAAGTTGAGTGCGCGAGATTATCTTTATGAAGTTTTGCTTGAGATTCATGAATCTGAAAATTGTGATGAAGTGTTAAAAGAAGGAGTTTATAAAGTGATTCATGATAGCTCCTTGAATGAAAAGCATGATTGCAATGATGTTATTATAAATTCTATTAATGTCAATTGTGTTAATAATATGCAAAACCCCAAGCTTGGGGATGCTAATTTTGATATGTCCACTGCTTATTGCAATGATCATGATTGGGGTGATTCTTCTTATGACCTTGAAAATTTATTTAAGCCTCATGATGAATATGTTTGCGATAATATTGAAAGTAGGTTTGGAAGTGTGTAAACTCTAGGTAATAATGATCCCACTACTTTGGAGCATGATCAATCTTATGAAATTTTTGATAAAGGTGGGCTTGGAGAGGTCATGACTTTATTTGATGATCCCACTATTTTCGAAGAGTGTCAACTTTGCATGCATGTGGATCATGAAGAGAATATTTTATGTGATAGTTATATAGTTGAATTTGATTATGATCCTACATGTAATTGTTATGAGAGAGGAAAATATGGTTGTAGAAATTTTCATGTTACTAAATTACCTCTCATTATGTTGAGATCATTAATGTTTTATTCCTCTTCTTTGCATATGTTAGAAGTTTCTTGTCTTGATAATTTGTTTGCTTATGAAATTCCTATGCATAGGAACTATGTTAGACTTAAATGTGTTTGCCATACGTTTCATGATGCTCTCTTTGTGTTTCAATTCTTATCTTTCATGTGAGCATCATTGAAATCTCAAAGCCTATCTTAATGGCTATAAAAGAAAGAGCTTGTTGGGACGCAACCCAATGGATAATTTTTTTTGTCTTTTTCTTTCTGGTATTGAGTGTTTGCACAATTATGCCTCTGTTATGATGGTGTTTTTTGTATATTAGTTAGTGTTTTTGCCAAGCAAAGTCTTTGGGATCATGTTGGGTGATAGTTGCTTTGATCTTGTTGAAAAACAGAAACTTTGTGCGCCAGTCATAGAATTATTAAAAATCACAGAAGCGTGATAAAATTCTGATTTTTTACATAAGATTGATATACAAATTTATGACGTTGTCCTAATTTTCAGAATTTTTTGAGTTACACAAGTATTCGAAATATCCAGATTTCTACAGACTATTTTCTGTTTTTGACAGATTCTGTTTTCTTTGTGTTGTGTACTTATTTTGATGGCTCTATGGTTTTCTTTGATGAGTTTTTGCCATAGAAAAGTTGGAATACAGTAGGTATAATGCAAGAACAAAATATGAATTGGTTTAATACAATACTTATAGTAGTGATTGTAGGACCGAAAGTATGTCTAGAGGGGGGGTAATTAGGCTACTTGATCAATTAAAAGTTTTGCCTATACCAAGTTTTAGGTTGACAGTTTTTAGCATTTCATGGCAAGTCAAGCACACCCTACACATGAAAGTCTAAGAGTATATAGCAGTGGAAAGTAACAACAAGCATGTATAGAAGGGATAGGCTAGGAAGATCAAACGCAGTTGTAGACACGATGATTTTTCCCATGGTTCTGATAGGTGGTGCTATCGTACATCCATGTTTATGGAGTCTTCAACCCATGGAGGGTAACGATCGCGAGAGTCCATGAAGGGCTCTACCCAAAAGGGTCCACAAAGTAGCAACCTTGACTATTCCATAACGGCTTCCATCCACGAAGGACTAGCCTCACTATGGGTAGACCTTCACGAAGTAGGCGATCTCCTTGCCCTTACAAAATTCTTGCTTCACTCCACAACACGAATTAGGAGGCTCCCAAGCGACACCTAACCAATCTAGGAGGCACCACCCTCCCAAAGGTAATAGGATCGGTAAGGACGATGAACTCCTTGCTATTGTGCTTCAAGATGATAGACTCCTCAACACCCAATCACTCTCTCACAGATTTGGCATGGTGGAAGAGATGGGATTGGTGGAAAACTACTTGGGGAGGCTAGAAATCAAGATCCATATGATTGGAGTGGAAGATCTTGACATCAACACAAGGGTAGGTGGTTCTCTCTCCGAAAATCTGATAGGATAGGTATGGAATAGTTCTGAGTGCTTCTCTTTCGAGTAGGTGGTGCTGAAGGGGTATATATAGGCATCCCCCCAAATCCAACCGTTACACACAAAATGACCAACTCGGTGACACCGATGTGTTAATCTCGGTGGTACCGAAGTGACCAAAAGGTGGCAACTTTTGAATCTCGGTGAGACCAATATGGGAAACTCGGTTGCACCGATAAGGTGACCAACGGTCAGATTTCCAATCTCGGTGACGCTGATCCAATATTCTCGATGGGACCGAAAATGTGAATTTGTGTAACAGAAAGTTGGCAACCTAAACTCGGTGGCACCGGTATGGAATCGGTTGCACCGAAGTGGCTAGGGTTTGGCTTGAGTCTGTCTAGGTTCTGGAATCGGTGGCACCAGTATGGGAAAGTTGGTTGCACCGATTTTGAGTGTTAGGTATAGAACATACTTTGGTGGGAGAGTTTGTGGATGTTTTTGGCGACTATCACTTGTGCATGTTTGAGCATATTGTTCACCAACAAAACCTTACCCCCTTTTAATAGTATTGGCTTTCCTATGGACTCAAAGTGATTTCTCACAAATATAAAATGTAGAGTCCTCTTGCTTGAAGCTTGGCCAACCTATTTCCTTGCATCTTGGGGTTTCTCCACAATCTCCTTTTGCCAATCCTAACATTGAACATTTCCTGAAATATACTTGGTGGAAACATTAGTTCAATGACTTATATGTTGTTATTAATTACCAAAACCACCAAGGGAGCAAATGTGCTTTCAATCTCCCCCTTTTTGGTAATTGATGACAATATATAGACCAAAGCTTAGACATATGATAAAATCAATGAATATAATCGTCGCTTTGAGAGGTATGTGATAAGCAAGAGCTCCCCCTAAATTTGTGCATTATTTTGAATTTGCGTTTGAATGCAAATGCACAATCGATTAGGTATGTGGGGCACTTCTTCCATGTCACATACAACTTGGTGGTGTGCGAGAATAATTAGAATGAATAACAACACACAACACAATCAAGCAAAGGTGAATGATCATCTCATAAGCATTAAGATGATATGAAATAGTTGCATCACACATAACAACGTATGGTCACACATAAACACAAAAGTATCTCACATCAAACCAAAAGAACCAAATGTTTTGAAAAGCAATAAACACAAAACGCTCTCTCACTCGAAGCCTAAAGATCTATATACACTTCTCCCCCTTTGGCAACAAGTTACCAAAAAGTTCCAAGGCATACATCTAAACGTTCTTGGGCATATCTCCTCCAGTTGTTGACGAAGGAGTCGAGATGATAGCGTTGGTGAAGATCTCTACAGATGTCGGGGATGGAGCTAGAGTGGTCACTGGAGGAGCAGGAGCTGATGGAGTTGGCATGGTGGCTGATCTGGCCTGAGCGGTGAACTGAGTGTCCGACCATAGAGGTGATTCATCCTCCTCCTCCTCATCATCGTCATCATCTGAAGTAGAAGAGACCCGAGGGATGTGCACGGAGTCAACTTCCTTCTGAAGCTCTGTGACGGTCTTAGTCAGCCTGTCCACCTTATCAGTAAGGGTCTTGATTCTGGTCTCAAAGATCCTGACAAGACTGTCCTGGTTGTCTAGAATCCCCTTTATGTCCTTCTGCATGCCCTGAACTAATGATATCAACAGATCCATTTGCTCATTCCTGGATCTAGGGACTTGAGCACTAGTGGCTCTAACTGCCTCTACTTCTTCCCGAGCTGCGGCTAAAGTGGGATGATCAGCATCCATCACCACAACATTGACCTCGAGATCTGGCTATAGGGGCAAATGTGGATGATCTAGGGCAAATATGTGCTTCTCCAGCTTTGAGTTGATAAGCATCTGGATGTAGGGACCATAATAGCAGGAGCGCTTCTGATCAGCAGCAACCCTCTCGATTGTCTCAACAATCAAATCCATGACTCTGATCCTGGTGTGTCTGTCAAGGTGGATCAACATGTTGATGGAGTGGCCTCGGATTATCTTGTCATCTCCTGACTTGGGCATCAAAGTATGCCTGAAAATGGTGTTCATTGTGCGGAGGCCAGCATGAAGAAAGTAGATTGATCCTAGCTTGTGAGACTTCACATTGGCAGCAGGTATCTCCTTGTACATGTTTGCCATAGCATTGTGGCTCTCCTTGGATTCTGAGTATACATCCAAGTCACCATCCCGTGCTTCAGGAACTCCTAAGATATCAGCCCATTCTTCAACAGTTGATTCGTACCTTGCACCTTCAGTCATCCATACAATTCTACCATCTCCGTAGAAGTGTGCAGTGGAGTAGAATTGTATGATCATTTCATCATTCCAAGCAGTGAATTCTCTGCCAACGAACTCATCCAGACCTATGTAGTGGAAGTTGTCCTGGACACTTGGAAAGTAGTCCTCATTCTCCTTGATGAACTTCCAATCAACGTATCTCATATCACTAACAGCTGGTCTGTTGTCAAAGAGCACAGTCTCATAGAAATCCTGGTGCTCTCTGGTATAGAACCTGTAGTCCACAGCTGTCTTCTTCCTCTGGGCATAAGGATCTATAGCTCTCCGAGCTCTCAATCCTGAGTCCTTCCTCTTTTTCATGTCTTCAGCTAGTGGGTAGATGGCATTTTGTACTGGAAGGTGTGGTCTGAGCTTCGTCAAAGTTGTCAGGTCATCCACATCTTCAACTCTGGAAGCAGTTCCTTTGTTCTTCTCAGAAGCTGGAATCTGCCTAGTTGTCCTCTTAGGCTTCTCAACAGCAGCCTTCTTGGATGTGCTGGTCTTAGGCATATCATCAGACATCATTTTCTTTGCCTTCTTCTTGGGAGGAGCCTTTGTAGCTGGCTCATCCTCCTCTTCCTCAGCAGCAGCACCAGTTGCTTCCTTTGGATCTTCATACATGGAAGTAGGCCTGCCAGTCACATGAATAATCCTCTTCCTGGAATTTTTCTCCCTGCCTTCTTAGGCATAGCTCTCTTGGGGACCTCAACAGAAATTTTTGCTCTGGCAGTCTCATGAGCCTTGAAGGTAGAGGCAGGTGCATAAATTTTGCTGACAAATCTTTGAGAGGAAGTAGCTTCAGTTGCTGACTTCTTGGCAGCCTTCTCTTGCTTCTTAGCAAGAATCTCTTCTGGAACAAAGTCTGAATCTTCTTCATCTGAGTTCAGCTTCTTCCTGGTTCTGGTGGCAGCCTTGGGCAACCCATGAGAGCTAGGGGTGCTTGGATCTGAGAAAGAACTGGC
The DNA here is from genome assembly GCA_022496015.1 of Hordeum marinum. NCBI lineage: Eukaryota > Viridiplantae > Streptophyta > Magnoliopsida > Poales > Poaceae > Hordeum > Hordeum marinum. Next base: position 134,011,160 of record CM039677.1, on the reverse strand, counting down.
TTCTAGGCTTGTTCCAGAACTCATATCAACTTCCTGCTCCGACAAATTCTGTCTGTCTTCTGAGCCTGACATACTGACCCTGTGAATAGAGTGTAGATGAGCAGAAGTAGATGACTTATCACAAAATGAGGCTGGTTTTTGAAATTTGAGCAATGAGTTTTCAAAAGTTTTGCAATCTATCAAATATATATCAGTGCAGCCGAAAAGAAATTTTCGATATCGGTTCCACCGAGTCAGTTCTCAACCTCACTAAAAAGCATATGGGTGAGACCGATATTTTCGTTTCGGTTCCACCGAGATTTATCGGGCGGATGGCAAAACCCTAGAAAATCCATCTAACTCGAGACTTTGGAGAATTAAGTGGATGGATATATGAGCAAAGGGTGCAAAGATGATTAACAAGTATCTAATGCGCAAGAATTGGATGTGGAGCGCACTAGAGATCGAATCCGTACCCTAGCTCGGTGCGGATCCTCTACGGCTGCGACGATGAAGTAGATTTCGTCGAGGGCGGTGATTCCCAGCGGCGGAGGAGCGCAGGAAGACAAGGGCGACGACCAGGGGTCTCGAGGCGTCAGCTTAGGGTTCTAAGGCACAACGATTGAAGATTGAATTTCAAAGCGTCGGGGTCCACAACATATATACCCTTCACTATCGGTGATACCGATTTTATGTTTTCGGTGTCACCGAGTTCCATAACTGTCAGCTGACAGAAAACTCAGTGTAACCGAGAATATGAAATCGGCAGTACCGAGATTGAAAACCAGATCAACCCTAGAAAATCGGTGAGACGGAGATTGTGGGGTTGGTTCCATCGAGAGGCACTTGGGAGGTTTTAATGGTCAGTCCTTGTCGATACGGAACTTCGAGTGCTCCACACATAGAGGGATCGAAAAGCACTTGTTCAAATTTTGTGATGCAGCATGAATGGAATATGAGGTGAGAAAGCATAGATAGCTAAAGAGTGGTCCTAGGCATTCTTGTCCATCCAATTGGCAAAAGATAAATCAAAAGCCAAATAGCAACAATTGGATGTCCTTGAATGAGAAAATAAATGCAAACCAACATGCTCACACAATAAGATGTCAAAAGAAATCATGACAAACATGCACAAACACACTAGCATCTAACAAGCACTTGGGAGATGACGAAGTCATCTATATATGAGTATTTGACTTAGGATCCAAGTAAGAGTACTTGATCATAGGTCATACTCATCATTTAAGAACAAGTGGGGTTACCACTTTTACATAAAGCATTTAATGTTGTCACATACTAAGAGATGCTTTGACTCAAGTCTTAGTAAAGTTCCCCCTTAATGTGACACCCCCCATAAAAGGGATAAACTAACCTTGGGTTTTGTCGATGTGGACTTCATGTTGGTGAGGTAGTTGTGGTTGCTCAATGTTGATGAAGATCACCAAGAGTTGGGAGCATCCTTGTTGTTTCTTTACTCCTCTCACCTACATGGGTTAGTCCCAATACACAAGAGACAAATACAAGGATATATATAGACATGGAGTGCAAAGCATATGTTATGATGTCCATTGATTAGTTGATTACCTTGTCCCTTGCTTACCTTTGAGGGAATATGTGACTCCTTGAACTATTGCATTGAGTTGATGTTGAGTGCAAAAAGTACTTGCCAATAATGAATGTGAGTGAATTTCATTGGCGGAGTCAGCCCTCAAGAACTTACTAGTTCTTCTTCTTGGGGACCCACATCAAGTTGACGGGGATCCTTGGTGTTGAAGTAGCCTTTGTAGTAGTTGATCTTGAAGTATCCTTGGGAATCCACTCCACCAAAGCTAGGGATTCATCTTCATATGAGTCAATGTCCTCTTGAAGCTTGTTCTTTCCCTTGAGCTTGTGGTCTTGTGGTTGAAGGTCATATTGAGTGTTTTTCCCCTTGGGAAGAGTATTTTCATACTTCTCCTTTTGAGGAACAAACTTGGGCTTGGGATATTGACCTTCTTCGCACTCAACTCCATTAGCGTTGAAGTACCCAACACCATGATTCTTCCGGTATCCTCCGTGCTTGCGTACAATTTCCTCAAATTGCTTACATCCGGCAAGACTCTTGTAGATACCTTTTTCTATAATTCCTTTCAATAAAACATTTTCTTTCTCAAGTGTAACTTGGCTAAGAGAATCATCATTAGTAGAATCAATAGAAGTACTAAAAGCAACATCATTGGGTTTAGCATTTTTATTGTTGCTACTAGATGAAGAACATTTCTTGCCTTTGTTACTGGATTGCTTAGTTTTAACTTGAGGCATGAAAGTAGACAAGGGCAGTCGTTTGGTTAGATAAGATGAAGTCTTATTTCGGAGATCGTCATTGATAGCTTTGAGAAACTCATGCTCTTGCTCCAAGTTGAGCTTCTTGAAGCGTAGCTTCTCATGAGTTTTCACAAGCTCTCTATGATCTGCGAGAGTAGATTCATGAGCTAACTTAAGAGTGTTTAGTTCTTTAGTTAGTCGTTCTATTTGTTGGAAATATTCCCTAGAGGCAATAATAAATTAGTTATTATCATATTTCCTTGTTCATGATAATCGTTTATTATCCATGCTATAATTGTATTGAATGGAAACATAGATACATGTGTGGATACATAGATAACACCATGTCCCTAGTAAGCCTCTAGTGAACTAGCTCGTTGATCAAAAGATGGTTAAGGTTTCCTAGCCATGGACATGAGATTTCATTTGATAACAGGATCATATCATTAGGAGAATGATGTGATGGACAAGACCCAAAACTACAAACGTAGCATATGATCGTGTCAGTTTACTGCTACTGTTTTCTGCATGTCAAGTATATGTTCCTATGACCATGAGATCATGCAACACACTGACACCGGAGGAGTACCTTGTGTGTATCAAATGTCGCAACATAACTGGGTGACTATAAAGGTGCTCTACAGGTATCTCCGAGGGTGTCTGTTGGGTTGGCATGGATCAAGACTGGGATTTGTTACTTCATGTGACGGAGAGGTATCTCGAGGCCCACTCGGTAATACAACATCACAATGAGCCTTGCAAGCAATGTGACTAATTGTTAGTTGTGGGATTTTGTATTACGGAATGAGTAAAGAGACTTGCCAGTAACGAGGTTGAACTAGGTATGGAGATACCGACGATCGAATCTCGGGCAAGTAACATACCGAAGAACAAAGGGAACATCATACGGGATTAACTGAATCCTTGACATAGAGGTTCGACCGATAAAGATCTTCGTAGAATATGTAGGAACCAATGTGGACATCCAGGTCCCGCCATTGGTTATTGATCGTAGAGGTGTCTCGGTCATGTCTACATAGTTCTCGAACCCGCAGGGTCTGCACACTTAAGGTTTGGTGACGTTTCGGTAGTTTAGAGTTATGTATGGTGGTGACCGAAGTTTGTTTGGAGTCCCGGATGAGATCCCGGACGTCACGAGGAGCTCCGAAATGGTCTAGGGGTAAAGATTCATATATAGGAAGTCCCATTTTGGTCGCCGGAAAAGTTTCGGGCTAATCGATAATGTACGGGGAGTGCCGGTAGTGTACCGGGAGACCATCTGGAGGGGTATTTCGACCCAAGAGGCTTCATGGGCTGTGGGAGAGTAAATACCAGCCTTTTGTGGGCTGATGGAAGTCCCACACAAGGCCCATGCGGCTGGGAGAAAAAGCCCAAAGGGAAAAAGGTGGAAAAAGGCCAAAAAAGGAGGAATCCTAGTCCTACTAGGATTGGAGGAGGAGTCCTCCTCTCCTCCCCACTTTGGTCGACCCAAGGGCTGGCTTTTTGGCATCCAAGACTCCTCCTCCTCTCCTCCTATATATACTAGAGGATTTTAGGGTTTTGGCACAGAATTTTCAGCCACGTGCTACCCGTTCCTCTAGTGCATAGTTTCTCCTCTAGATCGGTTTTTTGTAGTGCTTAGGTGAAGCCCTGCCGGAATTGCTCCACCACCATCGCCGGAGCGCCGTCATGCTGCCGGTGAACTATTCTTCCTCTCCACTTCCTCTTGCTGGATCAAGACGGTGGAGATCGTCATCAAGCTGCACGTGTGCTGAACGCGGAGGTGTCGTCCGTTCGGCGCTAGATCGGAAGGACCGTGATCAAGATCGCGAGACGGTTCGTGACGAGTTCGCGGGACGGATCGTGATGAGTTCACGGGACAGATCGTGATCAGGATCACGAAACGGATCATTATGAGTTCATGGGACGGATCATGATGAGTTCACGGGACAGATCGTGATGAGATCGCGGGACGCTCGGTGATTTGGATCGCGAAGACGTTCGACTACACCAACCGCGTTTCTTAACGCTTCCCGCTTAGCGATCTACAAGGGTATGTAGATCCACTCTCCCTCCTCGTAGATGCTCATCACCATGGATAGATCTTGCGAGTGCGTAGGAAATTTTTTGTTTCCCATGCAACGTTCCCCAACAGTGGCATCATGAGCTAGGTCTATGTGTAGATGAGATCTCGAGTAGAACACAAAAGGTTTGTGGGCATTGATGCTTAGATTGCTTGCTCCCTTGGTCGGATTTTGGTTCAGACGTATTGTGAGATGAAGAGGCCCAGACCAACATTACTCGTACGCTTACGAGAGACCGGTTCCCTCGACCGCAACTTGTTGCATAGATGGCTTGCGGGTGCCAGTTTCTCTCACTTTAGTTGGATCGGATTCGACAAAGGCGGTCCTTGAGAAGGTTGAAAAGAAACTAGTGTATCACCGTCGTGGTTTTTGCGTAGATGAGAATTGTTGTTGCTAGATACCCGTAGCAGCCACGTAAAACATGCAACAACAATTAGAGGACGTCTAACTTGTTTTTGCAGGGTATGTTGTGATATGATATGGCCAATTACATGATGTGATATATGTGATGTATGAGATGATCATGTGATGTATAGATTATCACGACTTGCATGTCGATGAGTATGGCAACCGGCAGGAGCCATAGGGTTGTCTTTAATTATTGTATGACCTGCGTGTCAATCATTAAGAGCTATGTAATGCTTTACTTTATCGCTAAACGGTAGCAATAGTAGTAGGAGCATGGTGGGCGCGACAACCCCGATGGCGACACGTTGATGGAGATCAAGATGATGGAGATCATGGTGTCATGCCGGTGACGATGGAGATCATGCCGGTGCTTTCATGATGGAGATCGAAAGCACAAGTACATGGCCATATCATGTCACTTATGATTTGCATGTGATGTTAATCCTTTTATGCACCTTGTTTTGCTTAGGACGACGATAGCATTATAAGGTGATCCCTCACTTAATTTCAAGATAAATTGTGTTCTCCCTGAGTGTGCACAATTGTGAAAGTTCATCGTGTTGAGACACCATGTGATGATCGGGTGTGATAAACTCTATGTTCACATACAACGGGTGCAAGCCAGTGTTGCACATGCAGAACACTCGGGTTAAACTTGACGAGCCTAGCATGTACAGACATGGCCTCGGAACAATAGAGACCGAAAGGTCGAACATGAGTCATATAGTAGATATGATCAACATGATGATGTTCACCATTGTAACCACCTCAACTCACATGATGATCGGACTTGAGTTGGTGAATTTGGATCATGTATCACTCGAATGACCGGCGGGATGTCAATTTGAGTGGGAGTTTTAAGTAATATGATTAATTGAACTTATTATCATGAACATAGTCAGTAGTGTCTTTGCAAATTATGTTGTAGATTACTTGCTCGTGTTGTAGATCCCTTGAATTTTTATATGTTCCTAGAGAAATAGAGTTGAAAGATGATGGTAGAAATATTGTGTACTGGCTCCGTGATCTGAGGATTGTCCTCATTGCTGCACAGAAGGCTTATGTCCTTAATGCACCACTCGGTGCACCAAACCCTCTAGCGTTATTTGTAGATGTTGTGAACATCTGACAGGCACGTTTTGATAACTACTTGATAGTTTAGTGCATCATGCATTACAGCTTAGAATTGAGGCTCCGAAACGTTTTGAACGTCATGGAACATATGAGATGTTCTAAGAGCTGAAATTAGGATCTTAGGCTCGCGCCCGTGTTGCGAGATATGAGATCTCCAACAAGATTCTTGGCCTGTAAGATGAAAGATAATAGATCAATCGTTGATCATGTGCTCAGATTGTCTGGGTGCTACAATCGCTTGAATCGAGTGGGAGTTGATCTTCCAGATAAGATAGTGATTGATATAGTTCTCCAAGTCACTGTCACTAAAGCTACTAGAACTTGGTGATGAACTATAAAATGCCAGGGATAGAAATAATGATCCCTGAGCTATTCGCGATGTTTGACACCGCGAAGGTAGAAATCGAGAAGGAGCGTCAAAGTGTTGATGGTTAGTTAAAACCACGAAGTTTCAAGAAGGGCAAGAGCAAGGAGGGAAACTTCATGGATAGCAAGTCAGTTGCTGCTCCAGTGAAGCAACCCAAAGTTGAACTCAAACCCGAGACTAAGTGCTTCGATTATGAGGAGAGTGGTCGTTGAAGTGGAACAACCCTAGATACTTGGTAGATAAGAAGGCTGGCAACGTCAACAGAAGTATATTTGATATACGTGTTATTGATGTGTACCTTGCTAGTACTCCTAGTAGCACCTGGGTATTGGATACCGGTTCGGTTGCTTAATGTTATTGACTCGAAATAAAAGCTACGAAATAAACGGAGAACTAGCTAAGTGTGAGGTGACGATGTGTGTTGGAAATGTTTCCAAGGTTGATGTGATCAACATCGCACGCTCTCTCTACCTTCGAGATTAGTGACGAACCTAAAATAAATGTTATTTGGTGTTTTTTGCGTTGAGCATGAACGTGATTAGATCATGTTCCTTGCAACACGGTTATTCATTTAAGTTAGAGAATAATGGTTATTCTATTTACATGAATAATACCTTCAATGGTCATGCACCCAGTGAGAATGGTTTGTTGAATCTTGATCGTAGTAATACACATGTTCATAACATTGATGCCAAAAGATGCAAAGTTAATAATGATAGTACCACATACTTGTGGCACTGCCGCTAAATGTCATATTGGTATAAAGCGCATGAAGAAACTCCATGCTGATAGATCTTTGGACTCATTCAATTTCGAATCGGTTGAGACATGTGAACCATGCCTCTTGGTCAGGATGACTTAAAAACCCCGTTGGATGGAGCGGGCAAGTGATTCATTGGAAATGATACATGTTGATGTATGCAGTCCAGTGAGTCTTGTAGCATGCAGTGGATATCATTATTTTCTTACCTTCACTGATGATTTAAGTAGATATAGTGTATATTTACTTAATGAAACACAAGTCTGAATCGTTTGAAAAGTTCAAGCAAATTCAGAGTGAAGTTTAAGATCATCGTGAAAAGAATATAAAAGTATCTGCGATCTGATCATGGAGGTGAATATCTGAGTTACGAGTTTGGCATACAACTTTAGACAATGTGAAAGTTGTTTCACAACACACGCCACCTGGAACACCATAGTGTGATGGTATGTCCGAACGTCATAGTCATGCTCTATTGGATATGGTGCATGTTATGATGTCTCTTATCATTTTGGGGTTGTGCATTAGAGACAACAACATTCACTTTAAATAGGGCACCATCTAAATCCGTTGAGATTACACCGTGTGAACTATGGTTTGATAGAAACCTAAGCTGTCATTTCTTAATGTTTGGGGCTGTGACGCTTGTGTGGAAAATGTTTTCACCTAATGAGCTCGAACCCAAAGCGGACAAATGCATCTTCATAGAATACCCTAAGTACAGTTGGGTGAACCTTCTATCTCAGATCCAAGCATAAAATGTTTATTGCTAAAACTGGGTCCTTTCTCGAGGAAACGTTTCTCTTGAAATAATTGAGTGGGAGGAAGATAGAACTTGATGAGGTTATCGAACCTCTGTTTCAACCAGAGAGTAGCGCATCACAAGAAGTTGTTTCTGTGAAGCCTACGTTAGTTGAAGAGGAAGTTAATGATGATGATCACGAAGCTTCGGATCAACTTACTATCAAACTTCGTTGGTCGACAAGGACGTGTATTGCTCCTGAGCGGTACGACAACCCTGTCTTGGAGGTCATGTTGTTGGACAACGATGAACCTACAAACTATGGAGAAGCGATGATGGGCCCGAAAACCAACAAATGGTTAGAGGCCATGAAATCCGAGAGAGGATCCATGTATGAAAAACCAAGTATAGACTTTGGTGGACTTGCTCGTTGGACGGCAGGTTGTTAAGTACAAATGGATAATTAAAATGAAGACAGACGCTGATGGTAAATGTCACCATTTGTAAAGCTTGACTTGTTGCAAAGTAGTTTACAACAAGTTCAAGGAGTTGACTACGATGAGACTTTCTCACTCGTAGTGATGCTAAAGTTTGTTGGAATTATGTTAGCAGTTGCTGCATTTTCAATTATGAAATCTGGCAGATGGATGCCAAAACATCGTTTCCTTCCTTGAGGAAAGGTTGTATGAGATGCAACCAGAAGGTTTTGTCAGTCCTAAGGATGCTAAAAGGTGTGTGAGCTTCAATGATTCTTCTATGAACTGAAGCAAACATCTTGGAGTTGGAATATACACTTTGATGAGGTGATCAAAGTTTTTGAGTCTATACAAAGTTTACGAGAAACTTGTATTTGCAATAAAGTGAGTGGGAGCATTATTGAGTTTCTGATAAGTATATGTGGATGACATATTGCTATTCGGAAATGATGTAGAATTTCTGGAGAAGATAGAGAAAAGATGAGTGTCATCACCTATGCTTCAGCCATAGGCTCTATCATGTATGCAATGCTGTGCACAAGACCCGATGTCAGCCTTGCCATAAGTATTGCCAGAAGGTTTCAAAGTGATCCTGGAATGGAGCACTGGACAACGGTCAAGATTGTCCTTAGTAACTAAAATACTAAGGAGATGTTTCTCGATTATGGAGGTAATAAAGAGTTTGTCAAAAAGAGTTACGTCGATGCAAGCTTTAAACACAAATCCGGATGACTCGTAGTAGCAATCTGGATATGTATGGCGGAGCAGCCATTTGGAATAGTACCAAGTGGAGTGTGGTAGCAGTGTTTACGGTTTGACATAGAAATTTGCAAAGTACACACTGATCTCAATGTCGCAGACCCGTTGACTATAATACCTCTCTCACACGCAAAGCATGATCGAGCCCCAGAACTCATTGGGTGTTAGATTCATAACAATGCGAATCACATGGTGATGCGAACTAGATTATTGACTCTAGTGCAAGTGGGAGACTGTTGGAAATATGCCCTAGAGGCAATAATAAATTAGTTATTATCATATTTCCTTGTTCATGATAATCGTTTATTATCCATGCTATAATTGTATTGAATGAAACATAGATACATGTGTGGATACATAGACAACACCATGTCCCTAGTAAGCCTCTAGTGAACTAGCTTGTTGATCAAAAGATGGTTAAGGTTTCCTAGCCATGGACATGAGATGTCATTTGATAACGGGATCATATCATTAGGAGAATGATGTGATGGACAAGACCCAAAACTGTTGGGGAACGTCGCATGGGAAACAAAAATTTTCCTATGCACACGCAAACTTATCCATGGTGATGAGCATCTATGAGAGGGAGAGTGGATCTACATACCCTTTTGGATCGCTAAGCGGGAAGCGTTAAGAAAGGCGGTTGGTGTAGTTGAACATCTTCACGATCCAAATCGCTGAGCGTCCCGTGATCACATCACGATCCGTCCCGCGAACTCATAACGATCCGTCTCGCGATCTCATCACGATCCGTCTCACGATCTTGATCACGATTTGTCCCACGAACTCATCACGATCCATCCCGCGATCTCATCACGATCCGTCTCACAATCTTGATCACGATCTGTCCCGCGAACTCATCATGATCCGTCCCGCGATCTCATCACGAACTGTCTCGTGATCTCGATCACGGTCCTTCCGATCTAGCGCCGAACGGACGACACCTCCGCGTTCAGCACACATGCAGCTTGATGACGATCTCCACCATATTGATCCAGCAAGAGGAGGTGGAGAGGAGAGAGAGTTCACCGGCAGCGTGACAGCGCTCCGGTGATGGTGGTGGAGTGATTCCGGCAGGGCTTCGCCTAAGCGCTGTAGAAATCCGATCTAGAGGAGCATCGGTGAAACGGGTAGCACGTGGCCGTAAAATCCGTCCAAAAGCTACCCAATCCACTAGTATATATAGGAGGGAAGGAGAGGGAGGGCTGGCGCACAAGGCACCACCCTTTGGAGTCGGCCAAGGAAAGGTGGGAGAGGAGGACTCTCCTCCTCCAATCCTAGTAGGACTAGGATTGCTCCTTTTTGGCCTTTTCCACCTTTTTTCCTTTAGGAAACCTACTCCCTGCGCCATGGGCCTTATGTGGCTGTCTAACCAGCCCACTAAGGGCTGGTTATTACTTTCCCACAGCCCATGGACCCCTTGGGGTCGAAATACCCCTCCCGGAGGTCTCCCGGTACACTACCGGCACTCCCGGTACACTACCGATGAGCCCGGAACTTTTCCGGTGACCAAACTGGGACTTCCTATATATGAATCTTTACCTCCGGACCATTCCGGAGCTCCTCGTGACGTCCGGGATCTCATCCGGGACTCCGAACAACCTTCGGTCACCACCATACATAACTCTACACTACCGAAACGTCACCGAACCTTAAGTGTGCAGACCCTACGGGTTCGAGAACTATGTAGACATGACCGAGACACCTCTATGGCCAATAACCAATGGCGGGACCTGGACGTCCACATTGGTTCCTACATATTCTACAAAGATCTTTTATCGGTCGAACCTCTATGTCAAGGATTCAGTTAATCCCGTATAACGTTCCCTTTGTTCTTCGGTATGTTACTTGCCCGAGATTCGATCGTCGGTATCTCCATACCTAGTTCAATCTCGTTACGGGAAAGTCTCTTTACTCGTTTCGTAATACAAGATCCCGTGACTAACACTTAGCCACATTGCTTGCAAGGCTTGTTGTGATGTTGTATTACCGAGTGGGCCCTGAGATACCTCTCTGTCACACGGAGTAACAAATCCCAGTCTCGATCCATGCCAACTCAACAGACACCATCGAAGATACCTGTAGAGCACCTTTATAGTCACCCAGTTACGTTGCAACGTTTGATACACACAAGGCACTCCTTCGATATCAGTGAGTTGCATGATCTCATGGTCATAGGAACATATACTTGACATGCAGAAAACAGTAGCAATAAACTGACACGATCATATGCTATGTTTGTAGTTTGGGTGTTGTCCATCACATCATTCTCCTAATGATGTGATCCCATTATCAAATGACATCTCATGTCCATGGCTAGGAAACCTTAACCATCTTTTGATCAACGAGCTAGTCTACTAGAGGCATACTAGGGACATGGTTTTGTCTATGTATCCACACATGCATTTAAGTCTCCGATCAATACAATTATAGCATGGATAATAAACGATTATCATGAACAAGGAAATATGATAATAACTAATTTATTATTGCCTCTAGGGCATATTTCCAATAGTCTCCCACTTGCACTAGAGTCAATAATCTAGTTCACATCACCATGTGATTCGCATTGTTATGAATCTAACACCCAATGAGTTCTGGGGTTCGATCATGCTTTGCATGTGAGAGAGGTCTTATAGTGAACGGGTCTGTAACATTCAGATCCGTGTGCACTTTGCAGATCCCTATGTCAAACTGTAAACACTGCTACCACACTCCACTTGGTACTATTCCAAATGGCTTCTCCACTATACGTATCCAGATTGCTACTATGAGTCATCCGGATTAGTGTTAAAGCTTGTATCAATGTAACTCCTTACGACGAACTCTTTATCACCTCCATAATCGAGAAACATCTCCTCAGTCTCTTAGTTACTGAGGATAATCTTGACCGCTGTCCAGTGATCCACTCCTGGTTCACTCTTGTACCCCCTGACGGACTCATGGCAAGGCACACACAGGTGCGGTACACAGCATGGCATAATATAGAGCCTATGGCTAAGGCATAGGGGACGGCGTTCGTCCTTTCTCTTTCTTCTGCCGTTGTCGAGCTTTGAGTCTCACTCAACTTTCACACCTTACAAATCAGGCGAGAACTCTTTCTCTGACTGATCCATTGTGAACTCTTTCAAAATCTTGTCAAGGTATGCACTCATTGAAAGTCTCATCGAGCATCTTGATCTATCTCCATAGATTTTGATGCTCAACAATTAGGTAGCTTCATCCAGGTCTTCCTTTGAAAATCACTTTCCAAATAACCGTTTTATGCTTTCCAGAAATTCTACATTATTTCTGATCAACAATATGTCATCCACATATACTTATCAGAAATTCTATAGTGCTCCCACTCACTTTATTGCAAATACAAGTTTCTCGTAAACTTTGTATAAACATCAAAACTTTGATCACCTCATCAAAGCATATATTCCAACTCCGAGATGCTTGCTTCAGTCCATGGAAGGATCACCGAAGCTTGCACACCTTTTAGCATCCTTAGGACTGACAAAACCTTCTGGTTGTATCACATACAACCTTTCCTCAAGTAAACCGTTAAGGAAACGATGTTTTGACATCCATCTGCCAGATTTCATAATTGAAAACGCAGCAACTGCTAACATAATTCCAACAAACTTTAGCACCACTACGAGTGAGAAAGTCTCATCGTAGTCAACTCCTTGAACTTGTCACAAACATCTTTGCAACAAGTCGAGCTTTACAAATAGTGACATTCACCATCAGTGTCTGTCTTCATTTTAAAGATCCATTTGTACTCAACGACCTGCCGTCCAACGAGAAAGTCTACCAAAGTATACACTTGGTTTTAATACATGGATCCTATCTCAGATTTCATGTCCTCCAACCATTTGTCAGAATCCGGGCCCATCATCGCTTCTCCATAGCTCGTAGGTTCATCGTTGTCCAACAACATGACCTCCAAGACAGAGTTGTCGTACCACTTAGGATAAGTACACATCCTTGTCGACCTACAAAGTTTGATAGTAACTTGATCCTGAAGCTTCATGATTAACATCATTAACTTCCTCTTCAACTAACTTAGGCTTCACAGAAACATCTTTCTGCGCTGCGCTACTCTCTGGTTGAACAAAGGTTTAACAACCTCATCAAGCTCTATCTTCCTCCCACTCAATTCTTTCGAGAGAAACATTTCCTCGAGAAAGGATCCGTTTAAGCAACAACCACTTTGCACTAGGATCTGAGATTGAAGGTTCACCCAACTGATCTTAGGGTATTCTATGAAGATGCATTTGTCCGCCTTGGGTTTGACCTCATTAGGTGAAAACATTTTCCACACAAGTGTCACAGCCCCAAATATTAAGAAATGACAACTTAGGTTTCTATCAAACTATAATTCACATGGTGTCATCTCAACGGATTTAGATGATGCCCTATTTAAAGTGAATGTAGTTGTCTCTAATGCATAACCCAAAAAATTATAGTAGTAAAACGATAAGAGACATCACAGTATGCACTATATCAATAGAGCATGACTATGATGTTTGGACACACCATCACACTACGGTGTTCCAGGTGGCGTTAGTTGTGAAACAAATTTCACATTGTCTTAAGTTGTATGCCAAACTCGTAACTCAGATAATCACCTCCACGATCATATCACGGTCATTTTTATCTTCTTGTCACGATGATCTTTAAACTTCACTCTGAATTTGCTAGAACCTTTCAAACGATTCAGACTTGTGTTTCATTAAGTAAATATACACTATATCTACTCAAATTATCAGTGAAGGTAAGAAAATAACGATATCCACTGCACGCTACAAGACTCACTAGATTGCATACATCAACATGTATCATTTCCAATGAATCACTTGCCCACTCCATCCAACGGGGTCCTTTAGTCATCTTGCCCAAGAGGCATGGTTCGCATGTCTCAACCGATTCGAAATCGAATGAGTCCAAATATCCATCAACATGGAGTTTCTTCATGCGCTTTATACCAATATGACATTTAGCGGCAGTGCCACAAGTATGTGATACTATCATTATTAACTTTGTATCTTTTGACATCAATGTTATGAGCATGTGTACTACTACGATCAAGATTTCAACAAACCATTCTCACTGGGTGCATGACCATTGAAGGTATTATTCATGTAAACAGAATAACCATTATTCTCTAACTTAAATGAATAACCGTATTGCAATAAACATGATCTAATCATGTTCATGCTCAACGCAAAACACCAAATAACATTTATTTAGGTTCGTCACTAATCCTAAAGGTAGAGAGAGCATGCGATGTTGATCACATCAACCTTGGAAACACTTCCAACACATATCGTCACCTCACCCTTAGCTAGTTCTCCATTTATTCCGTAGCTTTTATTTCGAGTTACTAACATTTAGCAACCGAACCGGTATCCAATACCCAGGTGCTACTAAGAGTACTAGCAAGGTACACATTAATAACTCATATATCAAATATACTTCTATCAATGTTGCCAGCCTTCTTATCTACCAAGTATCTAGGGTTGTTCCGCTTCAGCGACCGCTCACCTCATAACAGAAGCACTTAGTCTCGGGTTTGAGTTCAACTTTGGGTTGCTTCATTGGAGCAGCAACTGACTTGCTATCCATGAAGTTTCCCTCCTTGCTCTTGCCCATCTCGAAACTAGTGGTTTGATTAACCATCAACACTTGACGCTCCTTCTTGATTTCTACCTTCGCGGTGTCAAACTTCGCGAACAGCTCAGGGATCAACATTTCTTTTCCTGGCATTTTATAGTTCATCACCAAGTTCTAGTAGCTCAGTGACAGTGACTTGGAGAACTACATCAATCACTATCTTATCTGGAAGATCAACTCCCACTCGATTCAAGCGATTGTAGTACCCAGACAGTCTGAGCACATGCTCAACGATTGAGCTATTCTCATTCATCTTGCAGGCAAAGAATCTCGTTGGAGATCTTATATCTTGCAACTCGGGCATGAGCCTGAGATCACAATCTCAGCTCTTAGAACATCTCATATGTTCCGTGACGTTCAAAACGTTTCGGAGCCTCAATTCTAAGCCGTAATGCATGACGCACTAAACTATCAAGTAGTCATCGAAACGTGCCTGTCAGATGTTCACAACATCTACAGACGACGCTAGATGGGGTGGCGCACCGAGCGGTGCATTAAGGACATAAGCCTTCTGTGCAGCAATGAGGACAATCCTCAGATCATGGACCCAGTCCGCAATTTTGCTACCAACATCTTTCAATTCTATTTCTCTAGGAACATATAAAAATACAAGGGAGCTACAACGCGAGCTAGTAATCTACAACATAATTTGCAAAGACACTTTGACTATGTTCATGATAATGAGTTCAATTAATCATATTACTTAAGAACTCCCACTCAAATTGACATCCCTCCGATCATTCGAGTGATACATGATCCAAATTCACCAACTCAAGTCCGATCATCACGTGAGTTGAGGTGGCTTCAATGGTGAACATCATCATGTTGATCGTATCTACTATATGACTCATGTTCGACCTTTTGGTCTCTTGTGTTCCGAGGCCATGTCTGTACATGCTACGCTCGTCAAGTTTAACCCGAGTGTTCTGCATGTGCAACACTGGCTTGCACCCGTTGTATGTGAACGTAGAGTCTATCACACCCGATCATCACGTGGTGTCTCAACACGACAAACTTTTGCAACGGTGCACACTCGGGGAGAACACAATTTATCTTGAAATTAAGTGAGGGATCACCTTATAATGCTACCGTCGTCCTAAGCAAAACAAGGTGCATAAAAAGGATTAACATCACATGCAAATCATAAGTGACATGATATGGCCATGAACTTGTGCTTTTGATCTCCATCTAGAAAGCACCGGCATGATCTCCATCATCACCGGCATGACACCATGATCTCCATCATCTTGATCTCCATCAACGTGTCGCCATCGGGGTTGTCACGCCCTGCATGCTTCTACTACTATTGCTACCGTTTAGCGATAAAGTAAAGCATTACATAGCGCTTAATGATTGACACGTAGGTCATACAATAATTAAAGACAACCCTATGGCTCCTGCCGGTTGCCGTATTCATCGACATGCAAGTCGTGATAATCTATACATCACATGATCATCTCATACATCACATATATCACATCATGTAATTGGCCATATCATATCACAACATACCCTGCAAAAACAAGTTAGACGTCCTCTAATTGTTGTTGCATGTTTTACGTGGCTGCTACGGGTATCTAGCAATAACAATTCTCACCTACGCATAAACCACAACGGTGATACACTAGTTTTCTTTTCAACCTTCTCAAGGACCACCTTTGTCGAATCCGATCCAACTAAAGTGAGAGAAACTGTCACCTGCAAGCCATCTAGGCAACAAGTTGCGTCGAGGGAACCGGTCTCTCGTAAGCGTACGAGTAATGTTGGTCCGGGCCGCTTCATCTCACAATCCCGCTGAACCAAAATACGACCAAGGGAGGAAGCAATCTAAGCATCAATGCCCACAAACCTTTTGTGTTCTACTCGAGATCTCATTGAACCATCAACCTAGCTCATGATGCCACTGTTGGGGAACGTCGCATGGGAAACAAAATTTTTTCTACGCACACGCAAACCTATCCATGGTGATGAGCATCTACGAGTGGGAGAGTGGATCTACATACCCTTGTATATTGCTAAGCGGGAAGCGTTAAGAAACGCGGTTGGTGTAGTCGAACATCTTCGCGATCCAAATCGCCGAGTGTCCCGCGATCACATCACGATCCGTCCCGCGAACTCATCACGATCAGTCCCGCGATCTCATCACGATCCGTCTCACGATCTTGATCACGATTTGTCCCATGAACTCATGACGATCCGTCCTGTGATCTCATCACAATCTGTCTCACGATCTTGATCACGATCTGTCCCGCGAACTCATCACGATCCGTCCCGCGATCTCA
Source organism: Hordeum marinum (assembly GCA_022496015.1). Taxonomy (NCBI): domain Eukaryota; kingdom Viridiplantae; phylum Streptophyta; class Magnoliopsida; order Poales; family Poaceae; genus Hordeum; species Hordeum marinum. The sequence goes on along the minus strand of CM039677.1, from coordinate 133,994,201 downwards.
TCACGAACTGTCTCGCGATATCGATCACGGTCCTTCCGATCTAGCGCCGAATGGACGGCACCTCCGCGTTCAGCACACGTGCAGCTTGATGACGATCTCCACCGTCTCTATCCAGCAAGAGGAGTTGGAGAGGAGAGATAGTTCACCGGCAGCGTGACGGCGATCCGGTGATGGTGGTGGAGTGATTCCAGCAGGGCTTCGCCTAAGCGCTGCAGAAATCCGATCTAGAGGAGCACCGGTGAAACGGGTAGCACGTGGCCGTAAAATCTGTCCAAAAGCTACCCAATCCACTAGTATATATAGGAGGGAAGGAGAGGGAGGGATGGAGCACAAGGCACCACCCTTTGGAGTCGGCCAAGGAAAGGTGGGAGAGGAGGACTCTCCTCCTCCAATCCTAGTAGGACTAGGATTGCTCCTTTTTGGCCTTTTCCACCTTTTTCCTTTAGGAAACCTACTCCCTGCGCCATGGGCCTTATGTGGCTGTCTAACCAGCCCACTAAGGGCTGGTTATTACTTTCCCACAGCCCATGGACCCCTTGGGGTGGAAATACCCCTCCCGGAGGTCTCCCGGTACACTACCGGCACTCCCGGTACACTACCGATGAGCCCGAAACTTTTCCGGTGACCAAACTGGGACTTCCTATATATGAATCTTTACCTATGTACCATTCCGAAGATCCTCGTGACTTCCGGGATCTCATCCGAGACTCCGAACAACCTTCGGTCACCACCATACATCACTCTACACTACCGAAATGTCACCGAACCTTAAGTGTGCAGACCCTACGGGTTCGAGAACTATGTAGACATGACCGAGACACCTCTATGGACAATAACCAATGGCGGGACCTAGACGTCCACATTGGTTCCTACATATTCTACAATGATATTTTATCGGTCGAACCTCTATGTCAAGGATTCAGTTAATCCCGTATAACGTTCCCTTTGTTCTTCGGTATGTTACTTGCCCGAGATTCAATCGTCGGTATCTCCATACCTAGTTCAATATCGTTACCGGAAAGTCTCTTTACTCGTTTCGTAATACAAGATTCCGTGACTAAAACTTAGCCACATTGCTTGCAAGGCTTGTTGTGATGTTGTATTACTGAGTGGGCCCTGAGATACCTCTCCGTCACACGGAGTAACAAATCCCAGTCTCGATCCATGCCAACTCAACAGACACCATCGGAGATACCTGTAGAGCACCTTTATAGTCACCCAGTTACGTTGCGATGTTTGATACACACAAGTCACAACTCCGATATCCGTGAGTTTCATGATCTCATGGTCATAGGAACATATACTTGACATGCAGAAAACAGTAGCAATAAACTGACACGATCATATGCTATGTTTGTAGTTTGGGTGTTGTCCATCACATCATTCTCCTAATGATGTGATCCCATTATCAAATGACATCTCATGTCCATGGCTAGGAAACCTTAACCATCTTTTGATCCACGAGCTAGTCTACTAGAAGCATACTAGGGACATGGTTTTGTCTATGTATCCACACATGCATTTAAGTCTCCGATCAATACAATTATAGCATGGATAATAAACGATTATCATGAACAAGGAAATATGGTAATAACTAATTTATTATTGCCTCTATTGCATTTTTCCAACAAAAACTACAAACGTAGCATATGATCGTGTCAGTTTACTGCTACTGTTTTCTGCATGTGAAGTATATGTTCCTATGACCATGATATCGTGCAACACATTGACACCGGAGGAGTACCTTGTGTGTATCAAACATCGCAACGTAACTGGGTGACTATAAAGGTGCTCTACAGGTATCTCCGAGGGTGTCTGTTGGGTTGGGATGGATCAAGACTGGGATTTGTTACTTCTTGTGACGGAGAAGTATCTCGGGGCCCACTCGGTAATACAACATCACAATGAGCCTTGCAAGCAATGTGACTAATTGTTAGTTGCGGGATATTGTATTACGGAAAGAGTAAAGTGACTTGCCGGTAATGAGGTTGAACTAGGTATGGAGATACCAACGACCGAATCTCGGGCAAGTAACATACCGAAGAACAAAGGGAACATCATACGGGATTAACTGAATCCTTGACATAGAGGTTCGACCGATAAAGATCTTTGTAGAATATGTAGGAACCAATGTGGACATCCAGGTCCTTCCATTGGTTATTGACCGTAGAGGTGTCTCAGTCATGTCTACATAGTTCTCGAACCCACAGGGTCTGCACACATAAGGTTTGGTGACGTTTCGTTAGTATAGAGTTATGTATGGTGGTGACCGAAGTTTGTTCGTAGTCCTAGATGAGATCTAGTACGTCACGAGGAGCTCCGGAATGGTCCGGAGGTAAAGATTCATATATAGGAAGTCCCATTTTGGTCGCCGGAAAAGTTTCGGGCTAATCGGTAATGTATCGGGAGTGCCGGTAGTGTACCGTGAGACCACCTGGAGGGGTATTTCGACCCAAGAGGCTTCATGGGCTGTGGGAGAGTAAATACCAGCCTTTTGTGGGATGGTGGAAGTTCCGCACAAGGCCCATGCGGCTGGGAGAAAAAGCCCAAAGGGAAAAAGGTGGAAAAAGGCCAAAAAGGAGAAATCCTAGTCCTACTAGGATTGGAGGAGGAGTCCTCCTCTCCTCCCCAACTATGGTCGACCCAAGGGCTGGCTTTTTGGCAGCCAAGACTCCTCCTCCTCTCCTCCTATATATACTAGAGGATTTTATGGTTTTGGCACAGAATTTTCAGCCACGTGCTACCCGTTCCTCTAATGCATAGTTTCTTCTCTAGATCGGTTTTCTGTAGTGCTTAGGCGAAGCCCTGCCAGAATTGCTCCACCACCATCGCCGGAGCGCCGTCACGCTGCTGGTGAACTCTTCTTCCTCTCCACTTCCTCTTCCTGGATCAAGATGGTGGAGATCGTCATCAAGCTGCACGTGTGCTGAACGCGGAGGTGCCGTCCGTTCGGCGCTAGATTGGAAGGACCGTGATCAAGATCGCGAGACGGTTCGTGATGAGTTTGCGGGACAGATCGTGATGAGTTTGCGGGACGGATCGTGATCAAGATCACGAAACGGATCATGATGAGTTCGCGGGACGGATCGTGATGAGTTCGCGGGACGGATCGTGATGAGATCGCGGGACGCTCGGCGACTTGGATCGCGAAGACGTTCGACTACACCAACCACGTTTCTTAACGCTTCCCGCTTAGCGATCTACAAGGGTATGTAGATCCACTCTCCCTCCTCGTAGATGCTCATCACCATGGATAGATCTTGCGTGTGCGTAGGAAATTTTTTGTTTCCCATGCAACGTTCCCCAACACTATTTTCATCTTATTATCATTAAATGACTCATCCATACTAGCATGAGAATTATCAAGTTCATTTTGATCAACATCACTAGTTTTATCACAAAGCAAGTCATCATCACAAAGCAAGTCATCTTGATCGCTATCAAAATCAAGATATTCGGGGTTTGATACCTTGGGGCCTTTAGCCATGAAGAAACTTCCACTCCCTTCGTTTGGTGAATCAAATAGATCATAGGAGTTGGTAGTCACTAGAGCAATTCTGGCAACACCATCATCTTGACTATAGTCGGAGTCGGAGTGATAGCTTCTCTCGGAGTTGTTGTTGGAGTCGGAGCCAGAAACCCATTCACCAACATGAGCTTGATGCTTTCTTCTTATGTAGCTCTTGGTGTACTTGTCCTTCTTCTCCGAATCTCTTCTTCTCCTTGAGTGTCTTTGTTCATAATGATCATCTCTACTCCTTCTCTCTCTTTGTGGTGACTCATTTCTTGAGCTTCGTCTTTGAGGTGACTCTTCTCTTCTTTTGTAGGGAGCCGTGCACTCATTTGAGTAGTGTCCGGGCTTCCCACAATTGTAGCAATTGCGGTCACGACTTGACGAACACTTCTCATCATATCTTGAGTTGGAGTTTCTTTCTTTGTCTCTATTCTTGTAGAACTTGTTGAATTTCTTGACCATGAGGCTTATCTCTTCATTGTTGACAAGGTTGTTGCTTGAAGTTGCGGGAGCATCACTTGTGGCTTTGTAAGCACCGCTAGACTTGTGATGAATTTCTTATATATCTTTGAGTGTCATCTCATGAGCAACAATCCTTCCAATGACTTCCGTAGGCTTGAGATCTTTTTAGTTTGGCATCATTTGGATTAATGTGCACACGGTGTCGTATCTCTCATCCAAAGCTCTAAGTATCATCTTGATAATGAATTTGTCGGTCATTTCTTCGCTTCCTAAGCCGGCAATCTCATTTTTGATGAGAGCTAGCCCAGAGTACATCTCTGAGACTCCTTCACCATCCTTCACCTTGAACTTGTCAAGGTGACATTGAAGAACATCTAACTTGGATTCTCTCACGGACTCGGTTCCTTCATGCATATCAACCAAATTATCCCAAATCTCTTTTGCATTCTCAAGACAGCTGATTTTGTTGAATTCTTCAGGGCATAAGCAGTTGAGGAGAATGTCGCATGCTTGAGCATTGAGTTGCAACATCTTAAACTCATCCACGATCGCTTCACGATCCGGTTCCCGTCCATTCACAAAGAATTCACCTTGCAAGCCAACATGAATAACATCCCAAATGGCGGGGTTATGACCAAGAATATGCATTTTCATTTTGTGCTTCCAACTAGCAAAATTAGTGCCATCAAAGTATGGACCTCTACGGGGATAATTTCCCTCACTAGACGCCATACTTCTCCTAGGTTGTGAGACCTAAGCAATGGAGACCAAAGTTCTGATACCACTTGTAGGACCAAAAGTATGTCTAGAGGGGGGATGATTAGACTACTTGACCAATTAAAAGTTTTGCCTATACCGAGTTTTAGGGTTGAAAGTTTTTAGCATTTAATGGCAAGTCAAGTACACCCTAAACATGCAAGTCTAAGAGTATATAGTAGCGGAAAGTAACAACAAGCATGTATAGAAGGTATAGGGTAGGAAGATCAAACGCAGTTGTAGACACGATGATTTTTCTCGTGGTTCCGATAAGTGGTGCTATCGTACATCCATGTTTATGGAGTCTTCAACCCACGGAGGGTAACGGTCGCGAGAGTCCACGAAGGGCTCCACCCAAAAGGGTCCACAAAGTAGCAACCTTGACTATTCCATAACGGTTTCCGTCCACGAAGAACTAGCCTCACTATGGGTAGATCTTCACGATGTAGGTGATCTCCTTGCCCTTACAAACTTCTTGGTTCACTCCACAACACTAAGTAGGAGGCTCCAAGGGAAACCTAACCAATATAGGAGGCACCACCCTCCAAAAGGTAATAGGCTCGGTAATGACGATGAACTCCTTGCTCTTGTGCTTAAAGATGATAGACTCCTCAACACCCAATCACTCTCTAACAGATTTGGCATGGTGGAAGAGATGGGATTTGTGGAAAGCTACTTGGGGAGGCTAGAAATCAAGATCCTTATGATTGGAGTGGAAGATCTTGACCTCAACACAAGGGTAGGTGGTTGTCTCTCAGAAAATCTGATAGGATAGGTATGGAATAGTTCTAAGTGCTTCTCTTTCGAGTAGGTGGTGGTGAAGGGGTATATATAGGCATCCCCCCAAATCCAACCGTTACACACAAAATGACCAACTCGGTGACACCGATGTGTTAATCTCGGTGGTACCAAAGTGACCAAAAGGTGGCAACTTTTGAATCTCGGTGAGACCGATATAGGAAACTCGGTTGCACCGATAAGGTGACCAACGGTCAGATTTCCAGTCTCGGTGACGCTGATCCAATATTCTCGATGGGACCAAAAATGTGGATTTGCATAACTGAAAGTTGGCAACCTAAAATCGGTGGCACCAGTATGGAATCGGTTGCACCAAAGTGGCTAGGGTTTGGCTTGAGTCTGTCTAGGTTCTGGAATTGGTGGCACCGGTATGGGAAAGTTGGTTGCATCAATTTTGAGTGTTAGGTATAGAACATACTTTGGTGGGAGAGTTTGTGGATGTTTATGGCGACTATCACTTGTGCACATTTGAGCATATTGTTCACCAACAAAACCTTACCCTCTTTTAATAGTATTGGCTTTCCTATGGACTCAAAGTGATTTCTCACAAATATAAAATGTAGAGTCCTCTTGCTTGAAGCTTGGCCAACATATTTCCTTGCATCTTGGGGTTTCTTGACAATCTCCTTTTGCCAATCCTAACATTGAACATTTCCTGAAATATACTTGGTGGAAACATTAGTTCAATGACTTATATGTTGTTATTAATTACCAAAACCACCAAGGGAGCAAAAGTTGGAATACACTAGGTATAATGCAAGAACAAAATATGAATTGGTTTAATACAGTACTTATAGTAGTGATTTATTTTTCTTATACTAACGGATCTCACAAAGGTTTTGTTGTGTTTTGTGTGATTGAAGTTTGCAAGTTTTGGGTTATCTTATGATGGATGAAGGAAGGATGGAAGAGCCTAAGCTTGGGGATGCCCCGGAATCCCAAGCTATTATCCAAAAATGAGCAACCAACTAATCTTGGGGATGCCCCCGAGTGGCATCCCTGCTTTCTTCCAACGATCATCGGTATTTTACGCAAAACTATATTTTTATTCGTCACATGATATGTGTTTTGCTCAGAGTGTCTTGTATGATATGAGTCTTTGCTTGTTTTATTTTGTGTTTTAATTTTTGATCCCTTTATGGACACACCTATTTGAGAGAGCCAAAATTATGTCATGACTTTTTAGAATTGCTCTCTATGCCTCACTTAAATTTTTTATGAGCAATGGACTTGCTCTAGTGCTTCACTTATATCTTTTTGAGCATGGCGTGCTTAGTATTTTTGAAGAAATGCTCTCTTACTTAACTTAGATTTATTTGAGAGTTAGTAAAATTTTCAAGAAATTCTCTCTTGCTTCACTTAAATTATTTTGAGAGAAGAAGAAAAATTATGCTCTTGATCTTCACTTATATATGTTTGAGCTTATGAAAAGCAACACATGAAAATTAGTTCCAAAGTGATAGATATCCAAGAAGGTTATAATAAAAACTTTCATGAAGATCATTGTACAAAATAAACTTGATTCTTAGTAATAGTTTTGAGATATGATGATATGATATGTGAGTTATGTTGATGAGTAATTATGCTTTAGTAAGAATATTGGTGTTAAGGTTTGTGATTCCCTATGCAAGTACGAAAGTCAATAGTCATGCAATGAATTATATCCTACTTGTGGTGCATTATTCGGTGTTATTTATGCTTAATGCTTGCTTATGAGATTATCCGTTTCTTGGTTGGTCGCTTCTCAATCTTTTGCTAGCCTTCATTTTGCACCAAGTATGAGCTCTACTTATGCATCCGAATCCTTAAACCCAGCTTTTGCCACATGAGTCCACTATACCTACCTATATGCGGTATTTCCGTGCCGTTCTAAGTAAATTTGTATGTGCCATCTCTAATTTTCAAAATAAACTTCTCTTTTGTGTGTTTGTTTCGCTCGCGGAGCGATGAGGGGTGGCTAATATTTTCCATGCTTGATGTGTTATTCTCATGATGAGTGTTTATTCACTTGACATTGCACGAGAGTAAGGCAAAGGTATTAGGGATGCCCAGTCCTGAAATGCAAAAAAATGAATTTACTTTATGTTGTCAAATAATAAATTGCTTGGAAAGTGAAAGTATGATGGAAAAAGTAATAAACTTTATTTTCTGTCTGGGAACCACCTATGATATATCTCTAAGTCGTTTTCGTTGGTGGGATGGATACACCTCCCAAAATGTTTTTATCTCTAAGTTTTTCACTTTGAGCTCTGGCACCTCTACATATCCCTACTTCCCTCTGCGAAGGGCCTTTCTTTTACTTTATGCAATTTTTATTTTTGTGTTTGAGTCTCCATCTTCTCTTACCAAAGAACCAACTAGGAGGCAATATGATTGTACTTAATATTTGAGCATGATGGGCTAGGGATAACTTATTTTAGCATTGATATTTTGAAAGACATGGTTGCTTGTTGATATGCTTGAGTATCTAAATTATTATGTCAAAACTAGACTATTGCTTTGAACAACTAAAAGTCCAAATGCCCATGCTATAAGGAAAAGAATATGATATAACATGTTAGGCAGCATTCCACATCAAAAATTCTGTTTTATCGCTTACCTACTCGAGGACGAGTAGGAGTTAAGCTTGGGGATGCTGATATGTCTCCAATGTATCTATAATTTTTGATTGTTCCATGCTGTTATATTATCAATCTTGGATGTTTTATAATCATTTTATAGTCATTTTATGTCATTTTTTGGTACTATCCTATTAACATAGTGCCAAGTGCCAGTTGTTGTTTTTTCCATGTTTTTTACATCACAGAAAATCAATACCAGACGAAGCCCAAATGCCGTGAAACTTCACGATGATTTTTTATGGGCCAGAAGGAACACAACGGGCCCTGGCTGCGCCTGGGGGTGCCCCGAGGGAGGCACAACCCACCAGGGTGCGCTAGGAGGCCCAGGCGTGCCCTGGTGGGTTGTGCCCACCTTGGGTGCCCCACGGACCGCCTCTTTGCTCTATAAATACCCCAATATCCCAGAAACCCTAGGGGGAGCGACACAATATTCATCCAGCCGCCGTAGAGTCCAGAACCACCAGATTCAATCTAGACACCATCTCGGATGGGGTTCACCACCTCCATTGGTGCCTCTCCGATGATGCGTGAGTAGTTCTTTGTAGACCTTAGGGTCCGTAGTTAGTAGCTAGATGGATTTCTCTCTCTCTCTCTGAATTCTCAATACAATGGTCTCTTGGAGATCCCTATGATGTAACTCTTTTGCAGTGTGTTTGTTGGGATCGATGAACTTTGAGTTTATGATCAGATCTATCTTTTTATATCCATGAAAGTTATTTGAGTTTCTTTGATATCTTATATGCATGATTTCTTATAGCCTCATATTTCTTATCCGATATTTGGGTTTTGTTTGGCCAACTTGATCTATTTATCTTGCAATGGGAAGAGGTGCTTTGTAGTGGGTTCGATCTTACGGTGCTTGATCCCAGTGACAGAAAGGGAAACGACACGTATGTATCATTGCTACTAAGGATAAAACGATGGGGTCTATCTCTACATAGATAGATCTTGTCTACATCATGTCATCGTTCTTACTGCATTACTCCATTTCTCCATGAACTTAATACACTAGATGCATGCTGGATATCGGTCGATGTGTGGAGTAATAGTAGTAGATGCAGGCAGGAGTCGGTCTACTAATCTTGGACGTGATGCCTATGTAATGATCATTGCCTGGATATCGTCATGAGTATTTGAAGTTCTATCAATTGCCCAACAGTAATTTGTTCACCCATCGTTTGCTATTTTTCTCGAGAGAAGCCACTAGTGAAACTTACTGCCCCCGGTTCTCTTTCTCATATTATTTGCCTTTGCGATATAATTTTCTCTTGCATTTATTTTCAGATGTATTAAACCAAAAATACAAAAATAACTTGCTGCACTTTATTTTATTTGGCGTTCGATCTATCATCATCTACAAATCTTTGTCCTGTCCATGTGCCTTTCTGGCGCCGTTACCCGAAAGGGATTGACAACCCCTTTAACACGTAGGGTTGCGAGTATTTGTTATTTGTGTGCAGGGGTTGTTTACGTTGTGTTGCTTGGTTCTCCTACTGATTCGATAACCTTGGTTTCATATATGAGGGAAATACTCACCACCACAATGCTGCATCATCCCTTCCTCTTTGGGGAAATACCGACGTAGCTTCAAGCGACATCAGAGACCCGAGCGTCATGCCCCCACATGTCAGTCCGTAGTCGTAGAGGCTTCTCCTCAGCTGTTCCCAACAAGCCAAGGAAGAAATAGTAGATGTGGGACGTAATCTTATCTTGACGCACTAACACCCCATGGTCAGATTGAAGCCTAAGAATGGAGCATTTGCGCTTGTGACCATTGGCATACGCGTGGAAATAGCCCATGTTAGCGTCGCCCTTCGTAACCCGCAATACACCACCCCTACGGCGCCAATACTCCTATTCTTCCCTTAGGATGGATAGCACTTGATTTTCAAGTGCGTAGCGGTTATCCCACTCAGCCTCTAAAAAAACTCTGGAGTCTGCTTGGGCATCAAGGTATTTGATTTCCTTGATAAGGGCTTCCGTAGCCTGTTTCATCTCGCTATCGTAGTTGGCACCCCATCCACGGCAGAAGGATCGCAGCACACCCACCGCCGCAATCCAGAGGTCCAGGCAACCTTGACAACCAGATGAGGCGATCACTTGCTTGCAGCGTGCGATAACTAGAGGAATAAATCCCTCAACCTCAAACCAGCCGGTTTCAAAGTAGAAACGAGTGTTGCGCAACATCACAAACATCATTATTACAACCCAGAAGGAGGCCACCAGAGTGGCCGTTAGAAGGGACCCAGCCCTAGGAGAAGTGCTGTAGGGGGTCGACCGCCGCAAGATCTCTAAACGTAAAGTCAGCTTTAATCGTCTCCTGCAACGCTACCATGTCAATTTGCTCACGTGCCATATACTCTATGAGCAAAGAACGACGACGAGTGTGCCCACATCCCCTAATATTCCAAAAAGGCACCTCATCTAGATAATATGATTTCTAAGGCGGACCCCCTGGAGGTCACCACTTTTTCCACTCTTTTTTGGTCGGGGCATGGCTGATAGAGGGAGCTGCATCTGCCTCCCTGGCTTCTGCAACTCCACCTGACAACGGGGTGACCGAACTCCCAAGAGCAGCCCCAACTGCAGCCTGTGTCGGTTCAGCCCTGAAAACTGCCACATTGGCCTTGGCCGCCGCTGCAGCCTCAGTGAGTGTGGCTTGGACATCCTCACGCGCACGAATCATGGATATGATCTTACCACTCTCCGGGTCTACATCGATACCTCTATCGACAAGAATCGACACCAACTGCGGGTCCGTGAATGCATTAAAAATCATGTAGAAGGGAGGGGCGTTACCTGAAGTTTCTAGATTCTTGTCCACGAGACGAAGATGAGCGCCCTCTAGAGAAAAGAGGTCTCCCGGCGCCACCTTGGATCTTGCACTTGGGCCTCGTTGCGCCACCGGAGTAGCCTTGGAGCACCTCGCCTTGGCGGACGCCCTCGCCAAGTCGAGGGCCGCCTGCAGATCGCCCGCTGCTGGGGCCATCGTAGACGGAAGGGACAAAACTGCGGGGTTGGCCGAAGGCTTCCTTCCCGCCGTCTTCTTGGGGGCACGCCTAGAGCCATTTGAGCTGCGCTGGCTCGACTAGGGGGGGGGGGGGAGAAGGGGTGGCTCATTGAGCAGACAACCCGCATCTAGGCCCCGAAGCCCTGGCGAGGTGTCAAGACCACGATCCTAAGCCATACGAATCCAGCCTGTAACATGTCACACCACTTTGCGGCCTCACGCACGGTAACCCACGGTTGTCGCCTTACCTTGGTCGGGACCGTTTGCGCCTTTTGGCTCACGGATATGAACATGTAACTAGCATTCACACGTCAAAGAACCCGGGTCGACATGACTAGATATAGACCCAAGTGGCACAACCGTACAGGGATAGGCATACATAACCCAACAATGCAGGTGTCAGTCATCAGCGTGTGTAGACGAGTCATAGCAAGCTACAAGGATTCCATTATGCCATGGGACATAAATGTCATCACTGCACGTAGACGAGTCATAGCAGGCTACAGGGACTCCATTACACTGGGAGACATTTCCCCGAAGGGACAGACATAGCAGCAAAGAAGGATACACGCCAGTCAATCAATGTGTCCGGAGCAGTAGCAAGCTATGATGGCTCGGTGGAAGCACAAAGAGGCATTTGCCCATGAAGAAGGCTACTAAAGGCACACAACTAGGTGTCGAATCCCACATATACCAATGCATTTCCATCATACACGCACTATGCACGATATGCGTAGATACAACATGGCATCACAACAAAACTCTGCAACATAACATTTATTTAGGAGGCTCCGAGGAGCAAACATAGTATAATGTTACAAGTAGGAGGGGTCACATGACCCAACATTCAGAGCATACAAACAACAAGTGAAAGTTACATGTCTGAGTATAGACATGTACAAAAGCGGCTAGAAGAGCTTGAAAAGCTACAACGACCCTACCATAGGAGCTAGACTTCTGTCTGGGTTGCTAAGCTAATCCGTCGATGTCAACATTAGAAGAAACATAACTGAACAATGTCTATCTCTGCAAAAATGTAAATAACCAACAGTGTGTAGGAAGCTACTCAGCAAGTCTTACATCAGAACTATCTACATATGCATCATATATCAATGAACGGGATTGTGGGGTTTACTGAAAAATGCCACCTTTGACCTTTGTCTATCCTAGACTTCGACAAAGTATACAACATATCGCTACTCTCTCATCTCCCTACGAGAGAGCACACACGAGTCCACATGTTCACCATCTCAATACTCCACAATGGATCCTCTCCCGTCTTCCTACGACAAGCCATCCATAGCACTCACACTTGTTTGGTGCATTTTAGAGTATCCACTTAAAGTTGTCTATGAACAATGCAATTATCCAAGTAGTCCATATCTATGGATGCGGCTATTCGAATAGATAAATTACCCTGCAGGGGTGTACTTCATCACACATGCTCCCGCCACTTACCGCCAAGTGCACGTAAAAAGGCACCTCGACAACCTTCAAGCGGAAGCCCAGCGAGGGATTCAACCACGGACGTTAACCTTCAACGACTCTAGCCCAAGGCAGTCGCCTAACTGAGTTGGTCACCACAATCAAGAATCCGGCCGTGGTTCGAGATTCGGACTCAAAAGTTGTGTATAGGGCCCCAAGCCAGTCCCGGTTGGGCCGTTCATTCACTTCACATGCCCGGCCACATCCTATCAATGTTTTGAACTAGCATGACTCCTTGGCAGAGAACAGGTTAGGTTAATAGGCCGAGAGAGCTCGAGTTACCGGAGCCCATTGTGTGGTAGTAACTAGTCTTGGAACACAAACACGGAACTCAATTCCTATGAGCGGCTTTAATGGGACAACCCACCATGTACTCCTACATGGCCTCTCATCACTACCTTTACCAAAACCGATTCATCACATAACACTCATCATCACGACACATCCATTTCACTCAGATTCTTCGCCCAGATAAATCAGACCTGACACAACTCTAAGCATAGCAAGCATAACAGGGTAATAGCACAACATGGCTCAAGCATCTACTAGGTATGCTAGGTTGCTTGGTTTAGCTATTTACTATGACAATGACAGGTGGGTACATCTACCGCAACACAATTAGCATTTGAATCACGTTGTCCTAATGCATTGAAGTGAGAGCACGAGTGAGAGAGTGGGATTGTATCGAATATGCTCAAGGGGGGGGGTTGCTTGCCTGTTTATCGGAAGAACTGAGCTGTTCTTCGATGTCATCGATAACTATGTCTCGCCAGTCTATCGACAAGGACAAAGAAGGTACAAATTAAGTGCAACAAATGCTTCACAATGATGCATGATAATGGCATGGCAATATGTTGCTGGTTTGAGCTAATGCATCTATCAACATGTTAAATGAAGATGGTTTGAACCCAAGGTTCAAAATCAACTCCATGTGCGGGGTTACATAACGTGTTTTAAAAAAATGTCCAAGTTCTCCTATTTAGGTTGCTCTAACATGCATGAAAATGCCACCATTAGATTCATTGATTTTTTCTGATAATTTTTAATATATCAAATATTTTAATCTGACTTACAGATTATTTTCTATGATTTTTTTGAAGTTTATATGATTTTCTGGAATTTCTTGAATTATTTGAAATCTAGAAATTCATTAACTACATTAGCATGACGTTATCATGATGTCAGCCAGTCATAGCTGCAGGTCAGGTCAAATCTGACCTATGGGCCCTACATTTATTTGACTCAGTGTGTAATCTGGTTTTAATTAGCTAAACAGTGGTTAACTAGGGTGTGTGGGCCCACCTGTCAGTGGTTGTGGGAGTTAATTAGTGCCTAATAATTGGGCCACATCGGCCGACCGGAGGGATGTCGCCGGCGACCACCCGAGACGGTGAAGGCTCGTCGGCAAACCCCTCCCGGCGACCAAATGATGCGCGGATGGCATCATTCGAACCCCCTGGGACATGCGCATCCACTAGGCGCAGCGGGAGCATCGCGGGGCGATCGAAGGTGGCCGACGATGAGGTCCGACTCTGGCAACAGCTCGGGCTCGAGCGGTGCAGTGGCTACATGACATGGGAGAGAACGGGGTGGGGGGTGGGGTGGGGGGGGGGGCGAGGGAAAATGATCACGGGCTCACGGCGAGGCGGATGGAGTCGACGACGAGCTTGGGGAAGCGGGATGACAGTGAATCGTTGAGGGCGAGCTCTGTTGGGCGGGGATGGAAATGACGACAGGGACGATGGCGCGGAGCCTCTGGACTCAATTCCTTTGGCTTGGAGGTGAGGAAGGGCACGACGGAGATTCTCTTAATGTCGGGGACGCGAGGGGAGCAGAGTGGCCGTGGGGCTGCGAGCGACGATGACGGCGGCTCGGGCATAGGAGAGGGGAGAGAGCAGGGGAAGAGGATGAGCTCGGGGGAGGAAGAGGCATGCATGGGAGGGGGTGCTCGATGTCCATACACTACAGGAATCAGACAATTTGCCGTCTGCCATCCCGGACGCAAAGGCATGAATCCAGGACGACAAAGGCTTTGCCGTCAGCCAGCAGACGACCAATCGTCCTGCTGAATAAGCCACGGTAAAGGGCGCTTTGCCATCCGCTGGCGGACGACAAAGACCTTTGAATCTTTGCCGTCTGCCACCAGACGGCAAAGGGCCTGGACGACACACGTGGCAACTTAGCTCCGTTAGGGGGCTTAACGACGTGCTTTTCCCTACGTTGGTAGACGACAAAGACCTTAGGTCTTGGCCGTATGCCAGCGGACAGCAACACACCTTTTATTTTGCTGGCCTAGGTTGGTTCTTTGCCGTCCGCTAGCAGACGAGAAAGACCTAAGGTTCTTTGCTGTCTGCCAGCAGACGGCAAAGAACCAACATAGGCCAGCCCCATGTTGCACAGGTAGCTGCCACGTGGCAGCTTTGCCGTCCGTTGGCAGAAGGCAAATACCTTTGCCGTCTGCCAGCAGACGGCAAAGTTGCTATATAGCCCCTGTTTTTTCTGTTTTTCTTAAAATCATTTAATTTGAAACATATATATCAAACAATATCACATATATCCAAGCATACCAACAATAAGTTGAAACAAGCATATACCAACAATAAGTTTCAACATACAAGTCCAACATATATAAAAGTTTCCAAGAACACACAATATGGTTTCCAACAACATATCCATACATACGTATCCAAAACAAGTTTTCCATAAACATAAAGGTAGCAGAAGTATGTAGCGACCCGACTCAAAATGAGTCAAGCCTCTGTGTGTTCTGTGCCATCCCTGGATCAGTATGCTGGCACACATAGTACATCAATGTATATATCAAAGTGCAATCACATGTAATAACGTAAAACTGATATATACCTTAAAATCTTAGTGGAAACAGTCAACGGGAGTGGAGTCCCAATAACACCAATGACAGGTTGAGTGTAGACCGTAACCCTAAATCGTACTCTTACCCGTCGTAGAGCTTCTCTACAACATAATACGTTGCAGCCGTGTAGGTCAGTACATTGAATGTACCGGCAAGATCACCATAGTAGAGAAGAAGATAAAAACTATTCTATATGCAGTAAGGCTTTGTGGCTCTGTGTCTGAGTTTTTGCATAAAAGCTGATTTTATTTTCTTTTCCTACAACAAAGGAATATCCGGAGTTTCACTATAGATTTACCTAACAAGACATGGTTCCCCCAACCGATGTCTTAGTGCCCACAAGGATCATAAGTTGCCCACAATTAATTATCAGTCTAGTGTTGAGAGTTCAAAGATAGATCCAAGTCTAGAGGCTCAAATTGTCCGTAACCGGGGACACGGCTAATCGATTAGGTTTAACTCTGCAGAGTGTTGTGTACTTTACCCACAAGATTCGTTCCCTCATGGTAATTCCTCGCACTGCTGGGTCTTTCAGAACAGGATGAACGAAACATGGTCTTCCAGAGTGTTTCCCTGACTACTGTCAGTGCCCATCCATTCCTAACGTCGACTACATCTCGTAGCACTGCCCAGCCAGAATTACAACAAAGATCAACCAAGCCAGAACCCATAATGACTTGTGGCTACACAGGTAATCTTTCGGGCATGAAGTATTCATCCGTCTCGTTGAGTCTGGGTGAAGCTTTCCGCAAGATGTCATGGCGCTTCTCCATGCATCCCGACCATCCACTGGTTACTCCAGGGATGCCCAATCAGCCATCCTTCACCCAGTAGTGTGTATTGAAAACTTGTTTCTCGAGTCTTGAAGTCTTAAGGTCTTGAAGATGCAGGACTTGAAGATGCCCTCATGAAGTGGTCATCTTGACGTAGAGTCCTCCTTCTCACACCACTCACGAACACTCATACCAAACCCCGTCTAATTTAGCATAGCATAAAAATAACTAACGTTCCCGGGGCTTTAGTAACAAGTGGTGGGTTCCTACCTCATGCATTCTACTCAACTACAAGAATTTCAGTAACACTACTAGAGGGATTTGTTGAATGATATCACTACATGCAATAAAACATAGGTATGAAATGGATGGTCAAAGTGAACTTGCATGTACTGTTGATGAAGAATAATATCGCTCTCAGAAATAACTTGATATACTATTTGTCACTCTCCGATGAAAATCTATATAATCAAAAATTGCATTCATATAAGCAATCATATTAGTAGTCAATACTAACAATCAACAAAAAGTAACACAAAACCAAAACCAACAAGGTTGTGATGAAGGAAATACTTAAGACAAAATTCAAAACAACAATGTTTCATCAACACAACTAAGGTTGGTTTTCTCTACAAATAAATCCTATTTTCCACAAGTAAAACACAAAACAAACACAAAGCAATATAACAAAATCATTTTAGTAAATATTTTACTAGCAAAAGAATTACTTTTGAAGAACAATTATGAATTATGAAAAACAACACACTAAACACCATAAGTTTACAACAAGTAAAAGCAATAAAATTTTAAAATAACAGAAAACAAAATATATACAAACTAAGTTAACAGAAAGTAAAACTTATAAAACAATTTTAAAATAATAATTTCAAATAAGAAATCAAACTAGCAAAAGGAAATCAATTACAAGTTATAATGAAACTAGAATTGATTTCATGCTATAAAACTAATAAATGACATAAAAATAAACTTGGTTGAATTACTACTGCTAACTAACATAAAACAAAGTAAAACTTGTCAAGTAATATAAAAAAGATAAATTTAAACAATTTAAAACAAAAGAACTAGAATTAAACCTAACAAGAACTAAAACAGAACCTGTTTTGTTAAAAATACTAATTTAAATTATTCTAAAAATTCCCAAATTCTTCCTACTCACAACTAATGTGACTAGTGACAAGTAACAAAAAGAATCAACTCAAAATAAATTTTTAAACTCAAGATATTCAGAAAATAAGATTTGAATCAAATATGTTCGAATTAAATTTTAAATTATTCAAATATGGTCAAACTTTATATCTACAGAAACTACATAAATTATTTGACACAATTCAAAAAGAATCAAAGTAAAACAATTGAAAACATAAAAGATATGAAGAAAACAAATTCAGAAACTGTTCTGTTTTTAAAACAAAAATAGAAAAATGGAAAATCTAACTAACGGACAGGGGTGCTACGTGGCTCTCTCTGATTGGCTTAAGGTGTGTGCGCGTGGGTGCTAACAAGCGGATGGCCGGTATTAAAAAACACTTCGGCTAATCTAAACTGAGGAAAAGAACCGACCGGTTCATTTAAAATCAACCGAAGGGGTACCGTATTCTAATCGTGACCGTTCAACGAGATCGGACGGAGGGGAGGGTTCACCAAGGTGGGGGTCAACTCCGGCAAGGTCGTCGTCGACGGCAGGGGCTCGGCTCGATGCGGGCAGCGTCTCCGATGGTCCTCCGGCGACGGCGTTTGCTCCGTTCGATGCCGGCGAGGACGGCGACGAGGTAGGTGGCGTCAGCGGGGCTCGGGGGCGACGATGGCGACGACGGTGAGCTCGAAGGTGACGGCGGCGCTCGGGTGTTGATGGGGAGAGGGGCTCTGGTGGGTGCGGGGCTCAGGTGAGTGGATGGGGAGGTGCGGGTGAGCGAGGCCGAGCGGATGGGGGTGAGTGCAGTGGCTCGAGAGGTCGGAAGCGAGCAGTGGGTCGGCAATGGCACGACGGTGGTCGAGAGGTCCGGCGAGCGATTGCAGCGAGGGCAGCGCATGGGCGGTGGGGTTTTGGAGGGGGAACGGGTCGAGGGCGAGCTCCTGTATTTATAGGCAGCCTCGGTTGTCGTAGAAAGGAAAGGGAGGGAGATCCGGGATCCGGTGGTCGCCGGCGTTGGAAAGGAAGGAGGGAGGGAGGAGATGACCGCGACGTTTGCGCTGGCGGTCGGTGGGGTCCACTATCAGCGAGAGAGAGGGAGAGAGGGTGGCGTCGGTGGCCGGTTCGAAGGAGGTGGGCCGCGGTGGGCTTTCCAAATATAAAAGATTTTCCTTTTATAGAATAAAGAGAATGGAAACTATCTTTATGGTAATAGATACATCTCGAAAAATGAAGATTTATATATTAAAATGACCAGGGAAATTAATGCAATTTAATGAACATTTTTCCACGGCCAAAATAAATACTTTTTAAAGAAAATTATTTTTAGAAAATGCCTAAATTGATTTTAATTCCTTTTGCAAATAATTTTTCAGATAACCCCCTGAGTTTTATGGTTCAAATACTTCACAAAAAATAACCCTGGTGTGGAGTTTCATATTGCCCCTCTCAATTTTTTGTCAAGGGTTTGAATTCTTTCAAACTTTAAAATTGGAAATCAAATATGAAAAGAACTCCATATCATAAAATTTCAAATATTTTTCAAATTCACTTTCCGAATTCCTTGTTTATGAAGAAGTCATGTTATCTTCTCTCACTGATTTGAATTGGAATTGAATTTGAAATCAAATCACAAAAGGGGAAAGTCATGTCATTCCCTCTCATTCAAAAGTTTTCAAAAAGTTTCAAATTTCACTCAATGCAATCACTGAAGTAAACAAACACTCATTCTAATATTTATTATAACATTCCAAAATTTGGGATGTTACAAACCTACCACACTTAAAATGAATCTCGTCCTCGAGATTCAAAAGGGCTAGAAAGAATAGGTTAGGGTTTGGGGTCTTCTAACAAATCCATTGACCAAGAAGGTGTGGGGTCTACCACACTTAAAAGGGGAGTTACTCGTCCTTCAAAAGTCATGGCAGTCCTCTAGGTGCATTTGTCTGTTCTAATTCTTTACGATAGCTCCTTCAGTGATGCTCTTCCGTTATATCAAAATCTTGTGTTCTCATAACAAAATGCACTTTCTCCAATACTGGGTCTTCTTAACTGATAAGTCTCGCGATCATTCTAAATAACTTATCGAATATCTCATGGTGGTCTACCATTTGTGGTTATCCTGCAATGAAATGGGTCTTGGCTTCATTCCTCACCGTAAGATTCCTACGTGTGACGGCAACTGTCATGTACAAGGGGTTTTCCTTACCATTCTAAGGCTTAAACAAAAAGCTTCAAAGAACGTCGTCTCTTTACTATGGGCAAGTCACTCAGATTTACCATTCCGAATAGCAAGGGAAATGATAAGAGTAAGTCATCATGGTGATCAATGCATGCCGCACTGAAATCGTTACCTTGTATAAGGTTTAGTTAATCTCGCATTCTAACACTTGGGCTTCCTCACAAACATTGCAGAAATTTCTCTTGTCAATGAACGAAGTTCGGATAAATCCATTGATTCTGCAAGCTGAGCAAAAACATCTATCGTTTCTTCACATCTCTCAGGCTTTTGGATACTCCTAAGGAAACGTTTGCTGATCAAATCACAACTTCTTGCTTCATGATCTTTGGGCAACCTTCATGAAACTGTGATATCCATCCTTGATACACATTCTATCATTTGAATATGTTTTCCTTTCCATTGGTCTGTTTACCAATAACAGTTTTGGTTCATCATATTCAAAATCCAAGGTATACTTAGTTGGATAGGGTTCCACATTCTTTTCACCTGTAATCAGTTATCCAAACTCCTTAACCGGAATGGTACCTCTGGTTACTACCACACTTAAAATGAGATGCACACATGTCCTCATAGACCATATTTTCTCATATCCTCGAAAATGGGCAGAGATCTTTGTTCATAGAGTAACAACTCATATAATTCAACATGACATCATAAATTCCATTGACTCATGAATTTAGTACAAATTCTGAGAATTCCGTTACAAACTAATCTCATGAAAACAAGAGTGCTTCATGATACAGTTATTGCCATCTTAACTACTCCATTCTAGCTTTCTTCTCGTATTTCAGTCCTTTGTCACATCCTCAATCACTTCTTAAAGCTCCTAAAAGTACTTTATTACAAATGCTGCCATCCACATAGTTTGGCATGGTCCAGCATCACTCCCAACTTTATTTCATTTATTCCCCTTGGAGATATTTTAGTACCACTGGAACTTTGAGATGTGCTCCTTGAAATCATCCATATTTTTCTTGATCAAGGTGGACACGAGCTTCATCTCCATCATCTCCGTATGTACCTCATGCAGGTATTCCTGAGTATGACGGAGTCTTGCTTCAAGTATTTCTCCAATCCGACATATGGCTTCCATGGCAGCATCTCGAACAGCATCAAAGAAAGTTGCTCGTGGTACATGAGATATGTAAAAGTATTGTCCCATAGTCTTTGGGCAAACTCCTTTCACACGGTGGAGGTGTATCTCCACATACCAGAGTTCCACTCCATTTTCCATGAATGGGTAGCCCTTGTAGACTGCATCTCCTTCAAGATGGATGTGCTTCATCATATCCTTCAGGATACTTGGGTAATCATGATCACTAGTCAGGGTCATGGTCGTCTCGGGGCCCTTGATAAAAGACTCATAAAGGGTGGTCATCTGCAGGTGTCAGAAAAGGGTACTCAAAATTAACATATGTTCCTTCTTGGGTAAGCATCCATATCATCCAAACCAAGATTCTAATTCACTTCCCAACATCTTAGAGAGTATTGTCATCCATAAAACAGATTGAGTTATCCATTTACCATATTCCATTATATTCCTTGTACTTTAACAAAATCCCAGTTTATGCATCAACAACTCCTTTTCATCCATGTTTTGAATCCATACTTCTACCTCCAGATGGGTCATTGGTCCAGAGAATTCAAGTCCATCTTCATTCACCGACGATTGGGTTTAAGGGTTTTTGGGGATGGGGTGGGTAAGAGAGAAGGGATACAAACAACTCAAAGACACAAAACATCAAACTCAAGTCCACACATTCATAAAGTTCAATCAAACTATAGTATCGCCACCCACATAAGGTTGGTACGGTCACTCAAATCGTAAAAACGTTTATCCTTATTCTCTCATGGTGGGGCTACTACTAAGCTAGTCTATTTCATGTCTTCATCTTTAGTGGGCTTGTTCTGGTCATGCTTGATATTGTCAAGTTCTTCTACCAGATTTTCCCTGTTGATGCGGAGTTTCCGGCGTCGTCCTTGTAGTTCCAGGAGTTGGTTCTTGAGCTTTTGAATTTCAACGTCTCTAGCATGAGCCATGGCCTGACTATTCTTCAAGTCTTGACGAAGCTTCTGAATCTCGGGATCATGTTTCTTCAGATTGACTACCTTCAGCTTCTCAACCTTGAGGCTCTCACAAAGTGCTTCGTTCTCAAATAACTCTGAGAGAAGGTCCATTTGAAGGTTCTTGATGTAGCGCTCCAGTTCTTGATTGTACACAAGTACGGGTGAAAATTTCATCTTCTGTTCGTCAGTCAGGTCGATGAGTGCTCCATCAGGATTCTGCCATCCAAGCCTTCCTAAGTAGTGGTTGCACAATTCAGCACGATGATGATAGCTCAAACGTGCAATGGCATCATGGACAGCAGTGTTCATGCCCATCTCACATCATGGCTCAATGTGCCATAGTTGATGTCTTCAGTCTTGGGGTCTTCTTCACGTCCAAAAACTTTAGTTTTGATGCCCCAGAATCCAGACTTCCTCTTAGTCGCCTTGATCTCAGGTATCAGCAACTTCACCATCTGCACTAGATCCATGAGGAATGAGCCTCCGAGAACATGTTCATAGTCCTCTCTTTTGTTCAGGGTGTAGTTCTCCATCTATAGTTTGAAACAGCGAGGGTTCAGTAAAAGAATTTAGAAGTTACGGGAGTAGTGAAAACAAAAGTTGTTCCTATCAAGGTCTTCCTATTTCTAATCCATTTCCTAGGGTCACGTCCTACAGGCAACATGTGCTCTGATACCATTTCTCTAGCGACCCGACTCAAAACGAGTCAAGCCTCTGTATGTTCTGTGCCATCCCTGGATCAGTATGCTAGCAGACACAGTACACCAATGTATATATCAAAGTGCAATCACATGTAATAACGTAAAACTAATATATACCTTAAAATCTCAACGGAAACAGTCAACGGGAGTGGAGTCCCAATGACACCAACGGCAGGTTGAGTGTAGACCGTAACCCTGAATCGTACTCTTACCCGTCATAGAGCTTCTCTACAACATAAGACGTTGCAGCCATGTAGGTCAGTACATTGAATGTATCGAAAAGATCACCATAGTAGAGCTGAAAAAACTATTCTATATGCAGTAAGGCTATGTGGCTCTGTGTCTGAGTTTTTGCATAAAAGCTGATTTTATTTTCTTTTCCTACAACAAAGGAATATCTGGAGATTCACTATAGAGTTACCTAACAAGACATGGTTCCGCCAACCGATGTCTTAATGCCCACAAGCATCATAAGTTGCCCACAATTAATTATCAGTCCAGTGTTGAGAGTTCAGAGATAGATCCAAGTCCAGAGGCTCAAATTGTCCATAACTGAGGACACGACTAATCGATTAGGTTTAACTCTGTAGAGTGTTGTGTACTTTACCCACAAGATTCGTTCCCTCGTGGTAATTCCTCGCATTGCCGGGTGTTTGAGAACAGGACGAACGAAACATGGTCTTTCAGAGTGTTTCCCTGACTACTGTTAGTGCCCATCCACTCCTAACGTCGACTACATCTCGTAGCACTACCCAGCCAGAGTCACAACAAAGATCAACCAAGCCAGAGCCCATAATGACTTGTGGTTACACAGGTAAGCTTCCGGGCATGAAGTATTTCATCCGTCTGTTTGAGTCTAGGTGAAGGTTTCCGCAAGATGTCATGACGCTTCTCCATGCATCCCGGCCATCCACTGGTTACTCCAGGGATGCTCAATCAACCATCCTTCACCCAGTAGTGTGTATTGAAAACTTGTTTCTCGAGTCTCGAAGTCCTGAGGTCTTGAAGATGCAGGACTTGAAGATGCCTTCATGAAGTTGTCATCTTGACGTAGAGTCCTCCTTCTCACACCACTCAAGAACACTCATACCAAACCCCGTCTACTTTAGCATAGCATAAAAATAACTAACGTTCCCAGGGCTTTAGTAACAAGTGGTGGGTTCCTACCTCATGCATTCTACTCAACTACAAGAATTTCAATAACACTACTGGAGGTATTTGTTGAATGATATCACTACATGCAATAAAACATAGGTATGAAATAGATGGTCAAAGTGAACTTGCCTGTACTGTTGATGAAGAATAATATCACTCTCAGAAATAACTTGATATACTATTCATCACTGTCCAATGAAAATCTATATAATCAAACATTGCATTCATATAAGAAATCATACTAGCAATCAATACTAACAATCAACGAAAAGTAACACAAAACCAAAACCAACAAGGTTGTGATGAAGGAAATACTTAAGACAAAACTCAAAACAACAAAGTTTCATCAACACAACTAAGGTTGGTTTTCTCTACAAATAAATCATATTTTCCAAAATTAAAACATAAAACAAAAACAAAGCAAATATAACAAAATTATTTTATTAAATATTTTACTAGCAAAAGAATTACTTTTGAAGAACAATTATGAATTATGAAAAACAACACACTAAACACCATAAGTTTACAACAAGTAAAAGCAAAAAAATGTTAAAATAACAGAAAACAAAATATATAAAAACTAAGTCAACAGAAAGTAAAACTTAAATTTTTTTTTAAAAAAACAATTTAAAATAAGAAATCAAACTAGCAAATGGAAATCAATTACAAGTTATAATGAAACTAGAATTAATTTCATGCTATAAAAATAATAAATGACATAAAAATAAACTTGGTTAAATTACTACTTCTAACTAACAGGAAACAAAGTAAAACTTGTCAATTAATATAAAAGAAAATAAATTGAAACAATTTAAAACAAAAGAACTAGAATTAAACCTAACAAGAACTAAACCAGAATCTGTTTTGTCAAAAATACTAAGTTTAATTATTCTAAAAATTCCCAAATTCTTTCTACTGATAACTAAGGTGAGTAGTGACAAGTAGCAAAAAGAATCAACTCAAAATAAAATTTTAAACTCAAGATATTCAGAAAATAAGATTTGAATCAAATCTGTTTGAATTAAATTTTAAATTATTCAAATATGGTCATACTTTATATCTACAGAAACTACCTAAAATTTCTGACACAATCCAAAAAGAATCAAATTAAAACAATTAAAAACATAAAAGATATGAAGAAAACAAAATCAGAAACTGTTCTGTTTTTAAAACAAAAACAGAAAAATGGAAAATTTAACTAACGGACAGGGGTGCTACGTGGTGCTCTCTGATTGTCTGAAGGTGTGTGCGCGTGGGTGCTAACGAGCGGATGGTCGGTACTAAAAAAACGCTTCGGCTAATCTAAACTGAGGAAAAGAACCGGCCGGTTCATTTAAAATCAACCAAAGGGGTACCCTATTCTAATCGTGACCGTTCAACGAGATCAGATGGAGGGGAGGGCTCACCGAGGTGGGGGTCAGCTCTGGCGAGGTCGTCGTCGACGGCAGGGGCTCGGCTCGATGCAGGCAGCGTCTCCGGTGGTCCTCCGGTGATGACGTTTCCTCCGTTTGATGCCGGCGAGGACGGCGACGAGGGAGGTGGCGTCAGCGGGGCTCGGGGGCGACGATGGCGACGACGATGAGCTCGGAGGTGGCAGCGGCGCTTGAGTGTCGACGGGGAGAGCGGCTCTGCTGGGTGAAGGGCTTGGGCGAGTGGATGGGGAGGTGCGGGTGAGCGAGGCCGAGCGGATGTGGGTGAGTGCGGTGGCTCGGGAGGTCGAAAGCGAGCAGTGGGTCGGCAATGGCGCGACGGTGGTCGAGAGCTCCGGCGAGCGATTGCAGCGAGGGCAGCGCACAGGCGGTGGGGTTTCGGAGGGGGAACGGGTCGAGGGTGAGCTCCTGTATTTATAGGCAGCCTCGATGGTCGTAGAAAGGACAGGGAGGAAGATCCGGGATCCGGTGGTCGCCGGCGTTGGAAAGGAAGGAGGGAGGCAGGAGATGACCGCGGTGATTGCGCTGGCGGTCGGTGGGGTCCACTGTCAGCGAGAGAGAGGGAGAGAGGGTGGCGTCGGTGGCCGGTTCGAAGGAGGTGGGCCGCGGTGGGCTTTCCAAATATAAAAGATTTTCCTTTTATAGAATAACAGAGAATGGAAACTATCTTTATGGTAATAAATACATTTCCAAAAATGAAGATTTATATATTGTAATTACCAGGGGAATTAATGAAATTTAATGATCATTTTTCCAAGGCCAATATAAATACTTTTAAAACAAATTTATTTTCAGAAAATGCCTAAATTGATTTTAATTCCTTTTGCAAATAATTTTTCAAATAACCCCCTGGGTTTTATGGTTCAAATACTTCACAAAAAATAACCCTGGTGTGGAGTGTCATATTGCTCCTCTCAATTTTTTGTCAAGGGTTTGAATTCTTTCAAACTTTAAAATTGGAAATCAAATATGAAAATAACTCCATATCATAAAATTTCAAATAGTTTTCAAATTCACTTTCCAAATTCCTTGTTTATGAAGAAGTCATGTTATCTTCTCTCACTGATTTGAATTGGAATTGAATTTGAAATCAAATCACAAAAGGGGAAAATTCATGTCATTCCCTCTCATTCAAAAGTTTTCAAAAGTTTGAAATTTCACTCAATTCAATCACTCAAGTAAACAAACACTCATTCTAATATTTATTATAACATTCCAAAATTTGGGATGTTACAAAGTAGAAGAGTACAGTCCATCAATGCACTCTTCCTCATCTATAGCAAATCTGCAAAGTAGGAAAGATGATAGTTAGAAGAAGAAGACTAGCTAGAAGAAAAAGAAGAAAAAGAAGAAGAAAAAGAAGAAGAAAAAAAGAAGAAGAATTTATCTTCTCTTTCTTTTTCTCCTCTCCTCTCCTCTTCTCCAAGGTAGTAATGCCATTTTCTAGCTAACTAAGCATATCAAGTCATTTTGGAGGAAAAAATGCCAAGTATAGGTCATTTTATAGCTATCCTAGGTAGAATATATCATTTTGGAGGTAAGTAAGGTTATTATGTATTTTTGAGGAAAATAAGCTAAGTATAGGTCATTTTGGAGCTAAAGCAAGGTCATTATGCCATTTTTTACCTAAGTGAGCATATTATGTCATAAATGAACTAGCTAAGCTAATTATAGATCATTATTGAGCTATCCTAGGTAGTTATGCCATTTTGTACCTAAGTGAGCTAATTATGTCATAAATAAACTAGCTAAGCTAGCTATAGATCATTATTGAGCTATAGTAGGTAGTAATGCCATTTTCTAGCTAACTAAGCATATCAAGTCATCTTGGAGGAAAAAATGGTATGTATAGGTCATTTTATAGCTATCCTAGGTAGAATATACCATTTTCTAGCTAACTAAGCATATCAAGTCATTTTTGAGGAAAATAAGCTAAGTATAGGTCATTTTGGAGCTAAGTAGGTCATTTCTTAAGCTAAGTATGCATTTGTTAATGAAAACACTTGGGAAAACTTACCATCAACACGAAGGTGAAGGACCGGTAGGGTTTGGGTCAGGGTGAGACGTAGAAGGACCGCTCGGGGTTGCGGCAGACGCAGTAGGATCGGTCGATGCTTGTCGGGAGGCACGCTGCACCAAAGATCATTTGCAATGTCTCCTTAGCATGATGCAACTCAAATGTGTATACTAGTAACTAATGACCATTTAAATGAAATTCACTGTGGGTGCTATAGCAATATGGGGCATCGACGGAGGGGTCTGACCATTGTTTTGGCACACGGTCTGCACATTTTGTTTTCACGAGTCATTGATATTAGTTAGTGATGGAACGAACATTACGTGCATGATTTGGCTAATATGTGGGAGAAACTTACCACGAGGAGCTCGTATAGGGCCCGGTGAGACGCGTCGTTCTGGTTCCTCTCCTCCTCCAATAGCCTAGCCGTCCTCTCCTCCATGTCCCTCTCCCTCTTTGCCGCCTGTCTGTTTGCCTCCGCCAGAAGCTCCTGGGCCCTAGCCTCAATGGCGAGCTCCATTGGCCATGGACGAGGCGTTATTTCAGGATCAGAGCTCGTCTGGCGCTTCTTGATCTCCGGGATAGTTCTAGGACAATGTATCTGTCCATCCCCAATGGCTATCAAGCCATGGGGCCTCCCACCACCATATATCATCACGAGCTCTGGATCAAAAGGACTCTGGCTCGGGTTGATGTCCTCCCCTTTCCTCGCCTTCCCAAAATCTCTGTACCTCACGAGCTTGTTATGGGAGGAGATGTTGTTGAAGCTCTCTGGATGATCGAGGTCATCCTCAGAGAATGCCTTGCCCTTCTTGTATGAGGCAGTATGGGCCATGGCATAGAGGTCGAACAGAGGTGGCACCTCCTTCTTGTTTTCTCGTGCCTAAAAGAGGTGAACAAAATATTAGTTAAGGGCTCAAGCTAGCATGAAGAATGAAATTGCATGAATCATGAAGCAAACCACATACCCAGTTATCCCCGTACTCAAACAGGTTGGAGCTCCCTTGATGGTGTGGCACACCTCTCATTTGGGCACGCTTCTCCTTGGCCTTGTTGTGGTCGGCTAGCCATTCGAGTGAGCACCACTCATCCACCAATGCCTCCCAACAGTCCATCCTATCTGCACACCATCTCGGGGGCACCTAAGTTAGACAAGAGAAATTTCAGTGCTACGCCTACGAATCAAATCAAAGAAACTAAGTACAAGGCCTTAAGAATAGATAATTACCTTCATAAACTTCTCCTTCCTTAGATAATTTTTGCGGCACTTCTTCTTGGCCTTCTTAATGTTACTCGAGGTGTAGTAGTCTCGAATAGCCTACACCTGAGGCTCGTGCCGGATATTCTGAAGTAGGCGCTTGCACTCGGCTTCGAGAACAACAGCCGCTGTCGCCTCGTCTTCCTCAGGACACCTGTAGAAGGTCTGCTATCAAACAAGACAACACATTAGACACTGATTAGTACAATCACTAGGTGTTGTTGATTTTTAATTCTGTAAAGGAGAAATTACCCAAAAGCGACGGATCACAATGTCAGCCACCGTCTCGCACAAGACACCGTCGACCATCTCCTTCGGCGGGGCTGGCGCAGCCTTGTAGAACTCCCAGGTCAGTGCTACCTGTGGAGCCTCACCCTCACCGAGCAACTGGACCTTCCCGGGAAGTGGTGCCGAAGAAGCACACCAAGGACCTGGTTGGGCCTGCGGACACCATGCTCGTATTTCCAACCCCTGCAGTATGACAAGGCCAACACATTAGATATTAATTTGAAGAAACATGAAGGCAAAAGGTTAAAAAAGAGTAAATGCACTTACTTCTCCACATTAGGCGCAATCAACCACCTCTGCTCGCGGGTCATCGGCACGGGAGGCAGCTTTGTACAACCACACTGGTAGACCTCCTTGCCCTCCTCAACCAGCTCGCCCTCGCTATAGGTGTCCTCAGACAAGTAATTGTCCTCGCCACCATCAGCATGGCCACTAGCCTCCGGAGTCACGTGGGATGAAGACTCTGGGACCGGAGTCTCCTCGGACGAAGACTCTGGGACCGGAGTCTCCCGGGATGAAGGGTCGGTGACCTGAGGCTCATTGACCCGAGGCTCGTGGACGGGAGTCCGAGACGGGTCCACCTTAGACGGAGCAGTCCGGTGGTCGGGAGAATCAGCTAGGGGTGGTGGCCAGGAAGACGCAACAGCCTTCCTACCTCTAGCACCTCTCTTCGTCTTCCCCCGACCTCTCCTGGTCGAAGAAGAAGCGCCGACCGGTGTCTGCATGCTGTGTACCTGCGCTCTCCGGAGTTGCCGGGGTGGAAAAATAGCACCCCTCCCAGCACTCGCCGAGGAAGGAGGCTCAGAGCGCTCTTGAACCCCGCCCACCATCTATCAACACCTGCAATGACAAAGAGTGAACAAAATTAGTTCAACATAAACAAATTGAAACCTAATAACATGAACTAATTAATAATATATATGTACATAATAATAACTGAATACCTCACATTACTAATATTAATCTTCATCGTCTATATATGCTCCGGGATCAATAAATGCATAATCATCATCACTATCAGTAATGACGTGCTCATCAACATCATCCATAAATGCATCAACATGTGGAAGGCCTCTATGTAATCGGTCAAGCATTGTCAGGTCATCCGTAGCAGTAACTTCTTCTTCTTCCATCTCTTCTTGTTCCTGCTCAGGGGTGAAGTTGGGTTCACTGTCGCTGTCGACCTCAATGTTCTGGGGAGAAGTAGAGCGGTTCTTGATGCATTTTTTTGGAAACACATGTTTCTTGGAAGAATTCTCCTTCATATGTGTCTGGGTTAATGTGAGGTTCATAATCATCTTCATCTTCATAGTAATGTACCTAAATAAGGCACATCCATTCTCACAGGCATCTATCTTCTCATAGGGCATCTTAAGCGCACGTAGGATTTTGTTCGATTGGTACAGGTTTGGTGGCAATACATGGCCTTTGGGTAGAAAGCGTCCAAATATCGTCATCATCGCGTCGTAGCATTCTCTGCCCAGGTTGAACTAAGCCTTTAGAGCTATTACTTGCGCAATGGCATCCAGCTGACAAAGCTCAGTGTGCTCGTGGAGAGGACGTTCTGAAGACTCCAACATTTCATAAAAGGCCTTTCCGGATTCCTCCATTTCATCGTCCATATCTCGAGCATCATCAAAGTCTTGCACCATGTCTTCGATCCCGGTACCATGCTCGTCGGTGCGACGACGAAGCACCTCAGCTCTAGCACGTTGGGCAGACTCACCATCAAATGTCCAGACCATATAATTAGGCGTAAAACCCCACTTCTGCAGGTGTTTGCTCATTTCAAACTCTGACTTCTTCTTACAGTTGTCGCAATCGACACAAGGGCACCAGGTTGATTTCTGTCCATTTGCAAATGCGACTCTCACAAACTCCTTGGTTTTTGTTAACCATTCATGGGTCATGTCTTTCTGACTAGTGTGACTGGTGTACATCCACCCACGATCACTCATCCTACCTAGCTACTGGACACACACAAAATATATACATAATTCAGCAAACCATATTCATCAGTTAATAGAGTTTGTCAGTTTCATTATGTCGACGCAACCTAGATGCTAGTAGGTAAAGATATGTCCTAATCCCACCGAGCATGTGTAGATTGGTTCGTTTTCCCATGCTCCGCTCCGGATTCGACGTACAATTTCGGCAGCACCTCCTCGCTGTTCTTCTGATACACGTCTCGACAATAAGCAGAGAGGATGTGTACCTGGAGAACAATAGGGAGGCACTGACGAATTTCTGCATCGGATCCGGAGCAGAGCATATGGGAAAACGAACCCAATCTACACATACTCGGGTTGTCCATGGATAACGTTGGACAATTCAAAAGAATCACGGTTATAAATATGCTAATGAATGCATATTTATAGATGTAACCCTTTCGAACAGGAGACGCATAGTGGTCACGCATACTGATGATTGAAGACACCTATATCTAGCAAGTTTCATCGGCACGAAGACCGGAATAGAGGAAATGAAGGGTGCAGGAGGAGATGTCATTTGTGCTCACCCACGAATGCAGGGGCAGAGCTCGTCGAACGCATAGGGAGGTCGTCGAACACCAGACCCTGGCAACAACGAAGCAACTACACATTTAAATCCACCTGATCAACATAAATATGATGTTCTGTACAAAAAAATCGAAAAATATATGACCTAACTCATAATTCACAAATATAAGACCTGTGTCGTGTCAGGGTTGGGGTGTCGGGGGTGTCGTGTCAGGGTCGGGGTGCTGTGTCGTGGTCGTGGGTGCCGTGTCGGGGTGTCAGGGTGTCATGTCGGGGTCGGGGTGTAAGGGGTGTCGTGTCGTTGTCGGGGTGCTGTGTCGTGGTCGGGGGTGCCGTGTCGGGGTGCCGGGGTCGGGGTGCTATGTCGGGGCCTCGGGGTGTCGGGGTGCCATGTCAGGGTGTCGGGGTGTCGGGGTCGGGGTCGGAGTATCGTGTCGGGGTCGGGGTGTCGAGGGTGTCATGTCGGGGTCGGGGTGCTGTGTCGTGGTCGGGGGTGCCGTGTCGGGGTGTCGTGTCGGGGTCGGGGTGTAGGGGTGTTGTGTCGGGGTCGGGGTGTCGGGTGTGCCGTCCCGCGGTCGGGGTGTCGGGGGTGTCGTGTCGGGGTCAGGTGTCGGGGGTGCCGTGTCCGGGTCGGGGTGTCGTGTCGGGGTCGGGGTGTGTGGGGTGTCGTGTCGGGGTCCGGGGTGCCGTGTCGTGGTGTTGGGCTGTCGTGTCGGGGGTCGGGGTGTCAGTGGTGTCGTGTCGGCGATCCTTGACCGGGTTACGTCGGCGCCAACGCACCCCTCCTCCTCCTGTTCTTCTTCTTATTCTCCTTCTTTTTCTTCTTTTTCCTCCTCCTCCTCCTCCTCCTTTTCTTCTTGTTTTTCTTCTTCTCCTTCCTCTTCTTCTCCTTCCTCTTCTTCTTCTTCTTCATCTCCTTCTCCTCGTCCTCTTCTTCTTCTCTCTTCTTCTAATTACTAATAAATAAATTACAACTAACTAACTAAATTACTAACTAACTAACTAACTACAACTAACTAAGATAATTTACCAACTAAGCTAACTAAATTACAACTAACTAACTACACCTAATTAACTAACTAAATTACTATAACTACACTATTAAAAAATGAAAAAAGAGGGGGAGGGGCTCACCGGAGTGGGGCAGCGGCCGACGGTGGGGCTGAGGGGCACGGGCGACGGTGGGGGTGAGTGGCGCGGGCGGCGGTGAAGGTGAGGGGCGCAGGCGGCGGCCGGCGGGGGGCGCCGGCGGCGAGGGGGGGAGGCGGCGAGGGGGGCACGTGCGGCGGCCGACAGGGGGGGGGTGTGGTGGCCGGTGGTGGGTGCGGGCGGCGGGGGTGGGGGCGGGGGAGGAGCGACGGGCGCATGCGGCAGGGGCGCGACGGGGGCCGGCGGCAGGGGCGCAATGGTGGCCGGTACGAGGGCGCAATGAGGTGGGGCTGGGGCACGGCGGTGTGCGGGCGTGCGACTGGTCAGGGGGGAGAGACGATGGGAGATAGACGATGGGTGGGGCTGGGTTGCGCCGTTAGCTAATTAGGTATCACCTCTTTGCCGTCCGCTAGCGGGCGGCAAAGAGGTGGGGTGGTGGGCCGTTACAGTACTGCCGTCAACTGGACCCCACCCACCTCTTTGCCGTCCGCTCGTTGACGGCAAAGAATCTTTGCCGTCCGCTAGCAGACGACAAAGAGCTGGCAGATGGCAAAGCCCCTCTTTGCCGTCCGCCAGCTCTTTGCCGTCTGGTTCATGCTAGCTGATGGCAAAGACACTCTTTGCCGTCTTCTAGGAGACGACAAAGAGCTGGCAGACGGCAAATTGTCTGATTCCAGTAGTGATATACGCCTGACTCAGCAGCAAGCAGGAGGTGGCGTGCGCGTGTGCCGGTGCGGTGCTGCCACACGCCCCTGTCCTCCTGGCCGGAGGAAGGGGACGAGTGGCACTTGGGCCAGATGGGCCGCCCAGTGTCAGGCCTCAGGTAAGCCCTCTGCCTTTCATTTTTATTTTCTGTTTTCATTTTCCTTTTCTCACATTTGTTCTGGCTAGATTAAAAATACTTAGCCATTTTGTAAAATCCTGATATATCATGTGAGCTTGATATAAATAACTAGTGCCACATAATTAATTTCAGAATTATTGAACACGTATTTATATATATATATAATAAATATAAATCCAATGTAATTACTGTTTGATTAATTCAAAAGCCAAATAAAATGTTTTTGTGTTTAAAAAATATTGGTTGGAATTTTTTATCTCATCCCAATATTTTTACAGAATAGCTGGAACATTGTATTGGATCTATTTGAAGCATCTTTTTATAATGCTTGTTTGACAAATTTTTTTTTCCTTCTCAGGACTAATCACTTCCTCAATTCAAATCAAAAGAAAATAAATATGCATGAATGCATTGGCAAGCATAAAGAAACTAGGGCTTTGACAACTCACCCCCACTAAACAAGAATCTCGTCCCGAGATTCAGGAGTAGTCGGGAAGAGTGCAGGGTACTCAAGCCGAAGACGATCTTCGCGCTGCCAGGTTGCTTCATCCTTGGAATGGTGTGACCACTAAACCTTGAGAAACTTGATGCTGTGATGTCGAGTGCTGTGCTCGGCTTCATATAGAATATTATAGGTTGGATTCATATAGCATTGGTATCACTTAACTCCTCAAGAAAGATAAGAAGTTCGAGTGGACTCCAAAATGCGAGGTAAGTTTTCAGGAGTTGAAAAGACGACTGACTACTGCCCAGGTACTTTTATCCCTGGATTTCATAAAGGACTTTTGTTATCTACCATGATGCTTAGCGACAAGGTCTAGGTTGCATTCTTATGCAAGATCGTCATGTGATTGGCTACACATCTCGACAGTTGTGTCCACATGAGGAGAATTATCCAACAGACGATCTGGAACTTGCCGAAGTAGTCCATGCACTTGTCACTTGGCAATATTACTTTCTGGGTAATCATTTCGGAATATACATAGATCACCAGAGTCTCAAATATATATTCACTCAACCAGATTTCAATCTCAGGCAAAGAAGGTGGATTGAGTTGATTACGGACTACGACTTAGGAATATCTTACACCCCAGGCAAAGACAATGTCATGGCTGATGCACTAAGTCGTAAATCCTATTGTAACAACCTCATGTTGCTACAAAGTCAACCACTTCTCCATGAGGAATTTTGTAAGTGAAATCTTCACATTGTTCCTCGAGGATCCCTTTCTACCTTGGTGGCGAAACCAACTCTTGAGGATCAGAGCATAGATGCCTAGAAGCAGGATATGGGAAGTTCACGTATCATGAGCAACATTACCAAGGGAGTTGCTCGTTCCTTTTTGGTAAATGATCAAGGTGTTGTATTCTTTGAGGATCGCTTGATGGTTCCCAAGAAGCAACAACTTCAAGAGCTGATCCTTAAGGAAGCTCATGAATCTCCTCTCACGATTCATCCCGGTAGTACTAAGATGTATCAGGACCTATGCCAGAGGTTTTGGTGGACCCGGATGAAGAGAGAAATCGCGCAATTCGTCGCTAACTACGATGTTTGTCGTCCGGTAAAGCAGAGAATCAAAGGCCTGCTGGCACCCTTCAGCCCTTGGCTATTCCCGAGCGGAAATGGGACAAGGTCGGTATGGATTTCATCACTGGCTTTCCAAAGACTAAGAAAGGGAATGATGCCATTTTCGTTGTCATCGACCGCCTTTCAAAAGTTGCTCATTCCTTCCAGTCCGAGAAAGTATAACTACTAGTCAATTAGTAGATCTGTATATTTCTCGAATAGTTTCTCTTCATGGTGTTCCTCTTGAGATCAATTTAGATCGTGGAAGTCTTTACTTCTCGATTTTGGGAAAAGTTTCCAGAATGCTATGGAAACCCATCTGTCCTTTAGCACCGCTTATCACCCCCAGTCAGGTGGTCAAG
Source organism: Hordeum marinum (assembly GCA_022496015.1). NCBI lineage: Eukaryota > Viridiplantae > Streptophyta > Magnoliopsida > Poales > Poaceae > Hordeum > Hordeum marinum. Next base: position 133,959,162 of record CM039677.1, on the reverse strand, counting down.
TAGAAAGAGTCAATCAAATTCTTGAAGATATGCTCGGAGCCTGTGTTATCTCATTCGGAATGAACTGGGAGAAATGTCTTCCATTCACCGAATTTGCTTATAACAACAACTTCCTGTCTAGTCTGGGCAAAGCTCCTTTGAAGTTCTGTATGGACGAAGATGTCAAACGCCATTGAACTGGACAAAAACTAGTGAAAGACAATTATGTGGACCGGATATGATCTAGGATGCATAAGAGCAAGTTCACATCATTCGTGAAAAATTTGAAAACCGCCCAATCTCATCAGAAGAGCCAATATGACCGACGTCATAAGGAAGTAAGTTATGAAGTTGACGAGAAGGCTTACCTTCGGGTTTCACCTTTGAAGGGTACCAATCGTTTTGGTATCAAAGGCAAATTGGCTGCTCGTTACATTGGTCCTTTTCGCATTCTCTCTAAATGAGGGGAGGTTGCCCAATTGGAACTACCTCCACAACTTTCCAAAGTTCATGATGTGTTCCACATTTCTCAACTCAGGCATTGCTTTAAGGATCCTATCCGTGAAGTACATCACGAAACACTTGATCTTCAAGATGATCTCTCATATCGAGAATATCTTGTTCGTATTCTCGATGAAGCCGAGCGCAGCACTCGACATCGCAGCATCAAGTTTCTGAAGGTTCAGTCGTCGCACCATTCCGAGGATGAACCAACCTGGGAGTGCGAAGATCATCTTCGGCTTGAGTACCCTGCACTCTTCCCGACTACTCCTAAATCTCGGGACGAGATTCTTGTTTAGTGGGGGTGAGTTGTCACAACCCTAGTTTCTTAATGCTTGCGAATGCATTCATGCATGCATTTAAATTGCAATAAAATTGAAATGAGGATTTGATCAAGCCCTAGGAATCATTTTTTGCCAAAATAAGCATTATAAAAATTGCTTCAAATAGATCCAAGGAATTGTCCCTCGTATTCTAATATAATATTGTACTGAGTTAATAATGACATCCAATATTTTAGGGGAGCAGAAACATTTTATATTGGGAACTTGGATTAATCAAACAATTATTTTCATTGGATTATATTTGCTATATATAAAATATAGATCCAAATATTCTGAAATTTATTGTGTGGCACTAGTTAAATTCATTTAGGCCACATGCAGATTTCTAGGATTTATTAAAATGGTTTGGTATTTTTGCAAACCAATACAAAATGTCAGAAAAACTAGAAAAGAAAAAACAAATAAAAAGAAAAGGCCAGAGGCACACCTGGGCCTTACCTGTGAACAGAGGCCCAGCCCACAGGGGAAGCCTCATCTTCTACCTCTAGATAGTAGGTAGAGGAGAAGCGTGGCGTGCACCCGCGGGCCCTTGGCCACCTCCTGCTTACACCTAGAGGCCCTGAGCCTTCCAACCGCTCCAGCACGACGGCCAGGGCGAGCTGACCCCATTCCCCTCTCCCCCTGTTGTTCCTCTCCCTCCCTCTACTCCCTCTCTTCCCCACAACCGAGAGCGCTCGCTCGACGTAGTCACGGACGCCGATGACCCCTTGCCCCCTCATGCTTCTAGAAGAACCACCGCATCTCCCTGCTCCTCCTTGCCGAAGAAATCAACACCGGGATCCCTCCAACTCGCCATTGTCGCCGTTTCTGTTGCCGGCCACCAAAGCCCATCATCATCGATTCGCGACCACTGGCGCATCCCCGAGCCCACCGAACATCCCTGCCGACTCCCCATGAGCTCGCCGTCCCTCTCCCCATCTCCCTGTGGTCCTCCCCGTCCTCTAGTTTCCCCCATGGCCGAATCCCGCTGCATAAGGCCCGTCGCCAGCAATGCTTCGGTGACCATTTGGTCACCCGGAGGTGCCCAATGGCTTCGCGGGGAAGTGTACATGCCGTTGCCACTTCTTAGCCGCCACGTCGCGTGATGTATGCATGTGCCCGAGCAATCCCGTGCTCCGACTGCCGCTGTGGTCATCGTCGGTGCCAATGCAGACCACCCCAGCTTCGGCTGAGGTGACCATCGGACGCGGCGCGATGCCAGCTCTCGAGTGGGCCCAACCGTGAGTCGAACAGCACCCTGTGCGCCATTTCCGAGCGCACCCGCCGTGCCTAACCTTGCCGGTGGCTTAGCACCGGCAGGTTTTACCCCGTTGACAGGGTTTTAACCGTCCCAGGGTCATTGACAGGGTCCAAAGAAGATATTAAGTTTGGTGTTACTCATATCAACAAGGAATTCCTTCTTTTCCGGGAGCCCATGCGATAAGAACTCCAAACTTAAGCATGCTTTGCTTGGAGCGATTCTAGGATGGGTGACAGACCGGGAAGTTGGTCCCGGGTGCGCACGAGTGAGGACAAAGTGCGTAGGAAAGACTACTATTGTTCTGTGGGGCCAGTCTGGATCCCAGTAGGCGTAACGGGGTGTTACTCGAGGCAAAGATCGAAGACCCCATAGTCCCATATGGCAGTGGCGAACCTATGGGGAAAGAGATCATGGGGACCACCTTGAGGCTGGAGCCATACTGATCTAACGATTTCTCTAGGGAGCAAGCTGTGGGTGGGCTGCTCATAGCAGTATCCGAGACCGCGAGCGCCCTCGGCTCCCGTGTATCCTTCTCCACAGGCAGCTCGCCCACCTTGGAACCCAGGATGTCCTAGGTCTGCATGTCAATCAAGGTGTGTGGCATCCTGTCATCGCGCTCTTCATCCTGACACGCCATCTCAACGTCCTTATGCTGACCACCAGACTGGCCACCCTGGCCACCATGTCCCTCTTTACTTGTCCCCGATCGTCCACCAGGCCCCGTACTAGCCGCACCCTCAGGGGGAGGGGGCCACGCTTGTTAGTGGGCCATGGAGAGCCATTGTTAGGGCCCGGTGCCGCAGGCCCATCCCCAGGCACTTCGGTAGCCGCTCCACCTCCACCTTGATGTTGAAACCTTCATGGTTGAACCAGGCCTGCATGGATCCATTCATCTTGTCCGACACTATGCATCCAAACTTCAACCTCACCGACCACAACCGGATGAGGGAGAGATCAGCCACCATGATTGGCCTGCCCAACATCTTCAAGCCCTTCATCAGCCGCTCAGCTCGTCGATTTTCTTGGGAATGCCATGGAGGCGGACCCAAATCTCCGGCATAGATAGAGGCACCACCTCCTCGTGAATGGTGTCGCACACCTTGACAGTGAGGGGCAGGAATATCTTTCCACTGGACTTGGTCACGTGGAGCAGATCTGCCGTGGGAAAGACTACAAAAAACTCATCGTCGCCCACCTATGAGATCTGCCTGTCCTAGTCACCTGCCACGATATGCTTCAACTCGTGTGTGTTTCATGATGCATCTATGCGTGAGTATGTTTTTGACAGCACCAGGGGAGTCTCTATAGTTCTACACGAGTTTTTGTCCAAATAGACCACCCGCACTGCACAACAGAATTGCTAGAAAAGACCCCCTCAGGATGAAATTGACATAAAAGACCCCTGAGCAGTGGCGCTAGGCGCGCCAGTCGACACGTGTCACCTGCTGCCCCGCTCACAGGCATCAGCATCATTCACCCTAGGGGCGACAGTAGCACTGTTCACTCAGGATGAACAATAATTTTGAAAAAACAAAAAACAATAGCGGAAAAACACAAAAAATTCTTTAAATTTTGCGTCCAGTTAGAACACTTGATCACCTTTGCTGCCAAAAAAATTCATTTTTTTAATTTTTTTTGCAAAAATACTGGTCATCTCTAGCGAAACCTGTTTTCTCAATGAAAACCGTCGCTGGCGTGAACAATGTCGTGAACAGTGGGCCTCTGGGTGTGGCGGCAGGTGCCACGGTGTCGGCTGGCGCGCATGCCTCCATGCCTAGGTGAAAGCACAATGTGCTCCCTTGGTAGTTTTGATAATTCATGACAACATACATTATCTCTTGGACTAATACTTTCACCTACTATATTTCAGATAAAATCCATAGAGAGAGATGGGTTGGCAAAAAGGAGTGTGGAGAGTATCCCCATGAAGAAGAAGGAGAAGGAACTGCATTGGCAAAGCTTCAAGCAAAGGACTCTACATTTTACATTTGTGAGAAATCACTTTGAGTCCTTAGGAAAGCCAATACTATTAAAAGGGGATAAGGTTTTGTTGGTGAACAAAATGCTCATACATCCACAAGTGATAGTCACCACATACACCCACAAGCTCTTCCACAAAAGACTGTCTAAAGCGAAAAACTCAAAATCGATGCAACCAACACATTCCACTCAGTGCCACCAATTCCAAACCCTAGACAGACTCAACCAAACCATAGATCTTCGGTGCAACAGACTCTGCAGTCGGTGCCACCGAGTTAGGCTACCAACTTCCTATTACGCAAGTTCACAATTTCGGTCCCTCCAAGATTGTTGAATCGACATCACCGAGATTGGACATTCTGTCCGTTGGTTACCTTATCAGTGCAACCGAGATAACTATATCGGTCTCACCAAGATTCAAAAGTTGCCACCTTTTGATCACTTCGGTACCATCCAGATTAACACATCGGTGTCACCGAGTTTGTCATTTTGTGTGTAACGGTTGGATTTTTGGAGATGCCTATATATACCCCTCCACCACCATTCACTCGAAAGAGAACCACTTATAACTGTTCCCCACTCATACCTACTGATTTTCCGAGAGAGAGCCACCTACACATGTGTTGAGATCATGCCATTCTATTCCTACCATATGAAGCTTGATCTCTAGCATCCCCAAGTTGCTTTCTACCCAATCAATCTCTTCCACCAAGACAAATCTGTGAGAGAGCGATTGTGTGTTGAGGAGTCTATCATCTTGAAGCACAAGAGCAAGGAGTTCATCAACACAATCGAGCCTATTACCTTTTGGAGGGTGGTGCCTCCTAGATTGGTTAGGTGTCGCTTGGGAGCCTCCTACTTTGTGTTGTGGAGTTGAACCTAGAAGTTTGTAAGGGCAAGGAGATTGCCTACTTCGTGAAGATCTACCCATAATGAGGCTAGTCCTTCATGGACGGAAGCCGTTATGGAATAGTCGAGGTTGCTACTTCGTGGACCCTTCTGGGTGGAGCCCTCCATGGACTCTCGCGATCGTTACCCTCCGTGGGTTGAAGACTCCATAAACATGGATGTACGATAGTGCCACCTATCATAACCAAGGAAAAAAATCTTGTGTCCTTCATGTGTTTGATCTCTCTATCTCTACTCGTTACTTCCATGTGCAATGCTATACTTGATGATTTGCATGTGTTGGGTGTCATAGACTAATTATGTATGCTAAAACTGCCAACATCTTGTCTTATGCCTGAGGTAGTTTTAAATTCCTGCTTGTAGTCTATTCAACCCCTCTAGAGATACACTTCTAGTGATCCTACAAGTGGTATCAGAGCATTGGTCTCCATTGCTTCGGTTTCAACATCGTGGAGGAAGATGGATGTGTCTAGTGTGGAGAGTTTGTATTGTAGCGTGCCCATTCTTGATGGAGAGTACTATAGTCAATGGAAGAATGCCATGATTGATCTATTTGATAAATTCCATTTGAGAAAACATATTGAAGATCCCTATGTGCTCCCCATTGATGAATTGCATCCCACACACGAAGAGGAAATTAACATGCTTGGTAACCTTAGGACTGTCAATCTTATTGTTAGAGGCTTACCAAGGTTCATGCTTTCTCAATTGAAAAACTTTGCATATGCTTATACTTTGTGGACTGATTTGGAGAAACGGTATCCAAATCTTTCATTAGGAAATCTTGATTAAATTCTTCATAAAACCATTGCTTTTCACAAAATGAAGCCTAGTGATCCAAACTTTGATAAATGCCTACTTGAGCTTCATGATCTCATGCGTGCTAAAGGACATGTCACAACTATCAACAATATCATTATAGAAGCACTTCGCATTCATAGACTTGAACATTATCATGATCACAATTATAACGAATCTCTTGTTCTTTATGACGAGGATTTCCCACTTGATGATGACAATGTGGAACATGGCTACTATGATGAAGATGAACTGTTCGACACCGAGCATGAAAAGATCATGAGGAATCTAAGTCTAATGGCAAACTTCAAGGATTATATGTCCGGTGGAAAAGAGTGGATTCTCGATAGTGGATGCGCAGATCACATGACTGGTGATAAAGACACGTTCCAAGAGATCACGCCTAATCAAGGTCCTCGAAGGTACGTGACCTTTGGAGACAACTCTAAGGGTAAGGTACTTGGCCTTGGTAAGGTGCGTGGTCATATCTAATGATATCTCAATTCAAAATGTGATTCTTGTGGAATCCCTTGGCTACAATCTTCTTTCCGTATCTAGACTAGGAGACTTTGGTTTTAATGTGCTATTTACTAAAGTAGATTGCCAAGTTTTTCGATTTGATGATCATAAAATTGTATTTACCGGTATTCGTAGAGGTGATCTATACATTGTTGATTTCACTAAAAAGGCCCAACCTCGTACTTGTCTCATTACAAAATCATCTAAAGGTTGGCTATGGCATAGAAGGCTAGGACATGTAGGCATGCGCAATCTAGATAAGCTTATCAAGGGCAATCACATTCTTGGTGTTAAATATGTTATCTTTGACATAGATAGACTTTGTAGTGCTTGTCAAGCGGGAAAGCAAGTAGGTGGAAGTCATCCCATTAAGAATATCATGACTACTAGGAGACCATTCGAGTTACTTCACATGGATCTTTTTGGTCCCAATGCTTACAAGAGTCTCGGTGGAAATTCCTATGGTCTAGTTATAGTTGATGATTTTTCCAGATTTACATGGGTATCCTTTCTTGATGATAAGTCGCAGGTACAAAAGATCTTCAAGAACTTCGCATGCAAAGCGCAAAATAAGTTTGAAGTGAAGATCAAGAAGGTTGAAAGCGATAATGGATTGGAGTTCAAGAACACCCATGTGGATACCTTCCTTGACGAAGAGGGTATGTCACATGAGTTCTCGGCTACATACATGCCTCAACAAACTGGGATTGTTGAGAGAAAGAACCGAACCCTCATTGCGATGGCAAGAATGATGCTTGACGAATACAGGACACCAAGACACTTTTGGGCAGAAGTCGTGGAAACAACATGTCATGCCACGAACCGACTCTACTTGCACAAGCTTCTCGGTAAAACGCATTCTCGATAAGCATTGTCGTGCTAAATTTGCTCCCAAATCTCATGAAGGTTTCTTACTTGGTTATGGATCGAACTCTCACACTTACCGTGTCTACAATAACTTCACTTGAAAAGTTGAAGAGACGGTAGATATGAAGTTTGATGAGTCTAATGGTTCGCAAGTCGAACAATTGCCAAATGATGTAGGAGATCCTTTGGAAGCTATCCAAGACTTGCCCATCGACAAGATTCGTCCCATGGAGGTGAAGGAAAGCACTTCATCAATCCAAGTGGAAGATCCTAGTTCGGATCAAGGCTACCGACAATACGACATGGAAGCATCCACAAGTGGCACACGACAAGATGAAGAGGATGAGGAAGTACATCATGAAGATTCACCACAACTTTCTTCACCACCACCTCAAGGAGATGACCATGTTGACAACAACAAAGACGAAGGAGATGATGATGAAGAAGAAGCTCCACCATCCAACAGTCAGAAGCTGACCCGAGTTGAAGCACAAGTGCCCAAGAACCATCCCCTAAACCAAATCTTTGGTGATATACAAACCGGGAGGATCACACGCTCTAAAACTCTCTTGTCTAACTTTTGTGAGCATTATTCTTTCATCTCTAGCATTGAACCTTTGAAGGTAGAGCAAGCTCTTGAAGACTCGAATTGGGTGAACGCTATGCATGAAGAGCTTCACAACTTCGAAAGGAACGAAGTGTGGACACTCATGGAGAAACCCAAGGACGAGAAAAACGTCATCATCACAAAATGGGTTTTTCACAACAATCAAGATGAATACTGTCAAGTCGTATGCAACAAGGCTTGCCTCATAGCTCAAGGATATACGCAAGTCGAAGGTATGGACTACGGCGAGACCTACTCCCCTGTTGCTAGACTAGAAGCCATTCAAATTCTTCTTGCTTATGCTAATCACCATGATATCACACTTTACCAAATGGACATTAAAAGTGCATTCTTAAATGGTGAGATTGAAGAAGAGGTCTATGTTAAGCAACCACCTGGTTTTGTAAATCCTAAGAAACCTGACCATGTTTACAAACTTCACAAAGCTTTATATGGTCTTAAGCAAGCTCCTCGTGCTTGGTATAAATGGCTAACAAAATTTCTTATTGAAAAAGGATTTGAAATTGGTAATATTGATGCAAACTTATTCACAAAGAGAGTTAATGGTGAATTATTCATGTGCCAAATTTATGTGGATGATATTATCTTTGGATCTACTAACCCACAATTCAGTGAGAAATTTGGAAGGTTGATGTCAGAGAAGTATGAGGTGTCTATGATGTGCGAGCTGAAATTCTTTCTTGGTCTACAAATCAAGCAAACGAGAGAAGGTACATTCATCTCTCAAACAAAGTACACCAAGGACTTAATCAAGAAGTTCAATATGTAAGAGTGCAAAGGTATGAAAACTCCCATGCCCACTAGCGGACACGATGATCTCACTAAGGAGGGTGAACCGGTTGATCAAAAGGTTTATTGATCAATGATTGGTTCATTGCTTTATTTGTGTGCCTCCCATCCCGATATTATGCTTAGTGTTTGCATGTGTGCTAGATATCAAGCTGCACCTAAAGAATGTCATCTTAAGGCTGTGAAACGTATTGTGAGATACTTGATTCGTACACCAAACTTTGTCATTTGGTATCCCAAGGGATCTTCCTTTAATCTTGTTGTCTACTCTGACTCGGACTATGCTGGTGACAAGGTTGATAGAAAATCCACCTCGGGTACATGTCAATTTCTTGGTACATCTCTTGTGTCTTGGTCTTCCAAGAAACAAAACTCGGTATCTCTATCTACCGCCAAAGCTGAGTATATTTCTGCTGGATCATGTTGTGCACAATTTTTATGGATGACACAAACGCTTAAAGATTATGGAATCTATGTTAAAAATGTGCCATTACTTTGTGACAATTAAAGTGCTATTAAGATTGGTCATAATCCCATGCAACATTCTCGAACCAAGCATATTGAAGTTCGACATCATTTCATTTGTGATCATGTTGACAAAGGAGATATTAATCTTAAACATGTTTTTACTAACAAGCAATTGGCCAATATCTTTACTAAGCCACTTGATGAAAAAGTGTTTTGCCACTTGAGGAGTGAGTTGAACATCATTGATGCTTCAAACTTGAGCTAAGCTCACTCGAATGCATGCAAGGGGATGAGCTTCATTGAGTATTCCGTGCTATTACCTTGAATATCATATCTTGGAATTCTATGCTCCCTTGTCTTGCATCTAACCCTTTTCTAGGTACTTGGAAGAACTACACTCCACAAGATTGCCCTCAACTCTTATCTTGAGCAATCTTGTCATGACCAAGTATCCACAGCCTCGCTTTATGATGGAAGGAAGAAGACAACAAAACATATCCTTGACATATATCCCTTAATTGCTAAATCTCAAATTGGTATCATGTCATTTGGATACATCATGTTGTTCCTTGCGTGACTAACCTATGTAGGTGAAGAGTGAACAAAAACAATAAGGATTGCTCCCAACTGAAGATGATATTCATCAACTTTGAGCATCCTCATCAAGTTCACCTACAATCTACGTCGACAACATCACTCAAAGGTATGTATTCATATCCTTGGAAAAAGTCTTTACTCCAAGTCATGAGCTAAAGCAACTCAAGTGATATGAAGACATTAAAATGCTTAATCGAAAAATGTAACCCCATTTTGAGCTTAACAATGAGTATGACCTATGATCAAGTATACTTACTTGGCTCCTAAGTCAATATACACTAATATAGGTGACCTAGTCACCGCCCATCATCTAGTAAAGAATCTTGGTTGGTTCACTCCCTATTACAAAATTTCTCGGAACCATTCAAATCTTTTCTAGTTGATACCTAACTATAAATATTCACAATTGGTACAAATCTTTTGATTCTCTTCTTGTTTGATTTTCATTTACACCTTAGTATTTTGTTCAAATTGTCACTTTTGCCAAGTATGGAAATTCTGCAAATTTGAAAATTCATCCAAGTTTCCGAGTTACACCTGAGATCCTCCGATACAAAGAACTCGGTTCTACCGATTTAGCAGATGGGCTGCAAAACGTTACCTTGGTATCACCGACAAATCTGTCTTGGAACCATCGACTTTCTAACATATTTCTGTTTGTGCTTGTAGTTGTAAATATTCTCTATATTCCTTTATGTATTTACTCCATCCTTTGATGATTCCTTTTAAAAAGGGGAGAAATGCATTCAAGGATCCCTAACTTCAAGGAGGAGAAGATTTGCACAATGTCGGTTTATCTAGAGGGAGAGAAAGTAATTTCAATGATTCCCTCATTTTTATTGTTTTCTATGACTCCGACAATCAATGACCCTTGTTCTCAAGGATCCCATTTTATTCAATGATCCCTGTATGTGACCCTACGTCTGAACTTTTTCTAAATTAATGCCAAAGGGGGAGAGATATACAAAGCTTCAAATATAAAAAGGGAGATGCACGCTTATGCAAAGGGGGAGATATATATTAGGGGGAGAGGAGAATATCAACTTTACACTTACATTTACAAGGGGAGAATACCAAAGTAAGGGAGAAGAATTTTCTCACCCTATCCAATCCCAATATCTACATGTCAAGATTCAGAGGGAGAGGATGTCCTACTATTTCATATCTAGGGGAGAAAGTTCTAAATGATCTTGGATACATATCAATCCTAAAGAATACTATCTTTTATACGTTCTTCATATCTAAAGTACCAAGATATAGTGTTTACTTTTTAGTTCTATTGCCTTTGATTAGTAGAATACTCTTGTGTTTCATAACATTGTTTTCTCAAGTGTTTTTCTACTACTAGAATGCTCAAGAACTCAAGGTAAGTATATGCATCATATCTTTGATCAAGATGATCTCTTGCTTCTTGCACATATTGTTTGCAAGAGTGAAGTCTTGAACAAGGATACATCTCATTCATATACATTTTATGCATATAGCCAAGATGCACATGACTCATTTTTATCCTTTCTACTACATGTGTGTCCATGCATTCCAAAGCAACTATCCTTAAATGGATTGCACATAGTTAGGGGGAGCAAGTCTAAGTCATGTGTCTCTCAAAGTCTTCATTATATACATGCATATCTTTGTTTGAAGCTTTGATTGTATGTTGTCATCAATTACCAAAAAGGGGGAGATTGAAAGCACAATGTGCTCCCTTGGTGGTTTTGATAATTCATGACAACATACATTATCTCTTGGACTAATACTTTCACCTAGTGTATTTCAGATAAAGTCCATAGAGAGAGATGGGTTGGCAAAAAGGAGTGTGGAGAGTATCCCCCATGAAGAAGAAGGAGAAGGAATAGCATTGGCGAAACTTTAAGCAAAGGACTCTACATTTTAGATTTGTGAGAAATCACTTTGAGTCCATAGGAAAGCCAATACTATTAAAAGGGGTAAGGTTTTGTTGGTGAACAAAATGCTCACACATACACAAGTGATAATCACCACATACACCCACAAGCTCTTCCACAAAAGTATGTCTAAAGCCAAAAACTCAAAATCGGTGCAACCAACACATTCCACTCGGTGCCGCCGATTCCAAACCCTAGACAGACTCAGCCAAACCCTAGCTCTTCGGTGCAACCGATTCTGCATTCGGTGCCACCGAGTTAGGTTGCCAACTTTCTGTTATGCAAGTTCAGAATTTTGGTCCCTCTTAGATTGTTGAATCGGTGTCACCGAGATTGGTCATTCTGACCGTTGGTCACCTTATCGGTGCTACTGAGATTCCTATATCGGTCTCACCGAGATTCAAAAGTTGCCACCTTTTGATCACTTCGGTACCACCGAGATTAACACATCGGTGTCACCGAGTTGGTCATTTTGTGTGTAACGGTTGGATTTTTGGAGATGCCTATATATACCCCTCCACCACCACTCACTCGAAAGAGAAGCACTTAGAAAGTTAAGCGTGCTTGTCTTGGAGCGATTCTAGGATGGGTGACCGACCAGGAAGTTGGTCCCGGGTGCGCACGAGTGAGGACGAAGTGTGTAGGAAAGACTACTATTGTTCTGTGGGGCCAGTCTGGATCCCACCAGGCATAACGTGGTGTTACACGAGGCCAAGATCGAATACCCCGTAGTCCCATCTGGCAGCGATGAACCTATGGGGAAAGAGAGCACGGGGCCACCTTGAGGCTGTTGCCATACTGATCGAATGATTTCTCCAAGGAGCGAGCTATGGGTGGGCTGCTCTCAGCAGTATCCGAGACCGCGAGCGCCCTTGGATCTCGTGGATCCTTCTCCACAGGTAGCTCTCCCACCTTGGAACCCAGCATGTCCCAACTCTCCATGTCAATCGAGGTATGTGGCATGTTGTCATCGCGCTCTTCATCCTGACACGCCATCTCAATGTCCTTATGCTAACCACCGGACTGGACACCCTAGCCACCGTGTCCCTCTTTACTTGTCCCCGGTCGGCCACCAGGCCCCATACTAGCTGCACCCCCAGGAGGAGGGGCTACGCTTGTCAGTGGGCCGAGGAGGGCCATTGTTAGGGCCCGGCGCCGCAGGCCCGTCCCCCGGGCGCTTCGGCAGCTGCTCCACCTGCACCTTGATGTTGAAACCTTCATGGTTGAACCAGGCCTGCATGGATCCATTCATCTTGTCTGGCACTATGCATCCAAACTTCATCCTCACGGGCCACAACCGGATGAGGGAGAGATCATCCACCACGATTGGCCTGCCCTGCATCTTCAAGCCCTCCATCAGCCGCTCAGTGCATTGGTTTTTCTTGGGAATGCATTGGAGGCGGACCCAAACCTCTGGCATAGATAGACGCACCACCTCCTCGTGAATGGTATCGCGCACCTTGACAGTGAGGGGTAGGAAGAGCTTACCACTGGACTTGGCCATGTGGAGTAGATCTGCCGAGGGATTAACACATCGGTGTCACCGAGTTGGTCATTTTGTGTGTAACGGTTGGATTTTTGGAGATGCCTACATATACCCCTCCACGACCACTCACTCGAAAGATAAGCACTTAGGTTCCCCACTCATACCAATTGATTTTCTGAGAGAGAGCCACCTACTCATGTGTTGGGATCATGCCATTCAATTCTGACCATATGAAGCTTGATCTCTAGCCTCCCCAAGTTGCTTTCCACCCAATCAATCTCTTCTACCAAGCCAAATATGTGAGAGAGTGATTGTGTGTTGAGGAGTCTATCATCTTGAAGCACAAGAGCAAGGAGTTCATCGACACAATCGAGCCTATTACCTTTTGGAGGGTGGTGCCTCCTAGATTGGTTAGGTTTCGCTTGGGAGCCTCCTACTTCGTGTTGTGGAGTTCAACCAAGAAGTTTGTAAGGGCAAGGAGATCACGTGCTTCGTGAAGATCTACCCATAATGAGGCTAGTCCTTCGTGGACAGAAGCCGTTATGGAATAGTCAAGGTTGCCACTTTGTGGACCCTTATGGGTGAAACCCTCCGTGGACTCTAGTGAACGTTACCCTCCGTGGGTTGAAGACTTCATAAACGTGGATGCACGATAGTGCAACCTATCAGAAATTTCGACATTGTGGGAACGGGGGTACCCAGACCTGCCTGCATGTGGCCCAGGGCATGGCCCACCTCATCGACCAAACGCAGCAAGGTGTGGCCCCACTCAGGACAAGGCCCTTGCGAGGGCCCAAGCCTCGCAAGGATGAGTAGCATCAAGACCGGCAGAGGACGGGCCTCCCCAGGGCCCCTCCAGAGGGGTGGAGATCTCTATGCAAGTCCCGGCCTCTGGAGTCAAAGATGACGCAAGGGAGGACAGGTGGGCACCAGTGCGCCAAGAGGCGTAGTTTCCCCTTTGGTTCAAAGGGAGCAAGGACGTACGCAGGTTCCCAAAGCACACCCAAAGGTTTCCATTCCAGTGCAACAAGACCGCAACCACCAGCTCCGCAGGATGGACGTCATCGCTGAGCCCGTCCCTACGGCGTCGACAACTACTTTGCAGGTGAAGACCGCCTTTGGGCAGGGCGAGCACGAACCCCTGCCCCCTTCAAAATTGGCCGTTATGGGATCCCTTCCCGCCATTGAGATAAGGGAAGAGGACCTAGGACACCACTATACATAGATGGTAGGCTGCTTCATAGAGGAGGATCCGAACCTGATCGACCGACTCCATCACTCATTGTCCACCAAACCACAAGGAGCCTTGAACACCACTGAGAGCCCCCAGGAGGCCCCGAAACACTGTACTTGTTCATCCACCTCACCTCCTCGAGAGGCAATCCACCAAAGAGGGAGTAGGGTATTACGCTTCGCGGCGGCCCAAACCTGGGTAAGCTATCGTGTTCATCTTCTTCCTCTTCATCGTGCGAGTTATTTGCCATGTTCATCGAGTAGGAGTCTAGGTCGGGAGAGGCCGCAGGGGATCTTCGCACATGCCCCTGTGTTTGAATATTAAGGGTTTTGCGGAGCCCGAAATCCAACATTCGGCGCACCAGGTAGGGTGTGTGTCGGAGTCTCCCTCAAGCCAAGATCTCCTCCCACCTTGCCGCTCCGATGTCTGACACTCGCCGAGCCCGCACCAAGCTCCGTGCCACCCGTGTTGCCTAGACGATGCTAGTGGGTCGTGCCGGTGCACGCAAGTCATCTTCGCCTGTGGCCAACGCCGCCACGGCCCCCGATGCCTGTGAGCAACAAGACTCCTCCGAGCTTGTCACCGCGTAGCGTGACTGGCACACCGCCACTCCGTTGATCTTCCCAGCCTCCGGTTCGTCCTCTCATGTTTGGCCAGGGCTGGTGCGTGGCCAGGGCATGCTCGCCATGGATAACGAACTGCTTCGCTAGCACCCCACTCCTGACCACTACGGCGACTGTCTTCAGCGCATCGCAGAGCTCGTCAGCTCTGCCGGCGACGCCTTGGTGCTCTCCTCCTTGCTTCGACCCCAACAGTCCCTGGCTCACGGCATGGTACAAGACGCGCAGCCTCCGCCTCTGTGATGCGTAGATAACCCCGAGCCCAGGCGAGAAGCGCGCTCCCATGACCGGCCTCGCAGACTAAGGGTGAAGCCGGGAGATGAAGTAAGCTGCCAAGTGGTTCCCCAGCAGCGCGCCGACGTGCGCATATTCCCTCTACTGCCGACTCAACGCCGCGGTCGGATACCGCTCGAGGCGACCCCACAGGAGCATCAAGACCAGGTCGCCCTCGCGCACGTGGCGCCCGTCGAGCCGGTGGGGTGGCTCAGAATCGCCTCGGAGATCTACCTGACTACATGGACCTACAAGTTCAAGCCTGACCTGCCCCCGCATTATGATGGCACCCCAGACCCAGCCGAGTTCCTACAGCTCTACTCGCTAAGTATCCGGGAGGCAAGAGGATACAACAAGGTTATGGCGTGTTGGTTCCCCATGACACACAAGGGTGGCGCACTCTCCTGGCTCTTCAACCTCCCAGAGGCATGCATCACCTCCTGGGAGGGTCTATGCAAATGCTTCATTGCCAACTTCCAAGGCACCCGCGACCGCACGCCCATCGTGAACGACCTGTGGCGTGTCAAGCAGCAGGAAGGGGAGACCCCGCACAAGTTCATACAACATTTCATGACCACATGCCTCAAGATCCCCAGGGCGTCGGACGAGGTCATCATTTCGGCCTTCATCGACAGAGTCACTGACCTCAAGATGAAGGAAGAGCTTGCCATGAATGATGAACCGTGCTCTACCTTGGAGATGTTCAACCTGGTGAACAAGTGCGCCAAGGCCGAGGAGGGCCGCCTATCGCTGTGCGGGCCTCTGGCGGGAGAGCCAGAAGACAAGAAGACCAAGGCCAAGGAAGCAAAGCGCAAGGCCACAATGGTGCTTGCGGCTGAATCTGAGGCAAAGCGCAACCGGGGAGAAGAACACCCCCACGGGGAAGGCCGACCTGCATCTTCCATGGCACCAACAACCACGACACCGCCGACTGCCAGGAACTCTGACTGATCCGTGCGGAGCACTTTGGCAGGCGCCCTGGCTGAGGCGATCGAGGCTTCGAACGCAGCGGTGGCTGCGGTGGAGGCCACAAGGATAACCGGGAGCTGCGTCAGGGGTGGTGCGATTAGCCTCAGGACGATCGTTGGCGCGACCCAACTTGTGAGGACTGCTGGCGCGACGACCCTCCGGAGGGGTCATGACCCACAGATAATTTAATCAACCCCCAGGAAGTGCTCCTCATGAGTGTTGGTCCAAAATAGAGCACTGTGCGGGGCCAACCCGGGGCAACTCGGGAGATTTCTATCAGGCCACTATACGTGTCGCTCATCTGCCATGCCCTGAGAACGAGATACGCGACTCCTATCAGGATTGTCAGCATGTCGGGCGGCCTTGCTGGATTTGTTTTACCTTTCTCGAACTCCTATCAGGATTGTCAGCATGTCGGGCTATCTCGAGGTGGCAGATTTCCTATGGAATTGCCTAGGAAGATCACGAGATCCGTGGTCGAGGTCATTCCCGCTGCATGTGGCTAATTTTTGATGGACAAGTTGGAGCACCCCTACAGGGTTAAATCTTTCGAAAAGCCATGCCCGTGGTTATGTGGCAAACTTGGATACTTTGTTTAACACCCGGTCATGACAAACTTGAAGTAAACTCTAATGAAATACATCAACAGTGTGTGTAACCGTGATTGTCTCTTCTCGTGAGTCCTCATCCGAGAGAGAACACGGTGGGGATATGTTTGACGTAAGTAAGTGTTCATGATCAGTTAGTGATCATTACTAGTTCATGTCCGTTATGCGTAGACCACCATACTTTATTTTCTGTATTCGTAAGTTAGACACTCAAACAAATGCTTAGCTGCAGCCTCACCACTTAACCATACCTCACCCATTAAGCTTTAATAGTCTTGACACCCTTGGAAATGAGATTGTTGAGTCCCTGTGGCTCACAGATTACTACAACAACAGTGCAAGTTCAGGTAATGTGATGCTTTGACAAGAGCGCAATGCTTGTTTGATTTTGAGTTCTTCTTCTTCTTGTTCTTCATCAATCTAGGATGGGTTCTAGGCGGCAGCCTGGGATACCAAGGATGGATGTCATTTTGTCGTTTGTTTTCGTCCGTAGTCGGACCCTGCTCTTTTGTATGATGTTTGAATATGTTGTTGTATTGATGTGACTCTGATGTAGCTTGTGGCGAGTGTAAGCCAATTCCATATACTCATCTCTTCTGTACATATACTTGTAATGATATCCATTCTTGCAACACGACGAGATGCGCTTCTATCCCTATCGAGGCCCTCATGCCAAAATAAGGATAGGATAGCATGTTGGGCATGACACTTCTAATATGACGTAAGAATGAATTTCATCAGTCATATTCCTTCTCGAAGATCGCTTCTAAACCATTTTCATTGCTGGCTCAACCTTCTTTATTCACTATTTCGGAGTGTCTCAATAACTCATGGTATTGCTTCTCGTCATTATTCTTAGTATTGAAGACCGAAGGAGAGTTTTCTTAATCTTGGTTCATTCTCTTGAAGATTTGTCATCTCATCTTGATGCTTTCCTCTCAAATTTTTTCCATTCATGATAAATTTCTCCCATATCTATTCGGTGCATTTCATAATTGTTTTCATTTCTCGATCCTCCGAAGGCCATCATTTGAGAAAATTCCTCGTTCTCAACTTTCAGCTTTCGTTATCAAATTCTTCTCAATTGTTGTCCCTTCGTTCGTATCTCAATTATTCTGGTGTTTCGTTCATGTTTTCTATTAGGTGGATCATGCTCTCTTCGTTCTCATGTTATATAATTCATCTGTTTCAAATTATTACCAGTGGTTTGCTCAACAGTTCTTCATGTTCATGATATCCTCTCTTCAATCTTTTCAAGAAGAATAAGTAGTATGCCAAACCTTTGCTTGTAATCAATTTAACTTGATGAAGTATAAGCATAACATGATTCTTATTCTTGTTTCATCAAGGGGATCTCAATCCTTCTTCCGGAGTTATTCATGGTATCAATTCTCAATTCTAAGTTGCTTATCTTTTTGTTTCCGGAGTTCCATGTTTTCTCAAGTATCTCGTCGCGAAGCTTCATCTAAATCATTGGAAGGCCCCAATCTTGTTCTTTTTCAATCTAAAATTCTTTTCTACCATCCTCTCATTTCCGAAGGTTCCTCATGGTGGTTCTTCCAGGAGTTTCTTCTTTCTCTAAGTATTCATCAAGATTCTTGTTGGAGGTGCTCAAGTGTTCTTTATCTTGGATTTCTAAGTTTAATTCCTTCTCCATTGTCTTTTGAGATGGTATTAATAAATTCTTGATTATGAGGAGTCTCGAAGGAAAATGTCAAGAATGAGATAAGTAAACCCATAATGTCTTCTTGGAGTTATCTTGGGTTGGATTTCACCTAAAGCATTTCCTAAGGATTGTTACTATCATGGTGTCATAAGTGATCCAAGTTTCCGCCTCCTCTTGGTGAAAGAAGTTTTGCATATCTTGTTGCTCTCAAGCAATCAATTGTTTCTGTTATGGCAGGTTGCCACCTCGTAATTCTGAGATATTTTCTATAAGATCGTAACAAGGTATTATTTTTGTTGTTGGTTATCAAAAACTCTGTTCAACCTATGCTTCGCAAATTCATTGGTGGTAGAAGTTCTCATTTTCTTATCAGTTCTCTTTTCTTCAAAGATCTAGCTTCTTTTCGTTTGTTCCGGAGGCATAGTGGTGTTGCTCTTTTCAACTCACATCTAGTTTGATTAAGATCATGTTCTGCCCTGTTTGTCCATTTATCGAGTGCTGTGAAATCTTTCATGATCCCTACATCTTATGAAGTTTTGATTCCAATCCAACCGAAGTTTGGGGTGTCTCTTTCAATTTCTTTCCATCATATCAAATTTTGCCTCTCTTTCCTACCGAAGTGCTGCCAAAATTTCTTGTGAATTCTTGCTTGTTCCTCATGTCATTCTTCATCTCTTTCCAACCTTCATGTTTCATTGGTTTTACTCGTTTGTCAAAGAAGAAACTAAGTTTCACCTCTTACCCTTTCTCTTCCCCTTCTCATTCTAGATCTCGGGATGAGATCCTCGTGTAGTGGAGGAGAGTTGTAACAGCCCGGGACCGACGCTCTAGAAGATTCCCCTTTTATTTCCATTCTCGTTTGTGTCTCATTTGGTTGTTGCATTCATCATCGCATCATTCGCATCATCTACATGGCGTCGTCACTCATTTTTGAAAACTTGCATTCATTCGTAGTTGCCAATTCTCTCTATTCGTGCGTCGACCATTTCGAGGCCAACCACACATGCCCGCGCCCGCGTCATCGATAAAATATTGTTTTTAAAGTGCGTATAAAACTTTCTCGGATTGGGTCGAAACTTGTCATGCAGACTTGTTATATTGTAGGTAGGCCGCGTGCCAAATTTTGTCACAATCAGAGGTAGTTTGTTATTCGAACGGTCAACCATAGCGGTGCGGTCATCGGTAATTCGTTGGACGTTTTCGGTTTTTCAAACTCATGACACGGGCCATAATTCTTTCCCTCATCCCCACATGGCCTAACTACACAGCCCACTAGCTCAACTTAGCCCCCTCCGTTCACGGTCGTCGGATCGCGATCGGATGGACGAGGTCCATCCCACCTAGCCACCTCCCCTATATATTACCACCCCATGGAGAGAGCCCCCCCCTCTCTAGGGTTTCTCCATCTAAAATTGTAGCCACCCCCTAGAAAACTCCACCTTTTAGCCCCACATCCCTCAAATCTCAAAATCTACTCCTCCCCCTCCATTTTCAGCCCTCAGATCCGTAAATAGGGGTCCAAAATTCGTCCATGCAGCCCACCGGACAATGTCCGCGGCCAACCCAAACATGTCCGGCCGACCACAGAGCCGTAGCCGCCCCGAGCGCCTGCGTGTGCCGCACGCCCTCCCCGCGCCCGAGCCAGGGGTCACCTCCCCGCACCGCTGGTGGCCACCCCCTACCGGAGACGCGCCTCCGCCGCCTCCATCTCCGGTGCCCTGCTGCTCCCCACCGCTTCACCTCGCCCAACCTTCGCCACAGCGAGCCCGCACCCCAAGCCACCATGGCAGCCCCTCCCAAAGCTGGCCCTGCCTCGCCCCAGATCCGGTCGAGATGGAGGTCGCCGACCTCGATAAGGCCACCCCTTGCGTGCCTCTCGCTCGACGGAGTCCATCCCCGCCGGCCACTCCAGCCTCCTAGCAGCCGCCGGCCACTCCAGCCTCCCAGCAGCCGCCGGCCACTCTTCTCATGAGTCCTTATCCGAGAGAGAACATGGTGGGGTTATATTTGACGTAAGTAGGTGTTCAGGATCACTTAGTGATCATTGCTAGTTCACGTACGGTATGTGTAGACCACAATACTTTACTTTCTGTATCCGTAAGTTACCCACTCAAATGAATGCTCAGTCTCTTGCTGCAATCTCACCACTTAACCATACCCCACCCATTAAGCTTTAATAGTCTTGATACCCTTGGAAATGAGATTGCTGAGTCCCCGTTGCTCACAGATTACTACAATAATAGTTGCAAGTGCAGGTAATGCGATGATTTGACGTGAGCGTGATGCTTGTTCTATTTGGTGTTATTCTTCTTCTTGTTCATCAATCTATGATGGGTTCCACGCGACAGCCTGGGATAGCAAGGATGTATGTCATTTTATCGTTTGGTTTCGTCCGTAGTCGGACCCTGCTCTTCTATATGATGTTTGAATATGTTGTTGTATTGATGTGATATTGATGTAGCTTGTGCGAGTGTAAGCCAATTCCATATATTCATCTCTTCCGTACATGTATTTGTGATGATATCCATTCTTGCAACACGACGAGATGCGCTTCTATCCCCGTCGAGGCCCTCATGCCAAAATTAGGATAGGATCGCATCTTGGGTGTGACAGGTTCTAGCTACAGGGGCGCTATGAGCAGCCGCCACGTGTGTGAGCTAGAAGGTCCCATGTCAAAAAGCCAAAAGGCTAAAAGTCCAAACGTCCTCTAATCTATTGCCCAGGGCCTCCTTTTATACTCTGAAGGGGATCCCAACAGTGGCGTACAGGGTGTACAAGGGGTGTACAGAGCTATAGTGCTATCATACCTAACATTGACGGAGTAGGACATGCACATTTAATGCACCGTTGGGCATCTCTGACTGTCCATGGGACGGGACATGATCTCGTCCCATCGGCACCTCTTAGCCCCTCCATCGCCGACGCCGCGACATGTGCCTAGGTGAGGCGACACCTGGCCTATGTGCTGGTGGGGCCTTGTCGAGGCTTCGCCTTGCCAGGGCTTGCTGGGGCTTTGTCTTGCATGACTGTCTGATAGCCATCCCGACAAGGTCTTGTCAGGGGTCTTGATCCTTCTGTGTTTTTACCTGGCAACTCCCTGTCGGGCCTCGTCGCCAAGGTGACTACTATTGCCCTTGCATGAGTATGGGGCACTGGAGAGCCCAAAACTCTAGTGCACCGACAGGAGCCCCCAGACCTGGGCCACACACGGTGCGAGGCGTTGTTGGGATAAGCGCAAATAGTGCATAGCCATGTGTGGCAGGGCCTTGTAGTCGTGATCATTGCGCTTGCTGCGCTTCCCCACAATGCCCACTGAATGCGGGACGTGGGATACGTGTGCGACGCAGACGTTATAGCAGCGCGCTCGTGAACCATTTCTATATTATTTTAGTAATGAGGCTGGCCCACGCCTTCCCAATAAAGAGGAAATTGCAGAGGCGCTGCTCATTTACCTCTTGTATTTACCAATCTGAGAACCGTCGTCGTCTTCCTACTCAAGCCCGAAAAGGAGCTCCTTCCATTCATCCCCACGTCCCTCTCCGTCCTCAACCCCCGCCCCCTTAACCACTATGCCGCCCAAGGCTAGAAGGGGCAAGGATGTGGAAGCCATCCCGGAGAACAAGCTGGTGAGGATGCGGGAGGAGCACATCGTCTTCCCCCCGGGGCTTGACGTGGGCGCTTTGAAGGAGCGATACCTATGGATGTGGGCGACAGGGACGACAACGCATCCCGTCACCTGCATGAGTCCAGGTCCTTCCGGGGGCGGCCCAGCCAAATATCCTTTCTTTGTTGACTATTTTTACCACGGGCTCTGCCCCCCTTTCTCGATTTCTTCAACGACATCATGTTCACTTATGGTTTCCAACACTTGGATTTTATGCCGAATGGCGTGTTGTGTATTCAGTTTTCGCTCATCTTTGCGAAAACTTTGCCGGAGTAGTCCTTAGCACCGCCCTTATCCGCCACTACTTTAATCCTCGCATCCAACAAGGTGGAGGCCTTTCTGGTGTCATCGCTTGGATTCCACGACAAGGAACCAAGGAGGTATACCTAGACGGGGCCTACTACGAGAGGTGTGATGAGTGGCGGGGCAAATGTTGTTGGATTTAGGAGGAGAAATTCTAGCCTTTCTGCTTGCTGCGACAACCAAGATGGTGCGAGGCGATGACTGAAGTGCCCTTGACCCTAAGGATGGGAAGCTCACACTCCCGACCACTAGGATTCACCGCCTCCGAAATGCTGGCCTCACCATAGAGATGATAGGCGCCAATTTCATTCGCCGGCGTATTTCTCCCCTGCAGAATAAGGGGAGGTCAACTTGGGAATTCCAGAACGCGGCGGACATCATGAGGCTGCGCCCCAGACTGAACCACAATTTGACAGTTATGCATCACAGAGCTCTCTACCAGAAACTGTTCAGGAGTGCTGTGGTACATGAGCTACCGACATGCATAGTCCCTTTGTGCAACAACTTTGCCTTAGGTAGAATCATCGCCATGATGCCGACGTTCGACACCCATAGCCTTGACACATCCTGTATTGAGCCTTCTGTAGAGTAGGCACATGAATTCTTTGATAACTTGGTGGAGATGGCCATCCGCAAAGAAGAGGGCCTCGTCCGCGACACCACTGAGGAAGAAATGGCATACATCGTCAGCAGGGCGGAGGAAGCAGATCTTGCAGCGGAGGCTGGTAGCACTGGCTTCTTGGAAGACGAAGCCGGTGGAGGGGAAACACTGCCAGATGAAAATCTTGCCGGGCAGGGTGGGACCGCTGAAGAGAAAAGCGGCACATCCGCCCGAGGCTGCCCTGCCGAAGACACAGCTGAGGAGGAGCTGCTTGAGGAGGCCCTGTCACTTGTGCCAAGGAAGAGGCGCGTCCTTCGAAGCGCGACCTCTGGGATTCCAGTCCATCAAGCTCGTTTGAGCAGCATGGTTCCCAACAAGGGGGCGACTAGCAAGGCCACTTGGCGGCAAGAAGCTCATCAGCAACCCGTGCCAGCCGCGGCCAAGCAATCCAGGAGCACCCCTCCACCTCCTCCCACAGGCACCATGGCAGAGGTGACCTTCGGCCTCTTTGCCCTTAGCTCGGGAGAATAAGAAGAGGAGTAAGGATCTTGCCGCATCTTTTGCTTTTCAGTTTTACTTTACTCACTAGCTTGGCCTTGGCTTGCCTCCACAGGCATGCGGAAACAGTGGCGCAATGGGTAGTCAGGAGGGTGAGGACCTCGCCAAGGATGACCATCATCAACCTAGAGGCTAGCCCGTGGTGCAGCACTCGACTCATCCCCCGGCGGAGCCCCCAGCATGAGCTCATTACTCACTTCCCGCTTGCAAGTGCTGGGGTGTGCTTCTTTACTGCTGACATCACCGGACGTGCAGGAGGAGGGCGGCGACAAGGAGAACCATGAGTAGCCGTCCCTGATACGCCGCCTCCATCATCTACGCCGCCCATAGATGGATCCCTGGCAAGGACTTCCTCTAGCGCGCTTTATCATGATGAGGGAGAGCCAACAAGCACGAGCACCGGTAGGTCTTCTCCGGCAACCGTGGTTGGTGCAGGTACTCTTTACTATGTTCGTCTCTCTTTCTTTATCTTCTTGAACTTCCACCTTAGCTTCGTTTGGTTTGTTTTCTTGGCCTACATACATTCCCTCGATGGAGGGCATGGATGTCGACTCCGTCATCAAGGAGACCGCTAGGGATGCTCCCGCCGAGGCTGACAGGATCGCTGCTGAGGAGGCCACCAAGAGTGCAGCCGCCGAGGCCGCTGAAGCCACCAAGGATGCTACTGCCGGGGCCGCTAGTGCCGATGCCGCCAAGGCTACGCGAGAAGAGGCCGAGAGGGCCCATGTGGGGGCCAGTGACCGTACTAACGACATTCCTGCCACAGGAGCGCCAAATGCTATGCCGGCCACAGAGACCCCAGCTGCCAGGAAGGCGGCCATCGAGGACCAGCCACCCACATCATAAGCCCCTTCGTCGAGCAAGTACCTTCGGGTCGGCGACAATTTTTTCGTCAGCATCCCCAGCATGGCAAGCACTGGAGCGCCAACTGAAGGGGAATTGTTTGAAGAGGGGATCATTGCTGCTACCGGGCTCGAGATTGTTGATAAACCAAGTGCTAGCAGCAGCAAATCCCAAGAAGAGAAACTCCTCCAAACCATGGGAGATAGCTTCTGGAATCTCCAAGTGCTTCACCGCACCCGAAAGTAGAAACCAGACTCTAGGGCAACAGTTGTGGAAGCAGCAGAGGCGAATTTCCAGGAGCACGTCAAAGAAACTTAGGCCTGGTTCGCCAAAGCTTCCCAGGATCTGAAGACTGGTCAGGCACAATTGAGCCAAGCCTCGAGCCAACTCTATATGCAGCAGTCGGATGCCGAGAAGGCGTAGGAGGAGGCCAAGCAATGGGCTGCCGCAGAGGATGCTCGCCTGACGAGGCGCCGCATCGGGCTCGACGCCTACGAGCAGGACCTTGTCGCCCGCGATAAGGCGCTTGCCGACAAACTTCGCAGGAAGGAAGTGGAGATCGAGGATCTAGTTGCATGGCGGACCTAGGAGCTGGAGCGGAAGCACAAGGAGATGCTCGAGGCTCTAACTGCAGATCATGCCGGCAAGCTGAAGGAGGCCATCGATGCTGCCGAAGCTGCAGAGGCCACCAGGAACTTGCTGGAGGAGAGGGTGAAGAAGCTAGAGGCCGACCTTGAGGATCTCGTCAAGAAGGTCTTGTTACTCAAGTATGAAAGAGACAAAGCCCTCGCTAGCCTGATGGAGATGCAGGTCACCATATCCGACAAGACCAAGCAGCTCTCTTCAGCCCGCTAGTCCATCGATGACCTGAACTTGAAGCTGGCTACGCTAACCAAGACCCTCGAGACCGCCAGGACCCGCGAGAAGGCTTTGGTCAAGGATCTCCAAGATGAGAAGGATCTGGTCGAGAGCGCCACTACCGTCCACAACGACTATGCATACCGAGTACAAGTCTAGACTGAGAAGCTCGTCGATGTTGCGGAGAAGTTTGCCGCACAACTGTCCACCATGGGCCTGGAAGGCCACATGTTCTCTTCCGACGACGTATTGTCTATGAGTGCCAAGGTGACCAAGTTCTTCGACTGTATGCTTGGAGCCTTGGAGTAGCTTCACTCCGACCGGGCATCCTACCTGGCCAGCGAATCGCGCAACCTCTACCAGGCTATTGTCCACAAGGTGCTCGTCAAGGTGGCGTATAAGAACCCCGACATCAACTTAT
Source organism: Hordeum marinum (assembly GCA_022496015.1). NCBI lineage: Eukaryota > Viridiplantae > Streptophyta > Magnoliopsida > Poales > Poaceae > Hordeum > Hordeum marinum. The sequence continues at coordinate 133,933,535 of CM039677.1, read as the reverse complement.
CCATCATCCTTGACCACTTGCCAAAGGGCATAGACATCAAAGTGCTCAAGGAACTTGTCGCTCCCATGATCGATAGGGTGAGCCAAGTCAAGCGGGTTGAAGGCGATAGCCGGGATTAGCTACCTTACTCCTCGCCGCCATCCATGCCAAGAACAGTTTATCTTATGTTAGAATCTTGGCAAGACCGATGTAATATTGCTTGTTATGCCTTGAACAATCGTTATGTTATCCTCCTTGTTTGATTCCTCTCTGTATGCATTCACCCTACGCTTCATTCGAAACTTGCTGGTGCACACACCTCTGCCGCGAGCGCTAGGTGCGGGACTTTAGCTGCCTGCTGGCAGGGCTGCTGCCGGCAAGAGACCCTGGTGTTTTCAGTATAGCCACCTAGACTGTTGAGCAGACTCGAAAAAGAATAGGGACGCAACCAATCGCAACAAGGTTCCTTCGCATGCAGGTTTTCCATACAGAAGTCGAAATCGCCCAAGGAAAATAACTCCACAGCAAGAATTCACTTGGGGTTTTGCAACTTATGTTTTCGTTGTCGTACTCCTTCCGGCAAGATTTTTTTGGGACGTCACCTGTAGGTATCCATACCACCATTCCCCCTTGGCAAAGCTACATGCGAGGTAACCTTCTGTCCTTTGAGAAAAAAAAGAAGAGAAAATATGGATGTGGAACCTTGGCGGTCCGTTAGCTCTTGCCAGGAGTAAGTGTAATGCAATATCTCGGACAAACATGCACATAAATAAACATGAGAACCAATCAGGATTTGCAGACCACTTATCTTTATTCAACTACGCACAGGGTCTGTGCCTGGCTTCGTACCAAGGATTACATGCTTCAGCGGTAAGACTTGTACAAAAGGTGGTTGCTGGGAGGCCCGACAACCGCGCCTCATGGGTAGAAGTTGGGAAGATGTTCGATATTCCAGGAGTTGCTCACTAGGATGTCATCTTCGGTCTCCAGGCGGATTACGCCAGGCCTGGTGACTCGTACTACCCGATAAGGGCCTTCCCACTTGGGAGTCAGCTTGTTAGAATTCTTGGCAGACTGAACTCGCCGAAGAACAAGGTCGCCTCCCTCAAGACTTCTGGCATTAATTTTGCAGCTATGGTAGCGACACAAAGCTTGCTGGTAGCATGCACATCTCACAGCAGCCTGAAGACGGTCTTCCTCAAGGAGTGTCGCGTCATCTTGCCGCAACTGCTCTTGTTAGAGCTCATTATAAGAGAGCACTCAAGGTGACCCGTATATGAGTTCTGTGGGGAGAACTGCCTCTGCCCCATATACAAGGGAGAAGGGTGTCTGGCCGGTAGCTCGATTTGGTGTCATTATGATTGACCGAAGAAGCACCGACAACTCATCAATCTAGTGCCTTCCGCACTTGTGCAGCTTGTCGAATATTCTTGTCTTAAGGCCTCGCAGCACTTCAACATTAGTCCTTTCCACTTGGCAGTTGCTCCTTGGGTGGGCAACGGAAGCAAAACAGATTCTGCTGCCAAGGTCATGGACATACTGCATGAAGGTGCAGCTCATGAACTATGTCCCATTGTCAGTGATGATCCTGTTGGGAACACCAAAGCGGTAGACTAGTCCTTTGACGAATTTGATGGCTGACTATGCTTTCACCTTTCTCACTGCTTCCACTTTTGGCCACTTTGTGAACTTGTTGATTGCAACGTACAAGTACTCAAAGCCCCCGGTAGCGCGGGGGAAGGGGCCCAAGATGTTGAGCCCCCAGACCGAAAACGGCTAGGAGAGAGGGATTGTTTGAAAGGCTTGAGCTGGTTGATGTAATTTCTTCGAATGAAACTGGCATGCTTCACACTTGGTTACTAATGCAGTTGCATCCTTGAGGGCAGTGGGTCAAACGAAATATTGTCGGAATGCCTTTCTGGCAAGTGCTGTTGATCCTATGTGGGAGCCACATATGCCCCCGTGTATCTCTGCCAATAGCTCCAGTCCATCCTCCCGAGAAATGCACTTGAGTTTCACGCCATTTAGTCTCTTTCTGTACAGGACGTTGTCTACGAACTAGTACATATTAGAATGGAAGGCTACTTACTCAGCTTCCTCTTGTTCCTCAGGGAGTTCTCCTGTCCGAAGGAAACGGACGATGTATTGTGCCCACGCTGGAGCCTGGGGCTCGACAACAAGGACTAAAGGCATATCCTTTACCGGGGAAGCATTTGTATCAACGGCGAGGGCCTGAGGCCTCGCCAGAGCCTACTGCACCTCGGCAAGCCTGGCGGGAGTGTGTGCTTCCACGACAAGAGCTGGAGGCTCCGCCGGAGCACAGCGCTCGCGGGAGGCCTGATGGTGTCCCCGACAACCTCCTCGCCGACGACTTCTGGGAGCTCTATCAGGAAGTACTTGTCAGACCTCAAGTTCCTTCTTTTCTCGTGTCCAATTGATGGTGTCACGGAGGGTTGAGCCAGTCGGAGCACGAAAGTTCCTGGTTCCACAGGCAAGTTAAGGGCAGTACACTTTGACAGGCCATCAGCAACGCTGTTCTCTGCACATGGAACATGCTCCTTTTGCAGGCCACCAAAATGTTCTTCCAACTTCCTCCCTTCATCTACATAAGCTTCCGTCAATGGACTCTGGTAATGTTTGTTCACTTGCCTGACGACAAGCAGAGAATCACCCCTGACAATAAGTCTCTTGATCCCAAGGTCTGCCATGATCCTGAGACCGGCAAGCAGCCCTTCATACTCGGCAATGTTGTTTGTTGATTTCTCCTTGGGAAAGTGCATCTGAATCACATACTTGAGGTGCTCTCTGGTGGGTGTGACAAGTAGTACTCCAATACTGGCGACTTGCAGCCAAAAAGCCCCATAAAAATACATGACCCACTCTTGATCGGTTTCCTTGCCGGGGAGAGTTGACTCTAGAACTTCTTCATCAGGCGCTCGGGTCCATTCCGCAATGAACTCCACCAAGGCTTTGCTCTGAATGGTCGAAGTGCTTTCAAACTTGAGACCAATTCTTGAAAGTTCCAAAGCCCACTCTACAATCCTGCAGGTAGCTTCTGAGTTCCGCAAGATCCGCTGCAGCGGGAAGCGAGTGACAACAGGGATCTCATGTGCTTGGAAGTAATGGAGCAGCTTCCTGGGGGCCATAAGAAGGCAGAAGAGCAACTTTTGCATGCCAGAATATCTTGACCTAGCCCCCTGCAACAGGGATCTGACAAAATAGAATGGGTGCTGCACCACCTTCTTCTTCTGGATTGTCTCATTCGACTGCGCTGATCCTTCCTTGCCGGCACCAGACCCTGCCGGGGAATACCCTGGCTCGTCACTTGGCAGCCCTGCTGTTGCCGCTGCTTCTTCATCAACTTTTCTTTCAGCCACTAGTGCATCACTCACCACTTGATTTGTTGCCGCTAGATATAGCAGCAACGGCTCTCGTGGTTTTGGCGCGACTAGGACTGGGGGAGATGAGAGGTACTTCTTCAAATCCTTCAGCGCTGCCTCGGCTTCCGAAGTCCATTTCATTGGACCTGCCTTCGTCAAGATTTTGAAAAAAGGCAGGGAGCACTCAGCAGATTTTGGGATGAACCTACTCAGAGCAGCAACACAGTCAGCAAGATAGCGCACATCTTTGACACGTCTTGGTGCTTCAATTTGCTCAATTGCTTTGATCTTGTCGGGATTTGCTTCAATTCCATGTTGAGATACAAAGAACCCGAGAAGCTTGCCGGATGGGACACCAAACACACACTTCTCTGGGTTGAGCTTCATGTTGATCTTTTGTAGGTTTGCAAATGTTTCATCTAGGTCTGATATGAGTGTAGCCTTGTCCTTGGTTTTCACCACTATGTCATCCATATAAGCCTCCATATTCCTATGCAGCTGAGGCTCAAAACCAATCTGGAATGCTCTTGCAAATGTAGAACCGACACTTTTCAACGCGAAAGGCATATGCAAAAAGCAATACGTACCACATGGGGTGATAAATGCTATCTTCTCCTCATCTTCCTTGTCCATGAAAATCTGATAATACCCGGAATAGGCGTCAAGGAAAGACAACAAGTCGCAGCCGATAGTGGAGTCCACAATCTGGTCGATGTGCGGCAAGGGAAAAGGATCTTTGGGGCAGGCTTTGTTGATGTCTGTGAAGTCAATGCACAACCTCCATTTTCCATTCACCTTGCGCACTACAACGAGATTGACCAACCATGTTGGATGGATTTCTCCTCTGATCAAGCCAGCCGCTTCTAATTTCTTGATTTCTTCGGCAATAAACTGTTGTCGCTCCAAAGATTGCTTTCAGACCTTCTGCTTGATGGGCCGTGCATGTGGGCAGACGACAAGGTGGTGCTCAATCACCTTCCTAGGAACACCGGTGATATTAGATGGTTGCCATGCAAACACATCAATATTCGCCCACAGGAAGGCGACGAGCGTGCTTTCCTATTTGTCGTCAAGGGTGGAACTTATGGTGAAAGTTCCTCCTATACCATCCTCCTTAGCGGGCACCTTCTTGGTCTCTGGCGGAGCTGCCTTGGACTTCTTGCTCTTGCAAGTGGAGCTCTCTGGCACATCGTTAACGGGAGCGCAACACCCCGAGGGGGTGCGCTTGCTGGAATGTGCACCAGAGGCCTTGCCGTTCCTCTTCCCCCCAGAAGCTTCAGCGACGGGAGCAAGTGCCTTGGCGGCAGGTGCTGCAACTGTCCCCCCGGTAGAGCTGGTCGGTGGAGATAAGTGTTCTTTTCTTGTTGGAGTTTATCGTGATGACGCTCATTGGCCCGGGCATCTTCAACACATTGTAAACGAAGTGGGTGGCTGCCATGAACTTGGCCAATGCTGGGCGACCAAGGATGCCGTTGTATGACAACGAGATCTTGGCGACATCAAAGACGATCTTCTCTATTCTGAAATTGATAGCACTACCAAATGTCACCGGTAGTGTGATCTTGCCCTTCGGCTGAGGTCTCCGTGAATTGACCCCTTGGAAAGCGTGTGTCGGCTTGAGATCTTCACCAGGAAATTGGAGCCTCTGGATGACATCACACGAGATTCAGGTTCAGGCTGGCCCCACTGTCGCCTAGCATCTTCGTCACCTTGAGGTTGTGAATTGTTGGCGAAACCAACAAAGACAGGCACCCGACCATAGTTATGCGATTAGGGTTATCCTTGACGTCAAAGATGATAGGAGTGTTGGACCACTACAGAGGTATCTAGGCACCGATAGAGGGCTCCGCCGCATTAACCTCACACGCCCACTATTTAAGTTGGCGATGAGAGGAATGTGATGAGTCACCTCCCTCGACGCACATCATCTCTATAGCCTTCTGGAACTCATGCTCACTGGACTCGTCGTCCTCTTTGATGTCATCATCATCACCCTCTTGCTTGTCGCGTCCGCGCGTGGGCCGGTCTTTTTGTTGCTTGGGCTTGCCACGACTACCTCCTCGGCTAACGTGCTTCTTGCCGGACCCCTCAACACCATCCTGGCCTTTCTCCTTGTCTCGCCTCTCGTACTTGGCTTTTTGCATCTCGGCAAGTTGTTCAACTTGCCGACAGTCTTGGAGATCGTGGCCCTTGGTGTGATGGATCTTGCAATACTACTTGCCGGAGTCTTCTGGCTTGTCGGCAGCCGCCATAGCATGGCAGGAGGCGCACCCGGCAACATCGTTGCCGAAGTCATCAACCTTGCCCTTGTTGGCGGTACTAGGGTTGCCGGATCCGTCGACGGCAAGCACGGCCTTGCCCTTGCGCTTCTTGTTCCGCCATCGGCCCTTCCTATTCAGGGGGGGGGATGTGTCTTCATCTTCAGAGTCGACCCCTGCGCCATCGTGTTCTTTGTGGAGTCTCCTCCCTTCTTCATCCCGAGCACATTTGTCTGCCAGAGCATAAAGCTCGGCAACATCCCTAACCCTGTTCATCGCCAGCTCTTCCCGCATCATGCGTGTGACATCCCAAGTGATGTCCCTACCTTATTTGTCATGCAACCCATTGTATGACCTTGTGATATGAGCTATGTTTGGAGTGAACCTTGTCATTCATGTGTTCGTAGCATTCATGAATCTTTCATCCATCATCATAATGCATCATGTTCATTTCATTACTTGTGCATGATTGGTTGTGGTGCTTGTTTTCATGTATGGTAATGATATGAGAGTGTGGTGTTTGGTGTGTCATGCTTGATGCGGGGTGGTTTGTATGTGGGTGAAGCATGTGGCAACCTCTCCCTCCTCCCTTTATTTTCCCTTTGCAAGTTTCCTCCCAAAACCCCTTCTTCCTGTTTATTATTTATCATCAGTTTCAAGTTGTTTTAAAACCCTTTTAAAAATGTTCATGTGTTAGCCAGGGTTTTATAATAAATATTGGGAGTGATCTTGGGTTATTTGCATATGTTTGGGTTTGGAAAAACTATTTAAAACAGAAGCTGTTTATTACTATAGTAATATATTACTTGTTCTAAAAAAATCTTTTCTATATTTTATTAAATTAGAGCATATCATTTCCTCTTCAAAACTATTTTGTTTTAATTTTAAACCCTTTTCTTTGCTCTGGGGTTTTATTTGTTTGTGGCTGTTTTTAATTGAAGGGAAGCCCTCCTTTTATTCCAGTGAGAGAGAGAGAGCAGTAGAGCCGGCCCACTAGGCCCAGCCGGTGGCTAGCGGCCACCTGCCCCATTTTCCCCCTCCTCCGTCAGTCGTCGAGTGAGCAGAGAGCAGAGAGAGCTTCGCCGTCGCCGTTAGCTGTCTCGGACGTCGAGGCCGGCCCCCTTTTAAGCGCTTGCCCCTAGGGTTCCCTCTTCTTCCTTCTCCCTCGCGCCGCCGCCACTTTCCCCTTCTTCCTTTCCCTTCTTCCCCGTTGCTTCTTCTTCTTCCTTCTCGGTTTAGAGAGGTAAGTGTCAGAGGTGAGGAGATAGACGGGCTCGTCGCCGGCGTCGCTTCCGGTGGAGCCCCGCCGCGTCAAGATGGGGTGCAGCAACCCGGAGCCATCCACCTCCCGTTCATGGTGCTAGGAGCAGGGGACCTCCTCCTCTATGGTGGAGAGCCGTCGCCCCGAGCCGGTCTCCTTCGCCTCCGTCGCCTCGAATTGCCTCCGGCTCGTCATCGCCGACCCCTAGCTGAGCCGCGGTCCTCCGATACCCTCCTCTGCTCGCCGTACCTGCGCAGTCGTCGCCGTAGTCGTGGTCGCCGCCGGTAGCCTGTAGGCCTCCGCTGCTTGCTTCCGTCCCCCTCGTCGCAAGATGAGTGCGGGAATGGAACGGTTGCTCGTTCCCGCGTGCGTAGGAGTAGCTGGTGTTGCCGGAGTTGCCTTGTGTCGCCGTGGAGTTGCCGGAATCGCCGCGCCGCTGCTCTGTTCATGGCCCTGTTATTCAGTTTCGTCAGACAGGTTTTGTGTGTGTGTATAAGGTCAGTGGGGCTCTCCCTCTGTTGTCAACCGAGCCCGTAGCCCAGTGGTGTGAGTGCGTGTGTGTGCCCAGGGGGTCTGGGGTTCGATTCCCCTTCTCCCCCCTTTTTTCCTTTTGATGTTCTTTTCTTTTGGTGTGTTTTCTTTATTTTATTCATTAATATGTGAGTGTAAGTTCTTGTATCTTTTATATATATTGTTGTGTGGTGTGTATATGCCTATGTGCATATACACACATATGTGAGTGTGAGAGTTATATGTGTGTGTTTGCACTATGTGCTTAAACCCACATATATGTGGGAGTGTGTGAGTGGTGTGTGTGTGTGTATGCATTAGGTGCTTATGGATCCACACTTTGGTTGCTGATTGTGTGTATGCTCTTTCCATCTTATCCATGTGCATGTAGCTCCATGTGTAGGACTAACCCTATATGATCATATGAGCTTGAAAACCTCTCTAGATGAGTTCATTATAGTTTGTGATGCTATGCCATGTTAACATGATGCTAGGATGCTATTTAGTCTTTTCCAACATGTTTCTATAGCCCACAAGGCACTTTGGGTTCATTTCTTTGCATATGCACAAGTGACATAAGTCACCCATGATCTTTAGGTTGATTTTCGATCTAGTATTGCTCCCTCTTGTTCCATGCAAGTATATAGGTATGATTAACGATTTTGGGGTAGTTTGAACCCAGGAACACACCTGTGGAATCAGATTTGACTTTGGGGCAACTTGGGAAAACTGCATTTTTATGCTGTGATGCCCTTTTGTCTTTTTCATATGAATTAATCTATGCATGCTTTGGAGTTGTTGTCAACATGATATTGCTAGTCAAAGTTGTTGTGAACCTCCATGTGTTTTTCTTATTTGTGCTAAGTCTCCAGATCAGGGGGAACCATGCTGTTTATCTAGCTACTTTCTGTTACTGTCCAGCTAGTCTGAAAATGGCAAGTCTGGAGAATCTGCTGTTATTGTTTTGCCATGAAGATCAGGGTGTAGCTAGTGTTGTGTTGATGTTTTGACCATTCATAGTGTTAGGTATTTGTAGTAGATATTGTCATCTACCATCCTGTTAATTTTCATGCCATTTGGAGCTTCCTAGCATATTTAACCAGTGCTGTTAACTTGCTACTTTATTAACCGAGATTCCAGAAAATTGGAATTTTCACTAAGTCCCTAAAAATCTGTTTCATCATGAATACTTGTCAGCTCCATGCATAGGGATGTGTTGCCCTTTTGTTGATTGTGTAGTTTGATGAATTGATGTGGGTGTTGAGTAGAACCTGTTCATGTCTTGTTTGTGTCTGTGGAGTTCCTGTAGCAATAATTGTGAGCTTTTCAAATTATTATGTTGCTGTTTTGTGCAGATTGAGTGCTATTTTGTTTTGGGTGTTGCGGGAGCTATACTCCACGGAATTGAGTGATTCTTGAGTCTGTTGTGATTGGTTTTTCATTACCTATCCGGTGGCTACCTTGGGATGCCAAGAATTACCCTAGGTATTTGGTGGACTTGTGTTTTTGCCTTCGTACCTTGTCGTGAGCGTATCTCGAGAACCGTAGCTCCGTTTCTCGTGATCTTTATATGCATTTCCATCGATTTTTAATGTTGCATCCATATTTTCCATGTTCATGCATGTCTAAATAACTTAACATGTGATTCTGTCCAGATTCATTAATCCACCACCTTTGCTTGTGAAACTTGACTAGAATTGGATTGCCATGTTAAATTCTTCCCTATAATGATCATGCATCATCTTGATTGTGCATTGCACCTTGATTGGCTATTTATTTGCTGTTTCTCTTGGGTAGACACGAGTGTCGAATCTGAGTTCGAGGAACTTGGAGAGTACCACTACGAGGATCCCGCTACTTGTTCCGCTGAAGAACCAACAGGCAAGATGATCGTACTCGGATCCCAATACTATCTTCGCTCGCTAGTTTTCTCATTCTTATCGTTACAATTGCGCTACCTACCACATGATATCAGCCCCCATGTTGCCATGCCAGCCTCTAACCTCCACATCCCAGCAAATCGTTGATTGGCTAAGTTACCGCTGCTCAGCCCCTCTATAGCGCTCTTAGTTGCAGGTTGTTCCATGTGATAACATGGATTGGATATCACCATGAATTCTGTTATTTAATTTAATGCACATATATCTGGTATTGGTGGAAGGCTTGGCCTTTTGCTAAGTGATTTGTTCCACTTGTGCCGCCATTAGTTCTTTGTTACCGGTGTGATGTTTTCCATATTTTGCGCTCCTACCACGCTTGGGGTTGTTATGGGGACCCCCCTGTTTATTCGGTGGAGATTAAAACTTGTCTGGCAAGACCCAACATTGGTACTACATTTGCTTAACAACTTAATTAATTGCATAGGGTCTTGCAAACCCGTGGATAATTTAATCAACCCCCGGGCCAATGCTCCTCATGAGTGTTGGTCCAAACTAGAGCACTGTGCGGGGCCAACCCAGGGCAACTTGGGAGATTTCTATCAGGCCTCCGTACGCGTAGCTTATCCGTCGTGTCCTGAGACTGAGATACGCGGCTCTTATCGGGTTCGTCGACACGTCGGGAGGTCTTGCTGGATTTGTTTTATCTTTATCGAATGTCTTGCGTGAGGACTCTGAATTTCTTCGGGTTTATTCGAGGTGTTGGAATTCCTTTGGAGTTACTGATGAAGATCACGAGATCCATGGTTGAGAAATTCCCGCGGAGTGTGGTTATTTGTGATGGACTAGTTGGAGCACTCCTGCAGGGTTAAATCTTTCGGAAAGCCGTGCCCACGGTTATGTGGCAACTTGGATATTTGTTTAACACCCGGTAATAGAAAACTTAAGGTAAACTCTAATTAAAATACACCAACTGTGTGAGTAACTGTGATCGTCTCTGCTCGTGAACATGAACCGAGAGAGAACACGGTGGGGTTATGATTGACGTAAGTAAGTGTTCAGGATCTCTTAGAGATCATTCTAGATTCGATCGTCTTCGTAGGCCTCTCATATTTATTTCATGTTGCGTATGCTAGCCACCATAAAATTGCTTAGTGCTGCTGCAAACTAAACATCACCCCGTCCATCCTAAAGCTTAAATAGTGTTGGCACCCGGGTTACTTGATTGCTGAGTCCTCTGTGACTCACAGTTTACTACAACAATCCAGGTGCAGGTTCAGATAAGTTTGTGCAGGATGATCTTACTCAGCTCCAGTGGGAGTATGATGAAGAGAGAGGCAGGATGTACGTGACGTATCCGGATGATCTTAGGGGCAGCTTGATAGTATCATTTGCAACTTCTTTTATCGTTTGATTTCGTCCGTAGGCGGACCCTGTGTTCAACTTGTTGCTATGATTTGAGTGACTTTGTAAGTTAGCATGTGGTGAGTGTAAGCCAACTTCTATACTCTTCTCATTCAGTACTGTATGTTGTAATGATACTATTCTTGCTAACGGCAAGATGCGCCTCTATCCCTTGCGAGGCCCTCGTGCCTTAAACGGATAGGCGCGCATCTTGGGCATGACAATGCGGTTGCGCACATTCTGATGGACCGCGCTAATAACAGCGGCATGATGAACGTCTAGTATGTTGTGGTGCACGCGGTGAACCTTTGGATGTACTTGCGTAAAGTTTCACCCTCATTCTGAGGCATGATGTGCAAATCGCTTTATTGACTAGGAGCTTGGTGGCCTCCGGTAAAATCGCCAACAAACTAATGGCACAAGTCTGCCCAGGAGGTGATGGAATTCTCCAGGAGGTGCATCAACCACAACCTGACGTTGGGCTTGAGCACCAACGTGAAGTAGTTGGCGAGTATCTTGTCGTCGCGACCCTCGACAGCTTGCACCGCAATGGTGTAGATGCTCAGGAACTCCGACGGGTGAGTCTTGCCGTAATAATTCTCTAGGACCTCGGGCTTGAACATGCGGGAGTTGGGCCACTAGACTTGCCGCAGCTCACGGGTAAACGCTGGAAAACCCACCTCGTAAGGTAGGCTGACAGGATACCCTGGCACAGACTTGTCTACAGTGGGCCCCATGCGCCAATCAGATTGAAGGCGCGCTACATGCCGCCACTCAATTGCAGTTCGAGCATCTCCCTTTCCCCATTCTCGAAGAACTTGACGCTGGTCGCGGCATGTCCATGGGTCAGATGATGCCGATGAGTAACCATCATAAACGTCGGTCCATCGAGTCGGTGACCGGCATTGTTGCTGTGGAGGAGAGTGCACCGTGGTCACACCGCCTCCGGCCTTCTCACCACTGGCATGAGCCAGCTCGGTGGTCCCGAACTTATCTTCGAGGCTGAGGAGGCTTTGAATGGTGTCTCTCCTTAGCCAAGCTTCTCCGCAGTAGGAGGGCAATTTAGGAGTAGTTGTGCTTGCGCAATCACTTCTTTCGACATGGTCGACAGCGAACAGCGAATGCGAGGTGCTCTGACTTCTAATCATGTTAGAAGGAGCTCCGCCGCGGTCCCACGATAGCATGCCACTCCCACTAGCATGCTGGTGAGCATGTTGGTCCTGCGCACCTTGGGAGTGATGCGTAGGAGCTTTCCCGTGGGGATGTTGAGAACCGCAGGCACCGTGGCATGGTTCTTCACGCGCGACCAGGGAAGGTCGCGGCGTAGGCACTGGCGTGGGCATCCTGGAAGATACCCTTCCATCCCCGGAGTTTACCGTACCGCCTGCTGGCGGTACAACTCCGTCATGAGACCCAACGGTACGGGGGGTTCCCGCCGCCTCCATTGGCGTCTCCGCAGCGGGCGTCGCCACTTTCTTGGCCTCGATCATCGGAGTGATGACACGATGATTTTTCCCGTGGTTCCGATAGGTGGTTCTATTGTACGTCCATGTTCATGGAGTCTTCAACCCACGGAGGGTAACAGTCGCAATAGTCCACAGAGGGCTCTACCCACGGAGGGTTCCACGAAGAAGCAACCTTGACTATTCCATGCGGCTTCCGTCCACGAAGGACTAGCCTCACTATGGGTAGATCTTCACGAAGTAGACGATCTCCTTGCCCTTACAAACTTCTTGGTTCACTCCACAACACGAAGTAGGAGGCTCCCAAGCGACACCTAACCAATCTAGGAGGCACCACCCTCCAAAAGGTAATAGGCTCGATAATGTCGATGAACTCCTTGCTCTTGTACTTCAAGATGATAGAATCCTCAACACACAATCACTCTCTCAAAGATATGGCTTAGTAGAAGATATGAGATTGATGGAAAGAAACTTGGGGAGCCTAGAAATCAAGATCCATATGGTTGGAGTGGAAGATCTTGACCTTAACACAATGGTAGGTGGTTCTCTCTCAGAAAACTAATAGCATAGGTATGTAATGGTTCTGAGTGCTTCTCTTTCGAGTAGGTGGTGGTGAAGGGGTATATATAGGCATCACCAAAAATCCAACCATTACACACAAAATGACCAACTCGGTGACATCGATGTGTTAATCTTGGTGGTACCGAAGTGACCAAAAGGTGGCAACTTTTGAATCTCAGAGGGACCGATATACGAATCTCGGTTGCACTGATAAGGTGACGAATGGTCGGAATGCCCATTCTCAGTGACGTCGATTCAACAATCTCGGAGGGACCGAAACTGTGAAATTGCGTAACAGAAAGTTGGCAGCCCAACTCGGTGGCACTGAAAGCAGTATCGGCTATACCGAAGGGTTAGGGTTTGGCTGAGTCTGTCTAGGGTTTGGAATCGGTGGCACCGAATGTGTAATGTTGGTTGCATCGATTTTGAGTTTGTGGATATCTTTGGTGACTATAACTTGTGCACGTATGAGCATTTTGTTCACCTACAAAACATTAACCCCTTTTAATAGTATTGGCTTTCCTATGGACTCAAAGTGATTTCTCACAAATATAAAATGTAGAGTCCTCTTGCTTGAAGCTTTGCTAATCCATTTCCTTGCATCTTGGGGTATTCCACAATCTCTTTGCCAACCCATCATTGAACTTTTCCTGAAACATACTTGATGGAAACATTAGTTCCATGACTTATATGTTGTTCTGAATTACCAAAACCACCAAGGGAGCAAATGTGCTTTCAATCTCCCCCTTTTTGGTAATTGATGACAACATATAGATCAAAGCTTCGACGTATGATATAATCAATGAATACAATCATCGCTTTAGAGAAGTATGTGATAAGCAAGAGCTCCCCCTAAATTTGTGCATCATTTTGAATTTGTGTTTGAATGCAAATGCACAATCGATTAGGTACATGGGGTACTTCTTCCATGTCACATACATCTTGGTGGTGTGTGAGAATAATTAGAGTGAACATCATAGCACAACACAATCAAGCAATGTGGAAAGATCAAGGAATATGTCTAAGTGTTCTTGGGATGATCTCCCCTGGTTGTTGATGAAGGAGTAGAGAGAATAGCGTTAGCGAAGATCTCTGCAGATTTCATGGATGGAGATGGAGCGGATACAGGAGGAACTGGAGCTGATGGAGCAGGAGATGAAGTGACAGCAGCAGGAGGTGATGAAGAGAGCCTCGAGTTTGGAGCTGGCACGTTGGCTGATATGGCCGGAGTAGGAAACTATGTGCCTTTCCTGAGAGGTGATCCATCCTCATCCTCATCCTCCTCATCATTAGAAGAAGCCTGAGGGATGTGCACTAAGTCAACTTCCTTCTGATGCTCTATGACTGTCTTAGTTACCCTGTACACCTTATCATTAAGAGTCTTGATCCTTGTTTCAAAGATCCTCACAAGACCGTTCTGGTTGTCCAGAATCCCTTTAATGTCATTCTGCATGTCCCGAACTGATGAAATGAACATATCCATTTGCTCACTTCTGGATCTAGGGACTTGAGCACTAGTGGCTCGAACTGCCTTTGCCTCTGCTTGAGCTGTAGCAGATGTGGGATGATCTAGGTCCATCACCATGATGTTATCCTCATGCTCTGGCTATAGGGGCAAATGGGGATTGTCAAGAGCAAATATGTGCTTCTCAATCTGAGAGTCGATAAGCATCTGGATATAGGGTGCATAGCAGCAAGAGTGCTTTTGATCAACAACAACCCTCTTGACTGTCTCAACAATCAAGTCCATGACTCTGATCCTGGTGTGTCAGTCAAGGTGGATCAACATGTTGATGGAATAGCCTTGGATCATCTTGTCATCTCCTGACTTGGGCATCAAGGTATGCCTCAGAATGGTGTTCATGGTGCGGAGGCTAGCTTGAAGATAGTAGATGGATCCTAGCTTGTGAGATTGCACCTTGTCCGCAGCGATAGGAGTATACATATCTTTCATGGCATTGTGGCTTGCCTTGGATTCGGTGTAGATATCCAAATCTCTATCCTGAACCTCTGGGACTCCTGGAAGTGCAGCCCATTCATCAACAGTGGATTCATATCTTTCTCCTTCTGTCATCCATACAACCCTACCATCTCCATAGAAATATGAAGTGGAGTAGAATTGCATGATCATTTCATCATTCCATGCAATAAATTCTCTGCCAACAAACCCATCTAGACTAATGTAGTGGAAATTGTCTTGGACACTTGGAAAATAGTCCTCATTCTCCTTAATGAATTTTTAGTTTGCATATATCATGTCACTCACAGCTGGACTCTTGTCAAATAGCATAGTCTCATAGAATCCTGTTGCTCTTTGGTACAGAATCTGTAGTCCATAACTGTCTTCTTCCTTTGGGCATACAGATCTATAGCTCTCCGGGCCCTCAAACCTGAGTCTTTCCTTTTCTTCATATCTTCAGCAAGTGGATAGCTGGCATTATGCACTAGAAGGTGTGGTCTAAGTTTCATCAAGGTTGTGAAAACATCATCATGCTCAGTTCTGGAAGCAGCTCCCTTGTTCTTTTCAGAAGCTGGAATCTGCCTAGATGTCCTCTTAGGCTTTTCAGCAACAACCTCCTTGGATGGTGATTTGGTGCTCTTGGATGTGCCTGATTTAGGCATAGCTTTAGCTAGAAGTTTCTTGGCCTTCTTCTTGGGAGGGGCCTTTGCAGCTGGCTCATCCTCCTCTTCAGCAGCAACTGCTTCCTCTGGATCTTCATGCATAGATGTAGGCTTGCCAGTTACATGGATTATCCTTTTTCTGGCTTTCTTCTCCCCTGCCTTCTTAGGCATAGACTTCCTTGGTGGATCAATGGTCACTGTAGCCCTAGCACTCTCATGTGGTTTGATAGTTTCAGCAGGTGCATAAACTTTGCTGACCACCCTCCCGGAAGAGGGTGCCTCATTTGCTGACTTCTTGGCAACTTTCTCTTGCTTCTTGGCAAGAGCCTCTTCTGGAACAAAGTCTGAATCTTCCTCATATGAATTCAGCTTCTTCCTGGACCTAGTGACAACCTTGGGTAACCCATGGGAGCTGGGGATGCCTGGATCTGAAAATGAACTAGGCTCTAGGCTTGTGCCTGAACTCATGTCAACTCCCCGCTTTGGCAAATTTTGACTATCTGAATCAGACATGCTGACCCTGTGAATAGAGTATAGATGAGTGGAATAAGTTGAGTCATCACAAAATATCCAGTAGGTTTTTGAAAGTTTGAACAGAAAAATTATAGATGTAGTTCATTGCAAAATTGAATTTTGATGTCACCGAGTCAAACCTTTCGGTGTTGCCGAGACTCGCAACACCCTTAATAGAAACTTGGCAACACTTTTAGTCAGACCAAAAACTGTCACTTGGTCTCACCGAGTTTTGTCATCAGTAGCACAAACATGCAATCGGTGGAACCGATTTTTCTGACTTGGTCTCACCGAGATGCAATTTCACGGGAAACCAAACCTAATTTTTTCCATTCGCTCGTCTATGGAGGTATTCCTATGGATAGAACAATCTCAAACTATGGCAAGATAATAGTGAAACCCTAATACGCAAGATTTGGAGGTCGGAGCGCAAGAGGGGGCCGAATTCATACCCTAGCTTGGTGATGGATCCGCTACAGTGGCGACAGGGGGGGGGGGGTGAAGATTCCATCGATGGTGGCGATTCCTAGCGGCGGAGGAGTGCGGGGAGACAAGGGCGACGACCAGGGGTCCTTCTGTGGCACCTTAGGGCTTGGGGTGTGGCGGTTTGAAGAATGGAACTTCAAAATGTTGGGACCACCGAATATATAGCCTTTACTGTCGGTGACACCGATTCTAAATTTTCGGTGTCACTGAGTTTCTCACCTGTCAGCTCACAGGGAAACTCGGTGCAACCAAGAATATGGAATCCGTCTTACCGGGCAAGAAATCCAGGTCAACCCTAGGCATTCGGTGTGACCGAGTTTTTGGTGTTGATTCCATCGAGATGCACTTGGGAGGTTTTAATGGTCGGTCCCTGTCGATACGGAACTCCGAGTGCTCCACACATAGAGGGATCGAAAAGCACTTGTTCAAGTTTTGTGATGCAGCATGAATGGAGTATGAGGTGAGAAAGCATAGATAGCTAAAGGAGTGGTCCTAGTCATTCTTGTATGTCCAATTCGCAAAAGATAAATCAAAAGACGAATAGCAACAATTGCATTTCCTCGAATGAGTAAATAAATGCAGACCAACATGCTCACACAATAAGATGTCAAATGAAATCATGGCTAACATGCACAAACACTAGCACATAACAAGCACTTTGGTGATGATGGAGTCATCTATATATGAGTATATTGACTTAGGAGCCTAGTAAGAATACTTGATCATAGGTCATACTCATCGATTAAGCACAAGTGGGGTTACCACTTTCACATAAAGCATTTAATGTTGTCACATTCTTTTGAGATGCTTTAACTAAAGTCTTAGAGTAAAGCTCCCCCTAGATGTGACATCCCCCCATAAGAGTGATAAACTAAGCTTGGGTTTTGTGGAAGAAGACTTCATGGTGGTGAGGTAGTGATGGATACTCAAAGTTGATGAAGATCACCAAGAGTTGGGAGCATCCTTGTAGTTTCATTACTCTCCTCACCTACATGGGTTAGTCCCAACACACAAGAGACAAATAAAAGGATATCTATGGACATGGGGCGCAATGCATATGTGATAATGTCCATTGATTTGTTGATCATCTTGTACCTTGCTTACCTTTGAGGGAATGTGTGACTCCTTGAACTATCGCATAGAGTTGATGTTTGATTGCAAATAGTCCTTGCCAATAATGAATATGAGTGAATTTTATTGGCAGAGTCAGCCCTCAAGAACTCTCTAGTTCTTCTTCTTGGGAACCCACATCAAGTTGATGGGGATCCTTGGGGTTGAAGTATCACTTGTAGAAGTTGAGCTTGTAGTATCCTTGGGAACCCACTTCACCAAAGCTTGGGATTCATCTTCATATGAGTCAACATCGTCTTGAAGCTTGTTCTTGCCCTTGAGCCTGGTGTCTTGTGGTGGAAGGTCATCTTGAGCTTTATTCCCTTGGGAAGAGTATTTTCATACTTCTCCTTTGAGGAACAAACTTGGGATTGGGGTATTTACCTTCTTCCCACTCAACTCCATTAGCGTTGAAGTAGACAACACCACGATTCTTCCGATATCCTCCATTCTTGCGTACAACCTCCTCAAATTGTTTGCACCCTTCAAGACTCTTGTAGATACCTTTCTCTATAATCCATTTCAAGAGTTCATTTTCTTGCTCAAGTGTAACTTGGCTAAGAGAAGACTTAGTGGGATCAAGAGAACTACTAGAAGCAATATCATTGGATTTATCATTTTTAGTGCTACTAGTTGAAGAACCTTTCTTTCCTTTGTTACTAGCTTACTTAGACTAAACTTGAGGCATGAATGTAGATAAGAGAAGTCGTTTGGCTAGATAAGAGGAAGTCTTCTTATGAAGATCGTCATTGATAGCTTTAAGGAACTCATGCTCTTGCTCTAAGTTGAGCTTCTCGAAGCGTAGCTTCTCATGTGTCCTTACAAGCTCTCTATGATCTTCTAGACTTGACTCATGAGCTAACTTAAGAGTTTTTAGTTCTTGAGTTAGTCGTTCTATTTCCAACTTATCATCATCACATGACTTATCTACATTAGAGTGAGTAATAGCAAGTTCATTTTGACTATCATTACTAGTTTTGTCAAATAGCAAGTCATCTTTAATTAACAAGTCATCTTCATCACTATTGAAATCAATATACTTGGGGTGTGATACCTTGGTCCCTTTAGCCATGAAGAAACTTCCACTCCCTTCATTTGGTGAATCAAATAGATCATAGGAGTTGGTTGTTACTAAAGCAATTCCGGCAACACCTTCATCTTGACTATCATCGGAGTTGGAGTGATAGCTTCTCTCGGAGTGGTTGTCGGAGTCGGAGCCGGAAACCCATTCACCAACATGAGCTTGATGTTTCCTTCTTGAGTAGCTCTTGGTGTATTTCTCCTTCTTCTCCGAGTCCCTACTTCTCCTTGAGGGTCTTCGTTCATAACGATCATCTCTACTCCTTCTCTCTATTCGAGGTGACTCTTCTCTTGAGCTTCGTCTTCTCGGTGAATCCTCTCTTCGTTTGTAAGGAGCCATGTACTCATCGGAGTAGTGTCCGGGCATCCCACAATTGTAGAAGTTTCGGTCATGACTTGACGAATGCTTCTCTTCATGTCTTGAGTTGGAGCTATGATCTTTGCTTCTGTTTTTGTAGAAATTGTTGAATTTCTTGACCATAAGGCTTATCTCTTCATTTGTGACAAGGTTGTTGCTTGAGGTAGCGGGAGCATCACTTGTGGATTTGTAAAGCACCCCTATACTTGTGGTGAAGCTCTTCCTTGTCTTTGAGTGTCATCTCATGAGCACCAATTCTACCAATCACTTCTGTTGGTCTGAGATCTTTATAGTTGGACATCATTTGGTTCAATGTGTAAAAGGTGTCATATCGATCATCCAAAGCTCGAAGTATCTTCTTGATGATGAATTTGTCTGTCATTTCTTCGCTTCCTAAGCCGGCAATCTTATTAGTGATGAGAGCTAGCCTAGAGTACATCTCAGCGACTCCTTCACCATCCTTCATCTTGAACTTGTCAAGCTATCCTTGAAGAACATCTAAATTGGATTCTCCCATGGACTTAGTTCCTTCGTGCATATCAACCAAAGTATCGCAAATCTCTTTTGCATGTTCAAGACGGCTGATTTTGTTGAATTCTTCGGGGCATAGGTAGTTGAAGAGAATGTCATATGCTTGAGCATTGGGTTGCAACATCTTTAATTCATCTGCAGTCGCTTCATGATCGGGTTCCTTTCCTTCCGCAAAGAATTCACCTTGCAAGCCAACACGAACAATAGCCCAAACGACAGAATTATGACCAAGCAAATGCATTTTCATTTTGTGCTTCCAACTAGCAAAATTAGTGCCATCAAAGTACGGACCTCTATGGTGATAATTTCCCTCACTAGATGCCATACTTCTCCTAGGTTGTGAAACCAATGCCATGGAGACCAAAGCTCTGATACTGTCGGCGTCCTGGGAATGGGGTTACCCAGACCTGCCTGCCTACGGCCTAGGGCATGGCCCACCTCATCGCCCAAATGTGGCAAGGTGCGGCCCCATTTAGGACAAGGCCCTTGTGAGAGCCCTGGCCTTGCGAGGAGGAACACCGAAAATAGCGGTGAAGGATGGGCCTCCTTAGGACCCCTCCAGAGCGGCAGAGTTCCCTACACAAGGCCCGGCCTTAGGAGTCAAGGATGACGCAAGGAAGGACAGGCTGGTGCCAGTGCGCCAGGCGACGTAGTTGCCCCTTTGGTGCAAAGGAAGCAAGGACAGGCGCGGGCTCCCAAGCACCCCCAAAGGTTTCCATTCGGGTGCAAGAAGACCACAACCACCCGCCTTGTAGGGCGGATGTCATCACTGAACTACCCCTGCGCTGTCGACAGCCGCTTTGCAGACGGAGACCGCCGATGGGCAGGGCGAGCACCAACCCGTGTCCCCATTCGAAATTGGTCATTGTGGGATCCCTTACCGCCATTGTGATAAGGGAAGAGGACTCGGGCCACCGCTATATATAGAGGGTAGGCTGCTTCGTAGCAGGGGGGATCCGATCCAACACTTGGTCAATCCACACACCACCACAAGATAGCCAGCCAAGAACACATCTTGAGCGCCCTCACGAGGCTCAAGCACATTGTACTGGTTCATCCACCCAAACCTCCATAGGAGGCAATCCACCAAAGTAGGAGTAGGGTATTACGCTTCACAGCGGGCCGAACCTGGGTAAACTCTCGTGTTCATCTTCTTCCTCGTCATCGTGTGAGTTTGCAATTGTGTCCATCGAGTAGCGAGCTAGGTTGGGTGGGGCTGCAGGGGATCTTCACACACACCCTTGTGTTCGAACCTTAGGGGTTTTGCAGAGCCCGAAATCCGACATTTGGCGCACCAGGTAGGGGGCATGTCGGAGTCTCCCTCAAGCCAAGATCTCCTCCCACCTCACCGCTATGATATGTGACGCTTGCCGGTGGGCCGCACCGGTGCACGCAGGTCACCTTCGCCTATGGTGAACACCGCCACGGGCCCCGATGCCCCCGAGCAACAAGACTCCTCCCAGCCAGTCATCACGCAGCGCGATGGTCACACCGCCACTCCATCGATCATCCCGGCCTCTGGTTCATTCTCTCATGTTCGGCCAAGGCCGGTGCGCGGCCAAGGTGCGCTCGTCATGGCTAACGAACTACTCCGCTACCGCCCCACTCCCGACCACTACAACGACTTGCTTCAGCACATCACGGAGCTCATCAGCACAGCCTACGAAGCCTCGACGCTCTCCTACTCGCTTTGACCCCAACCGTCCTAGGAAAACGACATGCGACAAGAGGCACAACCTCCGCCCCCGCGAGTCGACGCCGACCCCGAGCCTAGGCGAGAAGCACGCCCCCGCGACCGGCCTCACAAACCGAGGGTGAGGCTGGGGATGAAGTAAGCTGCCAAGTGGTTCCCCGGGCACGCGACGACACCCATGCATTCCCTGCGCTGCCGACCCAGCACCGCGGCCGGATACCACTCGAGGCGGCCCCACAGGAGCGTGAAGACCAGGTCGCCCTCGCACACGCGGTGCACGTCGAGCCGGTGGGTGCCTCGCCATCGCCCTGGCGCTCTACTCGACCGCGTGGACTTGCAAGTACAAGTCTGACCTGTTGGAAATATGCCCTATAGGCAATAATAAAATGGTTATTATTGTATTTCCTTGTTCATGATAATTGTCTATTGTTCATGCTATAATTGTATTAACCGGAAACCAGAATGCATATGTGAATACATAGACCACAACGTGTCCCTAGTGAGCCTCTCGTTGACTAGCTCGTTGATCAATAGATGGTCACGGTTTCATGACCATGGACATTGGATGTCGTTGATAATGGGATCACGTCATTAGGAAAATGATGTGATGGACAAGACCCAATCCTAAGCATAGCACAAGATCGTGTAGTTCGTCTGCTAAAGCTGTTCCAATGTCTAGTATAATTTCCTTAGACCATGAGATTGTGCAACTCCCGGATACCATAGGAATGCTTTGGGTGTGCCAAACGTCACAACATAACTGGGTGGCTATAAAGGTGCACTACGAGTATCGCCGAAAGTGTCTGTTGGGTTGGCACGAATCGAGACTGGGATTTGTCACTCCGTATGACGGAGAGGTATCTCTGGGCCCACTCAGTAAGACATCATCATAGTGAGCTCAATGTGACTAAGTAGTTAGCCACGGGATGATGTGTTACGGAACGAGTACAGAGACTTGTCGGTAACGAGATTGAACAAGGTATAGGGATACCGACGATCGAATCTCGGGCAAGTATCATAACGGGAGACAAAGGGAATTGTATACGGGATTGATTGAATCCCAGACATCGTGGTTCATCTGATGAGATCATCATGGAGCATGTGGGAGCCAACATGGGTATCCAGATCCCGCTGTTGGTTATTGACCGGAGAGGTGTCTCGGTCATGTCTACGTGTCTCCCGAACCCGTAGGGTCTACACACTTAAGGTTCGATGACACTAGGGTTATAGGGAAATGGTATACATGATTACCGAAGGTTGTTCGGAGTCTCGGATGAGATCCCGGATGTCACGAGGAGCTCCGGAATGGTCCGCAGGTAAATATTGATATATAAGAAGTCCTGTTTTGGTCACTGGAAAGTTTTCGGGCTCGTCGGTAGTGTACCGAGAGTGCTGGGAGGGTGCCGGAGGACACCCGGGAGGGGTGTGACGACCAAAGGACTTCGTGGGATGTTAGAGGAGGTGTACCATCCCTTATTGGGCCGGCCAAGTCCCTCCTTAAAGTCCCATCTGTATAGGTATAAAGAGATAAGGCTAAAGGAGATTCAAAAGGAAGAGATCCACCTCCGTTGTGAGAGGTGGACTCCTCCCTAGCTTCGGCCGAACCTCTCCTCCTTGGAGGAGGGGCCAAGTAAGCCCTCCCTCTCCCTCCTCCTATATATACTTGAGGTTTTGGCTGTTTTGAGATAAGATTTGATCTCTCTCCCATGGCGCAACCCTACCTCTCTTCTTCCTCCTCCAAAGTGCTTAGGCGAAGCCCTACCGGAATACCTTGCTGCTCCACCACCACCACGTCATCGTGCTGCTGTTGGAGCTCTTCCCCAACCTATCCCTCCACCTTGCTGGATCAAGGAACGGGAGACGTCACCGGGCTATACGTGTGTTGAACGCGGAGGCGTCGTTGTTCGGCGCTTAGATCGGAATCCACCGCGATCTGAATCGCTGCGATTACGACTCCACCAACCGCGTTCTTGTAACGCTTCCGCTTAGCGATCTTCAAAGGTATGAAGATGCAATCTCTCCCCACTCGTTGCTGGTTTCTCCATAGATAGATCTCCCAATAGTGGTTTGGAAATCATGAGCTAGGTCTATGCGTATCATGAGCTAGGTCTATGCGTAGAATCTATGCACGAGTAGAACACAAAGCAGTTGTGGGCATTGATCTTGTTAATTTGCTTACCACTACTAGTCTTATCTTGATTCGGCGGTATTGTGGGATGAAGCGGCCCGGACCAACTTTACACGTACGCTTACGTGAGACCGGTTCTACCGCCTGACATGCACCTTAGTCGGATTGGATTCGATGAAAAGGGTCCTTATGAAGGGTAAATAGCAATTGGCATATCACGTTGTGGTTTTGGCGTAGGTAAGAAATGTTCTTGCTCGAAACCTATAGCAGCCACGTAAAAAATTGCAACTTCAAATTAGAGGATGTCTAACTTGTTTTTGAAGCATATGCCTTGTGATGTGATATGGCCAAAGGATGTGATGTGGTGCATTGTGATGTATGAGATTGATCATGTTCTTGTAATAGGATTCACGACTTGCATGTTGATGAGTATGACAACCGATAGGAGCCATAGGAGTTGTCTTATTTTATTGTATGACCTGCGTGTCAATCAAGATAGCCATGTAATTACTTTGCTTTATTGCTAAACGTAAGCCATAGCAGTAGAAGTAATAGTTGGCGAGACAACTTCATGAAGACACGATGATGGAGATCATGATGATGGAGATCATGGTGTCATGCCGGTGACAATGATGATCATGGTGCCCCGAGGATGGAGATCAAAGGAGCAAGATGATATTGGCCATATCATGTCACTATATTGATTGCATGTGATGTTTATCATGTTTACATCTTATTTACTTAGAACGACGGTAGTAAATAAGATGATCTCTCAATAAAATTTCAAGAAAGGTGTGCACCCTAACTGTGCACCATTGCTAAGGATCATTGTTCCGAAGCACCACGTGATGATCGGGTGTGATAGGTTCTAACGTTCGCATACAACGGGTGTAAGCCAGATTTACACATGTGAAACACTTAGGTTGACTTGACGAGCCTAGCATGTACAGACATGGCCTCGAAACCTGGAAGACCAAAAGGTCGAACATGAGTCGTATAGAAGATAGGATCAACATGGAGATGTTCACCATGGATGACTAGTCCGTCTCACGTGATGATCGGACACGGGCTAGTTGATGTGGATCATGTGTCACTTGGATGACTAGAGAGATGTCTATCTAAGTGGGAGTTCATTAAATAATTTGATTATGTGAACTTAATTATCATAAACTTAGTCTAAAATTGTCGTTACAATCTATATTGTAGATCTAATGGCCAACGCTAATGTCACCCTCAACTTCAACGCGTTCCTAGAGAAAACCAAGATGAAAGATGATGGAAGCAACTATGCGGACTGGGTCCGTGGTTTGAGGATCATCCTCATAGCTTCCACAAGATTGTATGTTCTTGATGCACCGCTAGGTGACGCACCCAGTTTCCCAACAGATCAAGACGTTATGAACGCTTGACAGTCACGCTGCGATGATTACTCCCTTGTTCAATGTGGCATGCTTTACAGTTTAGAACCGGGGCTACAAAAGCGTTTTGAGCAACACAGAGCATATGAGATGTTCTAAGAGCTGAAACTAGTTTTCCAAGCTCATGCCCGGGTCGAGAGATATGATGTCTCGGACAAGTTCTTCAGTTGTAAGATGGAGGAAAACAGTTCTGTGAATGAGCACATACTCAAAATGTCTGGGTTGCACAACCACTTGACTCAGCTGGGAGTTAATCTCCCGGAGGACAGAATCCTCCATGTTCAACTCAGTGGCAATAATAAAATGGTTATTATTGTATTTCCATGTTCATGATAATTGTCTATTGTTCATGCTATAATTGTATTAACAGGAAACCAGAATGCATGTGTGAATGCATAGATCACAACGTGTCCCTAGTGAGCCTCTAGTTGACTAGCTCGTTGATCAATAGATGGTCACGGTTTCATGACCATGGACATTGGATGTCGTTGATAATGGGATCACATCATTAGGAGAATGATGTGATGGAGAAGACCCAATCCTAAGCATAGCACAAGATCGTGTAGTTCGTCTGCTAAAGCTTTTCCAATGTCAAGTATCATTTCCTTAGACCATGAGATTGTGCAAATCCCGAATACTGTAGGAATGCTTTGGGTGTGCCAAACGTCACAACATAACTGGGTGGCTATAAAGGTGCACTACGGGTATCTCCGAAAGTGTCTGTTAGGTTGGCACGAATCGAGACTGGGATTTGGCACTCCGTATGACGGAGAGGTATCTTTGGGCCCACTCAATAATACATCATCATAATGAGCTCAATGTGACTAAGGAGTTAGCCATGGGATGATGTGTTACGGAACGAGTAAAGAGACTTTCCGGTAACGAGATTGAACAAGATATAGGGATACCGACGATCGAAGCTCGGGCAAGTATCATAACGGGAGACAAAGGGAATTGTATACGGGATTGATTGAATCCCCGACATTGTGGTTCATCCAATGAGATCATCGTGGAGTATGTGGGAGCCAATATGGGTATCCAGATCCCGCTATTGGTTATTGACCGGAGAGGTGTCTCGGTCATGTCTACGTGTCTCCCGAACCCGTAGGGTCTACACACTTAAGGTTCGATGACACTAGGGTTATTGGGAAATGGTATATGTGATTACCGAAGGTTGTTCGGAGTCCCGATGAGATCCCAGACATCATGAGGAGCTCCAGAATGGTCCGGAGGTAAAGATCGATATATAGGAAGTCCTATTTTGGTCACCGGAAATTTTTCGGGCTCATCGGTAGTGTACCAGGAGTGCCGAGAGGGTGCCGGAGGACACTCGGGAGGGGTGTGACGACCAAAGGACTTCGTGGTCTGTTAGAGGAGGTGTACCAGCCCTTATTGGGCTGTCCAAGTCCTTCCGGAAAGGCCCATGCGGCTAGGGATAAAGAGATAAGGCTAAAGGAGATTCAAAAGGAAGAGATCCACCTCCCTTGTGGGAGGTGGACTCCTCCCTTGCTTCGGCCGAACCTCTCCTCCTTGGAGGAGAGGCCAAGGCAGCCCTCCCTCTCCCTCCTCCTATATATACTTGACGTTTTGTATGTGTTGAGACAAGATTTGATCTCTCTCCCATGGCGCAGCCGTACCTCTCTTCTTCCTCCTCCGCAGTGCTTAGGTGAAGCTTTGCCAAAATACCTTGCTGCTCCACCACCACCACATCATCGTGCTGTTGTTGGAGCTCTTCCCCAACCTCTCCCTCCTCCTTGCTGGATCAAGGCGCGGGAGACATCACCGGGCTGTACGTGTGTTGAACACGGAGGCGCCGTTGTTCGGCGCTTAGATCGGAATCCACCGCGATCTGAATCGCTGCGAGTACGACTCCACCAACCTCGTTCTTGTAACGCTTCCGCGTTGAGATCTTCAAAGGTATGAAGATGCAATCGCTCCCCACTCGTTGCTGGTTTCTCCATAGATAGATCTTGGTGATTGTAGGAAGTGTTTTGATTTACTACTACGTCTCCCAACATGACCTACCCACACATTATGACGGCACTACATACCCAGCCGAGTTCCTACAGCTCTACTCGTTCAGTATCCGGGCGGCAAGAGGAGATGACAAGATCATGGCATGCTAGTTCCCCGTGGCACTCAAGGGCGGCACACTCTCCTGGATCTTCAACCTCCTAGAGGCATGCATCACCTCCTGGGATGGTCTGCGCAAATGCTTCATCGCCAACTTCCAAGGCACCCGCGACCGCGCGACCACCGTGAACGACCTGCGAGGTATCAAGCAGCACGATGGGGAAACCCTGCACAAGTTCATACAATGCTTCACAACCACAGGCCTCAAGATCCCTAGGTTGTTGGACGAAGCCATCATCTCGGCCTTCACCGATGGAGTCACTGACCTTAGGATGAAGGAAGAGCTCGCCATGAACGACGAACCGTGCTCTGCCTTGGAGATGATCAACCTAGCGAACAAGTGCGCCAAGGCCAATGAGGGCCGCCTATCTCTCCTTGGCCCTCTGGCGGCGGAGCCAAAAGAGAAGAAGACCAAGGCCAAGGAAGCAAAGCGCAAGGCCCCGACGATGCTTGCGGCCAAACCCGAGGCGAAGCGTAGCCGGGGAGAGAGCACCCCCCAGGAGGAAGGCCAACATGCATCTTCCATGGAACCAACAACCACGACGCCGCCGACTGCCATGAGCTCCGACTGATCCATGTAGAGCACTTCAGTAGGTGCCCCGGCCGAGGCAACCGAGGCTTCGGGTGTGGCGGAGGCTGCTGGGACAACCGGGAGCCGTGTCAGGGGTGGCGCGACCAGCCTCAGGAGGACTGCTAGCTCGATCAACCTCGTGTGGACCGCTGGCACGCCCCACCTCGTGTGGACCATTGGCATGATGACCCTCTGGAGAGCTCACGATGTGGTCCGCCTCGTGAAGCCCGACCATGTGAGTCAGGCCTACCTCCATTGCCTCCGCCACCCAGAAGGAAAGAGGAAGACATGCAAGATGATGGGGCTAGGGGCTTCCAGTAAATCAGGGCAGTGGCCTGTATCTTGGGTGGTGCCCAGGCCCCAACATGAAACCGTGCCTTCAAGCAATTGGCGTGGGAGGTGAATGCGGCCCTCCCGAAGCCTGAAGCGATGCGTCCCCTCAATCGGTCTCAGACTGCCATCACCTTCGACTCAAGCGATCAGCTCAGGTGTTCATTCATGGCCGGCAAGCTTGCCATGCTATGTACCCCAACCATCAGCAACGTCCTCATCACCAAGACCCTCATTGACAGTGGGGCGGGGCTCAAAGTCCTCTCCATTAAGACCTTTGAGACGCTCCAGGTGCCATATGAATAGCTCATGCCAACTAATCCCTTCTCGGGGTCACAGATGGGTCCATCGTACCCATCAGGCAGGTACGTCTGCATGTCACCTTTGGCAGGCGCAAGAACCACCACACTGAGATCATCGTCTTCAATGTCGTGTGATAACCCACAAGTATAGGGGATCACAATAGTTTTCGAGGGTAGAGTATTCAACCCAAATTTATAAATTCGACACAAGGGGAGCCAAAGAATATTTGAAGGTATTAGCAGCTGAGTTGTCAATTCAAGCACACCTAGAGATTAATTATCTGTAGCAAGTAATCAGTAGCAAAGTAATATGATAGTTTTGATAGTAGTGACAACAGTAATAGTAACGGTAATAGTGATAGCAGTAATTTTGTAGCAAGTGTAACAGTGAATATAGAAGTAGTAACTTAGGAGAAACAATATAAGATAAATTCGTAGGCATTGGATCGGTGACTTGTTGGATGATATTCATCATGAGACAGTTATAACCTAGGGCGATACAACACTAGCTCCAGTTCATCGATATAATGTAGGCATATATTCCGTAAATAGTCATACGTGCTTTATTAAAAGAACTTGCATGACATCTTATGTCCTACCCTCCCGTGGCAGTGGGGTCCATACTGGAAACTAAGGGATATTAAGGCCTCCTTTTAATAGAGAACCAGAACAAAGCATTAACACATAGTGAATACATGAACTTCTCAAACTACGGTAATCACCGGAAGAAGTCTCGGTTATTGTCACTCCGGGGTTACCGGATCATAACACGCAGTAGGTGACTATAACTTGCAAGATCAGATCTAAAACATGGATATAATGATGATAAAATAAACGGTTCAGATCTGAGTTCATGGCACCTGGGCCCAAAGTGACAAGCATTAAGCATGGCAAAGTCATAGCAACTTCAATCTAAGAACATAGTGGATACTAGGGATCAAGCCCTAACAAAACTAACTCGATTACATGATGAATCTCATCCAACTCCTCACCGACCAGTGAGCCTATGAAGGAATTACTCACTCCCGATGGGGAGCATCATGGAATTGGCAGTGGAGAAGGGTTGGTGATGACGAGGGATGAAGATCCCCCTCTCTAGAGCCCCAAACGGACTCTAGATCTGGCCTCCCGATGAAGAACAGGAGGTGGTGGTGCCTCTGTCTAGTGGATTGCGACAACTCTTTCTCCCTGATTTTTCCGGAATAATGTGATTTTATAGCATCGGGATCAGGGTCTGCGGGGCCACCAGGTGGGTACAACCCACCTGGGCACACCAAGAGAGGGGGGCGTACCCTGTTGGGTTGTGCCCACCCAAGTGCCCCTCTATGGTAGGTCTTGGCTCCAGAAATTCTTATTATTGATATAAAAAATCCTCGCAAAGTTCCGTTCCCTTCCAAAAACTTTTATTTCTGCACAAAAACAACACCATGGTAATTCTGCTGAAAACAACGTCAGTCCGGGGTTAGTTCCATTCAAATCATGCAAATTAGAGTCCAAAACAAGAGGAAAAGCGTTAGGAAAAGTAGATACGTTGGAGACGTATCAACTCCCCCAATATTAAACATTTGCTTGTCCTCAAGCAATTCAGTTGATAAACTAAAAGTGAAAAAGAAAAACTTTTATGAACTCTTTTGCTCTTGTTGCATAAATAAGCTTAAACAACACCCAAGTTTTCAGCCAACATTATAACTAACCATGTCGATAATAACTCTTAAAGGTTATAATGACTCATATCAATGACATAATCAGCTAGCGACCAATAATAAGATATTTCAAACAGCAACACGTTGTCCAAAAAACATGATATAATATGACAATAGTGGTATCTTGCTAGCCCTTTCTTAAACCGCAAGACATAAATGCAGAGCACCTCCAAAGTTCAAGGAACGACTAAACATTGTAATTCAGGGTAGAAAAGATCCAGTCATGATGCACCCAACATTAGCTACACACAATGCATAAATCATGACAACTGTGCTCTTCTTAGATTCTGGTGCTTGTTTTAGAAGGCAATGACACAACATAAAATTAAATAGATAGTCCCTTCGCAGACAGAAGCAGTGATTTGCAGAGGTGCCAGAGCTCAATTTTTAAAATGGAGATAAATGATATTTTGAGGCACGCACCCTTCTCATTTACTTCACGACCATCAGTTATCAACATCTTCCATGCTAAGCACACTAGTAGCTGTTCCCAAGTGATTAAAGTAAAGGGTTTTGACTCCATTGGGAGTTTTTATTTGATTATTTGAGCGATTAACTCTTTTTGCTTTTTGCAGTTTGGGACTGGGCATCCCTACCGCCCTTTTCTCATGCAATGGCAAGTGAATAAACACTCGACCTGAGAATAACCCGCTTAGCATGGAAGATACCGACCACCTCCTGTTGTTCCATGAACGATCCATGCACACAAACGGATAATTTTTAGATGTTTTTAGAGGTGGCACATTCAAATTTACTTAGGACGATAGGGAAATACTGTAGATAGGTAGGTATGGTGGACTCATCTGGAATAACTTTTGGGTTCAAGGTTTTTGATGTACAAGCAGAGTTCCCACTTAGTAGAGGTGAAGACTAGCAATTAGATTGAGAAGCGGCCAGCTAGAGAGCAACAACTGTCATAACCATGTATTATACATAAGTAACATTGGACACTAGCATGAGTAGGATATGAACACCATGAACATAAATATGATATAGGCTATGTTGTTTTTGATTCAACTACATGCATGAACATGTGCCAAGTCAAGCCACTTGAACATTCAGAGGAGGATACCATATCAGCACACAACATCACAATCATTTTAACGCTATGTTGATATCCAAGATAAATCATTATCAACTCCTAGCTACTTATGCATGGCATGAGAAATTATAATCTCTAATTGTCATTGCAAACATGTTTAATCATAATGGGCTCAACCATGGATACTAGGTTAAACATATTTTCACAAATAGAACAACTCGAGTTCATGCCAGTTTCTCTTTGCCACGACCGGTTCATCGAATGTTGTCATTATTGCCTTTCACTTGCACAACCGAAGGATATGAAAATAATAATAGTGCAAGAGTGCCATGGACTAAGCTGGAATCTGCAAACATTTTATTCAATAGGAGAAGACAAGGTAAAATGTGCTCTTTATGAGTTCAGCAATTATTCATATGAGAACCACTCAACAGTTTCATCGTGGTCTTCTCCTAGGTAAGACTCGAATAAAAAGAAAAGAAATTCAGAGAAACACACTAAAATATTTGTGGAGTTTTTGGTTTTCTTGAACAAGGAAATAAAAAGCAAAAACGAGAAAAACTATGCACACGGGAAAGCTCCAACAAGCAAAAGAAGAACGAGGAAATCTTGTTGGGTTTTCTATTTAATATTACTACTAAGCATACATAGAAAGTAAATTGACTATAGATAATTTGTTTTGTTTTTTGTAAAGTTTTTCAAACACACAAGAAGAAAACAAGAAAACTAATCTAAGCATGGATGATACAATGAAAAAGTGTGGACAGCAACAAATAGAATAAGTGGACATGAATGTAAAGTCGGTGAAAAACACATACTCCCCCAAACTTAGGCTTTTGGCCTAACTTGGTAGTCAATTAGTAGCCTGGATAGTAGTTGGAGTGGTAGCTCACGAAGGCTCTCGGTGAGGATGCCTCGGCGTGCCGTGCTGCCTCTTCTGCTGCGTTCCGATCTCGGGCCTCGCTCTCAAGAACAAAATATCTTCCTTTGCTGTGATAGTCAAAAAGAGCAGGCATAGGCAAATATGTGTGCACAAGAGAGTTTTGGTTAAACAATAGATTATAAGTGAAGTTATCAACCTTTCCCTTGAGAATTTATGTTCTTTTAAGGTGTCAAAATCTAAATACTACGTGGGTAGGATAGGATCAAAGGGCAAAGGTGAAACACCCAACCCTCGTGCTAAACGCGTGTCATATATTCCACCATGGAAATAGCCATTGTTAGTGTTATGCTGAAGTCTACGTGCAACAATCGCTCCAAGGTTATAATTCCTTTCACCGATGAGAGCAGTGCGAATGAGGCTGAAGTCTGGAGCATAGAGTGTACTATAGTCTTGCTTGCCTACTATACATTTCCCGTTAAATAATGCAAAGTACTGAATTGCGGGAAAATGAATGCTCTTTATTCTACCTTGTGTCACTCCCCTCGTCTCACCATAGCAAAGACTAGTTAAGAATAATTGGTACTCAGCCCTTGGCGGTTCATCAAGTGATCCCCATAATGGGAGTTTGCAGTGATAAGAAAAATTCTCTAATGATATGGTATATGGATTATCATAACGCATGAAAAACATCCTAGACTCACGGGGATGGAATTTAAATCCTTTGACAAACAATTCAGTGAGAATGTGGCGTTGTTCGCACTTATCTGAGATGTAGGGACCGAGACCAGCATTGTAAACATATTTCTCAAATTCCTCCTTAATGCCCACACGCATCATAGACTCATCGCAAGGCCATAAGCATGTTTTGGACGCGACATCTCGTGTGGAACTTTCACTTGGTTCAACATAAGACCTTTGGGAAGAACTGTCACTAGAAGATGCCCCAAAGGATCGTCTCCTCGAAGAACTCCTTCCAAATAGGTTCATCATGTCCGCATACAATTTTATGAAATAAAAATAAAAATTTAGGGGGTGACAAAAATTTGTCAACAAAACTTTATAAGATCGATAGCAACTACTCACAGAGATGCATAGAGGCCATAACAAGCATTCAACCTACTTAGAACTCTAAGGATTTAACATGCAAGCACATCTACAGAAGCACCAAGAGTAGCTAATTATTCAAAATATAAACCACTAAAACAAAGACTAATTGGACTAACGAAGGAGTCAGATACCAAACAATAATCCCTCGAAACAGTTTCGGAAATGGAGCTTTGAGCAAAGAGATCGAAATCCGTGAGTTTGAGCTCAAGAACACGGGAAAGAGAGCAATGGAGATTTTTCTGGAGGTAAGTGATGATGTGGGATGAAGAGGTAAGTGAGGGGGCCCACATGGGGACCACAACCCACAAGGGCACGCCTAGGGGTCCTAGCGCGCCTAGGTGGGTTGTGCCCACCTGGTGCACCTCCCTCTGATATTATTTGCACCAGAAATTCTGAAATATTCAGAAAAAAACCATGTAAAATTTTCATGGCATTCTGAGAACTTTTATTTTTGGGTCATTTTTTATTGTACGGGAAATTCAGAAAACAGATAACACATTGCATTCTATTTTATTCAACTAATAAAACAAAAAACAAAAGGTAGGGACAGAAGATAGTGCTTACTAAATTCATCAACTTCATACCACTCAAAAATGATTCATTAACAAGTTTGATCAGGTCTTATTAACAACCACTTTCGATTAGCATGAAATAGAAGAACTTTCGTAAATCACTAAGTTACCTCAATGGGGATATGCATTTCCCCAAAAATAAGCATTTCATATTTCTTTTTGACAGTAGGTAGAGGTATTTGAAAACTTCCAATAGTGATTGTCGGTGATTTTTCAATAACATTAATGCCATTCACTTGGAATTGTTTCTTTGGAAAGTGCACCATATGCTCATTACCATTGATATGAAAAGTGACCTTGCTTTTATTGCAATCAATAACAGCCCCTGCAGTATTCAAGAAGGGTCTACCAAGAATAATCGACCTGTTGTCGTCCTCGGGCATCTCAAGTATAACAAAGTTAGTCAAAATAGTAACATTAGCAACAACAACGGGCACATCCTCATAGATACCGATATGTATGGTAGTTGATTTGTTAGCCATTTGCAAAGATATTTTAGTAGGTGTGATTTTATTCAACTCAAGTCTTTTATATAAAGAGAAAGACATGACACTAACACCAGCTCCTAAATCACACAAAGCAGTTTTAACATAATTCTTTTTGCTTGAGCAAGGTATAGTTGGTATTCCCAGATCTCCAAGTTTTGTGGGTACTCCATCTTTGAAAGTGTAATTAGCAGGCATAGTGGAGATTTCAGCTTCCGGTATTTTTCTCTTATTTGAGATGATGTCTTTCATATACTTAGCATAAAGAGGCATTTTCAAGATGTCAGTCAAGCAAGTACGTAGAAAGACTGGCCTCAGCATTTCAGCAAAACGTTCAAATTCTTCATCATCTTTCTTTTTAGTTGACTTTGGTGTAAAAGGCACAGATTTTTGAACCCACAGTTCTCTTTCTTTACCGTGTTTTCTAGCCATAAAGTCTCTTTTGTCATATCTTTTATTCTTAGGCTGTGGGTTATCAAGATCAATATGTGGTTCTATCTCAACATCATTATCTGGTTCTTTATCATTATTTTGAGTATCTTCTTGAACCTCATCATTATCCTTTTCATTATCACTAGGTGAGTGTTCATTACCAGATTGAGTTTCAGCATCTGAGATAGAAGTTTCATTATGATCATCACGAGGTTTCTCTATTTCAGGTTCACTAGAAGTATGCAAAGTCCTATCATTTTTATTTTTCTTTTTCTTTTTAAAAGGACTTGGTGCACTAGTGTTATCTCTTTGTGATTCTTGTTCAATTCTTTTTGGGTGTCCCTCAGGTTAAAGTGGTTCCTAAGTCATTTTACCTCCTCTAGTTTCAACTCTAACAGCAAAGTCATGCACATTATGATTCATTTCATCAAGCAATTCTCTTTGAGATTTAGCAAGTTGTTCTAACTGACTTTGAACCATAGAAGCATGTTTTCCAACACCTCTAACATCATTTGAGATTCTAAATAACAAGTCACTCACATGAGCAATCATATCAGAATTATATTTGAATTGTTTCATAACATTTGCATTGAAGTGATCTTGTTTTCTAATATAGTTTTCAAACTCATAAAGGCATTGACTAGGATACATATTGTGAGGATTATCATTATCATTGAACTTCATTAGAGAATTTACCTCTACCAACTTAGGGCAGTGGTGGTGTATTAAGCCCATGTATTTCTTCAACAGGTGGTATTTTTTTAACATCCTCAGCTTTGATAACTTTTTCCATCATAGATTTCTTTGCCTATTGCATATCTTTCGGACTAAGATATAATATACCCCTCTTCTTCGGAGTGGGTTTAGCCGGTGGTTCAAGAGGAGTCCAATAATCATAATTTTTAAACATGTTATTCAACAATTCTTTAGCTTGCCCAACAGTTCGTTCCCTGAAAAAACAACCAGCACAACTATCTAGGAAATCCCTATAAGCATCGGTTAGTCCATTATAGAAGATATCAAGTATTTCATTTTTCTTAAGAGAATGATCAGGCAAAGCATTAAGTAACTGGCAAAGCCTCCCCCAAGCTTGTGGGAGACTCTCTTCTTTAATTTGCACAAAGTGAAATATTTCTTGTAAGGCAGCTTGTTTCTTATGAGCAGGAAAATATTTTCCAGAGAAGTAATACATCATATCCTAGGGACTATGCACACAACCAGGAACAAGAGTATTGTACCAAGCTTTAGAATCACCCTTTAATGAGAAAGGAAATAATTTGAGAATAAAGTAATAGAGAGTTTTCTCATCATGAGTAAAAAGGGTGGCTATATCATTCAACTTTGTGATATGTGCCACAACAGTTTTAGTTTCATAACCATGGAAAGGATCAGATTCAACCAAAGTAATTAACTCTGGGTCGAAACAGAATTCATCATCCTTATCATCAATAAAGAAAGGTGAAGTAGCAAACTTAGGATCACACTTCATTCTAGCACTCGGAGATTTTTCTTTAAACTTGCGTAATAATTTCTCTAGATCATCTCTATCTTTGCAAGGAAGAATATCTCTAATTGTTTGTTCACTCATAACATAACCTTCAGGCACCTTAGGCAATTCATATTTAGGAAGTCTAGTTCTAGCAGGTGTTTCCGGAGATTTAGTTTCAAGCTCATCATCAGAGTCAACAACATCATGTTGTATAACTCTAGTAATTTGTTTATCAAGAAATTCACCAAGTGGCACATCATCATTATCAAGAAAGCTACTAGAATCATCATAAGCATTATCTATAACAGAAGTAGCATCATCAATAACTTGCGACATATCAGAATTAATAGCATGTGGTGGTGTTGCAAGTTAACTCATAACAGAAGGTGAATCTAAAGCAAAATTGGATGGCAGTTCCTTACCTCCCCTCGTCAATGAGGGAAATATCTTTGTCTTAGGATCCTTCAGATTCTTCATAGTAATATGATAATAATCCCAAGTGACTCAAAAAATATAGCTATGCTCCCCGGCAATGGCGCTAGAAAAAGGTCTTGATAACCCACAAGTATAGGGGATCGCAACAGTTTTTGAGGGTAGAGTATTCAACCCAAATTTATAGATTCGACACAAGGGGAGACAAAGAATATTTGAAGGTATTAGCACCTGAGTTGTCAATTCAACCACACTTGGAGATTAATGATCTGCAGAAAGTAATCAGTAGCAAAGTAATATGATAGTTTTGATAGTAGTGACAACAGTAACAGTAACGGTAATAGTGATAGCAGTAATTTTATAGCAAGTGTAACATCGATGATAGCAGTAGGAACTTAGCAGAAACAATATAAGATAAATTTGTAGGCATTGGATCGGTGACTTGTTGGATGATATTCACCATGAGACAGTTATAACCTAGGGCGATACGGCACTAGCTCCAGTTCATCGATATAATGTTGGCATGAATTTCGTAAATAGTCATACGTGCTTTATTAAAAGAACTTGCACGACATCTTTTGTCCTACCCTCCCGTGGCAATGGAGTCCATACTGGAAACTAAGGGATATTAAGGCCTCCTTTTAATAGAGAACCGGAACAAAGCATTAGCACATAGTGAATACATGAACTCCTGAAACCATGGTAATCACCGGAAGAAGTCCCGGTTATTGCCACTCCGGGGTTACCGGATCATAACACGTAGTAGGCAACTATAACTTGCAAGATCGGATCTAAAACATGGATATAATGATGATAACATAAACGGTTCAGATCTGAGTTCATGGCACCCGGGCCCAATGTGACAAGCATTAAGCATGGCAAAGTCATTGTACCAGCAATCTAAGAACATAGTGGATACTAGGGATCAAGCCCTAACAAAAATAACACGATTACATGATGAATCTCATCCAACTCCTCACCGACCAGCAAGCCTATGAAGGAATTACTCACTCCCGATGGGGAGCATCATGGAATTGGTGGTGGAGAAGGGTTGGTGATGACGAAGGATGAAGATCCCCCTCTCCGAAGCCCCAAACGGACTCCAAATCTGGCCTCCTGATGAAGAACAGGAGGTGGCGATGGCTCCGTCTTGTGGATTGCAATAATTCTTTCTCCCTGAATTTTTCTGGCATAATGTGATTTTATAGCATCGGGATCAGGGTCTACGGGACCACTAGGTGGGTACAACCCACCTGGGCATGCCAGGAGAGGGGGGCATGCCCTGGTGGGTTGCGCCCACCCAGGTGCCCGTGTTTGGCAGGTCTTGGTTCCAGAAATTCTTATTATTGATATAAAAAATCCTCGCAAAGTTTCGTTCCATCCCGAGAACTTTTATTTCTTCACAAAAACAACACCATGGTAGTTCTGCTGAAAACAGCGGCGGTCTGGGGTTAGTTTCATTCAAATCATGCAAATTAGAGTCCAAAAGAAGAGGAAAAGCATTAGGAAAAGTAGATACGTTGGAGACGTATCATCGTGCACATCCACCTTCCGTACGACGCGATCCTTGGGTACCCGACTCTCGCTAAGTTCATGGTAGTAACTCACCATGGCTACAATGTCCTCAACATGCCAGGGAGTGGCGGCGTCATCACCATTGCCTGCGATGAGAAGGACGCCGTGTACACCCTCGAGCATGCTTACCATGCTGTGGCAGCCGAGCGCTCAGATGAAGAGGAAGATACACTGCCTCGTGAGGACCCACGCAAGAAGGGTTTATAGAAAGAAGAAGCCCAAATAGTGGTGATAACCACCATAGTAGTATTAATTGCTTCCATCACAGCCGACGAATTTTCTACTCAAGATAGCTTGCTTTCGGCTTCACCCATCTGAGGTACGTGTCCAGAGAACCCGGTCGTAACAATCGCACAGGTGCTCCCTTTACCCTCTAGCCGAACAATCGGGAACGTAGAGGGTAAGCATACATAGTACATCAATGTATATATCAAAGTGCAATCACATGTAATTAACGTAAAGTTGATATATAATTTAAAATCTCAGCGGAAACTGTCAACGGGAGTGGAGTCCCAATAACACCAACGGCAGGTTGAGTGCAGGCCATAACCCTGAATCGTACTCCTACCCGTCGTAGAGCTTACTTGCAACATAAGACGTTGCAGCCATGTAGGTCAGTACATTGAATGTACCGGCAAGATCACCATAGTAGAATAGAAGATAAAAACTATTCTATATGCAGCAAGACTTTGTGGCTCTATGTCTGAGTTTTTGGATAAAAGCTAATTTTACTTTCTTTACCTAACATGACATGGTTCCGCCAACCGATGTCTTAATGCCCACAAGTATCATAAGTTGCCCACAATTAATTATCAGTCCAGTATTGAGAGTTCAGAGATAGATCCAAGTCCAGAGGCTCAAATTGTCTGTAATCGGGGACAGGGCTAATCGATTAGGTTTAAGTCCGCAGAGTGTTGTGTACTTTACCCACAAGATTCATTCCCTCCTGGTAAGTCCTCGCACTGCCGGGTGTTTGAGAATAGGACGAACGAAACATGGTCTTTCAGAGTGTTTCCCTGGCTACTGTCAGTGCCCATCCAATCCGAACGTCGACTACATCTCGTAGCACTACCCAGCCAGAGTCACAACAAAGATCAACCAAGCCAGAGCCCATAATGACTTGTGGCTACACAAATAAGCTTTTTGGCATGAAGTATTCATCCGTCTCTTTGAGTCTAGGTGAAGCTTTCCGCAAGATGTCATGGCGCTTCTCCATGCATCCCGGCCACCACTGGTTACTCCAGGGATGCCCATTAATTCCATCCTTCACCCAGTAGTGTGTATTGAAAACTTGTTTCTCGAGTCTTGAAGTCTTGAGGTCTTGAAGATGCAGGACTTGAAGATGCCTTCATGAAGTTGTCATCTTGACATAGAGTCCTCCTTCTCACACCACTCACGAACACTCATACCAGACCCTGTCTACTTTAGCATAGCATTAAAATAACTAACGTTCCCGGGGCTTTCATAACAAGTGGTGGGTTCCTACCTCACGCATTCTACTTGACAACAAGGATTTTCAATAACACTACTAGAGGGATTTGTTGAATGATATCACTACATGCAATAAAACATAGGTATGAAATAGATGGTCAAAATGAACTTGCTTGTACTGTTGATGAAGAAAAATATCACTCTCATAAATACTTGTTAGAACTATTCATCACTCTCCAATGAAAATCTATATAATCAAACATTTCATTCATATAATCAATCATACTAGCAATCAATTCTAACAATCAAAAAGTAACACAAAACCAAAAGCAACAAGGTTGTGATGAAGGAAATACTTAAGACAAAACTCAAAACAACAGAGTTTCATCAACACAACTAAGGTTGGTTTTCTCTGCAAATAAATCCTATTTTCAAAAGTAAAAACATAAAAAAAAAGTAAAATATAACAAAAGTATTTTTATAAATATTTTACTAGCAAAAGGATTACTTGTAAAGAACAACTAAGAACTAAGAGAACAATACTATAAACAACATAACTTTTTGCCTAACAAACTTAACAACAAGAAAAACAAATGAAATAATAAAATAAGAGAAAAACAAATTATAGAACAACTAAGTTAAAAGAAAGTAAAACTTATAAAACAATTGATTTAAATATTTTCAAATAAGAAGTCAAACTAGCAATGAAATCAATTTGCAAGTTACTATGAAACTAGGATTGATTTCATGCTATCAAAATATAATAAATAACATAAAAATAAATTTGGTTGAAGTACTTCTGCTAACTAACATAAAACAAAGTAAAACTTTCCAACTAATATAAAATAAAATAAATTAAAACAATTTGAAACAAAAGAAATAGAAAGAAACCCAAAAAGAACTAAAACAAAATCTGTTTTGTTAACAATGCAAATTTAAAATATTCTAAAAATTCTCAAATTATAGCTAATGTTAAATAAAGTCACCAGTGACAAGTAGCAAAAATAATGAACTCAAAATCTATTTTTAAACTCAAGATATCCAGAAAATAAGCTTTTAATCAAATCTGTTTGAATGAAATTTCAAATTATTCAAATATGGTCAAACTTTATGTCTACAGAAACTAGAAAAAATTTTAGACACAATGCAAAAATAATCATTGAAAACCAATTAAAAATATAAAATATATAAAGAAAACAAAAACAGAACTAATTCTATAAAACATAACTAAAACAGAAAAAGAAAAACGATTCTAAGCTGATAGGGGTACACGTGGCGCTCTGTGATTGGTATAGAGGTGTGAGTGTTCCAACATTTCGGGTGGATGGCCGGCTCCTAACAGAAAATGTGTCGGCGTTTTATAATAAAACCTCCGTTCTAATCCTGGCCGTTGGAATAAGATCGAATGGAGGGGAGAGGCTCACCGCGGCGGGAGGTCAACTCCGGGGAGTTCGATGGCGGCCAGCGGCTCGGGCATGGACGGGGATGACGCTTCGGTGGTCGGGGACGATGACGAAGGGGTCCAGGCGATGCGGCAGTGAACGAGGGGTCCAGAGGTGGTCGAAGGTGAGCTCGGGGACGACGGTGGCGACAACGGCAAGCTTCGAGGCGGCGATGGCGCTCGGGTGGTCGACGGGGAGGTCGCTCTGGTGGCTCTGGAGCATGGGTGAGTGCACGGGGAGGTGCGGGCGAGGGTTTTGGAGCGGATGGTGTGCTCGGGTAGCGAGGGGAGTGGCTAGGGCGAGCACGGGGTCGGCAATGGCACGGCGGCCGTGGGTATGTCCGGCAAGCGATTTGGCGAGGCAGAGGGCGCGGCGTTGGGGTTTCAGGGGGGGGAATGGGTCGAGGAGGGGTTGGGGTTTTATAGGCGGCCTCGTGGTCGTCCAAAAGGAAAGGAAGAGGGAGATCGCGATGGATCCGGTGGTGGCTCCGGCGATGGAAGGGAATCAGGGCAGAGGAGGAAAGTGAGCACGAGGATCGCGCTGGCGGTTGGTGGGGTCCATCGTCAGTGAGAGAGAGAGAGGGGAAAGGTATCGGGTGACCGGTCAAAAAGGAAATCTGGATCCGATCGGGCCAGATTTGGTAAGTGGGCCGTGGTGGACTTTCCTAATAAAAATATTTCCTTTTATAAAATAACAGAGTAGGAAACTAACTTTTGGGCAATCAAAACATTTCCAAAAAATAAAGTTTTTTATACCAAAATGATCAGGGAAATAAATGCAATAAGATGAACATTTGTCCACGGCCAAAATAAATAGTTAAAAATATTTTCAGAAAATGCCTAAATGGCTTTTAATTCCTTTTGCAAATGATTTTCAAATAACCCCGTGGGTTTTATCGTTCAAATACTTCACAAAAATACCCCTGTTTTGGAGGGTCATATTACTCCTCTCAAGTTTTTGTCAAGGGGTATTTGAATTATTTCAAAATTCAAATTGGAAATCAAATATGAAAAGAACTCCATATTATATTTTTTTAAATGTTTTCAAATTCACTCTTCAAATCTTTTTATATTGAAGAAGTCATGTCATCTTCTCTCAATGATTTGAAATGTAGGAATTTGAATTCCAAAAGCATATGGGAATGTCATGTCATTCCCACTCATTGAAAAGTTTTTTGTAAAGTTTCAAATTGCACTCAAATTCAGTCACTCAATAAAACAAACAATCATTCTAATATTTATTATAACATTCCAAAATTTGGGATGTTACAGACATGGTGGAATTCGAACCCCTCGAACCAAGTGGATATCTTTAGGACGACATTTCTATGTGCCGCCATCTTTGGGTTTTTGTCGTCGAATTTTCCATTGATTTGGGAGATGGCCAAGTTGGAGCCTCCTCTCACCTTTAGCCATCGTATGCCCATTGATACTGCCATCCGAAGAGCATGCAAGAGTGCTTCGTATTCGGCTGCATTGTTGAAGTCGGCATACATGATCTGCAACACGTATCAAACGTTGTCGCCCGTTGGGGATGTGAGGATAACTCTAGCCCCCAATACGACCAATGTTTTGGATCCATCGAAGTACATTGTCCAATGGGAGTATGTACTATATTCCTTGGGGAGCTAGACCTCTGTCCACTCGGCCAAAAAATCTGCCAATACGTGAGATTTTATGGCATGTCATGGATTTTAGGTTATTTCAAAGGGAAGGAGCTCAATAGCCCATTTGGCTATGTGGCTGGTGGCATCGCTGTTGTTGATTATGTTGTTTAGGGGTACTTTGGATTCCACCATTACCGAACACTCTTGGAAATAGTGTCTATGTTTCCTTGATGCCATCAATACTATGTAGGCTCTTTGTCGGGACCCCGATCCTAAGCCATAAGAATCCAGCCTGTAACACATCACATCACTTTGCGGTCTCACGCACGGTTATCTCCATGGCTGCCACCTTACCTAGGCCGGGATCGTTTGCCTCTTTTGACTCACGTATGTGAATATATCACTAGCATTCAAATGTCAAAGAACCCGGGCTGACATGACTAGTCATAGAACCCAAGTGGCACATCTGTACAGGGACAGGCATACGTAACCCAGCAATGCAGGTGTCGATCTCTAGCGTGTGTAGACTAGTCATAGCAAGCTACAAGGACTCCATTACACCATGGGACACAAATGTCATCACTGCACATAGACAAGTCATAGCAGGCTATAGGGACTCCATTACACTACGAGACATTTCCCCGAAGGGACAGACACAGCAGCAACGAAGGATACATGCCGGTCAATCAATGTGTCCAAAGCAGTAGCAAGCTACCAAGGCTCGATGGAAGCACAAAGAGGCAGTTCCCCGTAAAGAGTACTACTAAAGGCACACAACTAGGTGTCGGATCCCATACATACTGCTGCACGTCACACGTATGCACGACATGCCCGATATGCATAGATACAACTATGTCATCACAACATAACCATACAACATTATAACATTTACTTAGAAGGCTCGGAAGAGCCAATACAATAAGATGTTACAAACAGGGGCCACAAGACCCAACATCCAGAGCATTCAATCAATCAAGCGGAAGTTTAAATATGTCTAGGTATAGACATCTACAAAAGTGGCTAGTGGAGCCTGAAAAGCTACAACAACCCTACCAAAGGAACCATGCCTCTGTCTGGGATTCCCAAGCTAATCCGGTCAACATCAAACTTCACATCATAAATACCACTAATGAGACTTCTCCTCTGCAAAAACATAAATTAATAAAACATGAGTACAAAGGTACTCAGCAAGACTTACAT
The DNA here is from genome assembly GCA_022496015.1 of Hordeum marinum. Classification (NCBI taxonomy): domain Eukaryota; kingdom Viridiplantae; phylum Streptophyta; class Magnoliopsida; order Poales; family Poaceae; genus Hordeum; species Hordeum marinum. The sequence continues at coordinate 133,890,168 of CM039677.1, read as the reverse complement.
CATAACTATATACATATGCATCGCTATCAATGAAGGGGTTGTGGAGTTTATTGCAGCAAGCCAACTTTGACTCTTGGCTAACCTGTACTACAACTACAAGTAGTATCTTTGAGGTGGGACAATGCGCACAAGTCCACATATTCTCCAATCAATACACCACTATGGATCCCCTTCCGTCTCCCTATGAGAAGGCCATCCATAGCACTCACGCTTATCTTGCGCATTTTAGAGTATCCACTTCACTTTTCTATGAACAACATAAGCAATCGAAGTAGTCCATATCCGAGGACGCGGCTATTCGAACAGATTATTTCACCCTGCAGGGGTATACTTCTTCACACACGCTCTTGCCACTTATCACCATATGCACATCATGCATCTCAGGAACCTTCAAGCGGAAGCACTGGCATGGGTGTCGTCCACGACCGTCAATCGCACAAGACCCTAGTCCAGGTTTATCGCCTATTTGAGACTGAACCCGCATGGAAGTCTGGCCAAAGTTTGCGCTATGGCCTCAAACGATGTGCACAGGGTTCCCAAGCCCACCGATCGGGTGCCACTTGGTACACCGTGCCACTGTGCATCTACCGCATCACAACCCACCCCGTCGGGCAGCACTATGCACGGCCGCCATCACTTTTCCTACAAAAACCAAAAACTAGTTGCAACTCCTAGACAGAGGTCTAGGCGATTAATAAGCCGAGAGGGATCGAGTTACCGGAGCCCAATGTGTGGTTGTAACTGTCTTGGATCACAAACACAGAACTCAGTTCTTAAGGTCGGTCCCAATGAGACAACCCGTCATGTACTCCTACATGACCTCTCATCGCTACCTTTACCAAATCGTGTTCACACACTTAGCTCTCACACAGTAGGACATGAATACTTCGATTCCAATCCATCACCCAGATGTATCAGACCCGACCAAACATGACTCTAAGCATAGCAGACACAGTAGGTAAATAAGCATGGACGAGTAAGCACAACAAGGCTCAAGCAGTTGCTACTCATGCAAAGTGGTTTCAACTATTTACTGTGGCAAAGACAAGTCATGCAAAGGAATGGGTTCAACTACCGAGAATAGGTAACAATTGAATCTTTGTTGTTCTAACACAATAAAAGAGAGCAGGAGCGAGAGAGTGGGTTCATATCAGTATGCTCAAGGGGGTTTGCTTGCCTCATAGTCTTGAAGATATCATTTCTCTTCATCGGTGTCAATGTTCACATTGTCGGAACCATCGTCTACCGAGAGGGAGCAGTCACCGACAAACACAAAGGAACAACATTCAATGCAATGCAAAATCATGATGCATGATGTGACAAGTTAGGATACTGAATTAACCTAGAGGAATAATCAGCCAGGTTAATTGAAGTGGAATTCAAACAAGTTTGAATTCCAACTCCAAATGATATTTCATATACTACCCTAATCATAAAATGTCCTACTTGGTGATGTTAACTTTTTCAAACATGCATTATGATGGCATAAACAGATTCATTGGATTTTTCTGATCATTTTTCATATATAAATTATTTTTATCTGATTTACAGATTATTTTCTATGAATTTTAGAAGTTTTAAACATTTTCTAAAATAAATAAATCATTTAGTATTTATTTTAATTGCAGAAATACTTTATTGCATCAACATTACGTCAGGGTAACGTCACAGGTTAACAGGGCCGGCCAGGGTCAAACCTGATTGGCAGGACCCACATGTCAATGACACAGGGCCATCTCCACAGGCTGACTGGTGGGCCCAGTCAACTGCTGACTCAGTAGTGAATAGGGGACCCAGTCAGTCATTGACTGGTGGGTCCGGTCAACTGCCATGTCGGCCGGGCCGGGGTTAGTCACCAGTGACGAGCCGAGATGGCGGGGGTCACCGGAAATCCTCCTTCGGCGAACATTTGGGTGGCGGAAGGCATCTACGGACAACTAGGGTTCGTGCGCATCCATCTGAGGCAATGGGAGGACGCGCGGACACCGAAGACGATGGCCACGGCGACTTTGGCGGCAGTCGGAGTTCGACAACGGCGGGGATGGCAGCTAGGGGACAGAACAAACAACAGGGCAAGGGGAAGAAGAACCGGGGCTCACAGCAGGCTCGAGGAGGTGGTCGACGAGCTCAGGGGGGCTCCTGTGGTGGCGAATCGGCGATGGCATCCGCCGGCCGAAGGTTGGGGAAGATGGCGGCGTCAGGGCATTGCGGTGCCCCAGCGAAGCATGGCTCAGCGAGGAGAGGCAGGGGGATGCAGCGGTTCTGGTGGGCTCACTAGCTGGGCTAGAGGTGGCAGGAGGCCATGGGGATAGCGAGGGCAATGGCGAGCTCCGCTCGGGCCCGAGGGGGGAGGAAGCAGAGGGAGAGGGGGAGAATGAGCTTGGGGAAGGAAGAGGTTGGCTCGATCTAGATGCTCCCTGGAGTCTATCCTTCCACCCAGGCAGGCACATAGGGAGGAGGTGGCCAGCGTGGGGCGATCACGCGCCCAACATTGTAACATCCCAAACTTTGGAATGTTATAATAAATACTAGAATGATTGTTTGTTTGATTTAGTAATTGAATTTGAGTGAAAATTTGAAACTTTTGAAAGTTTAATGAGAGGGAATGAAATGACTTTACCAAAACTTTCAATCTGCATTTTGATCTCCAGGAATTCAAATTCTTTTCATCACAAAACCCTAGAGTGAAGATGACATGACTTCTTCCATTTAAAGAAATGAAAAGGGATTTGAAAATGATTTGAATTTAATTTGAAAATATTTCAAATTCAGAAACTTTAAGCAACTCAATGATTTTCATGAGAGAGGATAAAATGACTTCTTCAAATTATATGAAATATGAGTTGGAAGTTTAAAATAAAGCTTTGAAAAGTGAATGTGAAAATCTCTGGATTTTCTTTTGGAATCACTTCATATTTCGTTCCTATTCAAATTTTCAAAGTATTCAAACCCCTGACAAAAATTTGAGAGGAGTAATATGACACTCCAAACCAGGGGAAATTTTGTGAAGTATTTGAACCATAAAACCCAAAGGGTCAAATGACAGAATAAAAATGTTCAATAAATGGCATTTATTATTCTGTTAATTTCGATATATTTATTCCCTATATTTAGAAATGGTTTGAATGCTTTAAATGATTTTGAAACGCGCTGGAAATTAATAAAGGAAACGGATTAATTCGCATTTATTAGAAAAAATGGCCGGCCCAACGGCTTCAAAGCCGAGACCGTTACCGGTCGGTCACCGACGCGGAAACCATGCGCCCTCTCTCTCTGAGCGGTGGACCCCACCCGACCGAGCGAACCACGTCGCGGTCATCCCCTCCTCCACCCCCTCCCGAAACCACGCCGACGACCACCGTCGTGACCTGCTCCTCCTGTCCCTCCCCTCGAGCCCCGACTCCTCCTATATAAAGCCCTGCTCCCCCTCTTCCCATTTCCCCTGTTTTCCCCCTCTGCCATGCCCTCCCCTCGCTGCTATTCCTCGCCGGACCCGAGAGCCACCGCCGTGCCATTTTCGTCGTAGTGCCTCCCCCTGCCTACCCCGCCACCTCCAGAGCCCATCCACCTTCCTCTCTCGCTCAAGTGAACCTCCACGTGCACTCACCCGTGCTCCACACCCACGGGAACTACCTCCTCGTCGACCACCAAAGGCCGCCTCCGCCTCCGAGCTCGCCACCGTCGACTCCGTCATCCCCGAGTCCCTCCGACGCCACCTACCTCGACGCCGTCCTCGCCCGCATCGAACGGAGCCATCCCCGACGCCGTAGGACCATCGGAGGGCCTCCCGACGATCTCACTGCTACGGACTCGCCGGAGAACTCCACCGCCGGCGACCATCTCACTGTGAGCCCCCTCTCCCGTTCGATCTTGGATCAACGATCCAGATTAGAACCATTTAACTCAGCGAACCGTTTTCTTCTTCGGTTCGGCCCACCGCTCGAAACAACCACGCACGCACGCTAGCAGCCAATAGAAACGTGCCACGTAGACCCCCCTGTCCGTTAGTTTAGCTTTTCATTTTCTGTTTTTTTTTCAAAACAGATTTACTTTTGTTTTTTTTAATCATATCTTTTATGTTTTTAGGTGTTTTAATTTAATTCTTTGTGCATTAGGTCACAAATTTCATCTAGTTTCTGTAGATATCAAATTTGGCTATGTTTGGATAATTAAATTTGAATTTGAACAGATTTGATTTAAATTTTGTTTTCTGAATAACTTGAGTTCTAAAATGGATTTTTGATTGATTCTTTTTCCTACTTTTCTCTAGTGATTTTAGTTATCAGTAGGTAAAGTTTGAGAATTTTGAACATAAAATTTATTAGGGTTTTAACTAAACAGAGAGTCTGTTTAGTTTCCTATTAGTTTAATTAAATTGATTTACTTTGTTTTATTTTGAAAATCTGAATATGATTTATATTATGTTTTAGAATTCATTTAGTTCTGTTGTTCTAAATTTTGATTTATACTTGCTCTTAACAAAAATAATTTGTGTAGTCTAATAACCTATTATTCAATTAGGTATAGTTTACTAAGCACAATTTTGTTAGTAATGATTATTGTAACAAAAGTTTTAAATAATTTGATTCTGTTTTCAAATAAAGTTTTTAGAAATTTCCTTTCTGTTAGGAAATGTTTTATTTATAAAAATAGTTTAGTTTTACTCTTTTGTTGTAGAAAAACTATATTCCTCTTCATTTTGTTATGTTTTATAAAACAATTTAGTTCTAGCAGAAATTATTTTCACAAAAAAGTTAGATGAATTAATTCTGTTAATTCTTTCTATTAACTTAATTGTTATGTATTTTTACATTTGGTTTTGTTTTAATTGTTTTCTTGTAGTTAAGTTTGTTAGGCAAACTCTTAAGATGCTTAGGATGTTGTTTTCCTGAATACTAGTTGTTACTCAAAAGTAATTCTTTTTGCTAGTAAAATATTTATTAAAATACTTTTGTTATATTTTTTACTTTGTTTTTGTTTTGTTACTATTGAAAAATAGTTGTTTGTCGTAGAAAACCACCTTAGTTGCTTTTAGGAAAACTTTGTTGATTTAACTTTTGTCTTAAGTATTTCCTTCATCAACCTTGTTGCTTTTGGTTCTTGTGTTACCTTGTGATTGTTAGAAATGATTGCTTATATAAATACTATGTTTGCTTATATAGAATTCATCGTAGAGTGACAAATAGTCTATCAAGTTAATTCTGAGAGCGATACTATTTCTTCATCAACAGTACAGGCAAGTTCACTTTGACAATCTTTTCATACCTATGTTTTATTGCATATAGTGACATCATTTCAACAAATCCCTCCTGTAGTGTTATTGAAATTCTTGTAGTTGAGTAGAATGCATGAGGTAGGAACCCACCACTTGTTACTAAAGCCCCGGGAACGCTAGTTAGTGCAATGCTATGCTAAAGTAGACGGGGTCTGGTATGAGTGTTCGTGAGTGGTGAGAAGGAGGACTCCACGTCAAAACGACGACTTCATGAAGGCTTCTTCAAGACCTGCATATTCAAGACCTCAAGACTTCAAGACTCGAGAAACAAGTTTTTCAATACACACTACTAGGTGAGGGATGGTTGAAACGGTACCCTGCAGAAACCAGTGGATTTGCCTAGGTGTTGCTGAAGATGGCCAGTATTCACGCGGAAAGCCTCACCCAGACTCAAAGAAAATGATGAATACTTCATGCCCGGAAGCTTATCTGTGTAGCCACAAGTCATTATGGGCTCTGGCTTGGTTGATCTTTGTTGTCACTCTGCTGGGCAGTGCTACGAGATGTAGTCGACGTTAGGATTGGATGGGCACTGTCGGACAGTCAGGGAAACACTTTGAAAGACCATGTTTCGTTCATCCTGTTCTCAAACACCAGGCAGTGCGAGGACTTACCATTAGGGAACGAATCTTGTGGGTAAAGTACACAACACTCTATAGAGTTAAACCTAATCAATTAGCCGTGTCCCCGGTTATGGACAAATTGAGCTTCTAGACTTGGATCTATCTGTGAACTCTCAACACTGGATTGATAACTAATTGTGGGCAACTTAATGATACTTATGGGCATTGAGACATTGGTTGGCGGAACCATGTCATGATAGGTAACTCCATAGTGAAATTCCTATTATTCCTTTGTTGTAGGAAAAAAATCAGCTTTTACGAAAAAAAAGAAACTTAGACACAGAGCCACAAAGCATTTGCATATAGAATAGTCTTTATTCTTCTGTTGTACTATGGTGATCTTGCTAGTACATTCAATGTACTGACCTACACGGCTGCAACGTCTTATGTTGCAGATACTTTTCTACGACGGGTAAGAGTACGATTCAGGGTTACGGTCTACACTCAATCTGCCGTTGGTGTTATTGGGACTCCACTCCCGTTGACTGTATTCCGCTGCTATTTTAAGGTATATATCCGTTTTACGTTAATTACATGTGATTGCACTTTGATATATACATTGATGTACTGTGTGTGCCAGCATACTGATCCAGGGATGGCACAGAAAACACAGAGGCTTGACTCGTTTTGAGTCGGGTCGCTACAGACATCCTTCTGGCCGAAGGTGGAAGAAGACCGGATCGCCCCTGCTGGGCTAGGCCAGCTTCTTCCCTGGCCCAGGTGGGTTCCCTCTTTTTAATAATTTCTGTTTTCTATTCTCCGACATTTGTTTCTTTTTCATTTGGGCACAAATACTTAGGCCAAAAATGGCTTGATGTAGACGCTCCCTAGAGTCTATCCCTCCACCCAGGAAGGCACACAGGGAGGAGGTGGCCGGCGCGCAGCGACCACGCGCCCATCGTCCTTCTGGCCGGAGGTGGAAGAAGACCGGATCGCCCCTGCTGGGCTAGGACGGCTTCTTCCCTGACCCAAGTGGGTTCCCTCTTTTTAATAATTTCTTTTTTCTATTCTCTCGCATTTGTTTCTTTATCATTTGGGCACAAATACTTAGGCAAAAAATCCTGGAACTTTTAGGAAGTATTGTTTGAATATTTCAAACCTCCTCAAAAAGTTTCAGCAATTTTGAAGCAACTAAATTCTTATAGTGGTTTAGTAGGTATTTTTAGTGGGGTTTTGGATCTTTTAAAATATCCAAGTTGATTTCAAAATTCGAATGCTCCTTTGATATATTTTTTCCAATATTTATGAGGAAGATGGAACATTTTTGTGGCCATTTTGGGTTCATTAGGAAATCACACATGATTTAATTTGCTTTAGTGAGGTGAGGTGCTAGGGTTTATAATCCTCCCCATTTCATGTTAATGAAAATAAACATGATGCTCACCCTAACTAAACACAATCAAAGGGGACAACTTGGGGCTGTGACACTCTCTTCCGGTAGTGTGAGTATCTGGACTTGCATTGCGTTAGTACTTTTGACACGTAATAGACCGGCTTTTGTGTCCCTCCTCCTCTCGTTCGATGACGAGCACTGCGCTAACAACTTGGTTGGTATCCGATATGTAAAATAACATGGGTTCACCAGCGCCTGCTGTTGTGAGTATGGGATTTCTTGCCAATAGTGTTTTAATTTATTCTAACGCGGCCGCTGCTTTGCTGGTCCACTCGAAATTGGTGGGCCGTTTCAGCAACTGATAGAGCGGTAGAGCCTTTTCTCTGAGGCGAGAGATAAAGCGTCTTAGTGCTGCTATGCAACCAACCAACCTCTCGACATCCTTTAGCTCTGTGGGCATTGCAAGTTCTCGTAGAGTGCAGATCTTAGCCGGATTAGCTTCTATTCCTCTATGGGAGACGATAAATCCGAGCAGTTTACCGGCAGAAACTCCGAATACACAATTTTCTGGACTGAGTCGTATGTCGTACTCGTGCAAGCTGGCAAAGGTTTGTCATAGGTCATCGATCAACTGGCTGACCAGTTTGGTTTTGACTACCACGTCGTCCATGTATGCCTCAACTGTCTTACCGACTTGTTTCGCGAGACAGTTCTGGATCATGCGCTAGTACATAGCCCAAGTGTTTTTAGCCCAAAGGGCATCATGTTAAAGCAGATTGGCCCATAGGGGGTGATGAATGCGGTTGTAGATTGAACAGATTCCTTCATTTTAATCCGATGGTATCCGGAATAAGCATCAAGGAAAAACAACGAGTTGTTTCCGGCTATGGCATCGATGATCTGGTCTATGCGTGCATAAGGGGAAAGGGTCCTTAGGGAAGGCCTTGTTGAGGTCTTTGAAATCGATGCAAAGCCGCCCGGATTTGTCTTTCTTTGGTACCATGACCAGATTTGCCAACCATTCAGGGTGCTTAATCTCCCGAATGAATCTAGCCTCTAGCAGTTTAGCTAATTCTTCACCCATAGCTTGTCGTTTGCGTTCGGAAAAGCGGCACAGTGTCTGCTTCACGGGCTTGAAGCTTGCCATGACGTTTAGACTGTGTTCGGCCATTCGTCTTGGGATTCTAGGCATATCAGAAGGATGCCAGGCAAAGATGTCCCAGTGTTCCCATAAAAATGTCTACAATGCTTCGTCCATAATGGGATCGAGCTGAGCTCCGATGGACACTGTCTTATTGGGGTCCGTCGGGTGTACTTGAAATTTAAAGATTTCATCTGTGGGTTTAAAGGACGTGGGCTTGGGCCTTTTGATAAGGATCACGTCAACTTTGTCAACTATTGACGAGAGTGCGGTCAGTTCTTCTTCAGGGAAGGTCTCGGCTAGTGCCTCGAGGGCTTGTGCTGCTATTTTTTCGGCCCGGAGGGCTCTGTTCGGTGGCAAATGTGATTACTCTGTTTGATCCTAGCATTTTGAGTTTCGTAAAACCATAATGCGGTATAGCCTAGAATTTTGTGAAGGTGTCACGTCCTGATGAACCACAAGTATAGGGGATCTATCATAGGCCTATTGACAAGTAAGAGTGTCGAACCCAACGAGGAGCAGAAGGAAATGATAAGAGGTTTTCAGTAAGGTATTCTCTACAAACACTAAAATTATCGGTAATAAATAGTTTTGTGATAAGGTAATTTGTAATGAGTAACAAGTAACAAGTGTAGCAAAGGTGCAACAAGGTAGCCCAATCCTTTTTGTAGCAAAGGACAGGCCTGGACAAACTCTTATATGAATCAAAGAAATCCCGAGGAGACATGGGAATTGCTGTCAAGCTAGTTTTCATCATGCTCATTTGATTCACATTCGTTACTTTGATAATTTTATATGTAGTCGACGTTCACATAACACCACTAGAGGAGAGACAACATACATCTCATCAAAATATTGAACGAATACCAAATTCATATGATTACTTCTAACAAGACTTATCCAGTGTCCTCAAGAACAAACATAACTACTCAAAAACCATGTTCGTGTTCATAATCAGAGGAGAATTAATTATCATAAAGGATCTGAACATATGATCTTACACCAAGTAAACCAACTAGCATCAACTACAAGGAGTAATCAACACTACTAGCAACCCACATGTACCAATCTGAGGTTTGACACAAAGATCAGATACAAGAGATGAACTAAGGTTTGGAGAGGAGATGGTGCTAATGAAGATGTCGATGGAGATTGACGCCCGTTTTATGAGAGGATAGTTGGTGATGGGTATGGCTTTGATTTCCCCCTCTGGGAGGGAAGTTTCCGCTATAGAACAGCTTTGCCGGAGCTCTAGATTGGTTATGTCCAAGTTTTGCCTCGAGACGGCGGCGCTTCGTCCCGAAAGTTTCCTTATGATTTTTCCAGGTCAAAACCCTTCATATAGCAAAAGATGGGCGTCGGGGACCTGCGAGGTGGGTCAGAATCCCCCTAGGCGCGGGTAGGGGGCCCGTGCCTGGCAGGCTTGTCACCTCCTGGTGCCCCCCTCTCGTATTTGTTTCACCCAATATTTTTTATATATTCCAAAATATGCTTTGTAACTTTTCAGGACTTTTGGAGTTCTGTGGAATAGGTCTCCAAGATTTGCTCCTTTTCCAGTCCAGAATTCCAGCTGTCGGCACTCTCCCTCTTCATGTAAACCTTGTAAAATAAGAGAGAAAAGGCATAAGAATTGTACAATAACGTGTAATAACAGCCCATAATGCAATAAATATCAATATAAAAGCATGATGCAAAATGTACATATCAACTCCCCCAACTTAGACCTTGCTTGTCCTCAAGCGAAAGGCGAGATCGATACATATGTCCACAAGTTTAGAGATAGAGGTGTCGATAAAATAAAATACGGACATGAGGGCATCATGATCATCTTTAGAACAACAATACTTATTGGTGTATGATTTCTTATGCTATAGTAAGAATTCATTCACAGGATAAAGTATGAACCAAGAACTCTATTGACAACCAACAAACTTTGCTCTCAGTCATTATAGCAATTAGCAACTTATCATAACATCAGAAAGAGTCAATATCATAGCTTGTAAAGAAAAACCACATACTCAATCATCTTTTAGTCTTTCATAATTGCTAACACTCACGTGATACCCATGAGATCGAAGCTTTAATCAGACAAAGAGAAAGATAGGAGCTTATAGTTTTTCCTCCCAACTATCCACCTCAAGGGTGATGTCAACAATAATAACTCATGATAACCCACATCCGAGTGGATATATGCGTCTAGATCATCCTCCAACACATAATGCTTGCCAAAAGAGAAAGTCGAAATATAGGAAGTGGTGAAGACCACCATGACTCTTGCATAAAGGTAAGTACTAAAAAGTTAAAAGTAACAGATATGCCCTTCGCAAAGGGAAGTAGAGGTTCTCATGTGCTTTTTATTTTAGGATGCGCAAACCTTTAATGCAAAGGAATGCATCATGGTATTGCCCTTTGTGATAGCAACCTTTATTACGAAGTCTGTTGCTTTTATTTCTTTGGCATCACAAATTCGTACAACACTCATTTCACTTACAATAAAGATCAAACATATTTAGAAGCAATTCTTATTGCTTTATGCACTGATGACAACTTACTTGAAGGATCTTATTCAATCCATAGGTAGGTATGGTGGACTCTCATGGAAAAACTGGGCTGGGGGTATACGGATGCACAAGTAGTATCTCTACTTGGTGCACATGGTTTGGCTAGTATTAGGTGGAAGCAGGCCCTACATTTTAAAGGATCTATAACCATATAACTTCTATTCGGAAGTAAGAAGAGATAACACATTATTATTTCTTCCTTGTCCAACATCAACTTCTTAGAATATAATATTTTAATGAGTGAACACAATCATAAAAGATGTCAAAGATAATATATTTATATGTGAATCTCTCTTTCTTTATCACTTCCTTTTTAATTGCACCAATGACCAATTGCTATGTTGGTCAACTCCTAACAAATTTCAATTGACATACTTCTTATATGTAAAGTCATCACTCCCCATAATATCAATATATATACTCTTGCTTTTACTCTATTCTTCTTTTATTTATTATTTATCTCAAGATCATAGCAAGCAAACAAATCCCTCACATCAAAACTACCTCTTATTATATAATTCTCGGACTTGCTTACATAAGGGGAACAAAAAGAAAAAACTCAAAGCTAGATCATACTAAAATTTTATTCTACCAGATCAAGACCAAATCGAAAGGATTGAACTAAGATAAACAAGAAAACAAAAAGGTGTGATGGTGATACGATACCTGGGCACCTCCCCGAAGCTTGACACAAGCCAAGGGGAGTGCACATACCCATCTGTTTAGATGTCCTTCTTCGGAGGTGATGGTGTTATATTCTTGGTGACGATGCCCTTCAGAATGCGATTCTCTTCCTCAAGCTTGTTATTTTTCCGTCTTAGATCCATCTCTTTGCGAACCTTTCTAGTGATGGTTAGGGACCCCGTCACCCATGGATGTTTCATTTCCATGGAAGAAAAAGCAAAACTCTTTTTCATATTTTCATATAAGAAATCTAGTATTGGGAGGGATGAATGAATTCAGAATTGCTGAGCTCTGAAGTTCCTCCAATATGACTCCGGGATGTAGATGAGAAGTAGCTTCTTGGTCCTTCTCCATGGCATCCTCCCTTTTCAGGTCAGCCTCCACCTCTTCCTCCGTGGCCATCCCAAAGTGATTGGCCTCGCTGTATGCTTCGTGCCCTTGTGTCTGGTGAGAAACACGGCTCTCTCTGACTGACTCTTGCGAAGACATCTTGCTCTAAATCTATTGCAGAAATAGCCCAAAACAAAAACATGAGGTATTGTCGTGATACGAAAGTCCAAGCCTTCAGGAGATTATATAATAAATTTTTGCCGACCCAAAGGAGTGTACCACAAGAAAAAGGAGTCCGGAGGGCGCATGGGGTGGTGACAAGCCACCTAGGTGCGGCCGCGCCTGGAAGGCTTGTCACCTCCTCATGCGTCTTTCGGACTACTTTCAATTTTCCTAATTTATTAAATATTCCAAAACGGCGAAAAATTGCTATTGGGAAAGTTTTGGAGTCGGTTTACTTATCGTACCACATACCTATTCCTTTTCGGAGTCTAAAACGTTCCAGTAGGTCTCACTAATATAGTCCTTCGGAGTTATGGTATTAATAATATTGGTTTCAACATTTATGGGATTACGTGAGATATAATTTTTGATTATTTGCTCGTTTATCACCTTCGGATTTGTGCCTTTGGGTTTTTTGATCTTGATGGCACCGAAACGATATACCTCCTCGACAATGTAAGGCCCTTCCCATTTAGAGAGAAGTTTTCCTGCAAAAAATCTTAAACGAGAATTGCATAGCAAGACATGATCACCTACATTGAATTTACTCTTTTGTATCCTTTTATCATGACATCTCTTAACTTTCTTTTTAAACAACTTGGTATTCTCATAGGCCTGGGTTCTTCATTCATCAAGTGAGCTAATGAAAAATAACCTATGCTCATCAGCAAGTTTGAAATCATAGTTGAGCTCTTTGATTGTCCAGTAAGCTTTGTGTTCTAGTTCTAGAGGTAAGTGACATGCTTTACCACAAACCATTTTATATGGAGACATACCCATAGGGTTCTTGTAAGCATTTCTATAAGCCCATAATGCATCGTAAAGTTTCTTAGACCAATTCTTTCTAGATCTATTAACAATATTTTGCAAGATCAATTTAATTTCTCTATTTCTCAATTCTACTTGACCACTACACTGAGGATGGTAAGGAGATGCAATTCTATGATTAATGTCATACTTAGCAAGCAATTTACGAAAAGCACCATGAATAAAATATGAACCACCATGATACGTCTTCGTCGTATCTATAACTTTTGATTGTTTCATGCAAATATTCCACAACTTTCATATACTTTTGGCAACTTTTTATACTATTTTTTGGGACTAACATATTGATCTAGTGGCCAGTATCAGTTCCTGTTTGTTGCATGTTTTTTGTTTCGAAAAAATCCATATCAAACAAAGTCCAAACGCGATAAAAACTAACGGAGATTTTTTTGTTACATATGTGATTTTTTGGAAAAGGAATCAACACGAGACGATGCTCGAGGAGGTCACAAGCCTGCTGGGCGCGGCCCACCCCCCTGGCCGCGCCCTGAGGGCTTGTGTCTACCCATTAGGTTGGTTGAAGGTATCCTTTGTCCTCAGGAAAGATATTTTTATAAGGAAATTCCCCTCAAAATTTCAGTCCGATAGGAGTTACAGATCTCCAGATATTTAAGAAACGGTGAAAGCCCACAATTTGGGAGCACAGAAACAGAAGGAAACAGAGAGAGAGATCCAGTCTCGGAGGGGCTATCGTCCCTCGCTGCCATGGATGCCATGTACCATAGGGGAAACCCTTCTCCCATCTAGGGGGAAGGTCAAGGAAGAAGAATAAGGAGGGGGGATCTCTCCCCCTCTCTCCCGGTGGCGCCGAAACGCCACCGGGGCCATCATCGTGACGGCGATCTACTCCAACAACTTCGTCATCTTCACCAACACCTCCATCACCTTCCCCCATCTATCTACATAGGTCCACTCTCCTGCAATCCTCTATACCCTCTAATTGAACATGGTGCTTTATGCTTCATATTATTATCCAATGATGTTTTGCCATCCTATGATGTTTGAGTAGATTTTTGTTGTCCTATTGGTTGATTGATAATCATGATTGGTTTGAGTTGCATGTTTTATTATTGGTGCTGTCCTATGGTGCTCTCCGTGTCGCGCAAGCGTGAGGGATCCTCACTGTAGGGTGTTGCAATGTGTTCATGATTCGCCTATGGTGGGTTGCTTGAGTGACAGAAGCATAAACCTGAGTAGGTGGGTTGTTGTATATGGGAGTAAAGAGGACTGGGTACCTTATGATGCTATGGTTGGGTTTTACCTTAATGATCTTTAGTAGTTGCGGATTCTTTCTAGAGTTCCAATCATAAGTGCATATGATCCAAGTAGAGAAAGTATGTTAGCTTATGACTCTCCCTCATATAAAATTGCAATAATGATTACCGGTCTAGTTATCGATTGCCTAGGGACAATTCCGCAACTCCTACCACCACTTTTCCACACTCGTTAAACTAACTTAGTTGTTTCTGTATCTAAGTAGCCCCTAGTTTTTATTTTCATGATCTTTATTATCTTGCAAACCTATCCTATCACACCTACAAAGTACTTCTAGTTTCATACTTGTTCTAGGTAAAGCGATCGTTAAGTGTGCGTAGAGTTGTATCGGTGGTCGATAGAACTTGAGGGAATATTTGTTCTACCTTTAGCTCCTCGTTGGGTTTGACACTCTTACTTATTGAGAAAGGCTATGATTGATCCCCTATACTTGTGGGTTATCACACCATCAGTCATTAGATAGCTAGGGACTACAAATCTACAGAAAATAACTTCTTTCAGCATATTAATAGAGGTCTTATGGTCCACACTACTAGTTGGAATAGATTCTACCCACTTAGTAACATAATCAACAACAACTATAATATGAGTATACCCATTGGATGTTGGAAAAGGTCCCATATAATCAAAACCCCAAACATCAAATGGGTCAATAACAAGAGAGTAATTCATAGGCATTTCCTGACATCTACTAATATTGCCAATTTTTCTTTGACATTCATCACAAGACAAGACAAACTTACGAGCATCCTTGAAGAGAGTAGGACAATAAAACCCAAATGGTAATACCTTGTGTGCAGTTCTATCTCCAGCATGGTGTCCTCCGTATGCCTCGGAATGACACTTCTGTAGGATCTATTCCTGTTCATGCTCAGGTACACATCATGGAATAACACTGTCTACTCCTTTATAAAGGTGTGGGACATCCCAAAAGTAATGTATTAAATCATAGAAGAACTTTTTCTTTTGTTGGTATGTGAAACTAGGCGGTATAAATTTAGCAAAAATGTAATTAGCATAATCAGCATACCACGGAGCATTACATGAATCATTTATGACAGCTAGTTGTTCATCTGGAAAGCTATCATCAATAGGTAATGGGTCATCAAGAACATTTTCTAACCTAGTCAAGTTATCCGCTACGGGGTTATCAGCACCCTTTCTATCAACAATATGCAAATCAAATTCTTGTAGCAGAAGAACTCATCTGATAAGTCCCTTTTCCATAAGATATTTAATAGCAGCATGACCAGTGTGAACACTTACTTTGGAATCAACAATATAAGGTATGAACTTATCACAAGCAAACATAACTACTAAAAATTCCTTTTCAGTGGTAGCATAATTTCTTTGAGCAATGTCTAGAGTTTTGCTAGTGTAATGGATAACATTTAATTTCTTATCAACTCTTTGTCCTAGAACAGCACCAATGACATAGTCACTAGCATCACACATAATTTCGAATGGTAGGTTTCAATCAGGAGGTTGAACAACATGGTCAGAAATCAAGGCGTTCTTAAGAATTTCAAATGCTTCTACACAATCATCATCAAAAACGAATGGGACGTCTTTTTGCAAAAGATTAGTGAGAGGCCTAGAGATCTTAGAGAAGTCTTTAATAAACCTGCTATAGAAACTAGAAAGACCAAGGAAGCTTCTTATACCTCTGATATCCGTAGTACATGACATTTTTTCGATCAATTTTGGCATTGTAAACTTCAATACCTCTTTTGGAGATTTTGTGTCCCAAAAGAATACCTTCATTCACCATAAAGTGGCACTTCTCCCAATTCAATAAAATATTAGTTTCTTTGCATCTCTACAAAACTCTATGAAGGTTGTTGAAACAATCATCAGAAGAAGTTCCTTAAATGGAAAAATCATCCATGAAACCCTCACTATAATCTCACAAAAATCACAGAATATCGCAGTCATACATCTTTGAAAGGTGGCACGTGCATTGCATAAACCAAAAGGCATACGTATATAAGAAAAAGAATCGAAAGGACAAGCAAAAGTGGTCTTTTCTTGGTCCTCTTTTGACACAGGTATTTGAGAGAAACCAGAATAACCGTCTAGAAGCAAAAATGTGTGTGTTTGGAGAGTCTTTCTAGCATTTGATCGATAAAAGGTAGATGGTAATGATCTTTCCTAGTAGCTTTCTTTAATTTCCTAAAATCAATTACCATTCTATACCCTGTAACAATTCTTTGAGGGATCAATTCATTTTTATCATTAGGAACCATGGTAATACCTCCTTTCTTAGGGACACAATGAACGGGACTAACCCATCTACTATCAGCAATAGGATAATTAATACCTTCCTCTAGAAGCTTTAATATTTCATTTCTTACCACCTCTTTCATTTTAGGATTTAACCTTCGTTGGTGATCAACAACTGGTTTACCATCAAGCTCCATATTTGTTTTATATTGACATAGAGTGGGGCTAATGCCCTTGAGATCATCAAAAGTATATCCAATAGAAGCACTGTGCTTCCTTAGAGTTTTCAATAATCTCTTTTCTTCATGCTTTGAAAGGTTAGCACTAATAATAACAAGATATATCTTTTTTATCAAGATAAGCATATTTCAGAGTATCTGATAATTCTCGAAGCTCAAACACGGGATCAACCTTGGGTGGAGGAGGATCCCTAAGTATTTCAAAAGGCAAGTTGTGTTTCAAAAGAGGATGCTGATCAAAGAAAATCTTATCTATTTCATTCCTTTCATTCATATGTATATCGTTTTAATGGTCTACAAATGCTATTCTAAGGGATCAGTAGGAGGCACAACAATATAAGAAATACCAATAATTTCATCCTTACTAGGCAATTCTTTATCATGGGGTTGTCTATGTAATTTACAGAAGTTAAAGTCATGAGATGTGTCCCCAAAACTTACAGTAAAAATATCCTTCTCGCAATCTATCCTGGCATTAACAATATTCGAGAAAGGTCTACCAAATATAATGGGACATAAATCATCTTGTGGGGAACCAAGGACAAGAAAATCAGTAGGATATTTTATTTCCCACACAAGACTTCAACATCTCTAACAATCCCAACTGGCGCTATAATATCTCTATTATCAAGATTAATAGTAACATCAATTTCTTCTAACTTAGTTGGTGTAATATCATTCATAATTTCTTTATATAAGGTAAAGGGAATTGCACTCACACTAGCACCCATATCACATAAGCCATCATAACAATGATCTCCTATTTTAACAGAAACAACAGGCATGGCAACAACAGGTCTATGCTTATCTTTGGCATCAGGTCTAGCAATTCTAGCAGCTTCATCATAGAATTAAATAACATGCCCATCAATAATATCAACCAAGTGATCTTTAACTATAGCAATACTAGGCTCAATTTGAATTTTCTTAGGGGGTGTAGGTGTTCTAACACAGCTCTTACGAACCACCGTTGAAGCTTTAGCATGTTCCTTTATTCTAACAAGGAAAGGTGGTTTCTCAGTATAAGCAGCAGGACTAACATGATCAACATTATAAGTAATAGTTTCCTCTTCAAACTTAATAGGTTCAACTAATTTCACTTCAATGGGAGGATTATATTTAAACCACTTCTCCTTAGGGAGATAAACATGAGCAACAAAAGATTCACAAAAGGAAGCTACTATCTCAGAGTCAAGTCCATATTTAGTGCTAAATTCACAAAAAGAACCGGTGTCCACGAAAGATTTAACACAATCAAACTTAAGGTTCATACCTGACTCCTTACCTCTGTCGAGTGCCCAATATTCAGAGTTGCGCTTAATTCTTTCCAATAAATCACATTTGAAGTCAATATCTTTCTTCATATAGGAACCAACATAAGAAGTATAGAGCATGGATTGAACATTACGAGAAAGCCGAGCATAAAAATTCTGAATAATAATTTCTCTCCAGAGATCATGATTGTGGCATGAATATAACATTGACTTAAGCCTCCCCCAAGCTTGTGTGATTCTTTCTCCTTCCCGAGGCCAAAATTATAAATAAAATTCCGATCACGATGAACTAGATGCATAGGATAGAACTTTTGATAAATTCCATTTTCAATCGATTGTAGCTCCATGGTCCAATATCATCACATAGACTATACCATGTCAATGCCTTCTCCTTCAAAGATAAAGTAAAGACCTTCTTCTTGACGTTATCCTTGGACAGACCTGCAAGCTTAAATAATTCGCAAACTTCATCCACATAGATTATGCAAATCAGGATGTAGTGTTCCATCTCCCGCATAAGGATGAGCTAACAGTTTCTCTATCATACCCGAAGGAATTTCATAATAAATATTTTCATTAGGTTCATTAGTTTTAGGGGCAACTCTTTGTGCTTCCGTTCAATGTGAAGATACCCCAAACAAGCCCCTCAAAGGATTACTTTCCATAGTAACAAGTGACAGTAAATTTTAGCACACTGTATAAATTTTTCCTTACCAAAGGCGCTTCACTCCTAGGTAACGGCGCCAGAAAAGAGTCTTGATGCCCCACAAGTATAGTGGATCTATCATAGTCCTTTTGATAAGTAAGAGTGTCGAACCCAACGAGGAGCAAAAGTAAATGACAAGTGGTTTTCAGTAAGGTATTCTTTGCAAGCACTGAAATTATCGGTAACAGATAGTTTTGTGATAAGATAATTTGTAACGAGTAACAAGTAACAAGTGTAGCAAATGTGCAGCAAGGTAGCCCAATCCTTTTTGTAGCAAAGTACAGGCCTGGACATACTCTTATATGAAGCAAAGAGCTGCCGAGGACACATTGGATTTTTTGTCAAGCTAGTTTGCATCATGCTCATTTGATTCACGTTCGTTAATTTGGTAATTTCATATGTGGGTGAACTGGTGCTTGGGTGCTGGACGTACTTGGGAAAACCTCCCACTTGTGATTAACCTCTCTCGCAAGCATCGCAACTACGAAGGAAGAATTAAGATAAATCTAACCATAGCATGAAACATGTGGATCCAAATAAGCACCTTATGAAGCAATGCATAAACTACGGTTTAAACTTCTGTCTCTCTAGCAACCCATCATCTACTTATTATTTCCCAATGACTTCCCCTAGGCCCAAATAATGGTGAAGTGTTAGGTAGTAGAAGTTCACATAACACCACTAGAGGAGACACAACATACATCCCATTAAAATATCGAACGAATACCAAATTCACATGATTACTCTTAACAAGACTTATCCCATGTCCTTAGGAACAAACATAACTACTCACAAAGCATGTTCATGTTCATAATTACAGGAGTATTAATTATCATAAAGGATCTGAACATATGATCTTCCACCAAGTAAACCAACTAGCATCAACTACAAGGAGTAATCAACACTACTAGCAACTCACAGGTACCAATCTGAGGTTTGAGATGAAGATCGGATACAAGAGATGAACTAGGGTTTGGAGAGGAGATGGTGTTGATGAAGATGTTGATGGAGATTGAACCCCTCTCAATGAGAGGATCATTGGTGATGACGATGACTTCAATTTCCCCCTCCAGGAGGGAAGTTTCCCTGGCAGAACAACTTTGCCAGAGCTCTAGATTGGTTTTGTCCAAGTTCCTCCTCGAGACAGTGGTGCTTCATCCCGAATGCTTCCTTATGATTTTTTCTAGGTCAAAACCCTTCATATAGTAGAAGATGGGCATCAGGGACCTGCAAGGTGGGTCACAAGCCCCCTAAGCGCGGCGAGGGGGGCGCGTAGTAGGCTTGTGACCTCCTGGTGGCCCCTCTCTGGTATTTGTTTCGCCCAATATTTTTTATATATTCCAAAATAATTCTCCGTAACTTTTTACGACTTTTGGAGTTGTGCAGAATAGGTCTCCTAGATTTGCTCCTTTTCCAGTCCAGAATTCCAACTATCGGCATTCTCCGTCTTCATGTAAAACTTGTAAAATAAGAGAGAAAAGGCATAAGAATTGTACCATAACATGTAATAACAGCCCATAATGAAAGAAATATCAATATAAAAGCATGATGCAAAATGGATGTATCACGTCCCAATAGGGCGTGATAGCTGCTGGGGAAGGGTATGATATGGAAGAGGATATCTTCGGATCGGTAATTTTCGAGCGTGCCGAACACTACGTCCAGGACGATACATCCCGAACATCGTGCCTCCTTCCCTGGAATGATTCTCCGAAAAGTCGTGTTGCTATCCTCGATGCGAGATTGGTCAAACTTCATTTTTTCTAGGGTGTCTTCGTAGATCAGGTTTAAACCACTGCCGCTGTCCATTAGCACCTTGTGTAACCTCTAGCCATCGATGATGGGGTTCAGGACTAGTGCGACGGGTGAATGATCGGGAAAAATGGCTGGTCAGTCAGTATCTCCGAAGGAAATGGGGATGTCTGCCCATGCGCTTGTTGCTACCACATGGTAGACCTCTTCGTGTTCTTTAAGAGCTCTTTTCCTTTTGTTCCTTGGGTGAACATTTCGTAGATCGTCAGGACTTCGGTATTGTATTCGGGTGACGATGTGGAGCGCCTCAAGAATGTCCTGACCGCTTTTTGTGACCTGTCTGACGACCTAGCAAGCTCTAAGGCTATGAGTTGGGTTTGTGTTAAGCAACACGGAATGTACTGGGCATGGTTTATCCAATAGCCCGTCAAAGACAATACTAACCCCTGTAAGGGGCCAGTTCCTCTTTTCGTCCGGTTCAAATATGTCTGGCCACTTTGGCGATATCTTGTTTTTCCGATCTCGTCTAGGGTGTTCGGTAACGGTTGGTTCCGAAAATACCGTTTGGCTTGCCAAGCGCTTTCCATGGCACACTATTTCTGTACCAAGTCTAACATCTCGGCAAAGTCACGAACGTGTCAGCGAGCCAGGGCGTTAAGAATCCTTTCGTCATGGCAATTGCGTTTGAATGTTGCCATTATCTATTGCTCACTAAGACCTTTTTCTCTACTTTCGACAAGCAGGAGTCTAGCCCAAAAATGATGGACTGGCTCTCCTAGTAATTTTTTAATATCCCGTAAGTCCGAAGATTTGGGCTTTGGTGCGATGCTGGGATGACCGGCTTGGGTGGTGGGTGGGAAAAATTTGATTCCATGCCACGTTGTGAGTTCGGAATCATGGACTTCAAACTATGTGTTAGATCTCGGACCGACACCGGTCCATCTCTAGAGCGAACTCTGGTGTCTGGGTTGCACATGAGGTCTCAATGAGCAGAGACCGGGGTATAAACCGTATTTAATTCCGGTCGCTAGGGGACGAGCCCCAGCCGGACACTCGATGGTGGCGACTAGGTGGGTGACCGTGGGGACGTGAATCTCCCTGTCGTCGGGTCTAAGCCCAAGCAAGTCATAGACCGGATCCTTGTCATCAGACATACACATGGTCTCAATCCGATCGAACAACTCTCTAAAAAACTAGGCGATGGTAGGATGTGTCACAGAGGCGAGTGGAGTCAATATGCGGCGTCGCAGTTCTAGAGCTGCACGAGAGTGGATCCAGATCCTGATTAACCATGGTAAATCCAGACACAACGGCAGGAGGGGGCTTTCTAGACAACCCGGGGCGACGACTTCATCTGAAGAGGGGCCCGACGTCTTCGGCATCGAGGTGTCGATAGCTGCGGGATTCTTCATAAGAGTTGGGGGTTCTATCAAGAAGAGTTCTCCCCATGAATCAACAATGAACTCTAGGGTTCCAAACTGGATTCTTTGATTGGGGGAAATGTTTCTAATCTGGCCAAGGTAGCCAATCAGGTCGGCATGCGACAAAATGCCGCCGCTCGTGAGAATCCGATCGGAGGTTAGAATCCTCTGGCCACAGATCTCGTTCCTTGTAGCGAGGCGAGCCATCGATTCCTTTGGCGGTCACAACAATACTCTCAATGGAAGCACCAATGTTAGTGTCAAAATTGGCTGATCTCGGGTAGGAGGTCCCGAGCTGTGAGACTAGAATCAATGGTAACAGGTGTTAGTGTCAAAACCGACATATCTCGTTGTAGGGGTCCTAAGCTAGGCATCTTGGAGCGATGGTAACATGGACACAGGATTTTACCCAGGTTCGGGCTGTCTCAAGGAGATAATACCCTACGTCCTGCTTTTGATTGTATTGATATGGGTATAGTACATAGTACAGGTATCTACCACGAGATTGTAGTAATGAATATGGGATTGTCTATCGACTATCCTGGCCTCGGTTTATATATGCACCATAGGCCTAGGGTTTAGAGGAGTCCTTGTATTGTGTGCCAAGTCTTGTGAATCTCCCTTGTATGCGCCATGGGCTGCCCTAAGGGACCTATTAGTGAATCATCATGGGGGTCCCTCGACCTGACCCACTAGTCGCGAGACGACGTGGTGAGTACCCCCTAGTCCAGGACACCGTCAGTAGCCCCCTGAACCGGTCTTCAAGTTGGGGATGCTCCTTGGTTCTTCCAAACTTTTCTTCATCTTTAGCTGGCAGTCTTGAAAACTAGTTCAATAAATCTTCCTATCTCCGATCTTGAGGATCACGGAGGTGAATCCGAAGAGCTTACATGTCGGGCATCCGAGGAGCCCCTTTAAGTTATAAGCCTTTATTAATGCCTTGTAATTTTTTACGCCACACCTAGGGTTTGAGGTGTTTTGATGAACCAAAAGTATAGGGGATCAATTGTAGCTCTTTTCGATAAGTAAGAGTGTTGAACCCAACAAGGACCAGAAGGAAATGAAAAGTAGTTTTTTAGTAAGATAATGTCTGCAAGTGCTGAAATTGTAAGTAGCAAAGTAGTATGATAGCAAGATAATTTGTAACAAGCAGGTAACTAATATAGTAACAACAGTGCAGCAAGGTAGCCCAATCCTTTTGAGGCAAAGGACAGGCCAAAGCGGTCTCTTATGATAAGAAAAGCATTCTTGAGGGTACACGGGAATTTCATCAAGTCACTTTCATCATGTTGGTTTAATTCGTGTTCAGTACTTTGATAATTTGATATGTGGCTGGACCAGTGCTTAGGTGCTGCTCTTACTTGAACAAACCTCCTACTTATTATTAACCCTCCCGCAAGCATCCGCAACTATGAGAAAAATATTAAGAATAAATTCTAACCAGGGCACTAAACTTTTTGATCCAATCAGTCCCTTAAGGAATAGCACATAAATTGGGTTTAAGATTCTGTCACTCTCACAACCCATCATCTAATTGCTAATCCACAATGCATTCCCTTAGGCCCAAATATGGTGAAGTGTCATGTAGTCGACGATCACATGACACCACTAAGGGAATCACAAGATACATACTATCAAAATATCAAACACATATCAAATTCACATGATTACTTGCAACATGATTTCTCCCGTGACCTCAAGAACAAAAGTAACTACTCACAAATAATAATCATGCTCAAGATCAGAGGGGTATTAAATAGCATAATTGATCTGAACATATTATCTTCCACTAAATAAACCATATAGTGATCAACTACAAGACATAATCAACACTACTAGTCACCCAAAAGCACCAATCTATAGTTCCGGTAACAAGATTGAACTCAAGAGATGAACTAGGGTTTGAGAGGAGTTGGTGTTGTTGAAGATGTTGATGAAGATTTCCCTCCCCAAGATGGGAGAGTTGTTGGTGATGATGACGATGATGATTTCCCCCTTTGGGAGGGAAGTTCCCCTGGCAGAATCGCTCCACCAGAGGGCAAAAGTGCTCCTGCCCAAGTTCCGCCTCGAGGCAAGAAAACAGCAAGCTTATACCTGATGCAAAATGATGCAAAATATGATGCAAAATGGACGTATCAACTCTCCCAAGCTTAGACCTTGCTTGTCCTCAAACGAAAATCGAAATCGAAAAACATGTCCACATGCTTTGAGAGAGAGGTGTCGATAAAAACAAAATACAGACATAGAAGCATCATGTTGATTATTATAACAACAAAAAAATTAAGCATAGGACTTTATAATAGAACTTTTATCATATACTTCTCATGAATAAGTAATAGTTCATCACTCAGTCGAAGTATAAAGCAAAAACTCTATTAGAAACCAACAAACTATGTTCTCAGCCAACTTTGCAACTACAATTCATCATCTTTTCAGGAAGGCTCACGTATCGGAGCCTTTAGGAAAGTCCACATACTCAACCATCATATAGTCTTCTATGATTGCTAACACTCGCCTTGTACCCATGAGCAAAACGTTTCAACCGAACACATAGAAAGATCGGGGCTTATTTTCGCCTCCCAACATCCTCGCCTCTAGGGTGATGTCAACAATAATAACTCATGCTATCTATATTCAACTAGACATATGGGCCTAGAACTTTCCTCACCACATGATGCTTGCCAAAGGAGAAAAAATAAAAGGAATAGAGAAAAACTTTGACTCTTGCATAAAAGTAAAAGATAGTCCCTTCGCAGAGGGAAGCAGAGGTTGTCAAGCGCTTATTCGTTTGTATGCTCAATCCCTTAGTGCAAGAGAACATCATGTTGTATTGCCCCTTAAGATGACAAACTTTATTATGCAGTCAGTCGCTTTTATTCTTTCTCATCCAAGTTCATTCAACGCTCAATTTTCTCTTACACAAAATGATCTTACACTTCAAGAACCATTTTTATTGCCTTATTGCACCGATGACAACTTACTTCAAGGATCTTGCTCAATCCATAGGTAGGTATGGTGGACTCTTGAAACTAGGATTTGGGTTTTAGGATTTTTGGATGCACAAGTAGTATCTCTACTTTGTGCGGAATTTTTGGCTAGCAAAGTTAGGGGCCAAGCATCACATGTTAAAGGATCTATGTCAATATGACTTGTATGTGAATATAAGCAAACATAAACTATTAAGTTGTGTTCCTTGTCCAACGTCAACAATTTTGGCATATAATATTTTGATGAGGGCTCACAATCACAAAAGATTTCTAGGATAGTATATTTATATGTGAATCTTCTCTTCCCTTATTATTTCTTTCATGAGTTGCATCATTGACTAATGCTATGTTTGTCAATCTCTGATAAAATTTCCTACTTATACTTTTCCTTATGTGGTGCCATCACCTAACATAGGATTAGTATATGATCTTATTGATTTATTTACTTTCTTTACTTTATTTATTATTTCTTTTTATTTATTTGCAACATCAAAGTAAAGAGAGCAAAAACTTAAACTAAACTTTATCAAATAACTGGCACATGATTACAATGATAGATCACTAAGCAAACTCTCAAATAAGAAAGGATCGAACTTAACTTTATTTCATCTAGGTAAAAGATTTAACTATGATAAGTAAAAGCAAAAATATAGTGGGATGATACGATACCGGGGCATCTCCCCCAAGCTTGGCGGAAGCCAAGGGGAGTGCCCATACCCGATACTCAGTTATACTTGGGTGGTAAAGAAGATTGTGGTGGTGAAGAAGTGGAGGGCCTGCCCTTCTTCCTTAGCTTGCGCTTGAGAATGGAATTTTCCTCCTTCAATTCACCAACCTCCTGCTCTAGATCCATTATCTTCTTACATAAACCTTGCTTGCATTCCTGCAAAAGACTATGGGGTATTAACTCAATCTTAGGCCTCTTTAGTTTCCTTGGGAGACTGGACTTCTTAAATTCCACATGCATATCCCCAGGTTGAGGTAATGGAGATTCGTCCTCATCTGAGTTCGTCTCGTCCTTCTCCTTCGGATAATAGTCCTCCTCCACCGTGGTCCAGCCATAATGCTCCACATCCCCATAGGACTTGGGGTTAACGATGAAATCAACAACATAGCTCTCTCCCTCGGAGTCTTGGGACGACATATTTTCAAAACTGCACAGAAAACAGCAAGAAAAGAGAACAGAGGATTTCTCCACGATACAGTGATCAATAGGTTCGGGAGTATATATAGATTTTTTATCTTGGAGAACAAGTACATGGAAGAAAAATGGAGTACGGAAGGTGTCCCTGGTGTCTTGTGCCCACTAGGGGACGCTTCCTGGGAGTTTCTTTATTTCGAAAATTCTAAAATATTCCAAAACTAATAGAAAATATTTTGGTGGATGTTTCGGAGTCCGTTTACTTACCGTATCACGTACCTCCTTATTTTCATGATTCTAGAGTGTTCCAGAAGGACTCCTTTATATGTTCTTTCGGTGTCAAAGTTTGGATAATGTTACTTTCAACATTAATAGTTGTACCTGAGATATAATGCTTTATTCTTTGTCCATTGACAATATTTAGGTTAGTACCTTTGGAATTTTTTATTTTGATGTCACCAGACCGGTAAACCTCCTCAATGACATATGAGCCTTCCCATTTCGAGAGGAGCTTCCCTGCAGAAAATCTAAAACGAAAGTTGTACAAAAGAACATATTCTCCGACTTTAAACTCACACTTTTGAATTGTTTTGTCATGGCATCTTTTGACTTTTTCTATGAATAATTTTGCATTTTCATAAGCTTGGGTTCTCCATTCATCTAATGAGCTAATATCAAATAACCTCTTCTCACCAACAAGTTTGAAATCATAATTAAGCTCTTTAACTGCCCAAAATGCTTTATGTTCTAACTCAAGAGGCAAATGACAAGCTTTTCCATAAACCATTTTATAAGGAGACATACGTATAGGGTTTTATATGCTGTTTTATAAGCCCAAAGTGCATCATCTAATTTCTTAGACCAATTCTTCCTGGACCTATTGACAGTCTTTTGAAAAACTAATTTTATTTATCTATTGCTAAGTTCAACTTGACCACTAGACTGAGGATGATATGGTGATGCAATTCTAAGGTTAACATCATTGTTGGCAAGCATTTTACGGAAAGCACCATGAATAAATTGTGAACCACCATCAGTCATTAAATATCTAGGCACTCCAAACCTTGGGAAAATAACTTCCTTAAGCATTTTAATAGAGGTGTTGTGATAAACACTACTGGTTGGAATTGCTTCTACCCATTTAGTAACATAATCAACAGCAACCAAAATATGTGTATACCCATTAGAGGATTCTTTGACATTCATTGCAAGATGAGACATACTTACAGGCATCCTTGAAGAGAGTAGGCAAATAAAATCCAGATTGTAGTACCTTATGAGCAGCTCTATCTCTAGCATGATGCCCTCCATAAGCCTCGGAGTGACATTTCCGTAAGATTTCTCCCTGTTCATGCTCAGGTACACAAGGTCTAATAATACCATCTACTCCTTCTTTATAAAGATGTGTGTCATTCCAAAATTAATGTCTTAAATCATACAAGATTTTTTTCTTTTATTGGTAAGTAAAGCTAGGTGGGAAATATTTAGCAACAATGTAATTAGCATAGCCAGCATACCAAGGAGTACTATTAGCAACATTTATTGCAGCTAACTGCTCGTCAGGAAAACTATCATCAATAGGTAGTGGGTCATCAAGCACATTTTGAAGCCTAGACAAGTTATCAGCTACGGGGTTCTCAGCTCCTTTTCTATCAATGATATGTAAATTAAATTCTTGTAACAAGAGAACGAGACGAATAAGTCTAGGTTTAGCATCTTTCTTTTCCATAAGATATTTAATAGCAACATGGTATGTGTGAACAGTTACTTTGGAATCAACAATATAAGGTCTAAATTTGTAACATCCCAAATTTTGGAATGTTATAATAATTATTAGAATGATTGTTTGTTTGCTTGAGTGATTGAAATTGAGTGAAAATTTGAAACTTTTTGAAACTTTTGAAAGTTTAATGAGAGGAAATGAAATGACTTTCCCAAACTTTCACTTTGCATTTTTCTCACCAAGAATTCAAATTCATTTCATCACAAAACCCTAGAGTGAAGATGACATGACTTCTTCCATTTAAAGAAATGAAAAGGGATTTGAAAAGAATTTGAATTTCATTTGAAAAATATTTCAAATTCAGAAAACTTTATGCAACTCAATGATTTTCATGAGAAAGGATAATAGGACTTCCACAAATTTTAAGAAATATGAGTTGGAAGTTTAAAAGAAGGAATTGAAAGAGCTTTTGAAAACCTCTGGATTATTTTGAAAATCCATTTCATATTTGGTCCCTATTCAAAATTTTCAAAGTATTCAAACCCCTGACAAAAATTTGAAAGGAGTAACATGACACTCCAAGCCAGGGGGTAATTTGTGAAGTTTTTTGAATCATCAAACCCAAAAAGTTATTTGAAAAATATTTGCAAAAGTAAATAAAGCCAATTAAGGCATTTTTTGAAAAATGATTTTTTAATGTATTCAACTGCCAGAATAAAAATGTTCAATAAATGGAATTTATTATTCTGTTAATTTTGATATATTTATTCCCTATATTTAAAAACGGCTTGAATGCTTTAAATGATTTTGAAACGCGGTGGAAATTAATAAAGAAAACGGTAACGGTTTTATAATAAAAACGGACGGCCCAACGGCTTTCAAGCCGAGACCGTTACCGGTCGGTCAACCGATGCATTCCTCCCTCCCTCTCTCTCTCGGGCAAGTGGAGCCCACCCCGTCCAACCCCGAGATCCCAGCGCTCATCCCCCTCCTCCATCCCCTCCCTAATCCCTTGCCGGCGCCATGACCGGACCCCTCCCCTCCTTCCATTTCGGTCGCCCCGACCCCTCCTATAAATAGACCGAGGCTCCCTCCCTCCATTCCACCCTTTTCCCCCTCGTCCGAGCTCCTCTCCTCGCCGGACTCCATCACCGGAGTTCTCGGTAGCCGCCGCGCCTCTCCCCTCCTAGCGCCCATCTCTGACCGCCCCTTCGCCACCCGAGCCCTCCGACGACCTCCCCGCACCCGTGCGCACCTTACCATCCCCTCGCGAGCCCCGGACCCCCTCCAGAGCTCTCCCCGACGACCTCGCCGGAGCTCCACCACCATCCCGAAGCTTCCATGAGCTCGTGCTGCTCGCTCCTGTCGTCCCCGAGCTCATCTGACGCTACCATCGTCATCTCCACGCTCGCGCACGTTGACTGGGCCCTTTCCCCGACTATATTTGAATATTTAAATTTGAATTTAAACAGATTTGGTTTAAATTTTGTTTTCTGATTAACTTGAGTTTTAAAATGGATTTTTGATTGATTCTTTTTCCTACTTGTCACTAGTGACCATAGCTATCATTTGGTAGAGTTTGAGAAATTTTAGAGTAATTATAACTAGAATTTTCAAAAAAAACAGAATCTGTTTAGTTTCCTATTAGTTTAATTAAATTGAGTTACTTTGTTTTATTTTGAAAATCTGAATATGATTTACATTATGTTTTAGATTTCATTTAGTTCTGTTGTTCTAAATTTAGGATTTATACTTGCTGTTAAAAAATAATAATAATTTGCTTAGTTTATTACTATGTTGTTATAGGAAGATTATATTTTTAACTAAGCATAGTTTGATAAAACAAACTAGTTAGAAATAGTTAATTTTAACAAAGTTCTAAGTAATTAGATTCTGTTTTCAAATAAAGTTTTTAGTAATCTTTTCTGTTAAGAATGTTTGTTGATAAAAAAATGGTTTAGTTTTACTCTATTATAGGAAACTATATTCTTTATCATTAGGTAATGTTTTATAAAACAACTTAGTTTTAGTAGAGATTATTTTCACAAAGTTTTAGATGATCTAATTCTGTTTTGTAACAAATATATTTTATTAATTATTTTCTGTTAACTTAGTTCTTTCATAATTTGTTTTCTCTTAGTTTATGGTTGTGCTTGTAGTTAAGTTCATTAGACAAACACTCAAGTTGTTTAGGATAATGTTTTCATAGTTTTACTTGTTCTTAAAAAGTAATTCTTTTTGCTAGTAAAATATTTACTAAAATCCTTTTGTTATATTTTACTTTGTTTTTGTTTTGTTACTAGTTGTTGTAGAGGAAAACTACCTTAGTTGTTTTTATGAAAACTTTCTTGGCTTTGAGTTTTGTCTTAAGTGTTTCCTTCATCAACCTTGTTGCTTTTGTTCTTGTGTTACATTGTGATTGTCAGTTTTGATTGCTAGAAGTGTTTGCTTATGAATGCAATGTTTGTTATATAGATTTTCATCGGAGAGTGACGTAGAGTCTATGAAGTTATTTCTGAGAGCGATCTTTCTCTTCATCAATAGTACAGGCAAGTTCACCTTGACCATCTATTTCATACCTATGTTTTTATTGCATGTAGTGACATCATTCAGCACATCCCTCCCGTAGTGTTATTGAAATTCTTGTAGTTGAGTAGAATGCATGAGGTAGGAACCCAGCACTGGTTACTAAAGCCCCGGGAACGCTAGTTAGTGCAATGCTATGCTAAAGTAGACGGGGTCTGGTATGAGTGATCGTGAGTGGTGTGAAGGACTCCACGTCAAAACTACGACTTCATGAAGACATCTTCAAGACCTGCATCTTCAATACCTCAAGACTTCGAGACTCGAGAAGCAAGTTTTCAATACACACTACTGGGTGAAGGATGGTTGATTGAGCATCCCTGGAGAAACCAGTGGATGGCCGGGATGCATGGAGAAGCGCCATGACATCTTGCGGAAAGCTTCACCCAGACTCAAAGAGAAACAAGAATACTTCATGCCCAGAAGCTTACCTATGTAGCCACAAGTCATTATGGGCTCTGGCTTGGTTGATCTTTGTTGTGACTCTGCTGGGCAGTGCTACGAGATGTAGTCGACGTTAGGATTGGATGGGCACTGTCGGACAGTCAGGGAAACACTCTGAAAGACCATGTTTCTTTCATCCTGTTCTCAAACACCAGGCAGTGCGAGGACTTACCAGGAGGGAAAGAATCTTGTGGGTAAAGTACACAACACTCTGCAGAGTTAAGCGTAATCGATTATCCGTGTCCCCGGTTACGGACAATTTGAGCTTCTAGACTTGGATCTATCTCTGAACTCTCAACACTGGACTAATAACTTAATGGTGGGCAACTTAAGATACTTGTGGGTATTGAGACATTGGTTGGCGGAACCATGTCATGATAGGTAACTCTATAGTGAAATTCCTGATATTCCTTTTGTTGTAGGAAAATAAAATCAGCTTTTACGCAAAAACTTAGACACGGAGCCACAAAGCCTTTGCATATAGAATAGTCTTTATTCTTCTGTTCTACTATGGTGATCTTGCCGGCATATTCAAAATGCTGACCTACACGGCTGCAACGTCTTATGTTGCAAATACTCTCCTACGACGGGTAAGAGTATGATTCAGGGTTACGTCCGCACTCAACTTGCCGTTGGTGTTAATGGGACTCCACTCCCGTTGACTGTATCCGCTGCTATTTTAAGGTATATATCAGTTTTACATTATTTACATGTGATTACACTTTGATATATACATTGATGTACTGTGTGTGCCAGCATACCGATCCAGGGATGGCACAGAACACACAGAGGCTTGACTCGTTTTGAGTCGGGTCGCTACAAAATTTATCACAAGCAAACACAACCGTTAAGAATACTTTTTCAGTAGTAGCATAATTTCTTTGAGCACTGTCTATAGTTTTACGAGCATAATGAATAACATTCAATTTATTATCAACACTTTGTCCTAGAACAAAACCAACAACATAATCACTAGCAACACACATAATTTCAAAAGGCAAGTTCCAATCAGGTGGTTGAACAATAGGTGCAGTAATTAAGGATTTCTTGAGTGTTTCAGAGGCTTCAAGACAATCATCATCAAAAACAAAAGGGATATCCTTTTGCAAGAGATTAGTAAGAGGCCTAGAAATTTTATAAAAGTCTTTGATGAATCTCCTATAGAAACCAACATGACCTACAAAACGACGAATACCTTTTATATCTTTAGGACATGGCATTTTCTCAATTGCATCAACCTTAGCTTGGTCCACTTCAATACCTCTTTCAGAAATTTTATGACCCAAGACAATGCCTTCATTAACCATAAAGTGGCACTTCTCCCAATTAGAGACAAGATTTGCTTGTTGACATCTCTGCAAAACTCGCTCAAGATTGCTTAAACAATCATCAAAAGATTTCCCATAAACAGAGAAGTCATCCATGAAAACCTCAACAATCTTTTCACAAAAATCAGAGAATATAGCACTACTAGGAAAAGGCATGCTAGTGGCGCACCAGTTTTGCCTACTAATGGCGCACTGGTGGTGCGCCACTAGCACCACGCCATTAGAATTAAATACTAATGGCGCACCCCTGGTGCGCCATTAGAATCTGGTGTACTAATGGTGCACCACGCCGTGCGCCATTTGTATAGCCCATAGTGCGCCATTAGTATGCCTCCCAGGGGGCCATATGTACCCATGTGCTTTGGCATACTAATGGCGCACTAGTGGCTGATGCGCCATTAGTGTCATTTTTACAGTGCGCCATTAGTGTCTTGAGTGGTGCGCCACTAGTATGAATATTAGGAATTTTTTTTCTTTTCTGATATTTTCACAGGTTACAAAATATATTATTGGACATAATTTAGACAACACCACATAGCAACAACAAATTCATCGAATACAATAGAAGATTAGTCTCCGAATTCAAAAGACCGAACAAAGATAGAACATTACAAGTCTCGAGACCGTGAGTAGCGAGTTTGTCTTCACATTACAAGTCGATATCGATCATCTAAACTACCATCACATAGAAGAGAGCTGCGGTCATCACGATGAGCATAATCCCGATGAAACAGGTCTTCATCCGGTTCCTCCAACGCTCCCTCCTCTCTCCCGCTAGATAGCGCACGTATCTAGATTCCGCCTCCGCCCTAGTGGTGTACCCTTTGTAACTGTTACCGTTCAAACGGTTGTAACATCCCAAAATTTCATTTTGGAATGTTATGAAATGTAGCTATGCATCTATCATCATCATTGTTTGAATGTATGTAATATTTGAAATGTTCTTTCTAAATTTCTGAAAGCCCTTTCTATTTTCAATGTGTTGCTTTCACCTATTTGAAATCTTGGTAAAAAGTTCAAATAAGAGAGGAGGAACATGACACTCCACACCAGGACCCATTTGGTGGTCTATTTGAACAAAAATAACCAGGGGTTATTTTGAAAATATTTGCAACAAGGATTTAAAAACAATTAGGCAATTTCTAAAATATTTTTTTTCAAAGTGTTCAAATGACAGAATAAAAATGTTCAATAAATGGCATTTATTATCCTGTTAATTTCGATATATAATACACCTATATTTAGAAACGATTTGAATGCTTTAAATGTTTTTGAAAAGCGCTGGAAAATCATTAAGTGAAAACGGTAACGGTTTCTGTATTAAACGGGCCGTCCCAAGGGCAGTTACTCGCGGATTTAATACCGACCGGCCGACCGACACGCAACGGACGACCCCTCTCTCACTGACATCGGGCCCCACCTCGACCGACCGTTTCGCCCGCCCGGTCGCCTCCTTCCTCTCGCCCGACCTCGTCGCCGGCAGTTACTCCCCCGGATCTCTCTCCCCTCTCCTCCCCCGCACCCCCCGAGCACCCTATGTAAGAGCCCCAAGTCCCCGCTCTCCATTCCCCCCGATCCCCCTCTCTCCCTCGCCGAGGCGCTGCCAAATTCCTCGCGGGAGTTGCTTCGACCACCGGAGCTCCCATTGCTCGTGCCCGTCGCTCCACTCTTCCCCTCGCCCCTCCGACCTCGCCATTCGACGCAGGACGTCCACCGCAACCGTCTGAACCCCTTCGCTGCCTTCCTCGACCACCAGCCGCCGCCACCATCGCCGGAGTTCCACCTCCCTCTCCGGTAAAGTCTTCGAGCTCACCCCATCCATCGGATCCCCACTCAACGGTCCCGATTAGATTGATTTTAAACCCCGAAACGTTTTCCATTACAGATCGGTCGCCCACTCGAAACCATCCAACACACGCGCTAGCCAACCAATAGGATCGTGCCACGTCACCCCCTGGCCGTCTGGTAGATATTTCACTTTTTCTGATTTTGTTTAGAAAACAGAACCTGTTATGATTTTGTTTTGTGAATATCTTTTCTTCTGTTTAATGTTTGGAGTTGATTCTTTTTGCAATAGCTCACATTTTTCATGTAGTTTCACCCTGTACTTTTAAATTTTAAATTTTTAACCCTAAAATTTGAATTGAATCAAATTTTCCCAAAATATTCAAATCTGAATAACTAGAGTTTGAAAATAGATTTTGACATGAATCTTTTTGCTACTGTTTTGTATTAGTTAGGACTACCTCCATGTTTAGTTTGAGAATTTTTAGAATGATTATTGTTAGTGTTTTAGCTATAAACAGAATCTGCCTAATATTAAAGTATAGTTTTATTTACTTAGTTTTAGTTAGTTTAACTTAGATTTAGTTTTAATTTGTTTAGTAGGTTCTGTTGATTAAACATTTATTGTTCTACTTATTGGTAATAAAAATATAAAATTGATTAGTTTATTTTCTTGGTTAATATAGGAATCACAACTTCTTTTTAAATAGGTTTATTTTTATTTAAACAACTAGTTAGTAATAGTTTTGCTTTCAAACAAAGTTTTATATAATCTAATTCTGTTTTCTAAGACAAGTTTATTTGTAAAATTCTTTTCTGTTAAGAACATGTTTTGCTAATAAGTAATAAGTTTTGTTTTGCTCTTTTGTTAGTAAAACTATAGTTGTTTCATATAGTGTTTATCAAAACTTTCAAAAACTTTACTAAAAGTTTTCCCAACAAACTTAATGTGGTTTTATTCTGTTTATTAATAAAATATTTTATTGTTTTCTTGCTGTCAACTATTGTTTTGGTTAATACCAATAGTTTCATTATGTTAGTAGTGTTTTATCAATCATCTTTTAGAAAACAAAACTTTGTGTGTTTTCTTGCTTGTGATATTTGTGCATTGTTTTGTCTTGATTGTTTACTAGTTCTTGGTTGATGGTTGTGAGTTAGAATATTTTGTTGTATGCTTATTTGAGTGCTCTTGTTTGCTTCGTTAGATTATCCGGAGTGCGAACCTTGTTACTTAGAGTCACTCGCGTACGAAGATCATCAATCAGGCAAGTCACCTTGATCATGTTTTACCCATGTTTTATATGCATTAGTTCTACCATATTCCCCAATTGCATGAAAGATAGGTTAGTTGGAAACTTGGTTACATTGTAGTAGTATCATGTGGTTGGTACCCCCTCAAACTCTTTGACACATTGGCCCCGGGAAACGTTGTTTTACTTTTTGCTATGCTATTAGTAGACGGGGTTGGTTGTGTGATTCATGAGAGTTGAGAGAGTTAATAATTTCAAGACCTACATAATGATCAAGATTTCAAGACTCCGAGTTTTCAACATACCTCTGGGTGGATGATGGTTGAACGGCACCCTGGAGAAACCAGTGGAATTGCCTAGGTGATGTTGGAGATGGCCAGTATTCACGCGGAAAGATCCACCCAGGCACAAAGAGATGGATGGGTGCTTCAAGACCCAAGGCTTACCTGCATAGCCACAAGTCATTATGGGCTCTGGCTTGGTTGGATATCGTGGTGACCCTGGACAGGCGGTGCTACGAGATGTAGAAGAATGGTAGGAAAGGATGGGCACCGTCAGAGTCGCAGGGAAACCCTTTGGAAGACCATGTTTTGGTCATCCGTTTCTCAAACACCCTGAAGTGCGAGAAATTAAATGGAGGCGACCAAATCTTGTGAGTAACGTGTGCAAAACTCTGCAGAGCACTCAAACCTAATCGATTAGCCGTGTCCACGGTCATGGACGACTTGAGCCAAAGGAACTGAAACATTCTGAATTCTCAACACAAGTAATATGATGATGTGGGTATTTAACAATCGGGTATGAGAATTGGTTGGTGAAACCATCTCATTAATCAACCAACTTAGTAATATTTTTTGCTTAGCCCTCTCTTGATGTAAGAAAAATTGGCTTTACGCAAAAACTTACGACCCCACCTGCCATATAAGCATGTAGACTAGATGATTATTTCCTCACCCCCCTTTTGTGACTTTGCCGACATATTCCATATGCTGACCTACACGGCTGCAACGTATCATGTTGCAGAGTACTTTTCCGACCAGGAGTGAGGACACGTTCTACGCTCGGTGAGATGCCCTTGGAGTCAGATGGACTCATCTACCTTCGACGCTTCCGCAAGATTTAGACATTCTCATGAGTTGGCTTTCAGCCACTTTATTGTAATTTTTATTGTAATAAAGGACTCGATATGAGATTTCGATTAATATAATGCTGTGTGATTTCCCTTTGATATATACATTGATGTACCGTGTGTGTACCAGCATGATCTTGGGATGGTACGAAAACACCGGAGATTCGACCTTTCAGGTCGGGTCGCTACAGAAATGGTATCAGAGCACACGCTGACCGTAGGACATAACCTCTAGGATTGGAAAGCCTTAGGATTGTATCTCTTTGTCTTTAAAATTCTTATACTCTCATCTACTCATTTCTGATTTCTCTGCGGTTATTTCAAAATTTATAGATGGCCACCTTCGTCCCAGTGTTGATCACGGAGTTTTGCCAGCCTGACGCAACGATGCCCTTTGGTAAGGAGCTGATGAGGATCGTCAAGGACGTGAGGATTGCTTTGCCGAGCATCACCGGGACTCCTATCATGTCATTTCCACAAGATGGACGCTACAGGATCGAGGTGCACATCCCAGGGAAGACCTTTGGGAATCGGAAGGAACCCATCGACTTCAAGTTTGTGGCACCCAGCTGGATACTTGGAAGAGACATGGCCATTCATCGTGCCCTTGCACGTATTCAGGAGGAGTACAGAGGTGGAACCATTTCACCAGGACTCAGCATGGTTTGTCGCAGAGATGTCAATGGAAACATCGTAACCCCTCCCACTGCAGACACCACTATTTCCTATATCCAGACCCCGGAGACTCACATCAGGACTCTGGAGCTTAGAGTTCGTGCTGATACGAAGAAAATCAAGAATCTGATGAACCGTGAGATTGACCTAGAAGCTGATTTGCGGGAAGCCGAGTACGAGCATGAGTATGAGGTGAATGATTTCTTAGAGAGGATCGACAAGCTGAACACTCGCATCGCCACTCTGGAGGAACAGATGGACATGGGTGAAAATCTTCATCCTGAAGGAGAGTTGGCTCCTTTCATCAGCGACGATGATGACTATGAGGAGAGCACCACTGGAGGAGACTCAGTCACCATGTACTTCTGAGGAAAACTTTAGTTATGCCCTCCATGTATCTTTTATTTTTTCAACGTTAAGAGCGTAGGTCGATGCTTAGTTTGATTGAGTATTGTATTCCGATGTTTGACATTGATTGAATAAATGAATGAGTGTTTGGTGTGATATGTTTGTTGCATTGCATATGGGTAGTGAATTTCTCCTTTTAGGCCCTTGTTCTATTCTAATTCTCACCCCTCTGGAAACAGCAAGATGCCTCCACGACGTGAGTCCGATTTCACCTTCCCGCCAGAACTCACGCAACTCCTTCAGCAGCAGAATGCACTGATGCAGCTATTGATCCATAATCAGACCAACAACCAGAACAACAACCACCACCATCCACCCCAGGCTGACAATCTCACCTGTTTTCTGAGGTTGAACCCTCCAACTTTCTCTAGAAGCACTGAGCCCATTGTAGCAGATGACTGGCTCCGTAAGATGGACAGAGAACTCGTCACCGCTGGATGTACGGACGCTGAGAAGGTGCGTTTTGCCGCACATCAACTTGAAGGACCAGCAGCTTCATGGTGGGAGAATTACACCACCACATATCCTATTGCTAATATAACTTGGGAGCAGTTCTAGCAAGCTTTCCGCACCGCACATGTTTCAGCTAGAGCCATGAGTCTGAAGAAGCGCGAGTTTCGCAACTTGCGCCAGGGAAATCGCTCTGTGGCCGAGTACGTGGACGACTTCAGCACATTGGCACGTTATGCACCAGGAGACGTGGCCGATGATGCGGCCAAGCAAGAGAAGTTTCTGGAAGGACTCAACGATGATTTGAGCAGTAGTGGCTACTTTCAACAACTACCAAGAGCTGGTGGACAAGGCCCTCATCTTGGAGGGAAAGCAGCAACAAATTGAGAATGGTAGTCGATTATCGTGCCTTGAACGAGGTGACTATCAAGAACAAGTACCCTCTGCCGATGATTAATGACTTGTTTGATCAGCTAGTAGGCGCCATAGTATTCTCCAAGATCGATCTTCGATCAGGGTATCACCAACTGAAGATTCGTGAACAGGATATACCCAAAACAGCTTTCACCACAAGGTATGGCTTGTATGAGTATACTGTCATGTCCTTTGGTTTGACTAATGCTCCTGCCTACTTCATGAATTTGATGAACAAAGTGTTTATGGAATATTTGGACAAGTTTGTCATGGTGTTCATCGA
Source organism: Hordeum marinum (assembly GCA_022496015.1). Lineage (NCBI taxonomy): Eukaryota > Viridiplantae > Streptophyta > Magnoliopsida > Poales > Poaceae > Hordeum > Hordeum marinum. The sequence goes on along the minus strand of CM039677.1, from coordinate 133,851,681 downwards.
TGACATTTTGATATTCTCCAAGAACGAGGAAGAACACAAGGAACATTTGTGTTTAGTTCTAGAGAAGCTGAGAGAGCATCAGTTATATGCCAAGTTCAGCAAATGTGAATTTTGGCTGACGGAAGTCGGATTCCTTGGACATGTTATTTCCAGAGAAGGAATAGCCGTAGACCCCGCTAAGGTTGAAGCCGTCACCGAGTGGAAGTCACCCACCTCAGTTAAGGAGATCTGCAGTTTCCTCGGACTTGCCGGATATTACCGGAGGTTCATTGGGAATTTCTCAATGATAGCCAAGCCTATGACAGAGTTGTTGAGGAAAGAGTCTCAGTATATTTGGACTGAGGAATGTGAAGCCAGTTTCCAGGAGTTGAAGAAGCGTTTGGTCACAGCCCCAGTGTTGATTTTGCCCAATATTCGGAAGGACTTCCAGGTTTATTGTGATGCTTCACATCAAGGACTTGGAGGAGTACTCATGCAAGATGGAAAGTTTGTAGCTTATGCATCTAGACAACTACGACCTCATGAGTTGAATTATGCCACCCATGATTTGGAACTAGCAGCCGTAGTGCACGCACTCAAGACCTGGAGACATTTTCTTATCGGAAATAGTTGTGATGTTTACACTGACCATAAGATCCTGAAATATATCTTCACGCAGAAGGAGTTGAACCTCAGACAGAGGAGATGGTTAGAGTTAATCAAGGACTATGACATGAGATTACACTACCATCCAGGTAAAGCTAATGTTGTAGCCGATGCCTTGAGTCGGAAAACTTATGTAAACACACTCACAGCGGGAGGATTACCACAAGAGTTAGACGATGATCTCAGAGAGCTCAAGCTAGAGATAGTCCCAAGAGGATATGTTGCCACACTGGAGATTTAATCCACCTTGACTGAAACAATTCGACAAGCCCAGAAATCAGACAAGGAGGTAGCTGAGATAAAGGAGAGAATGGAAGATGGTAAGGCTAAAGGTTTTCATGAGGATGAACACGGAACTTTGTGGTTTGAGAACCGAATCTATGTGCCCAATGACCCAGAGCTCAGGAAGTTCATACTTCAGGAAGCCCACGATTCACCTTACTCGATACACCCAGGCAATACCAAGATGTATCTGGATTTAAAAGAAAGTTACTGGTGGACAGGTATGAAGAAGGATATTGCAGAACACGTTGCAATATGTGATGTTTGTCAGCGAGTAAAGTCGGAACATCAGAAACCAGCAGGGTTACTCCAACCTTTGCCGATACCCGAGTGGAAATGGGAAAAGCTTGGTATGGACTTCATCACAGGACTACCTAGGACCCGTTCAGGTTATGATTCCATCTGGGTAGTGGTTGATCGCTTGACCAAGGTGGCTCATTTCATTCCAGTGAAAACCACCTATACCAACGCTAAGCTAGCCAAGATATATATGACCAGGATCGTATGTCTGCATGGAGTTCCTAGGAGTATCGTGTCAGATAGAGGAACACAATTTACCTCAAAGTTTTGGCGTCAGTTACATGAAACTTTGGGTACAAGGCTGGAGTTCAGTACAACTTTTCATCCGCAGACAGATGGACAGACTGAGAGAGTCAACCAGATTCTGGAAGACATGTTGAGAGCATGTGCGCTAGATTATGGATCTAGTTGGGATGACAACTTACCTTACGCAGAATTTTCGTACAATAACAGTTATCAGACCAGTCTGAAGATGACCCCTTTCGAAGCTTTATATGGAAGGAGGTGCAGAACGCCACTGACGTGGGATGGTGTTGGAGACCGACAACTTTTTGGTCCCGACCTTATCCGAGATTCTGAAGAGAAAGTCAAGCTGATTTGCGACAGAATCAAGATAGCTCAATCTCGACAGAAGAGTTATGCTGACAGCAAACGTAAAGAAGTAACGTATGAAGTGGGAGACCGAGCATATCTTCGTGTGTCCCCGCTTCGAGGAATCAAGAGGTTTGGTGTTAAAGGAAAATTAGCACCCAGATTCATAGGCCCCTATAAAATTCTTGAACGAAGAGGCGAAGTTGCATACAAGCTGGAATTGCCGGAAGGATTATCCGGAGTTCATGATGTTTTCCATGTTTCCCAGTTGAAGAAATGTCATGCTGAGATGGCTGATATTCCTTTGAGAGACACAGTGCCCCTAGAGGCCATACAACTTGACAATGATCTGACTTACGAGGAGAAACCTGTCAGAATCCTCGATACTGCCAACAGAGTTACCCGCAGCAAGATCATCAAGTTTTGTAAGGTTTTGTGGAGTCACCACACCGAGGAAGAAGCCACCTGGGAACGCGAAGAAGATCTTCATAGAGACCACCCGCACCTATTTCATTTTGGAATGTTATGAAATGTAGCTATGCATCTATCATCATCATTGTTTGAATGTATGTAATTGTTGAAATGTTCTTTCTAAATTTCTGAAAGCCCTTTCTATTTTCAATGTGTTGCTTTCACCTATTTGAAATCTTGGTAAAAAGTTCAAATAAGAGAGGAGAAACATGACACTCCACACCAGGACCCATTTGGTGATCTATTTGAACAAAAAAACCAGGGGTTATTTTGAAAATATTTGCAAAAAGGATTTAAAAACAATTAGGCAATTTCTAAAAATATTTTTTTTCAAAGTGTTCAAATGACAGAATAAAAATGTTCAATAATGGCATTTATTATCTTGTTAACTTTGATATATAATACTCCTATATTTAGAAAAGATTTGAATGCTTTAAATGTTTTTGAAAAGCGTTGGAAAATCATTAAGTGAAAACGGTAACAGTTTGTGTATTAAACGGGCCGGCCCACGGGCAGTTACTCGCGGATTTAATACCGACCGGCCGACCGATGCGCAACGGACGCCCCCTCTCTCACTGACACCGGGCCCCACCTCGACCGACCGTTTCGCCCGCGCGGTCGCCTCCTTCCTCTCGCCCGACCTCGTCGCCGACAGTTACTCCCCCGGATCTCTCTTCCCTCTCCTCCCCCGCACCCCCCGAGCACCCTATATAAGAGCACCAAGTCCCCGCTCTCCATTCCCCCCCGAGCCCCCTCTCTCCCTCGCCGAGGCGCTGCCAAATTCCTCGCCGGAGTTGCTTCGACCACCGGAGCTCCCATTGCTCGTGCCCGTCGCTCCACTCTTCCCCTCGCCCCTCCGACCTCACCATTCGATGCAGGACGTCCACCGCAACCGTCTGAACCCCTTCTCTGCCTTCCTCGACCACCGGCCGCCGCCACCATCGCCGGAGTTCCACCTCCCTCTCCGGTAAAGTCTTCGAGCTCACCCCATCCATCGGATCCCCACTCTACGGTCCCGATTAGATTGATTTTAAACCCCGAAACGTTTTCCATTAGAGATCGGTCGCCCGCTCGAAACCATCCAACACACGCGCTAGCCAACCAATAGGATCGTGCCACGTCACCCCCTGGCCGTCCGGTAGATATTTCACTTTTTCTGATTTTGTTTAGAAAACAGAACCTGTTATGATTTTGTTTTGTGAATATCTTTTGTTCTGTTTAATGTTTGGAGTTGATTCTTTTTGCAATAGCTCACATTTTTCATGTAGTTTCACCCTGTACTTTTAAATTTTAAAGTTTGAACCCTAAAATTTGAATTGAATCAAATTTGCTCAAAATATTCAAATCTGAATAACTAGAGTTTGAAAATAGATTTTGACATGAATCTTTTTGCTACTGTTTGGTATTAATTAGGAATACCTCCATGTTTATTTGAGAATTTTTAGAATGATTATTTCTAGTATTTTAGCTATAAACAGAATCTGCCTAGTATTAAAGTATAGTTTTATTTACTTAGTTTTAGTTAGTTTAACTTAGATTTAGTTTTAAATTGTTTAGTAGGTTCTGTTGATTAAACATTTATTGTTCTACTTATTGGTAATAAAAATATAAAATTGATTAGTTTATTTTCTTTGTTAATATAGGAATCACAACTTCTTTTTAAATAGGTTTATTTTGATTTAAACAACTAGTTAGTAATAGTTTTGCTTTCAAACAAAGTTTTATATAATCTAATTCTGTTTTCTAAGACAAGTTTATTTGTAAAATTCTTTTCTGTTAAGAACATGTTTTGCTAATAAGTAATAAGTTTTGTTTTGCTCTTTTGTTAGTAAAACTATAGTTGTTTCATATAGTGTTTACCAAAACTTTCAAAAACTTTACTAAAAGTTTTCCCAACAAACTTAATGTGGTTTTATTCTGTTTATTAATAAAATATTTTATTGTTTTCTTGCTCTCAACTATTGTTTTGGTTAATACCAATAGTTTCATTATGTTAGTAGTGTTTTATCAATCATCTTTTAGAAAACAAAACTTTGTGTGTTTTCTTGCTTGTGATTTTTGTGCATAGTTTTGTCTTGATTGTTTACTAGTTCTTGGTTGATGGTTGTGAGTTAGAATATTTTGTTGTATGCTTATTTGAGTGCTCTTGTTTGCTTCGTTAGATTATCAGGAGTGCGAACCTTGTTACTTAGAGTCACTCGCGTACGAAGATCATCAATCAGGCAAGTCACCTTGATCATGTTTTACCCATGTTTTATATGCATTAGTTCTACCATCTTCCCCAATTGCATGAAAGATAGGTTAGTTGGAAACTTGGTTACATTGTAGTAGTATCATGTGGTAGGTACCCCCTCAAACTCTTTGACACATTGGCCCCGGGAAACGTTGTTTTACATTTTGCTATGCTATTAGTAGACGGGGTTGGTTGTGTGATTCATGAGAGTTGAGAGAGTTAATAATTTAAAGACCTACATAATGATCAAGATTTCAAGACTCCGAGTTTTCAACATACCTCTGGGTGGATGATGGTTGAACGGCACCCTGGAGAAACCAGTGGAATTGCCTAGGTGATGCTGGAGATGGCCAGTATTCACGCGGAAAGATCCACCCAGGCACAAAGAGATGGATGGGTGCTTCAAGACCCAAGGCTTACCTGCACAGCCACAAGTCATTATGGGCTCTGGCTTGGTTGGATATCGTGGTGACCCTGGACAGGCGGTGCTACGAGATGTAGAAGAACGGTAGGAAAGGATGGGCACCGACAGAGTTGCAAGGAAACCCTTTGGAAGACCATGTTTTGGTCATCCGTTTCTCAAACACCCTGAAGTGCGAGAAATCAAACGGAGGTGACCAAATCTTGTGGGGAACGTGTGCAAAACTCTGCAGAGTACTCAAACCTAATCGATTAGCCGTGTCCACGATCATGGACGACTTGAGCCAAAGGAACTGAAACATTCGGAATTCTCAACACAAGTAATATGATGATGTGGGTACTTAACAATTGGGTATGAGAATTGGTTGGTGGAACCATCTCATTAATCAACCAACATAGTAATATTTTTTGCTTAGCCCTCTCTTGATGTAGGAAAAATTGGCTTTACGCAAAAACTTACAAGCCCACCTCCATATAAGCATGTAGACTAGATGATTATTTCATCACCCCCCTTTTGTGACTTTGCCGTCATATTCCATATGCTGACCTACACGGCTGCAATGTATCATGTTGCAGAGTACTTTTCCGACCAGGAGTGAGGACATGTTCTACGCTCGGTGAGATGCCCTTGGAGTCAGATGGACTCATCTACCTTCGACGCTTCCGCAAGATTTAGACATTCTCATGAGTTGGCTTTCATCCACTTTATTGTAATTTTTATTGTAATATAGGACTCGATATGAGATTTCGATTAATATACTGCTGTGTGATTTCCCTTTGATATATACATTGATGTACCGTGTGTGTACCAGCATGATCTTGGGATGGTACGGAAACACCAGAGATTCGACCTTCCAGGCGGCTGCTTGACGCAGGAGAACGTCATATTGTGGGCGAACACGTGCTTGTCGTACTTACGAACTGCCCTGGTGAAGGTGCCTCCAGATTTGGCGTAGCCGGGGAGAACATCATCAAGAACTTTCTTGACATTTGTGTAGTCTTTCTTCGACTGACGGTCCGAGTCGAAATACGTGGCCATGGAATATTTCGGGCTTAAGAGGATGAGTGTGCAATCTGTGTCACTGCACAAAACACGGAATGTTAAAAAAACGATCGAAATCTAAGAAATCATATGTTACGGGGCGGTTGAGGGGACGACTTACTCAGGAAAGTAAGGCACGAGGAAGTTATCCTTATCTGGGTTTGCCAGAATGACGCCTTCGAGGTAAGAACTCGCGACTTGCCGGTCCCCAGTGCTGCCCAAGATATTGGCACGCATGTAGAAGGGGTCGACTATCACGATGTCCGGGGTCTTGTCCCTAATGATTCGCATCTCCATACTCAGCGAAAATAGCCGAACGAAGGTGTAGTGCAGCGGATGAAGGTTAAACATAGCGAAGATGTCATGAAACCGCAGGACGATCATACCCCCGACGGAGTTATCCACAAAGCCCTTGCCCTCTGGCACCTTGGCCACGAAAACCGGGTATGCCATGTCATTCTCTCTGAGATGCCGCTTCTCCAAAGAAAGAACACTGTCATGGAGACTCCGCATAGCACCGGTTGCAACATTGAGCATATTAGGTGGTAGCATCGGCCTACCCGCCACATGCACCCTCCTCGAGATATCCTTAGGTGAAGGTGGCCCGTCCTGAGCACGGATCGTACTCGGTGTCGGCTGGCTCGCACCCTTGTTGCTCTTTCTTTTCCGTCCCTTCTTCTTCTGCTGTAATGGGACCGAGTTCTGCTCACAGACCGCCTTCTTGAGTGTGTTGGGGCTGATAATATTTCGCACCTCGGCTATCTGAGGCTCGGTGAAGTCGGCAGCTAGAGGCTTCTCCTGAGAACCGAACGCCAGACGACGCCTATTGCAATTGGGCTTCTCCGCGGTACCAGCTAGATCGCGATCGTCTTTTGTAGGGTTGGGTTCTTGAGAAGGAGGCCCCAAGAATTCTTCATCGTACCCATGTTTGGCAAAGTACTTATCGACGTTGGTAAATGTACCATCGTCGTTGTCGTCGTTGTTCGGATCCTATGCCATATGCATGTTCGGATCCTGTGCCATAGGGATGTCCGGCAAGTCCGATAGCGTTGCGGCGGTCTTGCCATGGCTTGGCGCCGGCACGACTGGCGGTGTTGTCTTTGGGGTGGTGTCCCCCGCCCCCAAATGAATCTGGCTCTTCGGCCAAAGCAGGGGCCAGCTTAGGCAGGCGCTGAGGGTCATCAGATCATCTTCGTTGGCCCCGGCGGGTCGAATCGGAGGTAACAACTCGTCGCAGCCTGGCAGAACCCGAACCAGTTGAACCCTATACACGGCGGGTGGCATCGGATTACCGTCGAACACGGGTTGCCCGGTTGAACGATTTTGCCCTTGGCGACATCGACCAACTCGTCGTTCACGAAGTGCAGGAGAGTGCACGGAACGTCGGCGGCGCTCTGCGAAAACATGTAGGGCGTCAGGGATGCCCAGTCAAAGACAAGGAGATGAAGTCCTCGGCCGAGAGGCTTAATTAGTTACCATGATCATGGCATCGAGCTCGGCTAATGTCAAGGCACCGCCAACGGCGGGTGTGCAATTGACGGAGGGGACGCTTGCTGCCGAGGTGCCGGCCGGCGTACACCCGGTTGCATTAAGCTCCAATGCCCGTGCCGGCATCGGAGACACCAATACCGCCGCCGCCGGAGACACCAATGGCGCCGCCTGCATGTTGTGCGAGTTGCTGGCCATGAAGCTAGGAATTGGGGGTGGCCCCTGTTGGCCGCCCACAATCCACTCGTCAGCCCATGAATCAAGGTAGGCATAATGCCGGTGAGCATCGATCCCAGTTGTTGTTGCACTTGCTCTTGGACAATCTCCGGAATCCGCGCCACTTATGCCTTGAGTTCTTGAACCTCGCGCGACTGGCTTTCCGAGCTGGTCTTTCTCTCGTTTCGCCCACCAGCGTTATAGTATGACGACCATTTTGTGGACAAGCCTTTGCCGGCCACACGACCAGCTGACGGCGGCTTAGTGAGCTTATCCTTGTTTTTCATTACGTTCAACGCCCTATTTAGAGTGCTGTCCCAAGGGGTGCTCTAAGACGACCCCGCGCTACTGCTTTCAGTCTCCTTTGCCAGAACAAGCTCAAGCACCCTGGTCTTCGGATCCGTGGTAAGCTCCTTTGTTACCGGGTCGTCCTTGTACCGGGCCCTCACATAGTTCCTGGTCTGCTTGTCACGACATTTCTCGAAGCGGGAAAGTAGGCCTTGCTCGGCACGCTCCGCGTCCTCCTTGTCCCATATATGCTCCGCCACTCTGTAACCGCCGGGACTGAGTTTATGTTCCCCTAAGTTCAACTCCCGCATTTCTTTCCCCCACTGACTTGATTTAGAGGTTGCGCTGTTCACGCACTTGATCTTGAACTCCTTGTAGTCATCTTCGGTGATCGAAGGATTTTTCGCCTTGATCTTCTCATAACTATCACCTTTGTCAATCATTCTCTTCACCGCACTTCTCCAAGTAGACAGGGCCTTGCTCATCCTCGTGAGGGCGGCACTGTTCACTTTATTCCCTGTAAGCCATGTGTTTTCAAATTCAGCGGGGAACTTGTATCGTTCGTGCAGCTTCGTGAAGAGGAGGTTGCGCAAATTCCCTCGGTCCTTATGCCGTAGGTTCTTAGTGTTGATCAGGATGGTGCTCCGGAGAATGCACCCGAGCTGAACCGAGTACCCCTTGACTATATGTTTGGGCTCAGTTGGATGCCCGTCGGAGTCCACTTGAGTAAATTCCTCCTTGACGGTGCGGAGCGCGTTCGGGCGCCGGTCCTTCCGTTGCCTCTTCGGTTGGCTGCCATTTGTGCAAGCGCTGCCATCATCAGTGGTGGCATCCTCGGCGGCACCATCAGTGGTATCATCCCCGACGCCACTATGGGTTGTGTAGTCAGGATCGGTGTCTTCCGCTGCGTCCTCATAGCGGTGAGGTTGTTCCTCCATCTCCTGGGACAGCTCCCAGAATTTTTGCCGCCCGAACCGCCGGCCTCATCATTGTGGGCCATGTTTCGCTCTAAATAGGAAAAAAGTTTGGTTAAAAAGTTGGTTATTGTCAAGGAACAAGATCATGGTCTCATCATTTAGGGTTTGTCGACACCGAGGCATCCTAAAAGCTAAGCTTTTATCATTTAGGGTTTGTCGACGCCGAGGCACCCTAAAAGCCTAAGCTTTCATCATTTAGGTTCTTATCGACACCGAGGCACCCTAAAAGCCAAGGTTTAATCATTTAGGGTTTGTCAACCCGAGGCTCATGCATAACACAAGAGGCAGTTGATCCTACTTAATTAAGTACTAAGATACCCCGGCCCATGCATTAGTAGCAAGTACCCCATATGTCCGATTTTTAGCAAAGTCATGCTAAAATTCATGGAAAATTTCAGCACGACCTTTGCTGAAAATAGGACATATGGAGTACCCGAATTTGCTGGAACGGAAGTTAATAGACATTCCGGCAAACTCAAGGGCCTCTCGGGGTACCTGCAAAATCATCACGACATGATGGTCGGAGACAAACCCAGAAAACCATGGTTGAACTTGTATTGCTACAATACTGATCCCGACCATGGTTGAACTTTTTCATTTCTCAGAAGTAAAGATATGCCGGGTCACCCAATTGAAACAAAGTAGATGCTGAATATAAATTCATGGATACGCTGAATATAAACAAAGTAGATGAATATAAACAAAGTAGATGAAAGGCGAGTCTTTTCGTTTCTTGAATCCCCCTTACATTTGTTCGTTCCTGAATCGATGGCTATCATTTGAGAGTACCCATGTTGGCTAGAGGAGTGATATCAATCCCATCAATATTAACAACAAAGATGCCAAGTCTTTCATCTTGAAAGGGGATTTTTTTCCAAGTCATATTAGAATATGGAAGCTATGATGTATACTGAATATTAATCAGTTTGTTGTGTCTACTTATTTTTTGCAACTACAGTTGATGTCATTATTTCTGAGTGGATGGGCTACTATCTCCTGAGAGAGTCCATGTTTGATTCCGTCATATGCGCACGTGACCGTTGTTTGAATCCAGGTGGTGTAATGTGAGTATAGAGAAGCATTCTTTGATTAATTCTCCCTAAGTCAAGAGACTAGGACCATACATGCATGCTGCTGGGAGTAGGGCTGCAAATTGCTTGCCGGATGTGGCATTGACAAGGGAGGTTACTCCTAATCCTAAACGCTACTATAATTAGCAGTGGCTGAATGCGCCAGCCGGCTAGGCTGGTCCTGTAGGTATGCTAGGTACAGAGACAAGGCACCACGCACGCCCCAGATGGAGGCTGCAAGAGCAAGACAAGTCACTCACAGGTAGGAGGAAGAGGTTGCATTGTCAAGTAAACCTAGGATTCTTCTTCTTCTTTTTTAAAGAAAAAATTGATTAATCTCGTGTAATAAACCTAGGGTTGGGGTCGGTGGCGGCCGTGGCCACGGCGTCGAAGGGATGCCTCGGATGGTCGTGGGGAGGCCAGCGGCCACGGTCGTCGTGGGGAGGCCGGCGGTGGCGCAGGGCAGGGGCCGGTGCGTGGAGGCTGTCGGCGACGGTGAGGTCGCGGAGGCGTCGGCGATGGCGGAGCTGCAGTGGTGGGGGGCGCGGGGGCACGGGGGCGGCGGCGTCGTGGGTCTGGCGAGAGGGAGGGACGAAGGGGTGTCGGGGGAGTTAGAGCTAGCAGGGGGAAGATTTCTAATGGTGCACCCCAGAGCGGTGCACCATTAGAATGTTTTTCTACATAGCAATGGCGCTCCCCTGAATTGTGCGCCATTAGAATGTTTTTTTTGTTGCTATTTTGTAATATTTTTTATAAGAACAGTAATAATTTTTTTATAAAAACAGTAATAACTTTTTTATGAATATGAAAAAATATCATCAAACTTGTTATTTGAAAATGGGGGTGCTCGGCGGTGGTGGAGCGGGCCGGGGAGGGTGTGGTGGGTCGTCGGCGGCAGTGGAGCTAGCGGGGGAGGGTGCGGGGGGGATCGAGATCAAGATGGAGGGGGATAGCGATCGAGATGGAGGGGGATAGAGGTCAAATTTGAAAAAATATTCATGAATTCAAAAAGTGCCCATGAAATTTAAAAATATTCATGATCGAGTTCAAAAAGTGCCCATGTAATACAATCGAGAAATGAAGACTACGATTTAAATACAATCGATCTTAGCTAGCTATCTGTTCACAATCTTCTTGCCCTTCTTTTTCGCAACGGAGTTCTTCTGTGGAACAGACGTCCTTTAGGTAGGGTGGTCCTGCTTCTTCTTGTGGTGTATGCTGCTACTTCATTGTCGTCATCATGTTCCATCTTCGGGTCGCCGTACTTGTCGAAGTCTTGCTCATTGGCGACTCCATCCATTCCGATGATCTTCCTTTTGCCTCTCCTCACGACAACACAACTGGGCTTTGACTGTTCGGTAATGAAGAAGCATTGGTCCACTTGGGAAGCCAGTACCCATGGCTCATTTTTCGCGGTGACGTTTGCGCCCGCGGTCTTGGATTTGGCTTCGGGTATAACCATGGTGGTGAAATACCGGTCTTTTTTTAGGACGCTCTTGGACCATCTGACACGGAACATCGGGACCTTCTCTCCAGCGTAGCTCAGCTCCCAGATCTCCTCGATTCTTCTATAGTATTTGTCCTTGTCGTTACCGGTGTAGGATTTCATCGTTACCCCGGAGTTCTGATAACCATCGCTCTTCATGTCCTTATCCTCGGTGTAGAATGTGTAGCCGTTGATATCGTACGCCTCATAGGTCATCAGGTTGTGCTCGGCGCCCTGTGACAAGGCGAATATGAGTTGTTCTTCCGCGGAAGAATCCTCATGCGACAGAAGCTTCTGCTTGAACCAACGCGTGAAACATGAGTTGTGCTCTTTGATTATATCTCCGTCCGTCCTCTATTGGCCTCGGTCATTCTACGTCTTCTCAATAAAGGTTTTGTGCTCTACCACCCAAGGATCGACCACGTCTATGTGTTGTAGCGCGACTATGTTTGCTCTTTCAAAGTCGGCGAGTCGACCCTCGAAGTCAACATGCATTTCGATGCGCCCCTCACGGTGACCCCATCCAGCGAGCCTGTCGAGGTGCCTGTTGACGGGCAGACCAACGGGGATCTCGATGCCTAGATAATTCATGCAGTAGGAGATGCACTCTTCGGTTAGAAAGCCCCTGGCTATGCTTCCCTCTGGACGTGACATGTTGTGAATGTATCCTTTGATGACACCATTCATCCTTTCGAACGGCATCATGCTGTGCAGGAACGTCGGCCCGAGTTGGATGATATCCTCCACGATATGGACCAGCAGATGCAGCATAACATCGAAGAATGCGGCCGGGAAGTACGTCTCAAGCTCGCGTAGTATCACCACGATCTCTTAATGTAGCCTTCTGAGTTGCCTCACGCCAACCGACTTCTAAGAGATGACGTCGAAAAAGTTGCATAGGCCAAATAGCGTTTCACGGACGTGCGCATCCATGATCCCACATATTGCAACTTTTTGAGGAGGGTACCAAGCAGACTCTCGCACACGTTCTTCGTGATATGCATGACATCAAGGCTGTGAGGCACACGGTGGATCTTCCAGTACGGCAAGTCCCAGAAAACAGACCTCGTTTTCCATACCTTCAGCAGCGGCTCTGGCGCCTTTCGCTTCTTTCCCGGCTCTGGCGCCTTTTGCTTCTTTCTCGTCAGTGGGCAATCTTTCCAATTTTTCAACAGCTCGTCTATTTCCTTGCCGCTCCTCGTACGCGGGCGTCTTCGGGGTTCGGTTTCACCATCGAACAGATCCTTGCGTTTTCTCCATGGGTCATCGTCGCGAAGCCACCTTCGATGTCCCATGAACACGGTTTTCGAAGACCTAGAATCTCTATCTAGCTGGCGATACGTTGTGTCATCCATGCACCTGACGCATCCAGAAAATCCGTGGACCACCTGCCCCGCGAGATATCCGTAACCGAGATAGTCGTGCACCGTCGTGAGCAGTGCGGCTCTCATAGGGAAATATTCTTTCTCTGCGGCATCCCACGTATTGGCTGGCGTTTTCCATAGCGTGTCTAGCTCCTCATGTGAATGTACTTCCTCTTCATGCACAACCAGGGGGGAAGGTTGTACATCCACACAAACATAGGCCAGGTGCTATGTGTGCTTCTCTAGCTACCAAACGGATTGACTCCATCGGTGCTCGCGCCCAGCACGATGTTCCTTGGATCGTTCCCATATTCTGGGTCTTCGAAGTTCAATGCTTGCCACTGGCTCGCATCCTTAGGTTGACTCAGCTTCTTGTCTTTTTTATTTATCTCCAGATCATTTCCATCCTCTTCCTGCTTCTTCTCCTCCCTATCCGCGTGCCAACACAGGAGCTTTGCTACCATTGGTTCCACGAAATACCACTGCAGATGAGGAGTGATCGGAAAGTACCACACCACTTTTCGAGGAGCTTTCTTCCTCTTCTTGTATCGAGTGACGCCGCACACTGGACATATGGTACACTCTGCGTGCTCGTCCCGATAAATGATGCAATTGTTCATGCACACATGGTATTTCACCAGCGGTAAATCCAGAGGAGACACGGTTTTCTTCGCCTCCTCGAAACTAGTCGGGCACTTGTTCCCCTTGGGAAGACGTTCGTGCCAGAATGACATGTTCTCGTTGAAGCATGCGTCGTTCATTTTGTGTTTTACCTTCATCTCTAGAGCCATGAGCGTTACTTTTAGGCGGGTATCCTGGGGCCTGCATCCTTCATACAATGGAGTAACCGCGTCTATCTCCAGTTGATCAGCCTTGGCTTTCTCTCGGGCGGCAGCTCTTGCGTTATCCGTCTGCTTGAGAAGCAGCTCTTGAATATGAGGGTCCTGCACCTAGCCTCCATCATCGTCTGCTCCGGCATCTTCATCTTCATGATCATGCCCTTCGTCTTGATCTTCCTCATCATCATGTCCGGCATCTTCTACATGATGACTGCGTACAGCATCACCGTCGTGATCATGTCCTGGAGATTCTTCGTCTTCTCGCCCGCCCTCGCCGCGGTGGTGGTTTTGCTGCCCTTCCTCATTTCTTACCCGGCCCCCATGGATGACTTCATAGTCATCTTCATCACCTTGCCACCGATAGCCATCCATGAGACCACGCAAGAGCAGGTGGTCCCGCACCTCCCCGGAATCCGGGTCCGCAACAAGGCTCTTCAGCTTGCATCTTCGACACGGACATCTTATCTCCGTCTCGTTCTTTTGAAGCATCTCTGCCTTCGCGGAGCTCGAAAACCTATTCACGATGCCTTCGGTCATCGTGTGGACCATGGTCACCTGCGGGGTAGAGCAAAACGATATTTTAGAACCAAGAAAAAATTTGGCATGACTTTCCCTAAAAATAGGACCAAAAATAATGCATAGTGCCAAAATTCTCGCCAGAACAGAAATGAATCAACATTCCGGCAAAATATTGGCAACTATCGCATTTCAAATACCGGTACCTGCAAACACAAACATATATGCAACACCACAAACATATGCAACACCACAAACATACATAGATCTAGCAAGGCCATAAAAAGTGCATGTGCACATTGTTGGAGCGAGCTAGGGAGAAAAAAAGTAGATCTACAACATAAAGATAGCTTTCCCCTTACTTACCTATCAAAAAAAAGGTAATTTAACCACTTAATTTTGATGAATCTATGGTGCAAATGAGGTGACGAGGAGGAGGCAGCCGACACAAGCTTGGAGGAGGAGGTGGAGAGAATGAAGTGGGGAAAGTGAGTGTGTAGGTGTGGCTGTCCAAAATATCTAGCTGGTCCCAGGTTACTAATGGCGCACCGCAGACAGATGCGCCATTAGAAACCATCGTTACTAATGGCGCACTAGCTTGCGGTGCGCCATTAGTAGGTTTGCAAAAAACAAATAGTAGTGGCGCACTAGGCTGGCGGTGCGCCATTACTAGTTAAACTAGTAATGGCGCACTCTTCCTTGGTGCGCCATTAGAATTTTTGGAAAAAAAATAAAATTTTATTTTGTTACTAATGGCGCACCATTGGTCTGGTGCTCCATTAGTGTCTACCACACTAATGGCGCACCGACTCATGGTGCGCCATAACTATATAGTAGTGGCGCACCACATGTCTGGTGCGCCATTAGTGGTCATATCGTCTATAGCCCTTTTCCTAGTGGTGTAGCCATCATGCATCTTTGGAACGTAGTAGGTGCATTACATAAACCAAAAGGGATACGTCTATAAGCATAGGTTCCAAAAGGACAAGTAAAAGTGGTCTTTTCTTGATCAGGTTGTGATACATGTATTTGTGAAAAACCAGAATATCCATCAAGGAGGCAAAAGTGTGTGTGCTTAGATAATATTTCAAGCATTTGATCAGTAAAAGGAAAAGGGTAATGATCTTTTCTATTTGCTTTGTTTAATTTTCTAAAATCAATTACCATTCTATAGCCTGTAACAATTGTAGCGACCCGACTAAAAACAAGTCAAGCCACTATGTGTTCTGTGCCATCCCTGGATCAGTATGCTGGCACACACAACACATCAATGTATATATCAAAGTGCAATCACATGTAATTAACGTAAAGTTGGAATATACCTCAAAAAACTCAGCGGAAACAGTCAACGGGAGTGGAGTCCCGATAAACACCAACGACAGGTTGAGTGTAGACCGTAACCCTGAATCGGGCTCTTACCCGTCGTAGAGCTTATCGGCAACATAAGACGTTGCAGCCGTGTAGGTCAGTACATTGAATGAACTGGCAAGATCACCATAGTGAACACAAGATAAAAACTATTGTAGATGTAGTAAGGCTTTGTGGCTCTATGTTCTAGTTTTTTTTGCAGAAAAGCTAATTTTATTGTCTTTTTGTACAACGAAGGAATATCAGGAATTTTCACTACAGAGAGACCTAACATGACATGGTTCCGCCAACCGATGTCATAATGCCCACAAGTATCAATAGTTGCCCACAATTAATTATCAGTCCAGTGTTGAGAGTTCAGAGATAGATCCAAGTCTAGAAGCTCAAATTGTCCGTAACCGGGGACACGACTAATCGATTAGGTTTAACTCTGCAGAGTGTTGTGTACTTTACCCACAAGATTCGTTCCCTCCTTGTAAGTCCTCGCACTGCCTAGTGTTTGAGAACAGGACGAACGAAACATGGTCTTTCAGAGTGTTTCCCTGACTACTATTAGTGCCCATCCATTCCTAACGTCGACTACATCTCGTAGCACTGCCCAGCCAGAGTCACAACAAAGATCAACAAGGCTAGAGCCCATTATGACTTGTGGCTACATAGGTAAGCTTCCGGGCATGAAGTATTCATCCATCTCTTTGAGTCTGGGTGAAGCTTTCCACAAGATGTCATGGCGCTTCTCCATGCATCCCAGCCATCCACTGGTTACTCTTGGGATGCCCAATCAACCATCCTTCACCCAGTAGTGTGTATTGAAAACTTGTTTCTCGAGTATCGAAGTCTTGAGGTCTTGAAGATGCAGGACCTGAAGATGCCTTCATGGAGTTGTCGTCTTAACGTAGGGTCCACCTTCTCACACCACTCACGAACACTCATACCAAACCCCGTCTACTTTTGCATAGCATTGAAATAACTAATGTTCCCGGGGCTTTAGTAACAAGTGGTGGGTTCCTACCTCATGTATTCTACTTGACTACAAGAATTTTCAATAACACTACTGGAGGGATTTGTTGAAGGATATCACTACATGCAATAAAACATTGGTATGAAATAGATGGTCACAGTGAACTTGCCTGTACTGTTGATGAAGAATAATATTGCTCTCAGAAATAACTTGATAGACTATTTGTCACTCTCCGATGAAAATCTATATAATTCAAACATTGCATTCATATAAGCAATCATACTAGCAATCAATTCTAACAATCAAAAAGTAACACAAAACCAAAAGCAATAAGGTTGTGATGAAGGAAATACATAAGACAAAAACTCAAAACAACAAAGTTTCAGCAACACAACTAAGGTTGGTTTTCTCTACAAGTAAATCCTATTTTCAAAAGTAAAACACAAAAACAAAGTAAAATATAACAAAATTCTTTTATTAAATGTTTTACTAGCAAAAAGAATTACTTTTGAAGAACAACTTAAGAACTAATCAAAAGCTTTTATCAAAACTCATCTTATGACATCAACAATGTTAACCTTGAATTAACCACACACAATTTCAACTTTAATACAAATTGTTTATGATCTAACATAAAGTTAACAGAAAGTGAAAACTTTATAAAACAATTTATGAAAATACTTTCAAATAGGAAGTCAAACAAGCAAGGAAATCAATTTGCAAGTTATTATGAAACTAGAATTGATTTCATGCTATAAAATAATAAATGACATAAAAATAAAATTGGTTGAAATGCTACTACTAACTAACAGAAAACAAAGTAAAATCTATCAACTAATATAAAAGAAAATAAAGTAAAACAATTTAAAACAAAAGAAATAGAATAAAATTAAAAAGAACTAAAACAGAATCTGTTTTGTTAAAATACTAATTTAAATTATTCTAAAAATTCTCAAACTTAACAGGGTGATAAATATAATCAATACAAATCAGTAGCAAAAACAGAATCACTCAAAAACAAGTTTTTAAACTCAAGTTATTTAGAAAATAAGATTTATATCAAATATGTTTGAATTCAAGTTTGAATATTTCAAATATGGTCGAACTTTATATCTACAGAAAATAGATAAAATTTGTGACAAGATGCAAAAAGAACCAATTTAAAACAATTAGAAACATAAAAGATATAAAGAAAACAAAAACAAAACTATTCTGTTTTTAAAACAGAAACAGAAAAATAGAAAGAATCTAACTAACGGACAGGGGTGACGTGGCATGCTATGATTGGCCGAGACCGTGTGCGTGCGGGAGCTAGCGAGCGGACGACCTATCCTTAACAGAATGCAGTTTGGTGTTTATGTCATCTATTCTTATGCGTCCGATCTAGATCCAACGGTGCGAGAGGAAAAAGAGCTCACTACGGCGGTTGATGGGCTCCGACGAGGCTTCGGTGATGTCCGAGGCGAGGTGATGGGGGGCGACGCTCTGGTGATCCTATGGCGACGGCGTCAGGACCAGTCGATGCGGACGAGCACGACGACGAGGTAGGTGGCGTCAGCGGGGCTCGGGGACGATGGTGTCGACGACGGCGAGCTCGTGAGTGGCGAGGATCTTCGGGTGGTCATCAGGGAAGGGACTCCAGTGGGTGCGGTACACGGGCGAGTGGATGGAGAGGTGCGCGCGAGCGAGGTGGAGAGGTTGGTGGGCTCGGGAGAGCTTGGGGCGGTCGGTGGTGAGCAGCAGCTCAACAATGTTGCGGCGGTGCGGTCGGACTCCGGTGAGAGGGCACAGGGAATGGGGCTTAGGGGTGGAACGGGGTGCGGGAGGCCTCGGGTATTTATAGGAGGCGGCTCGGGGTTGGAAATGGAAGGAGGAGGGAGATCCGGCGCCGTGGTCTCACCGGCGAGGAAAGGGGAGGAGGACGACCACGGCGATGGCGCGGTCGGTCGATGGGACCGGCGCGTCAAAGAGAGAGAGAGGGAGAAAGGGTGGCGTCGGTGGCCGGTTCGGAGCAATTTCGGGGTGGGGTTAAGGCAGGTGGGCCGGCCGGTTTTTTATTAAAACTTTAAATTCGTTTCCTTTTCTAATTTCTAGAGAATTGAAATCTCATTAAGGCATTCAAAACATTTCCAAAAAATAAAGTTTTACGTACCAAAATGATCAGGGAATTAGATCCAATTTAATGAACATTTTTCCACTGCCAAAATAAATACTTTAAAAAAATTATTTTCAGAAAATGCCTAATTTTATTTTAACTCTTTTGAAATAATTTTTCAAATAACCCCCTGGGTTTTATGGTTCAAATACTTCACAAAATAACCCTGGTGAGGAGTGTCATGTTACTCCTCTCAAGATCTTGTCAAGGGTATTTGAATTTTTTCTAATTTAAAATGGAACCAAAAATGAAATGAATTCCATATCAGAAAATTTCAAATGCTTTCAAATTCACTCTTCAAATCTTTTTATATTGAAGAAGTCATCTCATCTTCTCTCACTGATTTGAAATGTAGGAATTAGAATTCCAAAAGCATATGGGAAAGTCATTTCATTCCCTCTCATTCAAAAGTTTTCAAAAAAATTCAAATTTTTGACTCTATTTCAATCACTCAATCAAACAAACAATCCTTCTAATATTTATCATAACACCAGAATTTGGGATGTTACAACAATTCTTTGTGGAATAAGTTCATTTTTATCATTAGGTACAAAATTAATACCTCCTTTCTTATGAACACTATGAACAGGACTTGCCCATCTACTATCAGCTATAGGATAGATTATACCTGCTTCCAGAAGTTCTAATATTTCCATTCTTACCACCTCTTTCATCTTCGGATTTAGCCGTTGTTGGTGATCAACAACTAGTTTAGCATTTGGTTCCATATTGATTTTGTGTTGACATAGAGTGGGACTAGTGCCCTTTAAATCATCAAGAGTATATCCAATAGCATCCCGGTGCTTCCTTAGAACTCTCAATAATCTTTCTTCTTCATGCTTGGAAAGGCTAGCACTGATAATAATAGGATATATCTTCTTGACGTCAAGATAAGCATATTTCAAAGTGTCTGGTAATTGTTTTAATTCAAACACAATATCACCTTTAGGTGGAGGAGGACCTCTAAGAGTTTCAATAGGTAAATTGTGTTTAAGAAGAGGACATTGTTCAAAGAAAAGTTTATCTATTCATTTCTTTCATGCATATGTAAGTCATTTTCATGGTCTGGCAGATATTGTTCTAAAGGATCAGTAGGTGGTACAACAATAGAAGCAAGACCAGTTAATTCATCCTTACAAGGCAGTCCTTTTTCATGATGATTTCTACTAAACTTGGAAAAAATTAATCTTACAAGACTCATCACCAAAGCTAAATCCCACAGTTTGTTTCGTACAACCTATCTTAGCATTAACTGTGTTCAAGAAAGGTCTACCAAAGATAATGGGACAGAAGTCATCTTGCAGGGAACCAAGAACAAGAAAATCAGTAGGGTATTTTATTTTCCCACACAAGACTTCAACATATCTAATAATCCCAAATGGTGATATAGTGTCTCATTAGCAAGTTTAATAGTAACATCTATTTCTTCTATTAAGCAGGTGCTATGTCTTTCATAATCACTTCAAATAAAGTGTAAGGAATAGCACTCACACTAGCACCCATGTCATATAAACCATGATAACAGTGAACTCCTATTTTAACTGAAATAACAGGCATGCACACAATAGACTATGTTTATATTTTCTACCGGGTTTAGCAATTCTAGCAGCTTCTTCACAGAAGTAAATAACATGCCCATCAATATCTTCTTCCAAGAGATCTTTAACCATAGGAATGCTAGGTTCTACTTTCATTTGTTCTTCTGGTTTAGGTGTTCTAATATAGCTTTCGTTAACCAAAGTTGAAACTTTAGCATGTTCCTTTATCCTAAGAGGGAAAGGTGGTTTCTCTATATAAGCAGAAGGAACAACTGGATCGACATTATACAGTATAGTTTCTTTTTAACTGGTGCTAGTTTTTTAATTTGTTCTTTAACAGGTGGTTGATATTTAAACAACTTCTTAGGGAGTTCAACATGACTAGCAAATGATTCACAAAAGGAGGCTACTATTCAGAGTCAAGTCCATATTCAGTGCTAAACTTTTGAAAAGCATCGATATCCATAAAAGATTTAACACAATCATACTTAATTTTAATACCTGACTCTTTACCTTCATCGAGTTCCCAATCTTCAGAGTTGCGTTTAATTCTTTCCAACAGATCCCACCGGAATTCAATAGTCTTCTTCATAACAGAACCAGCACAAGAAGTATCAAGCATGGTTTGATCATTACGAGAAAGCAGAGCATAAAAATTCTGGATAATAGTTTCTCTTGAGAGCTCGTGATTGGGGCATGAATATAACATTGACTTAAGCCTCCCCCAAGCTAGAGAGATACTTTCTCATTCATGAGGCCAAACATTATATATATGGTGGAACTCCAATTTCAAACGATTCCAATTGCATGATCCAATGTCATCACATAGCATATACCATGCCAATGCTTTTCCCTTCAAAGATAAAGGGAAAACCTTTTTCATAACTTGATCCCTGGGTAAACCTGCAAGCTTAAGTAATCCACAAATTTGTTCCACATATATCAAGTGCATATCAGGATGTTCAGTTCCATGTCCTACATAAGGATTAGCTAGGAGTTATTATATCATACCCGAAGGAATTTCATATTCAATATTTTCAGTAGGTGCAGTAGGTTGAGGGGTAGATAATTGCGGTTTTGGACGAGGTGAAGATACCCCGAACAAACTCCTCAAAAGATTGTTTTCCATAGTAACAAGTGACAATAAATTTCAGCACACTACATAAATGTTTCCTCACCAAATTCCACTTACCAAAGGAGCTTCACTCCCAGGCAATGGCGCCAGAAAATAGCGTTGATGACCCACAATTATAGGGGATCAATTGTAGCTCTTTTCGAAAAGTAAGAGTGTCGAACCCAACGAGGAGCAGAAGGAAATGACAAGTAGTTTTTAGTAAGGTAATGTCTGCAAGTGCTGGAATTGTAAGTAGGGAAGTAGTTTGATGGCAAGATAAATTGTAACGAGCAAGTAACTAATATAGTAACAAAAGTGCAGCAAGGTAGCCCAATCCTTTGAGGCAAAGGATAGGCCAAAGCAGTCTCTTATCATAAGCAAAGCGTTCTTGAGAGTACACGGGAATTTCATCTAGCGACTTTCATCATGTTGGTTTAATTCGTGTTCGGAACTTTGATAATTTGATATGTGGGTGGACCGGTGCTTAGGTGCTGATCTTACTTGAACAAACCTCCTACTTATGATTGACCCTCCCGCAAGCATCCGCAACTACAAGAAAAGTATTAAGAATAAGTTCTAACCATAGCATTAAACTTTTGGATCCAATCGGTCCCTTACGAAATAGCGCATAAACTAGGGTTTAAGCTTCTGTCACTCTCACAACCCATCATCTAAGTGCTACTCCACAATGCATTCCCTTAGGCCCAAATATGGTGAAGTGTCATGTAGTCGACGTTCACATGACAACACTAAGGGAATCACAACATACATACCATCAAAATATCTAACACATATCAAATTCACATGATTACTTGCAACATGATTTCTCCTGTGACCTCAAGAACAAAAGTAGCTACTCACAAATAATAATCATGTGCAAGATCAAAGGGGTATTAAATAGCATAATCGATCTGAACATATAATCTTCCACCAAATAAACCATATAGTGATCAACTACAAGACGTAATCAACACTACTAGTCACCCACAAGCACCAATCTATAGTTCCGGTAACAAGATTGAACTCAAGGGATGAACTAGGGTTTGAGAGGGGTTGGTGTTGTTGAATATGTTGATGAAGATTGCCCTCCCCAAGATGGGAGAGTTGTTGGTGATGATGACGATGATGTTTTCCCCGTCCGGGAGGGAAGGTCCCCCGGCGGAATCGTTCCACCGGAGGGCAGAAGTGCTCCTGCCCAAGTTCCGCCTTGAGGTAGTGGCGCTTTGTCCCGAAAGCCTCCTTATTTTTTTTCTATGTCAAAATGACTTATATACCAAAAGATGGGCACCAGAGGTGGGCCGAGGAGGGCACAACCCACCAGGGCGTGCCTGGGCTTCTGGCGCGCCTAGGTGGGTTGTGCCCACCTGGTGGGCCCCCTTTGGTAGTTATTTGCTCCAATAATTGTTAAATAATCCACCAAAACTCTCCATGAAGTTTGAGCTTGTTTGGAGTTGTGCATAATAGGTAGCCTGACATAGCTTTTCCAGGTCCAGATTTCTAGCTACCGAAATTCTCCCTCTTGGTGTGTTCCTTGCAAATTATGAGAGAAAAGGCATTAGAATTACTCCAAAAAGCATTATTATAGAGAAAAACATTATAAATAACATCAAGAAAACATGATGCAGAATGGACGTATCATGTTTCCTGCGTGGCGGCGTCCTCTTGCCTCCGAGCTCCAACGCCGAACTACATCCGAGGCGTCTTTTCAAAGCCGAGCTTGAACACTAGTCGGCATTCAAGGTATCCTATTGCGCTCGAGCTCCATGTCGGACTGCATCTAAGGTATATTTTGGATCTGAGCTCCAACGCTGATCGACATCTGAGCGCCAAATGACGGGCTATGTCCGAGCTCCGACGTCGGACTGTGTCCGAGTTCCAATGCTGGACTGTGTCTGAGCTGTCATAGATTACCTCAGTCTTGAAAAAGTTGAAGGAGTTCATCCGAGATTAATGTCGAAAATGCCCTCTATGGAGTCAGCCACTTTCATCCAATCATTATGCCGGACTGCTTCCAAGGTGGTGCACCACCTCAATCTCGGGCTGTTTTTTGCGGGTATTTACCATTGGTGCAATTTATTCCCTGCCGAGATATATAGCCAGTAGCCCTCAATGTGTGTGTTCGTTGACTGTAAGACATGCACCTGAAGGAAAACATAAAACCACTGATCCTAGTAGCCCCTGAGACTTAGGTCGATTCACAAAATCGGCCCAAGGATAAACTCCTAGCTATGCGGCATATTTATGAACAGAAAAGCTGTGTAATATTCCAGAGGAAATAGTGATCAACAAGCGGGCCCTTGAGAGAGGGTCTTGAGAAGTTACCATAATATATTCGCTTGAGGCCAGATAGGTCTAGATGGTAGCTATTGTTGTCCAAAGACACATTTTCCCATAGCTCGGTCAAGCCGAACACTGAGAATTTTGAATTTTTTGCATTGAATAAGCAATGTAGTTGCCCTCGAGCCACTGGTCGGGTGGCAATACGAGAGAAGGGGATCGATGTGCCCCTTTAATATTTGTAAATTATAAGTGCGTAGCCCAGTAGCCCCTGAAACTTAATGTGGGCACGGGTGTCCGAATTAGGGATCGATATCCAGAGTAAATTGACTTTAATCACAATTTATGTGTAATGATTCTATGTATCCAAGTACTTTAAATTATTAAAGCTCTGATCCGCATTGTAGAAAAAATTTTCGACCGACCATCGGCTTCAACCTCCTCGGCCAGTGGCCAGGGAGTGTTTGTCCTACTTTATTAAGCCTTTATGCGGGCAAAGATTTATGGCAAACAAGGCAATCCGGTCATAAAGTTTTATAAACAAAGGTACGTGGAGAGATATGTTATGTTACTATTTAATGTAATAAACATCTTCCAAAGAAAATAGTCCCGCTATCGGTTCCTTTCTTTGGGTTGTCATGCTGACCATGATCATGAAACCTCATCTCCGATCAATGTGGGAGTAAAATATTGAGGATTTAGTTGGGGGAAATTTCCTGAACTAGAGTTGCCATAATGAACTGAAATTTTTACTTCCATCATTGCGGACCAGTTATATCCTTTAATATGGCTAGCTTTCGGCTTCACCCATTCTGAGGTACTAACCCGGATGACTCGGTAGTAATAACCATAGAGGTGCTCCCTTTACCGCTAGCCGAATATTCGGGAACATAGGGGTAAGCATATGAGCCTGGCAACCCGCCTTGGCAAAAATCTTAAGTATAACTGATGCATATTTATGGCTTTATTATGATAATTATGGAAGGAAAATTCACCATTGAGACTGTTTATAACCTGAAAGTGGCCCATCGTCGGCTTCCACCCCTTTGTAGATGTTAAAGAGGGTGTTTTCGTACTAAGAATACAACCCTTAGCCGACGTCTCGGTGCCCGAAGGTGGTTGTGTTAGCGGAAACAAGGCAATGAGATATGCAGGCTTTATAACTTTCACTTAGCCATAGGAGTTTAAAGTACGGGGCAAGTTACTAGCCCCTGAATAGTGTTCGACATCAGCCAAGGTCAAACCAGTAATACTTCAGCCAATCTTATGAAAGGTCCATTGCTTAAGATGGTCATCGGATCGCTGACCAGTTTACGCTCATTGTGACAGTCAGTTTTCGGCTTTCTCCACTGAGTTACTTAACTAGTTAAACCAGAAGTACAATCGAAGTGGTTCTCCCTTTGCACTAATAGCCGAACAAAGCGGGATGTAGGAGGCAATCACAGGAGTCGGGGAACCAAACTATTGACAGAAGACACAATTCGAAACTAATGCATATAAAGCAATATTCAGATGCCGAGGTGCAGGTCGGCAGGGAAGATGCCGAACTGTGGGTCGGCAAAAATTTCCCCAGTTGAGGTATTCATATTGCACCCTAGTCAAGACGATATCCCTCCTCTCTATAAAAACATACAAATAGCTTAAAACTTCCATAAGCTAGAAAAGCCGAAAAAACTGATGTAAAAACTTGCCGTTCGAACTAAGTCAAGTGTATTGGTGCCAATCCGAAAATTGGTCTGAAAATTAACATGTGCTTCGATCGTGCTTTAACATGATACATCCAATCTCTGAGACTTCAAGCGGGTCAACCTTTGGATTCAACCTCCTTATCCCAAGGGTGGAGACCTTTTTCGAGGCCTGTTTAGCGAACTGAACTCAAGCGGGTTTAGGGAGAAACTAGGCTACCTGGCTA
Organism: Hordeum marinum; assembly: GCA_022496015.1. NCBI lineage: Eukaryota > Viridiplantae > Streptophyta > Magnoliopsida > Poales > Poaceae > Hordeum > Hordeum marinum. The sequence continues at coordinate 133,826,128 of CM039677.1, read as the reverse complement.
TTGACCAAACACTCGTGTCGAAAAAAGGAGTAAAAAATATTTTGCAACAACCAAAAAGAAAACAACATTTATTATAAAATTGCTCATGTAAATTTAAGAGCCCCCAAGTGACTTGGGTAAAATAATTTTATGTATAATGATTGTATGTACCGAAGTGCTTATATCATATACCTGTTCACCCAAACTTTAAACGCGTCTTAACCGATCGTCGGCTTCTCCCTCTTCGGCCAAGGGCCGAAAAGGGTTATCTACTACGCCAGTCGAGGGTATCGGAGGTGTTTTGAATAACTAGGCAATAAGGACATTATGCTATAACAGACAAAGCACGCCCGTGGAACTTATGCTATATTACTATTTAACTTAGGAAGCATCTTGAAAGAAATAGTTCCGCCAATGGTTCCTTTATCTCGGTTCTCATGATTACCATGAGGAGTGTGCAATAGATTTATGTATGCTTGTATTCCCTCGTGTCCGGCCATAGTTGAAAATAGTAAGAGCGCTAGCTTTCGGCTTCACCCGTCTGAGGTACGAGTTCGGATGACCCGATCGTAACAATTGCAGAGGTGCTCCCTTTACTCCCTAGCTGAACAATCAGGAACGTAGGAGTAAGCACAGGAGCAAGGCAACCCAGATTTGTGTAACACTAAAGTCAACATGATGCATATATTGGCATAAATACGAACAAGGAAGGGTGTGATACATTAATAATCATATGCAAGAGGGCTGGTTTCATAAAGGAAGCCCCCAAGTAAACGGTGTATTTGAATATGTTTGTAACAAACGAAGTTTTGACAAAGAAAATTTTTGGCAAACAATTTTTGTGAAAAAGGTATAATGCTTGGTCGAACCAAACAAAATTTTAAAATGAAAGTTTTTGAGCATGAAAGCGACTTAGCTGGTTAATGTGCTCGGTGTGGCGTGTGTTCAGCTTGTAGTGGGTGAAGGTCCCAGCCCCCAAGCCGGTCACGAGGTAGCCGAAGAAGAGCTCGGCTTGATGACGTGCCCACACAACACTTCCAAAGGCCAAGGAGAAACCCCCGGGCCAGCCGAGAAGACGGAGTAGTTTGGTAGCTTGACAGCGAAGCCCCCAGTCCGTCGGCAATGTCGACGGCATAATTTGGTTAATGGAGGCGGGACAACAATGTAGGCATGCCAAGGTGACTGCATGACACAACCGAAGTGGATTACCTATTCACACAATATAGTGCGAACCAAGAGTAATAACAATTAAAGGTAATACTATATATTTTTTAAAATTCTTCTACTTGGGTAATTTAAGTAAAGCAAAAAGTTAAAGGAATATGGCATGGGCACCGAGGTGCCTGGACGAAGAGTTCGGCTTGATAAAGTGGCAACGTTGCACGGTCAATGTAGCGAGATGAAGTCCTCGGTCGAGGTGACATGGCAAAGTTGTGGATCGGTGGAGGCCAAATTCTCATGCCAGCCAAGGTATTGAAGCATGTCGGTTGGTGACGCCGAAGTCCCCGGAGCAGGCTGATGAAGGAGATGATGATGCCCTTGGTCTAACCGAGGTGACGTAGTAGTTGGGTAAGGTGGCACTAGAGCCCCCATGCCAGCCGAAGTGTCCAGGCAGGTCGGCGTGCTAAACATCGGTTTGAAGAAGTGACAACGTGACGATGCCGACGCAGGTCGGATTTTGTAACGCGGTCAATGTTGGCTTGATGAAGCGACAATGCGCACTTCCAGTTCCACCCGTGGGGAAACAAGGTTTTATTAATGATAGTCCGGCTCCTTCGATGCCGAATTGTGGTCGGGTGACCAAGATGATGAGAAAATTTCCTTCAAAAAGGGCGTCCGACAACTCATTCATGAAAAAGATGAACTCGGGTCGGATTTGCTTTCGCGTAGAAAATAGATCCAAACTTTATTGTACTCATCAGATGTTTCCCGAAGTTTGAACGATCAGATCGAGCTGAAATTTGAGGGGTGATCGGTATAGGAATTCCACAGCCGATAAACGGTGGGATTTTCCAATGGATGTCTGAGATAGATACTGCATCCCTCGCCCTAAACTCATCCAGATTCCCATCAAGATTTGCTAGGGCTCCGGTATATTGTAGATCGTCGGAGATACATCCACCGGAACGCGACGAAATTTTGCAGGGTTGTTCTAGACTCAATTCCGCACAATTCCACCGAAGCAATTGTCAAAACGACACTCGAGGAGGCGGGGACGATGAACACGGGTCCGCTGTCCAAAAAAACTGCATGATCATGCAAGGGCACTATTGACGTTGATCCCCCGAGCACCATGGAGGATTCTTACATGATCTTGGTTGAGATTGAAGTTAATGTTGATGAATACACCCGCCCGGTCTATATGATCCGACGTGGAGTGCAATCCTCGGCATAGCCGAGGTGACAAGTCAAGCCGTCAACGAAGAAGCCGGCATTGATGATGTAGCTTGGTTCCGACGCGTAGATCGCGATGGAGCCAATCCGAATTCCCATCGCACCGCGGTGACTACCCAGCAGGCTCTCAATGAAAGCACCAATGTCGGTGTTAAAACTGGCGTATCTCGTAGTAGGGGTCCTAATCTAGGCGTCTTGGAGCGATGGTAACATGAAGACAAGATTTTACCCAGGTTCAGGTTCTCTCAAGGAGATAATACCCTACGTCCTGCTTTTGATTGTATTGATATGGGGATAGTACATAGTACAGGTATCTATCGTGAGATTGTAGTAATGAATATGAGATTGTCTATCGACTAGTCTGGCCTCGGTTTATATATGCACCGTAGGCCTAGGGTTTAGAGGAGTCCTTGTCTTGTGCGCCAAGTCTTGTGGAATCTCCCTTGTGGTCCATTAGTGAATTATCATGGGGGTCCTCTCCCCGACCCACTAGTCAGGAGATGACGTGGTGAGTACCCCCTAGTCTAGGACACCGTCAACAGGAGACAAGGGAGACGATGTTTACCCAGGTTTGGGCCCTCCTATGAAGGTAATACCCTACGTCCATCTTGATTGTATTGATGATGTATAGGTTACAGAGTCGATCTATCTCGAGATCAAATAGCTAAACCCTAGATGAGTTATTCTGGTACAACCTAAAACCCTTCGGCTTATATAGACACAGAGGGTACCTAGGGTTTACATATGGTTAGTTGCACCTCGAAGGAAAAACATGACTATCTATGGTCGACAACTTGGAGGACACGCCATGGCTCCTTGAAGCTTCCAGCCTTGCGACGGGGCCCTTGATCATCCAACATGAGGGATATGCATTATATAGTTCTTATTCTTATTTCATCAAGGTGATTTCAATCCTTCTTTTGGAGTTGTCCATGCTATCAAATTCTCGGTTATATGTCCATGAGAGAATTTCACCATAAGTTCCACCCTTCACAACAAATAGAAAAGCGAGCTCATCGCCTTCCTCCATGAGAATGTCGATGTGTTTGCATGCTAACCATCTGATATCCCTGGTGTTCCTAGGGAGCAGATTGAGCACCACCTTGCCATCTGCCCGCACGCATGCCCCGTCAAGCAGAAGGTCCAGAAGCAAGCTTTGGAGTGGCAACAGTTTATTGCCGAAGGGATCAAGAAACTAGAAGTGGCTGGCTTGATCAGAGGAGTACCCCATCCAACATGATTGGCCAATCCAGTCGTAGTGCGCAAGACGAATGGAAAATGGAGGCTGTGCATTGACTTCACACACATCAACAAAGCCTACCCCGAAGAACCTTTTCCCTTGCCATGCATCGACCAGATTGTGGACTACACCGCCGGCTGCGACTTGTTGTCTTTCCTTGACGCCTATTCCGGCTATCATCAGATTTTCATGGCCAAGGAGGACGAGGAAAAGTCCACATTTATCACCCCATGTGGTACGTATTGCATTTTGTGTATGCCTTTCAGGTTGAAAAGTGCTGGTTCTATATTTGCTAGAGTAGTCTAGATTGGTTTTGAAACCCAGCTACATAGAAATGTGGAGGCTTATATGGATGACATAGTGGTCAAGCCCGAGGACAAGGCTATGCTCATAACAAAACTAGAAGAGACATTTGCAAATCTACGCAAGATCAAAATGAAGCTCAACCCTGAGAAGTGTGTGTTCGGCGTCCCGTCCGGCAAGCTTCTCGGGTTCTTTGTATCTCAACGAGGAATTGAAGCAAATCCCGACAAGATCAAGGAGATTGAGCATATTCAAGCACCAAGACGAGTCAAACATGTGTGCCGTCTTGCCGGCTGTGTTATTGCTTTGAGTAGGTTCATCTCAAAATCTGCTGAGTGCGCCTTGCCCTTTTTCAAAATCTTGAAGAAGGCATGTCCAATGAAATGGACTACGGAAGCGGAGGCAGCGCTGCAGGATTTGAATTAGTACCTCTCCTCTCTGCCAGTCCTAGCCACGCTAAAACCACAAGAGCCGCTGCTGCTATATCTAGCGGCAACGAATCAAGTGGTGAGTGCTACACTAGTGGCTGAAAAAGAAGTTGATGAAGAAATAGCGGAAATGGTAGGGCCACCAAGCAATGAGCCAGGACATTCCCCGGCAGGGTCTGGTACCGGCAAGGAAGGATCCGCGCGGTTGAATGGGACAATCCAGAAGAAGAAGGTGGTGCAACACCCAGTCTATTTTGTTAGCTCCTTCTTGCACGGGGCTAGGTCGAGATATTCTGGCGAGCAAAAGTTGCCCTTCGGCCTTCTTATGGCCCCGAGGAAGCTGTGCCACTACTTCCAAGCACATGAGATCACCGTTGTCACTCGATTCCCGCTACACTGAATCTTGCGAAACCGAGAAGCTACAGGCGGAATTGTAGAGTGGGCTTTGGAACTGTCAAGCTTTGGTTTCAAATTTGAAAGCACTTCGACCATTCAAAGCAGGGCCTTGGCGGAGTTCATCGTAGAGCGGACCCCAACACCCGATGAAGAAGTTACAGAGTCAACTCTCCCCAGTAAGGAAACCGATCAAGAATGGATCATGTATTTTGATAGAGCTTTCTTGACGCAAGGTGCGGGTGCTGGAGTGCTACTTGTCGCAGCCACCGGAGAGCACCCACAAGATGCCCTTTCCCCGGGAGAGATCAATGAACAACATTTCCGAGTACGAAGGGCTGCGTGCCGGTCTTAGGATTGCAGAAGACCTTGGGATCAAGAAACTAATTGTCAGGGGTGATTCTGAGCTTGTTGTCAGGCAAGTGAACAAACATTAGTAGAGTCCATTGATGGAAGTTTATGTAGATGAAGTGAGGAAGTTGGAAGAATGTTTTGGCGACCTGCAAATGGAGCACGTTCCACGTGCAGAGAATGGCGTTGCCCACGACCTGTCAAAATGTGCTACCCTTAAGTTGCCTGTGGAACCAGGAACTTTCGTGCTCCGGTTGACTCAACCCTCCGTGACGCCATCAACTGGACAAGAGAAAATAAGGAAGTTGAGTTCCGGCAAGTATTTCCCGGTACAGCTCCTAGAAGCCACCGGCCAACAGGTTGTCGGGGACAACGTCAGGCTTGCCAGTCAGCGTCGTGCTCCGGCGGAGTCTCCGGCTCTTGCCGTTGAAGCACACGCTCCCGCCAGGCTTGCCGGGATGCAGCAGGCTCCGGCGGTGCCCCAGGCCCTTGCCGTTGAGACAAGTGTTTGCACGACAGAGATATGCCTTTAGTCCTTGCTGTTGAGTCCCAAGCTCCAGCATCAGCACAACCCATCGTCCGTTTCCTTCAAACAGGAGAACTCCCTAAGGAACAAGAGGAAGCGGAGAATGTAGCCCGCCAGTCTCATATGTACCAGTTCGTAGACAACGTCCTGTACAGAAAGAGATCGAATGGAGTGAAGCTGAAGTGCATTTCTCGGGAGGATGGACTGGAGCTGTTGGCAAAGATACACGGGGGTATAGGTGGCTCACACATAGGATCAAGAGCACTTGCCGGGAAGGCATTCCGACAAGGTTTCTTTTGGCCCACTACACTCTAGGATGCAACTGCATTAGTAACCAAGTATGAAGCATGCCAGTTTCATTCGAACAAATTACATCAACCAGCTCAAGCCCTTCAAATAGTTCCTCTCTCCTGGCCATTTTTGATCTAGGGGCTCGACATCTTGGGCCCCTGCCCCCACGTTGTTGGGGGCTTTGAGTACTTGTACGTGGCAATCGACAAGTTCACAAAGTGGACGGAAGTGGAAGCAATGAGAAAGGTGACAGCACAGTCAGCCGTCAAGTTCTTCAAAGGACTAGTTTGCTGCTTTGGTGTCCCAAACAGGGTCATCACTTACAATGGCACAAAGAAGTGCTGCGAGGCCTAAAGAAAAGAACTTTCGACAAGTTGCGCAAGTGTGGAAGGCACTGGATTGATGAGTTGCCGGTGGTTCTTTGGTCAACCAGAACGACGCCAAATCAAGCTACTGGCCAGACACCCTTCTCCCTCGTATATGGGGCGGAGGCAGTTCTCCCCATGAAACTCATAAACAGGTCTCCTCGAGTGCTTGCTTATGATGAGATCGAGCAAGAGCAGTTGTGTCAAGATGTCGCGATGCTCCTTGAGGAGGACCGTCTTCAGGCTGCTCTGAGAGCAGTACACTACCAGCAAGCTTTGCGCCGCTACCATATCTGCAAAGTTAATGCCAAAAGTCTCGAGAAAAGCAACCTTGTTCTTTGGCGAGTTCAGTCCGCCAAGAATTCCAACAAGTTGATGCCAAAGTGGGAAGGCCCTTATCGGGTAGTATGAGTCACCTGGCCTGGCGTAGTCCGCCTGAAGACCGAAATGGCATCCCAGTGAGAAACTCCTGGAATAACATCTTCGCAAGTTCTACCCATAAGGTGCGGTCGTCAGGCCTCTCGGCAACCACCTTTTGTACAAGTCTTGCCGCTGAAGCATGTAATCCTTGGTACAAAGCCAGGCTCAGACCCTGTGCATAATTGAATAAAGATAAGTGTTATGGAATCTTGATCGGTTCTCATGTTTACCTATATGCATGTTTGTTTGAGGTATTGCATTGCACTTAATCCCAGCAAGGGCTACAGGACTGCCAAGGTTCCATTTCCATATTTTCTCCTCTTTCTTTTTCTCAAAGGACAGAAGGCCACCTCGCGTGTAGATTTGCCGGGGGGAATGGTGGTATGGATACCTAGGAGCGATGTCCTAAAAAAACTTATCGAAAGGAGTACGACAACAAAAAGATAAGTTGCAAAACCCCAAGAGAATTCTTGCTATGGAGTTATTTCCCTTAGGAGGTTTTGACTTATGTATGAAAAACCTGCACACACGGGAACCTTGCCGCGATTGGCTGTGCCCTCACTATGTTCGGGATCGCTCAACGGCTTAAGTGGTCGCACCCGCTCTCCTTGTTTCGTTTCAAGTCCGCTCAATGACTCAAGTGACAGCTTACGCGCCTTTATTCTGTTTCGAGCGCGACCAACACCTTGAATAGCTGTACCAAAGACGCCAAGGTATCTTGCTGGCAGTGGCACCGCCATCAGGCTCCTAAGGACCCGTTCCTCGAAGCGCTCATGGTAGGGCTACGCACGCCGACAAGACTCTTCCGAGAAGGCATAGGGAAAATTCCATGCACAGAAAAAGTCTAACAGGGAAGATAATGCACAGTCATTCCAAATAGGGTGAAATTTACATGAGCTATTGCTTTTCTTGAGTACATTTTTATTTGACTTTCTCCCCTGGGGGAGATTACAAGAAGAAAAAGATGGAAAAGGGAGGCGGGCTACAAGAAGAAAAAGATGGCGAGAAGACCCTGACAGAAGCCTGGCCTGACCCCTCTGGACCAGCACTACGCGGAGGAGCAGGGCTGCTAGATGGGTAGGCAAGAATTTGACCAACATTGCACGGAGGAGAGGGCCAGCGCAGGCGAAAAGGGGGATGGACACCAGAAGCCGAAGTCCACGGGCCTGCCGGAAGATCCAACTAGAAGATCAGGTAGCGCCCGAGACTAAGGCCCCCGGCGAGGTCATCCTGCCGGGAGAGGGAGAGGCGTGAGGCTGGCAGTGATGGTGCGGCCAGCGTTCAGTCCGACCTTGAGTCGTCGGGCTCTAATTTGACCCCCAGAAGACCGGACTCATCATCTCTGTCTTTGCCATTGTCCTCCTCATCACTCTCGTCCGAGGACAAGCTTTCGGTGCTGCTCAAGATTTTTTCGCAGCAACTAAGATGGACGCCGGAGCGCCCATAAATCTTGACAAAGAGTATATTGGCCTCTGTCATTTTAAAGCAAAGGACATGCCCCACCTAGAGGTTGTGGGCGTGGGTGAAGGTCTTCCACCCGCGCCTGAGAAAGATGACGCAATTCGCTGGGTACTCGACGTTTAACCACGTCACGCCGTTACAACAACCAGCCACCCACAACCAGAGGACGCGCGGCTCGTCGGCCTCCATTCCTGGCGAAGAAGCGAGGGAGGCGCAGATAACTCTACAGGGGACCGACCAGCTCGAGGAGAAAGACCAGCATCGTCCCCTCGGTGTGGGTCTCCTCAAGGGAAAGGCCTCGCGTCGTAGGAGGGGCTGGAGCAGCGCTCCGCTTCCCCCGACCTTGGCCTCCATGGGGACCGTGAACCCTTGCGCCTCTTCCACCATGCGAGCTCGAACCACCCTCCTCCTCCGTGGCTGAAGCGACGGTATGATCCTGACGAGAGCTCCTCCTTGGAGCGGAGGACGGTGGCCACCCTTGCCCCCTATTCATGGCTAAGGGCGGGTGCTACCTGGAGGTTAAGGAAGCATGGAAGGGCGAACTATGGAGGTTCGCACTCAGAAGATGGAAGAAGTGTGGATGAGCATCGCCCTCGCCGTCCCCGAATTTGTAGGGGGAAGTGCGGGGGCTGTCTCTCTTTAACTCCAAAGGATGCCGCCCAATGATACGTCTCCAATGTATCTATAATTTTTGATTGTTCCATGCTATTATATTATCTTTTTGGATGCTTTATATGCATTAATATGCTATTTTATATTATTTTTGGGACTAACCTATTAATCTAGAGCCAAGTGCCAGTTCCCGTTTTCCTTGTTTTTGAGTTTCGCAGATAAGGAATATTAAACGGAGTCCAAACGGAATAAAACCTCTGGAATGATTTTTGCTAGAATAAAAGGAAACCACGAGACTTGAGAACCAAGACAGAGGAGCTGTCACGGGGCCACAAACCCGCTTGCCGCGACCAGGGGGGTACCCCGTGCCGGGCAGGCTTGTGGGTCCCTGACAACTCCCCTAACCCTAATCTTCGGCCTATTAATACCCAAATATTCCAACATTATTAGAAGGAGCCACAAAAACACTTTTCCGCCGCCAGAAGCCTCCGTTCCCGAGAGATCCAATCTTGTAGCCTTTTTTGGTAATCTGTCGAAGGGGGATTCGATCACGGAGGGCATCTACATCAACTCCATTGCCCCTCGGATGATGCATGAGTAGTTCACCATAGACCTACGGGTCCATAGCTAGTATCTAGATGGCTTCATCTCTCTCTTTGCTTCTCAATTCCATATTCTTCATGATCCTCATGGAGATCTATCCGATGTAATACTCTTTTGCGGTGTGTTTGTCAAGATCCAATGAATTGTGGGTTTATGTTCAGATTACCCATGAATACTATTTGAGTCTTTCTTGAATTCTTATATGCGTGATTTCATATCTTTACAAGTCTCCTCGAGTTATTGGTTTGGTTTGGCCAACTAGATTGGTAATTCTTGCAATGGGAGAAGTGCTTAGTTTTGGGTTAAAACTTGTGGTTTCCTCACCCTAGGGAGGCACGCATTGTATTGTTGCAATCAAGGATAAAAAGATGGGGTTTTCATCATATCTCTTGAGTTTATCCCTCTACTGTTGGAAATATGCCCTAGAGGCAATAATAAATTAGTTATTATCATATTTCCTTGTTCATGATAATCGTTTATTATCCATGCTATAATTGTATTGATCGGAGACTTAAATGCATGTGTGGATACATAGACAAAACCATGTCCCTAGTATGCCTCTAATGGACTAGCTCGTTGATCAAAGGATGGTTAAGGTTTCCTAGCCATGGACATGAGATGTCATTTGATAACGGGATCACATCATTAGGAGAATGATGTGATGGATAAGACCCAAACTACAAACATAGCATATGATCGTGTCAGTTTATTGCTACTGTTTTCTGCATGTCAAGTATATGTTCCTATGACCATGAGATCATGCAACTCACGGATATCGGAGGAGTGCCTTGTGTGTATCAAACGTCGCAACGTAACTGGGTGACTATAAAGGTGCTCTACAGGTATCTCCGATGGTGTTTGTTGAGTTGGCATGGATCGAGACTGGGATTTGTTACTCCGTGTGACGGAGAGGTATCTCAGGGCCCACTCGGTAATACAACATCACAACAAGCCTTGCAAGCAATGTGGCTAAGTGTTAGTCACGGGATCTTGTATTACGGAACGAGTAAAGAGACTTGCCAGTAACGAGGTTGAACTAGGTATGGAGATACCGACGATCGAATCTCGGGCAAGTAACATACCGAAGAACAAAGGGGACGTTATACGGGATTAACTAAATCCTTGACATAGAGGTTCGACCGAAAAAGATCTTCGTAGAATATGTAGGAACCAATGTGGATGTCCAGGTCCCGCCATTGGTTATTGACCGTAGAGGTGTCTCGGTCATGTCTACATAGTTCTCGAACCCGCAGGGTCTGCACACTTAAGGTTCGGTGACGTTTCGGTAGTGTAGAGTTATGTATGGTGGTGACCGAAGTTTGTTCGGAGTCCCGGATGAGATCCCGGACATCACGAGGAGCTCCGGAATGGTCCGGAGGTAAAGATTCATATATAGGAAGTCCCAGTTTGGTTTCCGGAAAAGTTTCGGGCTCATCGGTAGTGTACCGGGAGTGCCGGTAGTGTACCGGGAGTGCCGGTAGTGTACCGGGAGGCCTCCGGGAGGGGTATTTCGACCCCAAGAGGTCCATGGGCTGTGGGAGAATAATAACCAGCCCTTAGTGGGCTGGGAAAACAGCCACAAAGGCCCATGGCGCAGGAGAGAAAGTCCTAAAGCAAAAAGTGGAAAATCAGCCAATAGGAGGCAATCCTACTCCAACTAGGATTGGAGGTGAAGTAGGATTTCTTCCCACCTCCTATTTCGGCCGACCCAAAGGCCTTGGCTGCCTCTCCTCTCCTCTCCTCCTATATATACTAGTGGATTGGGTGGTTTTTGGACAGAATTTCCGGCCACGTGCTACCCGTTTCACCGGTGCACAGTTTCTCCTCTAGATCGGTTTTCCGCAGCGCTTAGGCGAAGCCCTGCCGGAATTGCTCCACCACCATCACCGGAGCGCCGTCACGCTGCCGGTGAACTCTCTCTCCTATCCACCTCCTCTTGCTGGATCAAGACGGTGGAGATCGTCATCAAGCTGCACGTGTGCTGAACGCGGAGGTGCCGTCCGTTCGGCGCTAGATCGGAAGGACCGTGATCGAGATCGCGAGACGGTTCGTGATGAGATCGTGGAACGGATCGTGATGAGTTCGCGGGACAGATCGTGATCAAGATCGTGAGACGGATCGTGATGAGATCGCGGGACGGATCGTGATGAGTTCACGGGACGTATCGTGATTGGATCGCGGGACGGATCGTGATGAGATCGCGGGACGCTCGGCGATTTGGATCGCGAAGATGTTCGACTACACCAACCGCGTTTCTTAACGCTTCCCGCTTAGCGATCTACAAGGGTATGTAGATCCACTCTCCCTCTCGTAGATGCTCATCACCATGGATAGGTTTGCGTGTGCGTAGGAAAATTTTTGTTTCCCATGCGACGTTCCCCAACAGTGGCATCATGAGCTAGGTTGATGGTTCGATGAGATCTCGAGTAGAACACAAAAGGTTTGTGGGCGTTGATGCTTAGATTGCTTCCTCCCTTGGTCGTATTTTGGTTCAGCGGGATTGTGAGATGAAGCGGCCCGGACCAACATTACTCGTACGCTTACGAGAGACCGGTTCCCTCGACGCAACTTGTTGCCTAGATGGCTTGCGGGTGACAGTTTCTCTCACTTTAGTTGGATCGGATTCGACAAAGGCGGTCCTTGAGAAGGTTGAAAAGCAAACTAGTGTATCACCGTTGTGGTTTATGCGTAGGTGAGAATCGTTCTTGCTAGATACCCATAGCAGCCACGTAAAACATGCAACAACAATTAGAGGACGTCTAACTTGTTTTTGCAGGGTATGTTGTGATGTGATATGGCCAATTACATGATGAGATATATGTGATGTATGAGATGATCATGTGATGTATAGAATTTCACGACTTGCATGTCGTTGAGTACGGCAACCGGCAGGAGCCATAGGGTTGTCTTTAATTATTGTATGACCTGCGTGTCAATCATTAAGCGCTATGTAATGCTTTACTTTATCGCTAAGCAGTAGCAATAGAAGTAGAAGCAGGGCTGGCGCCACAACCCCAATGGCAACACATTGATGGAGATCAAGATGATGGAGATCATGGTGTTGTGCCGGTGACGATGGAGATCATGCCGGTGTTTCGAAGATGGAGATCTTAAACACAAGTTCATGGCCATATCATGTCACTTATGAATTGCATGAGATGTTAATCCTTTTATGCACCTTGTTTTGCTTAGTACGGCGGTAGCATTATAAGGTGATCCCTCACTTGAATTTCAAGATGAACTGTGTTCTCCCCGAGTGTGCACCGTTGCGAAAGTTCGTCGTGTTGAGACACCACGTGATGATCGGGTGTGATAGACTCTACGTTCACATACAACGGGTGCAAGCCAGATTTGCACGCGCAGAACACTCGGGTTAAACTTGACGAGCCTAGCATGTACAGACATGGCCTCGGAACACGAGAGACCGAAAGGTCGAACATGAGTCATATAGTAGATATGATCAACATAATGATGTTCACCATTGCAGCCACCTCAACTCACGTGATGATCGGACTTGAGTTGGTGAATTTGGATCATGTATCACTCGAATGATCGGAGGGATGTCAATTTGAGTGGGAGTTCTTAAATAATATGATTAATTGAACTCATTATCATGAACATAGTCAAAGTGTCTTTGCAAATTATGTTGTAGATTACTAGCTCGCGTTGTGGCTCCCTTGTATTTTTATATGTTCCTAGAGAAATAGAATTGAAAGATGTTGGTAGCAATATTGCGGACTGGGTCCGTGATCTGAGGATTGTCCTCATTGCTGCACAGAAGGCTTATGTCCTTAATGCACCGCTCGGTGCGCCACCCCCTCTAGCGTCGTCTATAGATGTTGTGAACATCTGACAGGCACGTTTCGATGACTACTTGATAGTTTTGTGCGTCATGCATTACGGCTTAGAATTGAGGCTCCGAAACGTTTTGAACGTCACGGAACATATGAGATGTTCTAGGGGCAGAGATTGTGATCTCAGGCTTGTGCCTGTGTTGCGAGATATGAGATCTCCAACAAGATTCTTTGCCTGTAAGATGAAGGAGAATAGCTCAATCGTTGAGCATGTACTCAGATTGTCTGGGTACTACAATCGCTTGAATCAAGTGGGAGTTGATCTTCCAGATAAGATAGTGATTGATATAGTTCTCCAAGTCACTGTCACTAAAGCTACTAGAACTTAAGTGATGAACTATAATACACCAGGGATAGAAGTATTGATCCCTGAGCTGTTCGCGATGCTTGACACCGCGAAGGTAGAAATCAAGAAGGAGCGTCAAGTGTTGATGGTTAATCAAACCACTAGTTTCGAAAAGGGCAAGATCAAGGAGGGAAACTTCATGGATAGCAAGTCAGTTGCTGCTCCAGTGAAGCAACCCAAAGTTGAACTCAAACCCGAGACTAAGTGCTTCTATTATGAGGTGAGAGGTCGCTGAAGCGGAACAACCCTAGATACTTGGTAGATAAGAAGGCTGGCAACATTGATAGAAGTATATTTGATATACGAGTTACTAATGTGTACCTTGCTAGTACTCTTAGTAGCACCTGGGTATTGGATACCGGTTCGGTTGCTAAATGTTAGTAACTCGAAATAAAAGCTACGGAATAAACGGAGAACTAGCTAAGGGTGAGGTGACGATATGTGTTGGAAGTGTTTCCAAGGTTGATGTGATCAAAATCGCACGCTCTCTCTACCTTCAGGATTAGTGACGAACCTAAATGAATGTTATTTGGTGTTTTGCGTTGAGCATGAACATGATTAGATCATGTTTATTGCAATACGGTTATTCATTTAAGTTAGAGAATAATGGTTATTCTGTTTACATGAATAATACCTTCAATGGTCATGCACCCAGTGAGAATGGTTTGTTGAAATCTTGATCGTAGTATTACACATGTTCATAACATTGATGTCAAAAGATACAAAGTTAATAATGATAGTACCACATACTTGTGGCACTGCCGCTAAATGTCATATTGGTATAAAGCGCATGTAGAAACTCCATGCTGATGGATATTTGGACTCATTCGATTTCGAATCGGTTGAGACATGCGAACCATGCCTCTTGGGCAAGATGACTAAAGGACCCCGTTGGATGGAGCGGGCAAGTGATTCATTGGAAATGATACATGTTGATGTATGCAATCTAGTGAGTCTTGTAGTGTGCAGTGGATATCATTATTTTCTTACCTTCACTGATGATTTGAGTAGATATAGTGTATATTTACTTAATGAAACACAAGTCTGAATCGTTTGAAAGGTTCAAGCAAATTCAGAGTGAAGTTTAAAGATCATCGTGACAAGAAGATAAAAATGACTGCGATATGATCGTGGAGGTGAATATCTGAGTCACGAGTTTGGCATACAACTTAAGACAATGTGAAAGTTGTTTCACAACTAAACGCCACCTGGAACACCATAGTGTGATGGTGTGTCCGAACATCATAGTTATGCTCTATTGGACATGGTGCGTGCTATGATGTCTCTTGTCGTTTTACTACTATAATTTTGGGGTTATGCATTAGAGACAACTACATTCACTTTAAATAGGGCACCATCTAAATCCGTTGAGATGACACCATATGAATTATGGTTTGATAGAAACCTAAGCTGTCGTTTCTTAATACTTGGGGCTGCGGCACTTGTGTGAAAAATGTTTTCACCTAATGAGGTCGAACCCAAGGCGGACAAATGCATCTTCATAGAATACCCTAAGATCAGTTGGGTGAACCTTCTATCTCAGATCCGAGTGCAAAGTGGTTGTTACTAAAACGGATCCTTTCTCGAGGAAAGGTTTCTCTCGAAAGAATTGAGTGGGAGGAAGATAGAACTTGATGAGGTTGTTAAACCTTTGTTCAACCAGAGAGTAGCGCAGCGCAGAAAGATGTTTCTGTGAAGCCTACGTTAGTTGAAGAGGAAGTTAATGATGATGATCATGAAGCTTCAGGATCAAGTTACTATCGAACTTCGTGGGTCGACAAGGATGTGTACTGCTCCTAAGCGGTACGACAACCCTGTCTTCGAGGTCATGTTGTTGGACAGCGATGAACCTACGAGCTATGGAGAAGCGATGATGGGCCCGGATTCCGACAAATGGTTAGAGACCATGAAATCCGAGATAGGATCCATTTATGAAAACCAAGTATAGACTTTGGTAGACTTGCTCGTTAGACGGCAGGTCGTTGAGTACAAATGGACCTTTAGAATGAAGACAGACACTGATGGTAAATGTCACCATTTGTAAAGCTCGACTTGTTGCAAAGTTGTTTGTGACAAGTTCAAGGAGTTGACTGCGAGGAGGCTTTCTCACTCGTAGCGATGCTAAAAGTCTGTTGGAATTATGTTAGCAGTTGCTGCATTTTCAATTACGAAATCTGGCAGATGGATGTCAAAACGTCGTTTCCTTAACGGTTTACTTAAGGAAAGGTTGTATGTGATACAACCAGAAGGTTTTGTCAGTCCTAAGGATGCTAAAAGATGAGAGAGCTTCAGTGATCCTTCTATGGACTGAAGCAAGCATCTCGGAGTTGGAATATACACTTTGATGAGGTGATCAAAGTTTTTGTAGTTTATACAAAGTTTACGAGAAACTTGTATTTGCAATAAAGTGAATGGGAGCACTATAGAGTTTCTGATAAGTATATGTGGTTGACATATTGTTGATCGGAAATAATGTAGAATTTCTGGAAGGCATAAAAGGTTGTTTGAAAAGTGTTTTTCAAATGAAGACCTGGATAAAGCTACCTAATTGTTGAGCATCAAAATCTATAGAGATAGATCAAGATGCTTGATGAGACTTTCAATGAGTGCATACCTTGACAAGATTTTGAAAGAGTTCAAAATGGATCAGCCAGAGAAATAGTTCTCGTCTGATTTGTAAGGTGTGAAGTTGAGTGAGACTCAAAGCTCGACAACGGCAGAAGAAAGAGAAAGGATGAATGTCGTCCCCTATGCCTTAGCCATAGGCTCTATATTATGCCATGCTGTGTACCGCACCTATGTGTGCCTTGCCACGAGTCTGTCAGGGGGTACAAGAGTGGTCCAGGAGTGGATCACTGGACAGCGGTCGGAATTATCCTTAGTAACCAGAGGACTAAGGAAATGTTTCTTGATTATGGAGGTGATAAAGAGTTCGTCGTAAAGAGTTACGTCGATGCAAGCTTTAACACCTATCCAGATGACTAGTAGTAGCAATCTGGATACGTATAGTGGAGCAGCCATTTGGAAATAGTACCAAGTGGAGTGTGGTAGCAGTGTTTACGGTTTGACATAGAGATTTGCAAAGTACACACGGATCTGAATATCGCAGACCCGTTGACTATAAGACCTCTCTCACATGCAAAGCATGATCGAGCCCCAAAACTCATTGGGTGTTAGATTCATAACAATGCGAATCACATGGTGATGTGAACTAGATTATTGACTCTAGTGCAAGTGGGAGACTGTTGGAAATATGCCCTAGAGGCAATAATAAATTAGTTATTATCATATTTCCTTGTTCATGATAATCGTTTATTATCCATGCTATAATTGTATTGATCGGAGACTTAAATGCATGTGTGGATACATAGACAAAACCATGTCCCTAGTATGCCTCTAATGGACTAGCTCGTTGATCAAAGGATGGTTAAGGTTTCCTAGCCATGGACATGAGATGTCATTTGATAACGGGATCACATCATTAGGAGAATGATGTGATGGATAAGACCCAAACTACAAACATAGCATATGATCGTGTCAGTTTATTGCTACTGTTTTCTGCATGTCAAGTATATGTTCCTATGACCATGAGATCATGCAACTCACGGATATCGGAGGAGTGCCTTGTGTGTATCAAACGTCGCAACGTAACTGGGTGACTATAAAGGTGCTCTACAGGTATCTCCGATGGTGTTTGTTGAGTTGGCATGGATCGAGACTGGGATTTGTTACTCCGTGTGACGGAGAGGTATCTCAGGGCCCACTCGGTAATACAACATCACAACAAGCCTTGCAAGCAATGTGGCTAAGTGTTAGTCACGGGATCTTGTATTACGGAACGAGTAAAGAGACTTGCCAGTAACGAGGTTGAACTAGGTATGGAGATACCGACGATCGAATCTCGGGCAAGTAACATACCGAAGAACAAAGGGGACGTTATACGGGATTAACTAAATCCTTGACATAGAGGTTCGACCGAAAAAGATCTTCGTAGAATATGTAGGAACCAATGTGGATGTCCAGGTCCCGCCATTGGTTATTGACCGTAGAGGTGTCTCGGTCATGTCTACATAGTTCTCGAACCCGCAGGGTCTGCACACTTAAGGTTCGGTGACGTTTCGGTAGTGTAGAGTTATGTATGGTGGTGACCGAAGTTTGTTCGGAGTCCCGGATGAGATCCCGGACATCACGAGGAGCTCCGGAATGGTCCGGAGGTAAAGATTCATATATAGGAAGTCCCAGTTTGGTTTCCGGAAAAGTTTCGGGCTCATCGGTAGTGTACCGGGAGTGCCGGTAGTGTACCGGGAGTGCCGGTAGTGTACCGGGAGGCCTCCGGGAGGGGTATTTCGACCCCAAGAGGTCCATGGGCTGTGGGAGAATAATAACCAGCCCTTAGTGGGCTGGGAAAACAGCCACAAAGGCCCATGGCGCAGGAGAGAAAGTCCTAAAGCAAAAAGTGGAAAATCAGCCAATAGGAGGCAATCCTACTCCAACTAGGATTGGAGGTGAAGTAGGATTTCTTCCCACCTCCTATTTCGGCCGACCCAAAGGCCTTGGCTGCCTCTCCTCTCCTCTCCTCCTATATATACTAGTGGATTGGGTGGTTTTTGGACAGAATTTCCGGCCACGTGCTACCCGTTTCACCGGTGCACAGTTT
The DNA here is from genome assembly GCA_022496015.1 of Hordeum marinum. Taxonomy (NCBI): domain Eukaryota; kingdom Viridiplantae; phylum Streptophyta; class Magnoliopsida; order Poales; family Poaceae; genus Hordeum; species Hordeum marinum. The sequence continues at coordinate 133,807,905 of CM039677.1, read as the reverse complement.
CTCCTCTAGATCGGTTTTCCGCAGCGCTTAGGCGAAGCCCTGCCGGAATTGCTCCACCACCATCACCGGAGCGCCGTCACGCTGCCGGTGAACTCTCTCTCCTATCCACCTCCTCTTGCTGGATCAAGACGGTGGAGATCGTCATCAAGCTGCACGTGTGCTGAACGCGGAGGTGCCGTCCGTTCGGCGCTAGATCGGAAGGACCGTGATCGAGATCGCGAGACGGTTCGTGATGAGATCGTGGAACGGATCGTGATGAGTTCGCGGGACAGATCGTGATCAAGATCGTGAGACGGATCGTGATGAGATCGCGGGACGGATCGTGATGAGTTCACGGGACGTATCGTGATTGGATCGCGGGACGGATCGTGATGAGATCGCGGGACGCTCGGCGATTTGGATCGCGAAGATGTTCGACTACACCAACCGCGTTTCTTAACGCTTCCCGCTTAGCGATCTACAAGGGTATGTAGATCCACTCTCCCTCTCGTAGATGCTCATCACCATGGATAGGTTTGCGTGTGCGTAGGAAAATTTTTGTTTCCCATGCGACGTTCCCCAACATCTACATCATTTGATCTTGCTTAATGCGTTACTCCGTTCTTCATGAACTTAATACTCTAGATGGAGGCAGGAGTCGGTCGATGTGTGAAGTAATAGTAGTAGATGTAGAATGTTTTAGTCTACTTGTCACGGACGTTATGCCTATATGTATAATCACTCCCTTGGATATCTTCATAATTATTCGCTTTTCTATCAATTTCTCGACAGTAATTTGTTCACCCACCGTAATATTTGCCATCATGAGAGAAGCCATCTGTAACATCCCAAAATTCTAACTTTTTGGAATGTTATTTTAAATAAATAAGTGGGATTGTTTGCTTGAATATTGTGTGATTGATTGTGTGAAATTGAGTGGAATTTTGAAACTTTTGAAATTTTAATGAGAGGGAATAAAATGACTTTCCCAAAAATTTCTATTTCGGATTCCTATTCAATTTTGAGTTCGAATATTTTCAAAACCCTCTTATAAAAAAAATTCAAATGAGAGGAGGTAAATGACACTCAAAACTAAGATACAATGTTTTGATTCAAATTTTAAAATAAAAAACTATTTGCCATTTATTTGAAATTCAAGATCCTTTTTCATTTTGGAGTTATTTCAAAAAAAATCAAAGTATTTAATTCGACCTTGAAAATATGTTCATGTTTTAGGAAATATTTTTCTGAAAATTTTGATATATAATATGCCTATATAAAATGTTTGTCTATTTTTGTTTATTTGTTTTTGTTTGCTGCTTTTTTTAAAACAGGAAACACTGTTCATCCGAGAAATAAAAAAAATACTGGGTAGCGCCCATGTGTGCGGCCGGCTGAACCAGCCCATGCGGTGTCCTCACTCACTCTCTTCTTTCAATTTTAATCCACTTCTAGTCTATTCATTTAGCCTCACCTTGCTTAGTCTTAAACTTTTGGACCTCCCTTCTACCTATAAATATAGATCCATAGGTGAACCCAAAAATCATCCACTCGGGTTAAACCAATCTTTTGGTTTGACTAGCTTTATTAAATAAAAATATTTTCTTCTCTCCGGCGGGATTTCTGAAAGTCGTCTCCTCTTTGGATTTATATCTTCTCTGCATTTTAAAGGTATTCTCTTCATATTTTCTTTTATACTCCTATAGTTTATGCCTAGATTAGTATTTCTATACTAGTATACGGTAATTAGATTATTAGTTAGTCTCCGTATTTACACATTAGTATTAGAATTCTTCTAGACATAGCGTTTTCTTCCGTAAAACAGCTTGGCCTAGATTTTTCAAATAGCCATAACTTTTTACTCATTCACTCAAATTAGATGAAACCAACACCTAGATTTTCATCTTGACTTCACCTATCCAATCAACCTATCACGTCAACTTTTTCCAAATTTCCAAATTTTGAAATTTATTCAGATTTATATTCATACTTCATTTGATCATATCTTTTTATCCGTACCACCGTTTTCGATGAATCCAATTGTGTCAGATTCGTATCGAAGTAATTTTTCGATTCACATCATTAGGGTTATCGTTTCAACATATAATTTTGATCTCGCTCATACTTCTCTATTAGTAACCAAAATATGTTCACACACCGTAGTAAGCTAGCTCAATACCATATTGAATTGCTTATAACTTTTGATCCGTCATTTTGAACCTAGTAATTTTTTTTTGTACATGTTCATATTGACTACCCATATATAGTAACCTCATTAGTTTCAATCTTTAAACCTTTCAAATTTGAGCGATTCAATTTGAATCCGAACCTTCATTTGAACATATCTGGCAAACCGTAACACCTTTTGAATTGATTCCTTTTGCCCCTAAATACTCGTGTCATATATTTCTATTCATAACCATTGTACTTCGGTTCAACTTCTTTTGACCTTTGTGAATTCGGATTCAATTCATACTTGAATTTACAGTTCAACTTCTTTTAACCTTTTCAATTAAATTCTTTCTACAAATAAATTCTTATGTCTTATACTATTTGTCAAACAACGTTCATGTTGTTCTACCATACTTTGGATCGTCTTTCGTAGTCTCTCCAAGCTAAGCTTATATAGCAATAGTTCATCATCCATTAACTCTTTGGAGTTGATTCCTCCACTTTCACTTTACCACACATCTGGAACCTATCTTTTCTTATTTAACCTTAGTATGTTGTTATTTTCGCACCGAGACATATTTTGTTCTTGCGTTTTTCGATTCTTTGTTTTGGCATGAATGTTTGTTGCATGTTATATGCTTACGATAGATTTCTCGGAGTGTGACGAGTAGAATTATCCAGATTATGAGAGCGACTATCTTCATCAAGAAATACAAGGCAAGTTTACTTTGACCATCTTGTTCATACCTATGTTTTATTGCATGTAGTGACATCATTCAACATACCCCTCCAGTAGTCTTATTGAAATTCTTGTAGTTGAGTAGAATGCATGAGGTAGGAACCCACAACTTGTTACTAAAGCCCCAGGAACGTTAGTTATTTTTATGCTATGCTAAAGTAGACGGGGTTTGGTATGAGTGTTCGTGAGTGGTGTGAGAAGGAGGACTCTACGTCAAGACGACAACTTCATGAAGGCATCTTCAAGTCCTACATCTTCAAGACCTCAAGACATTCGAGACTCGAGAAACAAGTTTTCAATACACACTACTGGGTGAAGGATGGTTGATTGGGCATCCCTGGTGTAACCAGTCGATGGCCGGGATGCATGGAGAAGCGCCATGACATCTTGTGAAAAGCTTCATCCAGACTCAAAGAGACGGATGAATACTTCATGCCGAGAAGCTTATCTGTGTAGCCACAAGTGATTGTGGGCTCTGGCTTGGTCGATCTTTGTTGTGACTCTGGCTAGGCAGTGCTACGAGATGTAGTCGACGTTAGGAATGGATGGGCACTGACAGTAGTCAGGGAAACACTCTGAAAGACCATGTTCCGTTCGTCCTGTTCTCAAACACTAGGCAGTGCGAGGACTTACAAGGAGGGAACGAATCTTGTGGGTAAAGTACACAACACTCTGCAGAGTTAAACCTAATCGATTAGCCTTGTCCCCAGTTATAGACAATTTGAGCTTCTAGACTTGGATCTATCTCTGAACTCTCAACACTAGACTGATAATTAATTGTGGGCAACTTATGATACTTGTGGGCATTTAGATATTGGTTGGCGGAACCATGTCATGTTAGGTAACTCTATAGTGAAAACTCCTGATATTCCTTTGTTGTAGGAAAAGAAAATAAAATCAGCTTTTATGCAAAAACTCAGACACAGAGCCACAAAGCCTTACTGCATATAGAATAGTTTTTATCTTCTGTTCTACTCTGGAGATCTTGCCGGTACATTCAATGTACTGACCTACACGGCTGCAACGTCTCATGTTGCAGATACTCTTGTTTGACGAGTAAGTGTACGATTCAGGGTTATGGTCTACACTCAACCTGTCGTTGGTGTTTATTGGGACTCCACTCCTGTTGACTGTTTCCGCTGAGATTTTTGAGGTATATATCGGTTTTACGTTAATTACATGTGCTTGCACTTTGATATATACATTGATCTACTATGTGTGCCAGCATACTGATCTAGGGATGGCACATAATACTCAGAGGCTTGACTTGTTTTGAGTCGGGTCGCTACAGAAATGGTATCAGAGCACATGTTAACTGTAGGACGTGACCCTAGGAAATGGATTACAAATAGGAAGACCTTGATAGGAACAGCCTTTGTTATCACTACTCTCGTAACTTCTAAATTCTTTTACTGAACCCTCCCTCTTTCAAACTATAGATGGAGAACTACACCCTGAACAAGAGAGAGGACTACGAAGATGTTCTTGGAGGCTCATTCCTCATGGAGCTAGTGCAGATGGTGAAGCTGCCGATACCTAAGATCAAGGCGACTAAGAGGAAGTCTGGATTCTAGGGCATCAAAACTAAAGTTTTTGGACGTGAAGAAGACCCCAAGACTGAAGACATCAACTATGGCACATTGAGCCATGAATGTGAGATGGGCATGAACACTGCTGTCCATGATGCCATCACACATTTGAGCTATCGTCATCGTGCTGAGTTGTGCAATAACTACTTTGGAAGGCTTGGATGGAAGAATCCTGATGGAGCACTCATCGATCTGACCAACGAACAGAAGAGGAAGTTTTCACCCGTACTTGTGTACAATCAAGAACTGGAGCGCTACATCCAGAACCTTCAAATGGACCTTCTCTCAGAGTTATTTGAGAATGAAGCACTTCGTGAGAGCCTCAAGAACGAGAAGCTGAAGGTAGTCAATCTGAAGAAACATGATCACAAGTTTCAGAAGCTTCGTCAAGACTTGAAGAATAGTCAGGCCATGGCTCATGCTAGAGACGTTGAAATTCAAAAGCTGAAGAACCAACTCCTGGAACAACAGGGACGACACCGAAAACTCCGCATCAACAGGGAAAATCTGGTGGAAGAAGTTGACAATATCAAGCATGACCAAAAGAAGCCCACTGAAGACGAAGACATGATATAGACAAGCTTAGTAGTAGCCCCACCATGAGAGAATAAGGATACACGTTTTTACGATTTGAGTGATCGACCATACCAAACTTATGTGGGTGGAGATACTATGTTTTGTTTGAACTTTATGAATGTGTAGACTTGAGTTTGATGTTTTGTGTCTTTGGGTTGTTTGTATCCCTTCTCTCTATCTCTCTCTTACCCATCCCATCCCCCAAACCCCTTGAACCCAATCGACGGTGAATGAAGCTGGACTTGAATTCTCTAGACCAATGACCCATTTGGAGGTAGAAGTATGGATTCAAAATATGGCTGAAAAGGAGTTGTTGATGCATAAACTGGGATTTTGCTAAAGTACAAGGAATATAATAGAATATGTTAAATGGATAACCCAATTTGTTTTATGGATGACAATACTCTCTAAGATGTTGGGAAGTGAATTAGAAGCTTGGTTTGGATTGATATGGATGCTTACCCAAGAATGAACATATGTTGTTTTGAGTACCCTTTTCTGACACCTGCAGATGACCACCATTTATGAGTCTTTCCGCAAGGGCCCAGAGACGACCATGACCCTGACTAGTGATCATGATTACCCAAGGATCCTAAAGGATATGATGAAGCACATCCATCTTGAAGGAGATGCAGTCTACAAGGGCTACCCATTCATGGAAAATGGAGTGGAACTCTGGTATGTGGAGGTACACCTCCACCGTGTGAAAGGAGTTTTCCCAAAGGCCATGGGACAATACTTTTACATATCTCGTGTACCACGAGCAACTTTCTTTGACGCTGTTCATGATGCTGCCATGGAAGCCATACGTCGGATTGGAGAAATACTTGAAGCAAGACTCCGTCATACTCAGGAATACCTGCATGAGGTGCATACAGAGATGATGGAGATGAAGCTCATGTCCACCCTGATCAAGCAAAATATGGATGATTTCAAGGAGCACATCGCAAAGTTCCAGTGGTACAAAAATATCTCCAAGGGGAATAAATGAATAAAGTTGGGAGTGATGCTGGACCATGCCAAACTATGTGGATGGTAGAATTTGTAATAAAGTACTTGTAGGAGTTTTAAGAAGTGATTGAGGATGTGACAAAGGACTGAATACGAGAAGAAAGCTAGAATGGAGTAGTTAAGATGGCAATATCTGTATCATGAAGCACTCTTGTTTTCATGAGATTATTATGTAACGGAAGTCGCAGAGTTGTAATAAATTCATGATTCAATGGAATTTATGGTGTCATGATTTTCCTATGTTGAATTACATGAGTTGTTACTCTAGGAACAAAGATCTCTGACCATTTTTGAGGATATGAGAAAATATCGTCTATACAGGCATGTGTACATTTCATTTTAAGTGTGGTAGTAACCACAGGGACCAATGAATGAAGAAAGTACCCTTCTTGTTAAGGAGTTTGGATAAGTGAATACAGGTGAAGAGAATGTGGAAACATATCCAACTATGTGGATGGCAACACCTAAAATAGTATACCTTGGATTTGAATATGATGAACCAAAACTGTTATTGGTAAACAGACCAATGGAAAGGAAAAACATATTCAAGGAATAGAACGTGTATCATGGATGGATCTCATGGTTTCATGAAGGTTGCCCAAAGATCATGAAGCAAGAAGTTGTGATTGGATCAGCAAACGTTTCCTTAGGAGTATCCGAAAGCCTGAGAGATGTGAAGAAACGATAGATGTTTTTGCTTAGCTTGTAGAATCAATGGATTTATCCGAACTTCGTTCGTTGACAAGAGAAATTTCTGCAACGCTTGTGAGGAAGCCCAAGTGCTAGAATACGAGATTCACTAAACCTTATACAAGGTAATGATTTCAGTGCGACATGGCTTGACCACCATGACGACATACTCTTATCATTTCTCTTACTATTCGGAATGGTAAATCTGAGTGACTTACCTATAGTAAAGAGACGACGTTCTTTGAAGCTTTTGCTTAAGCCTTAGAATGGTATGATGAAAACCCCTTGTACAGGATAGTTGCTGTCACTCGTTGGAATTTTACGGTGAGGAATGAAGCCAAGACCCATTTTCACTGCAGGATAACCACAAATGGTAGACCACCATGAGGTCTTCGATAAGTTAGTTAGAATTGATCACGAGACTCATCATCTAAGAAGAATCAGTATCGGAGGAAATAAAATTTGTTATGAGAACAAAATATTTTTTTGATTTAAACGGAAGAGCGCCACCGAAGGAGCTATCGTGAAGAATGTGAACAAATAGATACACCCACAGGATCGCCATGACTTTTGAAGGACCAGTAACTCTCAATTTAAGTGTGGTAGCCCCACACTTCCAGGTCAATGGATTTGCTAGAAGAACCCCAAACCCTAACTTTTTCTTTCTAGCCTCTTCGAATCTCGAGGACGAGATTCATTTTAAGTGTGGTAGTTTGTAACATCCCCAAATTCTAAATTTTGGAATGTTATATTAAATAAATAAGTGGGATTGTTTGCTTGAATGTTGTGTGATTGATTGTATGAAATTAAGTGGAATTTTGAAACTTTTGAAATTTTAATGAGAGGGAATAAAATGACTTTCCCAAAATTTTCTATTTCGGATCCCTATTTAATTTTGAGTTCGAATATTTTCAAAACCCTCTTATAAAAAAATCAAATGAGAGGAGGTAAATGACAGTCAAAAATCAGATACAATGTTTTGATTCAAATTTTAAAATAAAAAACTATTTTCCATTTATTTGAAATTCAAGTTTTTTTTCATTTTGGAGTTATTGCAAGAAAAAATTCAAAGTATATATTTCGGCCTTGAAAATATATTCATGTTTTAGGAAATATTTTTCTGAAAATTTTGATATATAATATGCCTATATAAAATGTTTGTCTATTTTTGTTTATTTGTTTTTGTTTGCTGTTTAAAAAAACAGGAAACACTATTCATTTGAGAAATAATAAAAAAACTGGGCAACACCATGTGTGCGGCCGGCTGAACCAGCTCATGCGGTGTCCTCCCTCACTCTGTTCTTTCAATTTTAATCCACTTCTAGTTTATTCATTTAGTCCCACCTCGCTTAGCCTTAAACTTTTGGACCTCCCTTATATCTATAAATATAGATCCGTAGGTGAACCCAAAAATCATCCACTCGGGTTAAACCAATCTTTTGGTTTGACTAGCTTTATTAAATAAAAATATTTTCTTCTCTCCAGCGGGATTTCTGGAAGTTGTCTCCTCTTTGGATTTATATCTTCTCTGCATTTTAAAGGTATTCTCTTCGTATTTTCTTTTATACTCCTGTAGTTTAATATCCCTAGATTAGTATTTCTATACTAGTATACGGTAATTAGATTATTAGTTAGTCTCCATATTTACACATTAATATTAGAATTCTTTTAGACATAGCATTTTCTTCCGTAAAACAGCTTGGCCCGGATTTTTCAAATAGCCATAACTTTTTACTCATTCACTCAAATTAGATGAAACCAATGCCTAGATTTTCGTCTTGACTTAGCCTATCTAATCACTGTCACGTCAACTTTTTTAAAATTTTCAAATTTCGAAATTTATTCAGAGTTATATTCAAACTTCATTTGATCATATCTTTTTATCCATACCTCCGTTTTCGATGAATCCAATTGCGTCGGATTCGTATCGAAGTAACCTTTCCGTTCACATCATTAGGGTTATCGTTTCAACATATAATTTTGAACTTGCTCATACTTCTTTATTTGTCACCAAAATATGTTCACACACCGCAGTAAGCTAACTCAATACCATATTGCATTGCTTATAACTTTTGATCCGTCATTTTGAACCTAGTAATTCTTTTTTGTACACGTTCATATTGACTACCCATATATAGTAACATCATTAGTTTCAATCTTTGAACCTTTCAAATTTGAGCGATTCAATTTGAATCTGAACCTTCATTTGATCATATCTTGCAAACCGTAACACCTTTTGAATTGATTCCTTTTGCCCCTAAATACTCGTGTCATATATTTCTATTCATAACCATCGTACTTCGGTTCAACTTCTTTGGACCTTTGTGAATTCAGATTCAATTCATACTTGAATTTACAGTTCAACTTCTTTTGACCTTTTTAATTGAATTCTTTCTAGAAATAAATTCCTATGTCTTATACTATTTGTCAAACAACGTTCATGTTGTTCTCCCATACTTTGGATCGTCTTTCGTAGTCTCGCCAACCTAAGCTTATATAGCAATAGTTCATTATCCATTAACACTTTTGAGTTGTTCCTCCACTTTCACTTTACAACACAACTAGAACCTATCTTTTCTTATTTAACCTTAGTATGTTGTTATTTTTGCACCAAGACATGTTTTGTTCTTGCGTTTCTTGATACTTTGTTTTGGCATGAATGTTTGTTGAATGTTATTTGCTTACGATAGATTTCTCGGAGTGTGACGAGTAGAATTACCCGGATTATGAGAGCGACTATCTTCATCATGGAATACCACGCAAGTTCACTTTGACCATCTTGTTCATACCTATGTTTTATTGCATGTAGTGACATCATTCAACATACCCCTCTAGTAGTGTTATTGAAATTCTTGTAGTTGAGTAGAATGCATGAGGTAGGAACCCACCACTTGTTACTAAAGCCCCGGGAACGTTTGTTATTTTTATGCTATGCTAAAGTAGATGGGGTTTGGTATGAGTGTTCGTGAGTGGTGTGAGAATGAGGACTCTACGTCAAGACGACAACTTCATGAAGGCATCTTCAAGTCCTGCATCTTCAATACCTCGAGACATTTGAGACTCCAGAAACAAGTTTTCAATACACACTACTGGGTGAACGATGGTTGATTGGGCATCCTGGAGTAACCAGTGGATGGCCGGGATGCATGGAGAAGCGCCAAGACATCTTGCGGAAAGCTTCACCCAGACTCAAAGAGACGGATGAATACTTCATGCCCGGAAGTTTACCTATGTAGCCACAAGTCATTATGGGCTCTGGCTTGGTTGATCTTTGTTGTGACTCTGGCTGGGTAGTGCTACGAGATGTAGTCAACGTTAGGAATGGATGGGCAGTGATAGTAGTCAGGGAAACACTCTAAAAGACCATGTTTCATTCATCCTGTTCTCAAACACCCGACAGTGCGAGGAATTACCAGAAGGGAACAAATCTTGTGGGTAAAGTACACAACACTCTTCAGAGTTAAACCTAATTGATTAGCTGTGTCCCTGGTTATGGACAATTCGAGCCTCCGAACTTGGATCTATCTCTGAACTCTCAACACTGGACTGATAATTAATAGTGGGCAACTTATGATACTTGTGGGCATTTAGACATCGGTTGGCAGAACCATGTAATGTTAGGTAACTCTATAGTGAAAACTCCTGATATTCCTTTGTTATAGGAAAAGAAAATCAAATTAGCTTTTTTGCAAAAACTCAGACACAGAGCCACAAAGCCTTACTGCATATAGAATAGTTTTTATCTTCTGTTCTACTATGGTGATCTTGCCGGTACATTCAATGTACCGACCTACACGGCTGCAACGTCTCATGTTGCATATACTCTTCTTCGACGATTAAGATTACGATTCAGGGTTACGGTCTACACTCAACCTGTCGTTGGTGTTTATTGGGACTCCACTCCTGTTGACTGTTTCCGCTGAGATTTTTGAGGTATATATCAGTTTTACCTTAATTACATGTGATTGCACTTTGATATATACATTGATGTACTGTGTGTGCCAGCATACTGATCTAGGGATGGCAAGGAACACACAGAGGGTTGACTTGTTTTGAGTCGGGTCGCTACACCATCTAGTGAAACCTATGGCCCCCGAGTCTATTTTACATATTATATTTTCAAATCTAAAACCAAAAATACCAAAAATACTTGCTGCAATATTTTTACTTTTAGATTTATTTTCCGTTCAAGCATCCTATTATATCTGTCTCTACCAGATCTCATCCTTGCAAATAACCGTGAAGGGATTGACAACCCCTTTATAGCGTTGGGTGCAAGAGTTTGATTCCTTTTGTAGGTATATCTATTGGTGGCTCTCTTGTATCTCCTACTAGATTGATACCTTGGTTCACAAAAACTGAGGGAAATACTTATCTACTTTGCTGCCTCAAACCGTTCCTCTTCACGGGAAACCAACGCATTCTCGAGAAGTATCAAAAATGATTTTTGGCATAGTTGCCAGGGAGATACATAGAAAATCAAGCCTACCAATTACCTATCACAAACTTATCTTTGTAGTAATTATGTTTCTGTGTTAGTGTTTGAGCCAAGTAAAACCTTTGGGGTGATCTATGGTAGTTGTTGATTTGATCTTCCTGGAAAACATATACTTTTGCGCTCAGTCCAGGAATTTTCTGAATTTTTGAGAGCGTCAAGTTGATCTGAAATTTTACACAAGATTTATATACAAATTGAACTGGTTGTCCTAATGTGTCAGAATTTTTAGAGTTCCAGAAGTTTTCGAAGTTTACAGATTTCTATAGACTATTCTGTTTTTGACAGATTCTATTTTCCTTGTGTGGTTTTCTTATTCTGATGTATCTATTGGTCGTATCGGGGGTATGAGTGATGGAAAAGTTATAATACAGTATGTATTACACAAATATAAATAAATAATGAGTTCACAATAGTACCTAAAGTGGTGATTTATTTTTCTTATACTAACAGTTCTCATGAGTTTTTTGTTGAGTTTTGTGTTGTGAAGTTTTCATGTTTTGGGTGAAGATTTGATGGACTATGGAATAAAGAGAGGCAAGATCCTATGCTTGGGGATCCCAAGGCAACCCAAGTCATATTCAAGGATACCAAAAATCCTAAGCTTGGGGATGCCCCGGAAGGCATCCCCTCTTTCGTCTTCAATCCATCGGTGAATTTACTTGAGGCTATATTTTTATTCTCCACATGATATGTGTTTTGCTTGGAGCGTCTTGTATGATATGTGTCTTTGCTTGTTAGTTTGCCACAATCATTCTTTTTGCACACTCTTTTGAGATAGATACGCTGAATCATGAACTTGTTAGAATACTCTATGTGCTTCACTTATATCTATTGAGCTAGGCAATGTTGCTCTAGTGTTTCACTTATATCTTTGTAGAGCATGGTGGTGTTATATTTTATAGAAATTGTCGAACTCTCATTCCTCACTTATATTATTTTGAGTTTTTATTAAAATGGCATGGTAATTTGTTTAGGTTATGAATTTAGTCCTAATATAATGGCATCCGAGAGGGATATAATAAAAAACTTTCATATTAAGCGCATTATCAACTATGAGAAGTTGGATTCCTTGCATATAGTTTTGAGATAATAGGGATGGTAATATGACAGTCATTCTAGTGAGTAGTTGTGAATTGAAGAGATACGTGTATTAAAGCTTGTGATTTCCGTAGTATGCACATATGGTGAACCTCTATGTAATGAAGTCGGAGCATGACTTGTCTAATGATTGTTGACCTTTGTGTGAGGGTCGAGAGCGCATGATGGTTAACTCCTACCAACCTCTCCCCTAGGAGCATGCGTCTAATGCTTTGTTTGATAATTAATAGACTTTTTCAATAAGTATGTGAGTTCTTTATGAGTAATGTGAGTCCATGGATTATATGCACTCTCACCCTTCCATCTTTGCTAGCCTCTCTAGTACCGCGCAACTTTCGCCGGTACATCAAACCATCCTTCCTGAAAACAGCCACAATATACTCCTCAAAAGAGCGACCATATATTCCTCAAAACAGACACCATACCTACCTATCATGGCATTTCCATATCTATTCCGAGATATATTGCCATGCAACTTCCACCATGTAGTTTTTCTATGAGTTGCATCATCACTTCATATTGCATAGAGTTATATCTTTTCATAGGAATCGAGTTGTAATTTATTTTTCTTTGAGTTATAAGTAAATAAAAGTGTGATGATTTTTCATTAATAGAGCATTGTCCCATGAGAGAAAAGGATGATGGAGGCTATGACTCCCTCACAAGTTGCGACGAGTATCCGGACTTTACAAAAAATAAAAGAGGCCAGCGAAGCCCAAACAAAAAAAATAAAAGAGGCCAAAGAAGCCCACCAAAAGAAAAAAAAATGAGAGAAATAGAGAAGAGACAATTGCTACTATGTTTTTCCACAAATTTGCTTCAAAGTAGCATCATGATCTTCATGATAGAGAGTCTCCTATTTTGTCACTTTCACATAACTAGTGGAAATTCATTATGCACGACCACTTAGTTTTCTCTTGAGCTTTCATACACTTATAGCTCTAAATGCATTTGTGGCATGTGAATCCCTACTCACTCACATTGATATCAATTGATGGGCATCTCCATAGCCCATTGATACGCCTAGTTGATGTGAGACTATCTTATCCTTTTTCCCTTGCACCCCCTCCATATTCTATTCCACCTATAATGCTATATCCATGGCTCACACTCATGTATTGTGTGAGAGTTGAAAAGGTTTGAGAACATCAAAAGTGTGAAACAATTGCTTGACTTGTTCATCGGGGTTGTGCATGATGTAGATACTTTGTGTGGGGAAGATGGAGCATAGCAAGACCATATGATTTTGTAGGCATAACTTTCTAAGGCCATGTTATTTCAAAAGGACATGACTACATTGTTGGTTTGCTTGAAGAATTACTGCTTTTATGTCAATATTAGGCTATTGTTTTTAATATAAAGAATCTGAATATTCATGCCACAATAAAGAATATTACATGGATAAATATGTTAGGTAGCATTCCACATCAGAAATTCTTTTTTTTATCATTTAACTACTCGATGACGAGCAGGAATTAAGCTTGGGGATGCTGATACATCTCCAACGTATCTGTACTTTTTGATTGTTACATGCTATTATATTATCTGTTTTGGATGTTTTATATGCATTAATATGCTATTTTATATTATTTTTGAGACTAACCTATTAATCTAGAGCCTAGTGCAAGTTCTTGTTTTTTCCTTGTTTTTGAGTTTCACTGATAAGGAATATTAAATGGAGTCCAAACGGAATAAAACCTCCAAAATGATTTTTTCTGGAACAAAATGAAGCCACGAGACTTGAGAACCAAGGCAGAGGAGCTGCCACGGGGCCACAAGCCCGCTTGCTGCGACCAGGGGGTACCCCACGCCAGGCAGGCTTTTGGGCCCCTGGCAACTCCCCTAACACTAATCTTCAGCCTATACATACCCAAATATTCCATCATTATTAGAAGAAGCCACGAATACACTTTTCTGTGCCAGAAGCCTCCGTTCCCGAGAGATCCAATCTTGGAGCCTTTTCCGGCAATCTGCCAGAGGGGGATTCAATCACAGAGGCCATCTACATCAACTCCAATGCCCCTACAATGATGCGTGAGTAGTTCACCACAGACCTACGGGTCCATATCTAGTAGCTAGATGGTTTCTTCTCTCTCTTTGATGCTCAATACCATGTTCTTCATGATCTTCATGGAGCTCTATCCGATGTAATACTCTTTTGCGGTGTGTTTATCGAAACCCGATGAATTGTGGGTTTATGTTCAGATTATGCATGAATATTATTTCAGTCTTTCCCGAATTCTTATATGCATGATTTCATATCTTTTCAAGTCTCTTCGAGTTATTGGTTTGGTTTGGCCAACTAGATTGGTAATTCTTGCAATGGGAGAAGTGCTTAGTTTTGGGTTCAATCTTGCGGTGTCCTCACCCAGTGACAAAGTAGGGGTAGCGAGGCACGTATTGTATTGTTGCCATCAAGGGTAAAAAGATGGGGTTTTCATTGTATTGCTTGAGTTTATCCCTCTACATCATATCATCTTGCTTAATGCGTTACTCTGTTCTTCATGAACTTGATACTCTAGATGCAGGCAGGAGTCGGTCGATGTGTGGAGTAATAGTAGTAGATGCAGAATCATTTCGGTCTACTTGTCACGGACATGATGCCTATATGCATAATCACTGCCTTGTATATCTTCATAATTATTTGCTTTTCTATCAATTGCTCGACAGTAATTTGTTCACCCACCGTAATATTTCCCATCATGAGAGAGGCCATCTAGTGAAACCTATGGCCCCGGGTCAATTTTCCATATTATATTTTTAGATCTAAAACCAAAAACACCAAAAATACATGTTGCACTATTTTTACTTTTAGATTTACTTTTCGTTCAAGCATCCTATTATATCTATCTCCAGTAGATCTCATCCTTGCAAGTAACCATGAAGGGATTGACAACACCTTTATAGCGTTGGGTGCAAGTGTTTGATTCCTTGTGTAGGTATATCTATTGGTGGCTCGCTTGTATCTTCTACTGGATTGATACCTTGGTTCTCAAAAACCAAGGGAAATACTTATCTACTTTGCTGCATCAAACCGTTCCTCTTCACAAGAAACTAACGCATGCTCGAGAAGTAGCACCCACCTCCTCCAATAACGGCGATGTGACCGCCCAAGTGTTGTCCCTACCTTTATTGGCATGTAATCTCTTGTATGAACCTTGTGTCATAAGCTTTATGAATGAATTGCACCTTGTCATGCCATGCTTTGTTTTGAATTCATGCATCAGGCATCATGCATTCATCATGCCATGCCTAGTTGCGAAGTGACCTTGTATCTTGTGGTTTGTTGTGGGTGTGTTCCTGTGTTGTGTGATGTGCTTGGGGATTGGTGATGCAACCCTCCTTCCTTTTCCCCTCTCTTTTCTTTTCAAACAACCCTTCCAATACCCCCCTTTTTATTTCATGTTATTTGATAAACAGAATTAAGTTGCTATTTAAATTATTTAAAAATGTTCAAGTGTTAGCCTAATATGTTTTGAGCATGTGAGTGTTGGTCTTTTATTGTTTTGAGCTTTATGTATTTGTGGCATTTAAATTAAAGGGGGCTGCCTATTTTGAAAATATTTAAACTACTTGTCCTAAAATTCATCTTAATTTTTTAATTATATAGTGCAATTTATTTCTTCGCCAAAGTAATTTTTTTCTGCACAAAAACCTGTTATTTTCTCTAGGGTTTTTCCCTTGTATTGTGGTGTCTTAAAAAGGAAAGCTTCTCTATTTTTCTTTTCTGTTGTGAGGCGTAGTAGAATGCGCCTCGCCTCTCTCGCGGCCTAGCCCGCTCGTGGGGCAACGGCAACCTGCCTTGTCTATCTCCCTCAGGTTCAGAGAGAGTGAGAGCATGGGAGAGCCGACGCTGTGCCGTCAGGGGCTCACGAACGTTAGGCCCGCCCCCCTTTAGAAGTGCATAGATCCCTAGGGTTCCCCCTCTTCCTCCTCCTTGCCGCCGCCGCTCCCCTTCTTCCTCCTCCTTCGCCTCTTCTTCGTCGTCAGGTAAGTTCAAAGAGAAGAGGATTTAGAGAGCAGAGAGGGCCGATTGTCGTTGTCGCCGTCCTCGCGTTCCAGGAGGTCTCCGCCATGCCCAACATGCCGTGGAGGTCGGGGACCGTCCCCGGAGTCCATTCCTGTCGCTAGGAGAGGCCGAGCTGCCCCTCCTCGATGGCCTCTTCCTCGCCGGAGCCATGGACAGATTGTTAGCGCGCGTCTTCTTCCCCTTCATCGCTACCGCGTCTCCGAGCCTCTTCCATCCCTTCGCCACGTCCAGGCCGTCATCGTTTCCCCCCGGTGAGCTGTCGCGTCTTCCCCTCCTGTTGCCGTTGCTAGCGTTGTCGCCGTAGATGCTCGTCACCACCGTCCGGAACGCAGAGCCTTGAGGGCTGCCTCTATCCTCCTCATCGCAAGGCGAGCAGGCGATTGGAACCCCATAGCTTCCTGTAGGCCCTGCCCAACCTTCCCCTCGCCGGAGACCCCCTGTGTCACCGGAATTGCCGCCGTCGTGCCGCTGTTGCTGTAGCTGTGTGCAGTTTTCAGTTTCGTTAGTGTTCGCTCGATCTGTTAGTACTAGTGTGGTCAGTGCCCTATATGGTCAGATGCCGAAGCATAGCAGAGTGGTTTGTGCTCGGGGGAGATGACCCTAAGGTCATGGGTTCTAGCCCGACTCCTCCCCCCTTTTTTTATTTTCTCTTTTTTTTTTCTTTCTTCCTTGCTATATGTATGTATGTATGTGTAGGTGTGCAAGGCATATATGGGTAGGGGCTTGTTTTTTCTATTGTATAGAGTGGTGTGTGTGTGTGTGTGTGTGCTTAGTGCATACATACACATGTGCTTGTGTATGTGAGTTTGCTTGTATGTGTATGTGCATGTGAGTATGCACATATGCATGTGCCTGTGGGTGTGTGTGCTTCATGCATACACAATTATGTGTAGTGGTGTGGTGGTTCATATGTGCTTGTGTGTATGTGAGTGTATGTGCCTAGTGCACTTGTGAGTGTGAGTGTGTGTGTGTGCCTATATGCATTATGCATATATGGGAATGAGAGTGTGTGTGTGGATGAACACCCCCTCATGGGTGTATGCTCATGGTTGTATTGTGCTCATATGTCCTTGGGCATATTACAGCATGTGTGTGCTTGCTTTGTAGTGTGTGTGTTTAGAGAGTGTGTGTGTGAGTGTGACAAGTGGGTCTTTTCCCCCACTTGCCATACCCTTGTTGGTTATGCATGTTTGTAGGTTTGTAGTTCATTTCCATGTTAAACTAAGTTTCTAAATCTGGTTATGATCACATTTGCTCATGTCCATTTAGAGTAATATTCCACTTATAAGAGTGGATGATGTTTGCTTGCTATTAATTTGTGCCATGTCGTTTCACATGAACATATGAGTATGACACATGATATTGGGGTATAAAGAGCCAATGAATCCATTGGTTCTTTCAGATTTCACTTTTGAGCAAGTTTATAAAACTGTCATATTCAGCTGTGATGCTACTTTGTCATTTTTGCATGATTTAATCCATGCTTGCTTTGGGGTATGTGCCCACTAGGAAGTGCTAGTGTTTTATATCTATTATTCCATGGTATTTTTTTTAACATGAGAATCACCCATATAAGTGGGAAACATGCTGCAAAGTAGCCAACTTAATGTTTCTGTTTTCAACATGCTGAATATTTCTAAGTCTGAGAATCTACTGTTATTTTTATGCGATGTAGAGTGGTTGGTATCTTGTGATGTGTTGTGAATTAGATCATGCTCAGTGCTAGTATTATGGAGTAGATTTTTTCTACTACCACCCTGTTAATTTTCATGCCAAGATGTGGACTCTAGCAGCTTTAACTTATGATGTCAACATGTTACCAGATTAACTCAGATTCTAGAAAACTGTTATTTTCACCAAGTCCTAGAAAACTGTTTCATCATGCCTACTTGCTAGCTTCATGCTTATTTATGTGTGCCTAATTTGCAGATTTTGTAGTTGGATAATTTAATAAGCATGTTATGTAGTTTTCTGTCAATACCTTGTTTGTGGCTGTAGGATTCTTGTAGCTCAAGTTGTGGGCTGTGTAAGTTGCTATGTTGTTGTTTTGTGGCAGATTGTTTGTTTTATTGTTTTGTGACTTGTGAGAGCTATAATCCATGGAATTGATTGATCTTTGAGTCTATTGTGGTTGGTTTTTCATTGACTAACCAGTGGCTACCTTGGAATGCCAAGAATTAGCCCATCGTATTGGTTGTCTTGTGTTTTGCCGTCGTACCTTGTCGTGAGCTTATCGTGAGAACCGTAACTCCATTTCTTGCGTTGTTTATATGCATTTCTATCGATTCTGCATGATGCATCCATATTTTACATGTTCATGCATGTATAAATAACTTAACATGAGGTTCTGTCCAGATTCATTAATAACCAATCCTTGCATGTGAAACATGAATAGTTTTGGATTGCCATGTTTATTTCTTCATAAATGAATCATGCATCATCTTGGTTGTGCATTGCACCTTGGTTGGAGGTTTATTGTTGCTGTTTCTCTTGGGTAGACGCGAGTGTTGATACTGACTACGAGGACCCAGGAGAGTACCACTATGAGGATCCCGCTACTTGTTTCGTTGAAGAACCAACAGGCAAGATGATCGTACGCGGATCCCAACACTATTTTTGCTTGCTAGTTTCTCGCTCTTATCGTTACAATTGCACTACCTACCACTTGAATGTCAGCCTCATAATTAACATGATAGTCTCTAATCTCCACATCCTAGCAAACCTTTGAATGGCTAAGTTAGCGCTGCTCAGCCCTTCTGATAGCGTTCCTAGTTGCAGGTGCAGTTGTTCCATGTGATAACATGGATTTGGCATATCACAATATTTTCTGTTATTTAATTTAATGCACATATAAATCTTGGTATTGGTGGAAGGCTTGGTATTTTGCTCGGTGTTTTGTTCCGTTGTTACCGCCATAGTTTCTTATTACCGGTGTTATGTTTTCCATATTTTGCGCTCCTAACATGCTCGGGGATGTTATGGGACCCCCTTGTTTATTCGGTTGAGATTAAAACTTGTCTGGCAAGACCCAACATTGGTACTACATTTACTTATTAAGTAAAATAAAATTTGCATAGGGCTTTGCAACCCCGTGGATAATTAATCAACCCCCGGGCCAATGCTCCTCAGGATTGTTGGTCCAAACTAGAGCACTGTGCGGGGCCAACCCAGGGCAACTTGGGAGATTGCTATCAGGCCTCCGTATGTGTCGCTTATCCGTCGTGTCCTGAGAAGGAGATACATGGCTCTTATCGGGTTCGTCGACATGTCGGGTGGTCTTGCTGGATTTGTTTTACCTTTATCGAGTGTCTTGCGTGTGGACTCTGACTTTCTTCGGGTTTTCTCGAGGTGTTGGAATTCCTTTGGAATTACCCATGATGACCACGAGATCCGTGGTCGAGGCTATTCCCGCGGAGTGTGGTTAATTTGTGATGGATTAGTTGGAGCACCCCTGCACGGTTAAATCTTTTCGAGAAGCCATGCCCACGGTTATGTGGCAACTTGGATATTTGTTTAACACCCGGTTATAATAAACTTGAAGTAAACTCTAATTAAAATACACCAACTGTGTGAGTAACCGTTATCGTCTCTGCTCGTGAACATGATCCGAGGGAGAACATGGTAGGGTTATGATTGACGTAAGTATGTGTTCAGGAACTCATAGAGGTCATACTAGATTCGATCATTCATCGTAGGCCACTTCTATTTATTTTCATGTTATGTAAGTTAGCCACTAGATATGCTTAGTGCTGCTGCAAACTAAACACATACCCCATCCCAAACTTTAAGCTTGAATAGTCTTGGTACCCGGGCGCTTGATTGCTGAGTCCTTGTGGCTCACAGATTACTACTACCCTCCAGGTACAGGTACAGATGAATACGTGCAGGATGATCTTACCCAGCTCCAGTGGGAATATGATGAGGAAAGAGGCAGGATGTATGTGACTTACCCAGATGAGTAGAGGACCATGGCCGTGATCTTTGGGATAGCGAGATAGTATCATTTGCATCAGTTTTATCATTTGATTTCGTCCGTAGTCGGACCCTGCCTTCATCTTGATGATTTGAACTCTGTGTGGAATTGTAATTTAGTATGTGGCGAGTGTAAGCCAACTTGTATAATCATCTCTTCTGTAATGTATGATGCAATTATTCTATACTTGCGAACGGCAAGATGCGCCTCTATCCCTTGCGAGGCCCTCATGTCTTAAAATGGATAGGCGCGCATATTGGGCGTGACAGGCGCCCTCAATCACGGGGCAAACAACAACCGCCTCGTTGCCCTAATCCATGGCATTGCATTTACTGCTTTTCCCAGGGACTTTAAGTGATGGGCACCCATTGCTGGATCCCCGCTATGCATGAGGCACGCGTGGCGGAAATGACCTGACATAGTAATTAAAAAAATTCGAAGGCTGCGCCACGCACGTATCCCATGACCTACATTCTATAGGCGTCGTGGGGAAGTGCAACAAGCGCAATGATCACAACTGCAAGCCCTGTCATGCATGCCCGTGCATTGTTTGGGCCTAGCCCAATAGCGCCTCGTGACGTTTGTGGCCTAGGCCCGAGGGCTCCTGTCCATGCACTAGTGTTTTGGGCCCCCTAGTGCCCCTCTTCTCATGCACGAGCAGTGGTAGCCGCCCTGGCAACACGGCCAGCAGGGACTTGCCAAGTACCTGCGTAGAAGAATTGAGACTCCCAGCAAGACTTTGCCGGGATGACCATCAGAGCCCCGGCAAGACCCAACAAGGCGACACCCCGGCAAGGCCCCGCCAACGCATAGACCAGGTGTCGATCAGCCTGGACGTGTGTCGTGGCGTTGTCTCTGGAGGGTCTAAGTGGTGCCGATGGGATGGGTTCCTGTCCCGTCTCACATGCGGACATAGATGCGTGACAGTGCATTAAATGCACCTATCCTACTCCGCTAGTGTTAGGTACGATAGCACTGTAGCTCTATACACCCCGTGTATGCACTATACGCCACTGTTTGAATCCCCTTCAGTATAAAAGGAGGCCCATGGCGATACGGTAGGGGGCTTTTCGACCTTTGAATCTTGAGACTTTCTAGCTCACACGCAGGGCACCTGCTCCTAGCACCCCTGTAGCAAGAACCATCATAACACTCTCAATACAACCAAGCAGGAGTAGGGTTTTACGCATCCTTGCGGCCCAAACCTGGGTAAGATCCCCGTGTGCTGCTCATCAGACTGGTTCTTTGCTCGAGCCTTCTCCCCCGCCGAACCGAAAGGGTTCCCTCCGATCCCATAGGTGCTTGTTCCCACGACAGGTTGTCAAGCTCTCTACGGTAAAAAGATAGATTTGGTAATGATAGTTTTGGCAAATAGATCTCGCAAGAAAACAAAATAAAATAAGTAAACAAAAAGTGCATCAAGGTATTTTTGGATTAATAGATCCTAAAAAAAAAGTCAAATAAGTAGATCGGAAAGCAATATGTTGGAAAAGTAGACCCGGGGGCTGTAGGTTTCACTAGTGGCTTCTCTCATGAGTATAGCACACAGTTGGTAAACAAATTACTGCTGGGCAATTAGTAGAAGATCAAATAATCATGATGTTATGCAGGTAATGATCATTATATAGGCATCACGTCCAAGATAAGTAGACCGAAACGATTCTACCTTGACTTCTATTACTCCACACATCGACTGCTATCCAGCATGCATCTAGTGTATCAAGTTCATGGGAAAATGGAGTAATGCAATAAGAACAGTGACATGATGTAGACAAGATATTTTCATGTAGGAATACACCCCATCTTGTTATCCTTAATGGAAACGATACATGCGTGTCTTGCCGCCCCTTCTGTCACTGGGAAAGAACTCCGCAAGATTGAACCCATCACAAAGCACCTCTTCCCATGGCAAGAAAAATCAATCTAGTTGGCCTTCCTAAACCAAAGATTTGAATAAGAAATACGAGGCTATAAGTAATAATGCAAGTAAGATATCAGAGAAGACTCAAATCATATTCATGGATAGTAATTGATCATGAACTCAAAATTCATCTGATCCTAACAAACACACCACAAAAGTCATTACATCAAATAGATCTCAAAGATACCATTGTATAGAGAATCATAGAGAGAGGAAGCCATCTAGCTACTCCCTATGGACCCGTAGGTCAATGGTGGACTACTCACGCATCATCGAGAGGCACCTATCATCAAGATGAACCCCTCCGTGATGGTGTTAGATTGGATATCAAGGTTCTGGAACTTCCGGTGGCTAGAATTGTGTTTCGTCGACTCCTCTATGGTTTTCCAAATATTTGGGAACTTATACGGCGAATAGTCGGTTGAGGGGGGTCCCGAGGTGGGCACCCACCTCTAGGCCGCGCTAGGGGCCTCTAGCGCCCTGGTGGAGGTTGGCCACCCTGGGCCCCCTCTCATGTTGTTCTTTGGCCCATCTTGGCTCTCCCGGTCCATACAAATTCTCCAAAATCTCCTGTAGCGTTTGGGCTCTATTTGGTATTGATTTTCTGCCAAGTAAGAAAAACAAAAACAGCAACCGACACTTTGGCACTATGTCAATATATTAGTCCCAAAAAATGATATAAAGTTAATGTAAAATGATTGTAAAACATCCAAGATTGATAATATAACAACATGGGACAAGCAAATATTGTTGATACGTTGGAGATGTATCAACATCCCCAAGTTTAATTCCTCTCGTCCTCGAGTACATAAATGATAAAAACAGAATTTTTTATGTGGAATGCTACCTAACATGTTCATCATATATTCTTTCCTTTGTAGCAAAGACATTTGGACTTTTATATGGTTGAAAGCAATAGTCTAGTTTTCACATTAAAACTTTAATACTCAAGCATATCAACAAGCAACCATGTCTTTCAAAATATCAATGCTAAAGCAAGTTATCCCTAGCCCATCATGCTCAATCACTGATCCATTCACAACACACATTCAAATATTATCTAGACCTAATGCTCAAGTATGATCATAGTGCCTCCTAGTTGGTGCTTTATAAGAGAAGATGGAGACTCAAATTGAAAAATAAAAATTGCATAAAGTAAATAGATAGGCCCTTCTTAGAGGGAAGTAGGGATTTGTAGAGGTGCGAGAGCTCAAGTGTTTAAATTGATAGAGAAAAAAGATTATTTTGAGTGGCATGCCTTTCCTATTAATGAAAATGACCGAGAGATTTCAATATCTTTCCATGCTAGGTACATCATAGGCCATTCTCAAACAAAAAATAAAGTTTATTCCTTTTTCCATCATACTTTCACTTTCCATGGCTAGCCGAATCCACGGTTGCATTCCATACCAACACTTTCCAAGGAATTTATTATTTGACAACATAAAGTAAATATTTTTTTTTCATTTTGGGACTGGGCATCCCTATTACCGTTGTACCCTCGTGCAATGACAAGTGAATAAACACTCATCTTGAGAATAACACATCTAGCATGGAAAAATATCGGAAACCCCTACCGTTTCATGGGTGGTACGAGCACATCAGAAGAAAATTTTATTTCGAAATTTAGAGGTGGCACATACAAATTTGGTTGGGACGGCACGAAAATACTATCTATAGGTAGGTATTGAGGACTCATATGGCAAAACTGATTTTAAGGATTTTGGATGCACAAGTAGTATTTCTGCTTAGTACAAGTGAAGGATGTCAAATAGATTGAGAAGCATCCAACCAAGAAATGAAAAATCACATAAGCGAGAATTAAGCATAACTAACAGCGAATAATGCACCATAAGTAGGACGTAATTTCGTAGCACAACTATTGAGTTTCGTGGTTGCATAGGGAATCACAAAGCTTAACACCGATATTCTTACTAAGCATAATTACTCACCAACATAACTCACATATTACTATTTTCATGTCTCAAAACTATTAAAAATAATCAAGTTTAATTGTCCAATGATCTTTATGAAAGTTTTTGTTATATCCCTCTTGAATATCTATCATTTTGGGACTAGTTTCATATATTGCAATTGCTTTTGACAAGCTCACATGGATATAAGTGAAGAACATGAGCATACAAGTTTCATCTCTCAAAATAGTATAAGTGAAGCATGATAGGATTTATTCAAAATTAGTATCTCTCAAATTAATATAAGTGAAGCATGAGAATATTTCTTCAAACATGTAAAAGCACGCCATGCTAAAAAAGATATAACTGAAGCATAAGAGCAATTCCCTTGCTCAGTAGATTTAAGTGAAGCCTAAAGAGCAATTCTAGAAAATCATAACATATTTTGGCTCTCTCAAATAGGTGTGTGCACCAAGGATAAAAAGTAAATAAAGCAAAGATACAAGACAATCCAAGCAAAACTCATGACATGTGACAAATAAAAATATAGTTCCAAGTAAAATACTGATGGTTGTTAGAAGAAACAGGGGATGCCACTCGGGGCATCCCCAAGATTAGTTGCTTGTTAATCTTTTCATATTACCCTGGGGTGTTGTAGAATACCCAATCTTAGGCTCTTCTTACTCCTTATTCCTTCATCCATCAGGAGCTCACCCAAAACTTGAAAACTTCAATCACACAAAACTTGACAAAATTCTCGTGAGACCCGTTAGTATAATAAAGCAAATTAACACTTTAGGTAATGTTGTAAACCCATTAATAACTTGTTATTGCATTATAAATAATGTATTCTGCCTTTACCAGGACTTATACCCACCAACACAAGCCATAGATTCATCAAAAAAAGCACACATTGCAACGAAAACAGAATATGTTCCAAACATAACAGTTTGTAGTAATCGTTACTCTACCCATACTTCTGGAACTCTAAAAATTCTTAAAACTTAGGATAACATAAATAATTTGTATACAAATACTATGTTAGAGTTTCGTCTCAATATCACGTCCAGTAAAAAATTAAAATTCATGCATTGGGAACAAAGTTTCTGTTTCAGATTCAGCATTGTCTCTACTCATCTTATGGATCATCCTAAAGGCATTACTTGGCACAAACACTAAACAAGACATAAAAAAACAATCATAACAGAAACATAATTTTGCAAAACAATCAATAACATAAAGGAAAAGATAAAAATATTTTATTCATTATGTTGCCTCCCAACAAGCGCTATCGTTTTACGCCCCTAGCTAGGCATAAGGCATAGTTTCAAGTATTATCATCCTTAGTTTCCAACTCCTTAAGAACACAACGAGAACTTTCAAGGATCTATCATGCATATTTTAAATGACAATACTTCTAGGAATAATATTGAAAACATTATTCTTTCCATGAAGGTAGTTTACCACTTCAACAAAATTGGGATGAATACTAATCATTTTAAGATCCTCATTGTTTCTACTAGAAGCGGTACCCTTGTTATTAGGAACTTGCATGGATTTGCAATCTTTACTAATGGGAGTATTTTCAATAGTCTTATCGGTAGGGAAAGCCGAACCTAAATTACGAAAGATTTCTTCCAACTTATCAATTCTAGTGGGGCTTTATTCAATTATTTTATTGACTATGGGTTCTTTTTCCTTTTTAAGAGCTTCTCCCGCCTTTGAGTCAATTCTATTAGCAAGATTATGCATCCTTTTATCCAAATTTTCAGTATTTTCCTCGGTGAGCATTTTATTTTCAATAGCATCTAACCTTTTCATAACATGCTCAAGAGTTAAAAAAAATTCATTGACAATGATAGGTGGGAAACCCACTAGATTTCCCATAGGATCATAAGCATCCAAAGCGGGGCACATAAACAAATTTACACCGGTAACAATATGAAGGACGAATCTATACCAAGTGGTGATGCCCACATAAAAATAGCAAAGAAGAATAATGATAGATTCATTACGAATAGATCTATTATGAGCATTGCAAATCCTATACCAAGCATATTTAATATTCTCCCCTTCCCTTTGTTTAAAATTAAGAACCTCATTATCGGGGGTAAACGCAATAACGTAGCAACTAGCCATAGTGAAGAGATATGCGAACAAGAGGTCTGACAAGAAAAAATGGCAAACGAATAAGAGAGGGTGTGTAAAACGGAAAAATTGTGAAATGGGGGAGAGGAAAACGAAAGGAAATGGAAAATAATGTAAATTGCATGGAGATGATATTTGTGATTAGGATCTTGGTAGATGAGATTGCTTCCTCCATGGCAACGGCGCTAGAAATTCCTTTGACGTGGCTTGAGACTACGTCGGTATGTCCCCAAAGAGGAAGGTATGATGCATCACAATGACGGTAAGTATTTCCCTCAGTTATGAAACCAAGGTATCAATCCATAGAGGAAGATCACGCACCCATGTAAACAACACTTGCAAACAAATAACAAATACTTGCAACCTGACGCGAAAGAGTGGTTGTCAATCTCTCTACAGTAAAAACATAGATTAGGTAATGGTAGTTTTGGCAAATATATCTCGCAATAACACTAAATAAAATAAGTAAACAAAAAGTGCAGAAAGGTATTTTTGGTTTTTTGGATTAATAGATCTGAAAACAAAAAAGCAAAATAGTACATCGGAAAGCAATATGTTGGAAAAGTAGACCCGGGAGCCATAGGTTTCACTAATGGCTTCTCTCATGAATATAGCACATGGTGGGTGAACAAATTACTGCTGGGCAATTGATAATAGACCAAATAATCATGAAGATATCCATGCAATAATCATTATATAGGCATCATTGCCAAGATAGTTAGATCGAAACGATTCTGCATCTACTTCTATCACTCCACACATCAACCACTATCCAGCATGCATCTAGTGTATTAAGTTCATGGGAAAACGGAGTAATGCAATAAGAAGGATGACATGATGTAGACCAGACCTATTCATGTAGGAATAGACCCCATCTTGTTATCCTTAATAGCAATGATACATGCGTGTCTTGCTGCCCCTTCTGTCACTGGGAAAGAACACCGAAAGATTGTACCCATCACAATGGACCTCATCCCATGGTAAGAAAAAGCGATCTAGTTGGCCTAACTAAACGAAAGATTCAAATAAGAAATACGAGGCTATAAGTAATCATGCAAATAAGAGATCAAAGAAGACTCAAATCATATTCATGGATAGAAACTGATGATGAACTCAAAATTCATCGGATCCTAACAAACACACCGCAAAATTCATAACATCAAATAGATCTCAAAGAGACCATTGTATTGAGAATCATAGAGAGAGAGAGAGGAATCCACCTAGCTACTGCCTACGGACCCATAGGTCTATGGTGGACTACTCATGCATCATCTGAGAGGCACCTATGATGAAGATGAACCCCTCTGTGATGGCGTCAGATTGGATCTCGAGGTTCTGGAACTTGTAGCGGTTGGAATTGTGTTTTGTCGACTCCTCTATGGTTTTCCAAATTGGGAATTTATAGAAGAATAGTCGGTTCAGGGGGGTCATGAGGTCGGCACCCTCCACCAAGCCATACGAGGGGCCTCCAGAGCACCCTAGTGGAGGGTGGCCACCCTGGGCCCCCTCTCCTATTGTTCTTTTGCCGATCGTGGCTCTTCTGGTCCATAAATTTCTCCAAAAATTCCCGTAGCATTTGGGCTTCATTTCGTACTAATTTTTGGCGAAGTAAAAAACAAGCAAAAACAGCAACTGGCACTTTGGCACTATCTCAATAGGTTAATCCCCAAAAATGCTATAAAGTTTCTATAAAATGATTGTAAAACATTCAAGATTGATAATATAACAGCATAGAAAAAGAAAAAATTATAGATACATTGGAGATGTATCAAGTAACTTAGCAAGATTCAGTATATGTAAAGTATTGGAAATTGTGCAACGATGGAAAGATATGGATGGCATCAATCATGTAACAGTTACACACTAGAGCGACACATAACTAGCTCCAATTCATCAATGTAAAGTAGGCATGTATTTCGTATATAGTCATACGTGTTGGAAATATGCCCTAGAGGATATAATAAATGGTTATTATAATATTTCCTTGTTCATGATAACCGTTTATTATCCATGCTATAATTGTATTGACTGGAAACACATTGCATGTGTGGATACATAGAAAACACTTTGTCCCTAGTATACCTCTAGTAGATTAGCTCGTTGATCAAAATGGTCAAGCTTTCTTGACCATTGACATGCGATGTCATTTGATAACGGGATCACATCATTGGGAGAATGATGTGATGGACAAGACCCAAACTATAAACATAGCATATGATCATGTCAGTTTATTGCTATAGTTTTCTATATGTCAAGTATCTGTTCCTATGACCATGATATCATGCCACTCACTGACACTAGAGGAGTGTCGTGTGTGTATCAAACGGCGCAACGTAACTGGGTGACTAATATGTGCTCTAAAGGTATCTCCGAGAGTGTCTGTTGAGTGTTTATGGATCAAGACTGGGATTTGTTACTCCGTGTGATGGAGAGGTATCCTAGGGCCCACTCAGTAATACAACATCACAACAAGACTTGCAAGCAATGTGTCTAAAGTGTTAGCCACGGGATCTTGTATTACAGAATGAGTAAAGAGACTTGTTGGTAATGAGATTGAACTATGTATAGAGAGATAGACGATCGAATCTCAGGCAAGTAACATACCGAAGAACAAAGGGAAAAATGTACGGGATTAAATGAATCCTTGATATAGTGGTTCAACTGATAAAGATCTTCGTAGAATATGTAGGAACCAATAAGGGCATCCAGGCCCTGCTATTGGTTATTGACCGTAGAGGTGTCTCGGACATGTCTGCATAGTTCTCAAACCCGCACGGTCTTCACACTTAAGGTTCAGTGACGTTTTGGTAGTATAGAGTTATGAATGGTGATGACCGAAGGTTGTTTGGAGTCCTAGATAAGATACCTGATGTCAGGAGGAGCTCTGGAATGGTCCGGATGTAAAGATTTATATATAGGAAGTCCTGTTTTGGTCACCGGAAAGGCTTCAGGCTCATCGGTAGTGTACCGGGGGACCATTGGGAGGGGTGCCTCGACCCAAGGGGCCACATGGGCACTGGGAAGAGGTAAACAAGCCCCTAGTGGGCTGGAAAGAGCCCCACTAAATTCCCATGTGGCTGGGTGGAAAAAACCCAAGGTGGAAAGAGTTTCCAAGTGGGAAGGAGGACTCCTAATCCTACTAGGATTGGAGGAGAACTCCTCCTATCCTCCTTGCGACCGAGGCAAAGGGGCTAGACCTAGGGCACATGCCTCCTCCCTCCCTCCTCCAATATATACTACAGGTTTTGAGGGTTTTGAGACATAGAAATCAGCCACGTGCTACCCTCTCCTCTAGATCATAGTTCTTCCTCCAGATTGTTCTAGCGGTGCTTAGGTGAAGCCCTGCTGGAATAGTTCCACCACAATCGCCGCCATGCCGTCGCTCAGCCGGAGAGCTCATCTACCTCTCCGCTCCCTCATACTGGATCAAGAAGGTGGCTATCGTCATCGAGCTGTACGTGTGATGAAAGTGGAGGTTCCGTCCATTCGATGCTTGATCGGGACGGATCATGATTGGATCACGAGATGCCCGAAAATTTTGATCGCGAAGACGTTCGACTACATCAACCATGTTTCTTAACGCTTCTCGCTTAGTGATCTACAAGGGTATGTAGATCCACTCTCCCCCACGTATATTCTCATCACCATGGATAGATCTTGCGTGTGTGTCAGATTTTTTTTGTTTCCCATGCAACGTTCCCCAATAGTCGCACCATGAGCTAGGTCTATGTGTAGATGAGATCACGAGTAGAACACAAAGGAGTTTGTGGGCGTTGATGCTTAGATTGCTTCCTCCCTTGGTCGTGTTCTGATTCAGTATTATGGGATGAAGCGGCCCAGACCAACCTTACTCGTACGCTTACGAGAGACCGGTTCCACCGACTGACGTGTAGCTTTGTTGCACAAAGATGGCTGGCGGGTGTTTGTCTCCCCTACTCTAGTTAGATCGTATTGGAGAAAGGCAGTCCTTGACAAGGTTGAATAGCAATTTGCGTATCACCGTTGTGGTTTATGCGTAGGTGAGAATTGTTCTTTCTAGATACCCATAGCAGCCACGTAAAACTTGCAACAACAATTAGAGGACGTCTAACTTGTTTTTGCAGGGTATGTTGTGATGTGATATGGCCAATTACATGATGAGATATATGTGATGTATGAGGTGATCATATTCTGTATAGAATATCACGACTTGCATGTCGATGAGTACGGCAACCGGAAGGAGCCATAGGGTTGTCTTTAATTATTTTCGCCCTTTTTTCCTTCACTTTATCGCTACGAGTTAGCAATAATCGTGGAAGCAACAGTCGGCGTGGCAACCCCGATGGCGACACATTGATGTAGATCAAGATGATGGGGATCATGGTGTCATGCGAGTGACGATGGAGATCATGCCGGTGCTTTGGAGATGGAGATCAAAAGCACAAGTTCATGGCCATATCAGGTCACTTATGATTTGCATGTCATGTTAATCCTTTTATGCACCTTGTTTTGCTTAGGACGACAGTAGCATTATAAGGTGATCCCTCACTTAAATTTCAAGATGAATTGTGTTCTCCCTGAGTGTGCACCGTTGCGAAAGTTCGTCGTGTCGAGACACCATGTGATGATCGGGTGTGATAGACTCTCCGTTCACATACAACGAGTGCAAGCTAGTGTTGCACGTGCGGAACACTCGGGTTAAACTTGACAAGCCTAGCATTTACAAACATGGCCTCAGAACACAAGAGACGGAGAGGTCGAACATGATCCATATAGTAGATATGATCAACATGATGATGTTCACCATTGAAACTACCTCATCTCACGTAACGATCGGACTTGAGTAGGTGAATTTGGATCATGTATCACTCAGATGACCTGAGGGTTGTCAATTTCTATGTGAGCTTTAATAATTTTATTAACTAAACTCATTATCTTGAACAATAGTTTTAGTAACCTTTTCATATTTATGTTGTAGATCAATGCCTCACGCAGTAACACCCCTGCATTTTAATGCGTTCCTAGAGACAGCTAAGTTAAAAGATGATGGAAGTAACTTTATGGAATGGGACCGTAATCTGAGGATTATCGTCCTCACTGCTTCCCAGAAGGCTTATGTCCTTGATGCACCGCTTGGGAGGCACGTTTTGGATATTACTCAATAGTTCAATGTGCAATGTTGTATGGCTTAGAACCGGGACTTCAAAGACGTTTTGAACATCATGGAGCATATGAGATGTTCCAGGAGTTGAAGTTTATCTGTAAAAAGAATGCCCGGATCTAGAGGTATGAGACCTCCGATAAATTCTATGCTTGCAAGATGGAGGATAATGGGTCTGTCAGCGAACATATACACAGAATGTCTGGGTATTCGACCCGTTTGGCTGAGTTGGGAATTGTTCTCCCGCCAGAGGCGATCATTGACAGAGTTCTTCAATCATTGCCACATAGCTACAAGAGCTTCATGGTGAACTATAACATGCATGGCATGAACAAGTCAATTGTCGAGGTGTTTGCGATGCTGAAAGTGGCTGAGTCTGAAATCCAGAAGGAGCATGAAATGTTGATGGTCAAGAAAACCACTAGTTTCAAGAAGAATGGTAAGGGAAAGAAGGGTAACTCTGAGAAGAGTGGCAAACTTGCCCCTCCCATGAAGAAACCCAAGGTTGGACCCAAGCCAGAAACTGAGTGCTTTCATTGCAAGGGGTCTGGTCACTTGAAGCGGAACTGCCCCAAGTATCTGGCCAACAAGAACGGGGCCAACACCAAACAAGGTATATATGATATACATGCTATTGATGTGTACCTCACCAACTGTTGTTATAGTGCCTGGGTAATTGATACCGGTTCAGTTGCTCACATTTGCAACTCAAAATACGAGCTACAGAATAGACGAAGGCTAGCAAAGGACGAAGTGATGATGCACGTGGGAAATGGTTCCAAGGTTGATGTGACCGCCATCGGCATGCTCGCTCATCGATTACCATCGGGATTAGTGATGAATCTGAATGATTGTTATTTAGTGCCTGCGTTAAGCATGAACATTATATCTGGATCTTCTTTATTGCGAGACGCTTACTCATTTAAATCAGACAATAATGGTTGTCTATTTATATGAGTAATATCTTTTATGGTCATGCACCCAATGTGAGGGGTTTATTCACTTTGAATCTCGATAGTGATGATACACATGTTCATAACATTGATGCCAAAAGATGTAGAGTTAACAATGATAGTACCACTTTCTTGTGGCACTGCCGTTTAGGGCATATTGGTACAAAACGCATGAAGAAGCTCCATGCTGATTGACTTTTGGAGTCACTTGATTTTGAATCACTTGACACATGTGAACCATGCCTCTTGGGAAAGATGACTAAAACGTCGTTGTCTGGAACAATGGAATGGGCAAGTGACTTGTTGCAAATCATACATACTGATGTGTGTGGTCCAATGAGCATCGAGGCATGCTGTGGATATCGTTATTTTCTCACCTTCACTTATGACTTAAGTAGATATGGGTATATTCACTTAATGAAACACAAGTCTAAAATGTTTGAAAAGTTCAAGCAATTTTAGAGTGAAGTTGAGAATCATCATAACAAGAAGATTAAATTCCTACGATCTGATCTAAAATATCTGATTTATGAGTTTGGCAGTCACTTAAGACAGTGTGGAATTGTTTTACAATTGACACTGCCTAGAACACAACAGCGTAATGGTGTGTCCGAACGTCGTAATCGAACCTTATTAGATATGTTGCATTCTATGATGTCTGCTGCCGATTCGCCACTATCGTTTTGGGATTATGCATTAGAGATAGTTGCATTCGCTTTAAATAGGGCACCATCGTAATCTGTTCAGACGACGCCATGTGAACTATGGTTTGGTAAGAAGCCAAATTTGTCATTTCCTAAAGTTTGGGGATGTGATGCTTATGTCAAAAAGCTTCAGCCTAAAAAACTAGAACCCAAAGCGGAGAAATGCGTCTCCATTGGATACCCAAAAGAGACAGCTGGGTATACCTTCTATGTTAGATCCAAAGGCAAAGTGTTTGTGGCTAAAAACAGAACCTTTCTTGAGAAAGAGTTTCTCTTGAAAGAATTGAGTGGGAGGAAGATTGAACTTGATGAGTTTGTTGAACCTTTGCTTCAACCAGAGAGTAGTGCAACACAGAAAGATGTTTCTGTCGAGCCTACGACAGTTGAAGAGGAAGTTAATGATGATGATCATGAAGCTTCGGATCAAGTTATGATTGAACCTCGTAGGTCGACAAGGGCGCGTACTACTCCTGAGTGGTATATCAACCTTGTCTTGGAGGTCATGTTGTTAGACAACAATGAACCTACGAGGTAATGAGAAGCGATGATGGCCCAAATTCCGAGAAATTGTTAGAGGCCCTAAAATCCGAGATTGGATCCATGTATGAAAAAAAGTATGGACATTGGAAGTATTACGTGAAGGGCGAATGGCTATTCAGAACAAAGGGATCTTTAAGAGGAA
Source organism: Hordeum marinum (assembly GCA_022496015.1). Lineage (NCBI taxonomy): Eukaryota > Viridiplantae > Streptophyta > Magnoliopsida > Poales > Poaceae > Hordeum > Hordeum marinum. Next base: position 133,774,089 of record CM039677.1, on the reverse strand, counting down.
GATGGACGTGAATGGTAATGTCACCATCTATAAATCTCGACTTGTTGCAAAGGGTTTTTTAGAAGTTCAAGGAGTTGACTACAATGATACCTTCTCACCCATAGCAATGCTTAAGTTTGTCAGAATCATGTTTGCAATAGCTGCATATTTCGACTATGAAATTTGGCAGATGGATGTGAAAACAATGTTCCTTAACGGTTTCCTTAAGGAAGAGTTGTATATGATACAACCGGAAGGTTTTGTCGATCCAGAGAATGCTAACAAAGTTTGCAAACTTCAATGATCCATTTCTGGACTGGTGAAAGCATCTCAGAGTTGCAATATTTGCTTCGATGAGGTGATCAAAGCATTCGGGTTTATACAAGTTTACGGAGAAGCTTGTATTTACAAGAAAGTGAGTGGGATCTCTATAGCGTTTCTAGTATTAAATGTGGATGACATATTGCTGATACAATAAAGAAATACTGGAAAGCATGAAGGAATATTAGAACAAAAGTTTTTCAATGAAGGACCTAGGAGAAGCTTGTTTCATATTAGGCATTAAGATCTGTAGAGATGGATTAAGATGCTTAATAGGACTTTCATAGAGCACATACCTTGATAAAGTTTTGAAGAAGTTCAAAATGGATCAGTTCAAGAAGGGGTTCTTGCCTGTTTTATAAGGTGTGATGTTGAGTAAGACTCAATGCCCAGTAGCTGCATAAGATGGAGAAAATATGAGGGTCATCCCCTATGCTTCAGCTGTAGGCTCTATTATGTATGCAATGTTGTGCACAAGACCCGATGTCAGCCTTGCCGTAAGTATGGTCAGAAGGTTCAAAGTGATCTAGGAATGGAGCACTGGACGGCGGTGAAGAATATCCTTAGGTACCTGAAAAGGACTAAGGAAATGTTTCTTGTTTATGAAGGTGATCAAGAATTCATCGTAAAGGGTTACGTTGATGCAAGATTTGACACTGATCCGGATGACTCTAAGTCGCAAACCGAATACATATTAATTCTCAATGGAGGAGCGGTAAGCTGGTGCAGTTCCAAGCAGAGCCTGGTAGCCGATTCTACATGCGAAGCGGAGTACATTGCAGTCTCGGAGGCGGTGAAGGAAGGTGTTTTGATGAAGGAGTTCATGATAGATCTTGGAGTAGTTCCTAGTGCACTGAATCCAGTGGATCTGTTCTATGATAACACTAGTGCCAATGCCCTAGCCAAGGAACCAAGGTTTCACAAGAGGACCAGACACATAAAGCGACGCTTAAATTCCATCTGTGAGTACATCAAGGAGGAGGACATAAATATTTGCAAAGTGAACACGAATCTGAATGTTGCAGACCCGTTGACTAAACCTCTTCCAAGGGCTAAACATGATCACCACCAGAACTGTATGGGTGTTCGATTCATTACAATATAAATCACATAGTGATGTGAGCTAGATTATTTACTCTAGTGCAAGTGGGAGACTATTGAAAATATGCCCTAGAGGCAATAAAAATGGTTATTATAATATTTCCTTGTTCATGATAATCATTTATTATCCATGCTATAATTGTATTGACTGGAAACACATTGCATGTGTGGACACATAGACAACACTTTGTCCCTAGTATGCCTCTAGTAAATTAGCTCGTTGATCAGAGATAGTCAAGGTTTCCTGGTCATTGATAGGAAATGTCATTTGATAATGGGATGACATCATTGGGAGAATGATGTGATGGACAAGACCCAAACTATAAACATAGCATATGATCGTGTCAGTTTATTGCTATAGTTTCTGCATGTCAAGTATCTGTTCCTATGACCATGAGATCATGCAACTCACTGACACTGGAGGAATGCCTTGTGTGTATCAAACGTCACAACGTAACTGGGTGACAATAGAAGTGTTGTATAGGTATATCCGAGAGTGTCTGTTGAGTGGGTATGGTAAAGACTAGGATTTGTTACTCTGTGTGACGGAGAGGTATCTCAGGGCCCACTTTGTAATAAAACATCACAACAAGCCTTGCAAGTAATGTCAGAAAAGTGTTATACACGGGATCTTGTATTACGGAACGAGTAAAGAGACTTGCCAGTAACGAGATTGAACTAGGTATAGAGATACCGACAATCGAATCTCGGACAAGTAACATACCAAAGAACAAAGGGAAGAACGTACTGGATTAACTAAATCCTTGACATAGAGTTCCAACCGATAACGATCTTCATAGAATATGTAGGAACCAATATAGACATCTAGGTCCCTCTATTGGTTATTGACCATAGAGGTGTGTCGGTCATGTCTACATAGTTCTCGAACCCACAAGGTCTGCACAATTAATGTTCGGTGACATTTCAGAAGTATAGAGTTATGTATTGTGGTGACTGAAGGTTGTTCAGAGTCCCAGATTAGACCCCGGATGTCACAAGGAGCTCCGGAACGGTCCAGAGGTAAAGATTGATATGTAGGAAGTCTTGTTTTCGTCACCAGAAAGTTTTCAAGATCATCGGTAGTGTACCGGGAGTGCCGAGAGGCTACCGGGGGACCATCGGGAGGGGTGTCTCGACCCAAGGGTCCACATGGGCTCTAGGAAGAGGTAAACTAGCCCCTAGTCGGTTGGGTAGAGCCCCACTAAAGGCCCATGCGATTGGGGTGGAAAAAACCCAAGGTGAAAAGAGTTTCCAAGTGGGAAGGAGGAGTCCTAATCCTACTAGGATTGGAGGAGGACTCCTCCTATCCTCCTTGCAGCCGAGGCAAAGGGGCCATCCCTAGGGCGTAGGCCTCCTCCCTCCGTCCTCCTCTATATACTAGAGGTTTTCAGGGTTTCGAGATGTAGAAATCAGCCACATGCGACCCCTCTCCTGTAGATCGTAGTTATTCCTCTAGATTGTTTCAGCGGTGCTTAGACAAAGCCCTGCAGGAATAGTTCCACCATCATCACCGCCATGTCATCAGGCTGCCGGAGAAGTCATCTGCCTCTCCGCTCCATCTTGCTGGATCAAGAAGGCGGAGATCATCATCGAGCTGTACGTGTGCTGAATGCGGAGGTGCCATCCGTTTGGCGCTAGATCGGGACGGATCGTGATTGAATCGTGAGACGCTCGGCGATTTGGATTGCAAAGGCATTCGACTACATCAACCGCGTTTATTAACGCTTCTCACTTAGCGATCTACAAGGTTATGTAGATCCACTCTCCCCCTCATATATGGTCATCACCATGGATAGATCTTGCGTGCGCGTAGGAAATTTTTTGTTTCCCATGCAACGTTCCCCAAGAATACGTGCTTGTGATAAGAACTTGCATGACGTCTTTTATCCTACCCTCCCTTGGCAAAGAGGTCCTATTGGAAACTAAGGGATATTAAGGCCTCCTTTTAATAGAGAACCAGAACAAAGCATTAACACATGGTGAATACATGAACACCTCAAACTACGACAATCACCGGAAAGAATCCCAATTATTTTCACCTTGGGGTATGCGGGTCAAGACACATAATAGGAGCATACAACTTGCAAGATAGGATCCAAATAACTCTTATATTCATGAAAACATAAAAGGTTCAGATCTGAAATCATGGCACTTGTTCCCTAGTGACAAACATTAAGCATAGCAAAGTCATAGCAACATGAATCTTAGAACATAGTGGATACTAGGGATCAAGCCCTATCAAATTAACTCGATTACATGATCAATTCCACCCACACCCATCACTGACAAAGGAATTACTCCCTCCCGGTAGTGAGCATCATGGAATATTTGATGGAGAAAGGTTGGTGATGATGACGACGATGAATCCGCCTCTCCGGAGCCCCAAATGGATTCCAGATTAGCCTTCCCGAGGAAGAACATGAGCTGGCGGAGGCTTCATCTCGTAGATCGTGACGAAAACTTCTCTAAGATTTTTTCTCCAAATATGTGATTTATAGTACTGGAGCTCGGGTTGGGGGAGCCTTGTGGGCCCTATCACACAACAGGGCATGACCTAGGGTTGTGGTCGCGTCTTGTTGCCTTCTGGGCCACAGGGACCCCCCTCTAGCAGGTCTTTGCATCATAATTCATTATTATTCCCAGAAATAATTTATATAAAGTTTCGTCCAATTTTGAGAACTTTTATTTCGGCATAGAAATAACACCAAGGTAGTTCTGCTGAAAACAGCGACAGTCCAGGTTAGTTTCATTCAAATCATGCAAATTAGAGTCCAAAACGAGAGCGTTTGGAAAAGTAGATACGTTGGAGACGTACCAACTCCCCAAATCTTAACTCATTGCTTGTCCTCAAGCAATTTAGTTGATAAACTGAAAGTGATAAAGAAAACTTTTACAATCTCTTTGATTTGCATTGTCATATATATGCTTAGCTAGTGTTCAGGTTTTCAGCATAAATCATAAGTAACCATATCCATGATAACAATCAAACAACATATTCACTCATGGCAATACATAACCAACTACCGAGCAATAAGAAGATATCTCACATGGTATTTTGCTAGCCCTTTCTGAGACCGCAAAACATAAATGCAGAGCACCTTCGGCGTTCAAGCAGTGACTAAACATTATAATTCAGGGTAGAAGAGATAAAGTCATGCTCACATCCAACATTAACTATACTTGATGCATAAAAATGACAATAGTGCTCTCTCGTCTGGTGCTTTTAGTAAGAAGATGATGACTTGGGAACATCATAAAAGTAAATCGAAAGGCCCTTCATGGAGGGAAGCATTAATTTGAAGAGGTGCTAGAGCTCAAGTTTTAAAACAGAATCGAAATTGTAATTTTGGGTGGTGCACTTTTCCTGTCAACGTTACGACAAAGGTTTTTAGTATCTTCCATGGTAAACTCATCATTGTCGGTTCCCAAATAGAATTGTAAAGTTTAGTCATATCCACCATCCATACACAAACCATGGCTAACCAAATCCATAGGTGCCCACCAACATATCAATTGTCCCAAGGAGTTTTGTTTAATTTATTTTGATTTTGTAGGACTGGGCATCCTTTTTACCAGCCTCTCTCGTGCAATGATAGCGAATAAACGACCGTCTTGAGAATAACTCACTTAGCATGGAAGATACCGCCCGCCCCTCGCTACATGAGTGGTACGAGTGCACACAATATATGTTTGTTTGAACATTAGAGGTAGCACATGCAAATTTACCTGGAACGATAGTGTAATATCGCATATAGGTAGGTATGGTGGACTCACGTGGAACAACTTTGGGTTTAAGGATATTGGATGCACAACCAACATTCCTGATTAGTACATGTGAAAGCTAGCAATAGATTGGGAAGCGATCAACTAGAGAGCGAAAACGATCATAGACATGCACTATGAATAACTGACCTTGGACATTAACAAGAGTAGGATATAATAACTCTGAATTTAAACATCATGAAGTTTGCATTGGTTTTAAATCAACTACATGTTTGCACATGGGCCAAGTCAAGCTGCTCGAATTACTCAGAGGGAAGTACAATACTACCATACCACATCATAACCATTTAAATGCATGTTGATGCATAATATAAATCATTATCAACTCCTAGATATTTAAGAATGGCATGAGAAAATATAATCTATAATTGTCATCATAAACATGTTCACTCATGATATACTAAATCAAGATCGAACGAGCTAAAAATATTTACAAAATTGAGCTTCATATCGTCACGACCCTCTTGGGCATGAGACCCGGCTGGGGAAATGGAAATTCTCTTCTTCTTCTTTCTTCTTTTGTATGTATTGAATACCATACCATTTGTTTTCATGCTCAGATTTGACTATGTATGTGTTTACCTTGATCGTTGCTTAGCGTTTATTTTCGTGCAACGTGTGTTTTCAGAGCTTCAAATGAATGGATAGCCAAAGGATGATTTAGGAAATTATTGTGGTGGTCAAAAGGACATAAGTCATTAGGGAAGAGGTAACCTGGTAGAACTGAAATTTATTAGACTGTCTTTTTTATTTTAGATGAATATGTACTATTATTAATATGGACCAACAAAAATGATGCCATGACAGATAGACGATGGCTATCTAAAGAAAGGAATCATGAATAAGGGACCACCTAATTTTAGGTGGCGATGGTAGAACTTTTGGAGAAAAGATGATGGACTATACGCTTATCTGCAATCTCTCATTTTAATTTTGATACTATTATTATACTGACGGACATGATAATCTATAGGCAAGGGATTTCTTGTTGCCTATAATGGTTGATCACACTGAATTTATTAGGGACACCGGTGTGGCACAACATTTCACAAAACTAGTCGAGAGAGTACTGAGAACACTTTAGGAGCTTTCATGTACATGTGATGAACAATGCTTGTCATGGTTGAATGGATATAACTCCAAGCATACTTGATTTTTGTTGGAGGAAGCCAAGGTGTTCTCATTAAATTTAGTACATTGCTTCAGGTTCTAGAGGTTGTTACTTTATATATCCACGCTGGTCGAACAAGTAGAATTGAATGTATAACATGATATACTTTAGAACTTTCCATATTTACTATCTGTAATGTGTTGCGGTCGATTCAACAATTGAGCAGACTTATTTGGGATTGTGGCTCATCATTTTCACGTTAAGTCAACTAATACATGCATCAGCAATAAAGATAGTCACAAAGTAATGATTTTTTTTTCACATAATCCGAGTGCTTCAGCTGAGACATATGCATCTGCATGGTGATGTTATCTCATAATCTCTCACATAGTCACATATATACCTTGGTATATTAGACTAATGTATGTATTTGACATTTTCAATCAACTCTCAAGTTAAAACCATGAAAAATGGTTCATAAGAAGAAATGTTGTTTAATTAGTTAAGTCAAAAGTATAGATAAATTTCATGTATATTGCAGTTCATATATTTCTGTTAAAATAGTTGACCATTGTACAATCATTTGTTTCTGGATAGAAGATAGAAGATAGAAGACGCGTAATTGCTTTTTCAGGACTTAAAGTGTGATATAGGTGTCGCTAGGTAACACCTAATAGGCCAATACACGCAGGGGCAGTTCATTTTAGTAAGGATAACTCATGAAGGGGAAGTTTGTTTTAATCAACAATGCCAGATTATTTCTTCCTATATACAAGCATGAAATGGTAATTAGTTCCAGGCTAGACATGTGAGATAAGTTGTTCGCATTTCAATACATGATCAGGTAGCTAACATCTAATACATTGAAAGTTTTTTCATGACCAATGATATCATCATAGTTATACTTCTGTCATTCCTTCATTTTGTTGGCCCATGTTAAATTTCACAACTAACTCAACGATCACCAGTCATACTGCCGTTTCTCTCTCATTTTCCTCCGGAATGACGAATTCTGACAATCAAGTGTATCTGCTTTTTTTGTTCAGGCATGCTAGGAGTATGTTACCATCAATTATGTTCTCGTGTTCATCTTATATTTCCCATCCATCTCTTTGATTTATATGTTGCTAATCTCATGATAGGTATTTGCAGCAATGGGAGCATAATGATACTTGATGCTGGCCTGAATAGAGGGAGGACAAATGTGTCAGCAAAAATGCAACCTTTCATATACTTCTATCAATCACGGACATTATAGCTCTAAAATAGTTGGGTGCGGCAACACGCGCCTTTGATGATCTAGTAATAATAATGCAAGAGTGTCATGGACTAAGCTGGAATCGGCAAGGCATTTGTGCAAAGGAGAAGACATCGTAATATTGGCTCTTTGTTAGATGAACATTAATGCATCTGAGAGCCATTCAACATTTTCATCATGGCCTTGTCCTTTCGACGACTCAAAGAAAAGAAAGGAAATTAAAAGAAACACACTAAAATATTTTTTAGTTTTTGTTTTTTCTCGAAAGAAAGCAAAGGAAAAAACAATAGAAAACCTATTTACACGGGAAAGCTTCCAACAAGTAAAGGACGCCTTTTGGGGTTTTCTTTTACTACTACAACTAATTAAATGAGAAATAAAAATTGAAAAGAAGCAAGAATTTTTTTGGGTTTTCTAAAGTTTTTCAAACACACAAGAAGAAAGCAAAAAAAGAAATATGATATGGATACACAATTGAAGAACATATCTCGGTGAGAAATATGTACTCCCGCAAGCTTAGGGTTTTGCCTAGCTTGGTGATCACCATTGATAATAGCTTTCAGGTCTGGGAAAGTATTGCTACTAAGGCAACTGAGCGTCGCATACCTGGTGTCGGTGTCAAAACCGGTGTATCTCGTAGTAGGGGTCCTCAGCTAGGCATCTTGGAGCGATGGTAACATGGACACAAGATTTTACCCAGGTTCGTACTCTCTCAGGGAGATAATACCCTACGTCCTGCTTTTGATTGTATGGATATGGGGATAGTACATAGTACAGGTATCTACCACGAGATTGTAGTAATGAATATGCGATTGAGATTGACTAGCCTGGCCTTGGTTTATATGTGCACCGTAGGCCTAGTGTTTAGAGTAGTCCTTGTCTTGTGCGCCAAGTCTTGTGGAATCCTTCTTGTATTCGGCATGGGCTGCCCGAAGTGGCCCATTAGTGAATCGTCATGGGGGTCCACAGCCCGACCATAGGTCGGGAGGCGACGTTGTTAGTACCCCCCAGTCCATGACACCATCAGTAGCCCCCTGAACCGGTCTTCAAGTTGGGGATGCTCCTCGGTTCTTCCGAATGCCTCTTTGTCTTCGGTCGTCGGTCTTGAAAACTGGTTCAACAAATCTTCCCATTTTCAATCTTGAGGATCACCGAACTGTGTTCGAAGAGTTTACATGTCGGGCATCCAAGGAGCCCCTTTAAGTTACCGGCCTTTATCAATTCCTTGTAATTTTTTACGCCACACTTGGGGTTTGAAGTGCTTTCCATGCGACAGCGCCCTTTTGCGTTCGAGCTCCAACGTCGAACTACATCCGAGGCATCTTTTCACAGCCGAGATCCAACACTTTTTGGCATTCAAGGTATCCTAGATTACCTTGGCCTCTAAAAATTTGAATGAATCCACCCGAGCATAAATGCTAGAATAGTTTTCTGTGGAATGAGCCATTCGAATCCGAGATTTATGCAGGAAATCTTTTGAGCTATCTCCGATCTTGAGCTTTATGCCGGATAGCTTCCGAGCTCCAACGCGGAACTATATCCAAGATCCAATGATGATCTACGTCCGAGGTGTCATAGATTACCTCGGTCTTTAAAAAATTGAAGCAATTCATCCAAGCATAATGCCGGAAATGCCCTCTATGCCCGTGCTTTATGCCGGATTGCTTCCGAGGTGGTGCACCACCCCGACCGTGGGCTGTTTTTTCATGGATATTTTTGATTGGTGCAATTTATACTCTGCTGAGATATATAGCTAGTAGCCCTCAAGGTGTGTGTCGGTCTAAAACCCGAGATGCACCTGAAGGATGACATAAAACCGCTGATCCCAGTAGCCCCTAAGGCCCAAGTCGATTCACAAAATTGGCCTGAGGATCAACTCCTAGCTCGGGAGCATACTTCAGAACACAAAAGCGGTGTGCATAGACCTCGAGACTCACGTTGGGTGCGGCCGACCAACCCGAGGACCATAATCTCCTCAGAAACTGTATTGCACTTAAATTTTGTACGTTGAATTGTCAATGTAGTAGCCCCCGAGACATGGGTTGGGTAACAAGGCTGACCCTAGGATCGTACCTCCTAGAGAACTAGTTCAACTTTCAGGTATGTTTTGACAATACCAAGGTGGAGTTCAGCATGAATGATGCCGAACTATAGCTTCAGAAAAGAGTTTCACGCCAAACACCTCGACCAAGAGAATGTCCCGTTGAAAGGAAAATGTATAATAGGTTAAAGATGATATAATCTCAAAAGGCCAAAAAACATGTGTAAAAAGTTTTATGTCTAGATTGAATCAAGATTTTTTGGTACGAATACGAAATTGGTCTTAAAATTGTGTTTCCGTCGTGCTTTGACATGACACATTCGATCTCTAGACTTTATGTGGGTAAGCCTTCGGCTTCAATCTCCCTATCCCGAAGGCAGAGTGTTTCTCAGGCCAGTTTAGCAAACTAAACGCAAGCGGCTTTAGAGAGAAATCAGGCTACCCGGCTATTGATCATACACTTGAGTCGAGAAAGGAGTGGTAGAAAAAGACTTTGTAAGGACTAAGAAGAAAACATCTATTATAAAATGGCTCATATTAATTTAAGAGCCCCCAAGTGACTTTGGGTAAAAGAATTTTATGTATAATGATTGTATGTACCGTAGTAGTTATATAATATCTGTGTTCGCCCGAACTTTGAATGCGTCTTAACCGACAGTCGGCTTCGCCCTCTTCGGCCAAGGACCGAAAAGTGTTATCTACTCCACCTATCGAGAATATCGGCGGTGTTTCGCATAACCAGGCAATCAGACCATGAGGCTGTAACAGAGAAAGTGTGCCCAGGTAACATATGATATATTACTTATATAATGTAACAAGCATGTTCAAAGAAAATAATGTCCCCAAAGGTACCTTTCATTGGTCGCTCATGATTACTATGAGACTTGTGTAATAGATTTGTGTACGCATGATTTCTGTCATGTGCTGGGCATAGTTGAAAACAATAAGAATGCTAGCTTTTGGCTTCACCCATCTTAAGTACGAGTTCGGATGACCCGGTAGTAACAATTGTAGAGGTGCTCCCTTTACTCCCTAGCCGAACAACTAGGAACGTAGGGGTAAGCACAGGAGCTAGGCAACCCAGCTTTGCGGAACACTTAAGTCAAGATGATGCATATTTTGGCATAATACATGAGCAAGGAAAGAAGCTGTACAATAATAATAAAATGCAAATAGAAAAGGTTTCACAAAGGAAGCCCCCAAGTAAACGAGGTATTTGAATTTAATTGTAACAAACAAAAGTTTTGAAAAACAAAAAATTTCACAACCAACTTTTTGTTAAAAAAGTATAATGCTCGGTCGATTTGAACAAAATTTAAAACTAAAAGTTTTTGAGCATCAAAGCAACTTAGCTGGTTAATGTGCTGGGTGTCGATGACGCGATCCGGGCTTGTGGACGAACAAGGATGACCATCGAACTTTCACAGATCGGTGTGTAGTCTTCAGGATGACCAAGGTCCAAGACCCCAAGCTCGTCCCGAGGTGACCAAATGAGGAGTTCGTCACTCTGAAGTAGTGTCACGGCTTGGCCAATGTGGCGAGGCAAAGCCATCATCCAGCCAAGGTGGTGGAGTAGGTCGGCAAGGTGACGCCGAGATGACCGAGTGATGGCGGTCGAAGTCGATTTCCTACACTCATAAAATAGTGCAAGCCAAAAGTAATGAAAAAAAAGATAATATTATATATATTTTTTTAAATATTCTTCCACTTAGTTAATTTAAGTTAAGCAAATAAGTAAAGGAATATGGTCTGGGCGCCGAGGTGCCTGAACGAAGAGTTTGAATTGACGAAGTAGCAACGCTGCACGGTCGATGAAGTCCTTGGTCTAGTTAACATGACGAAGCTGTGATCAGCAGACGTTGAATTCCCATACGGGTCGGCTGGTGACGCCGAAGGCTCGTGCCAACCGATGTGTTGAAGCAAGTCGGCTGGTGACGCCGAAGTCTCATGCCAGTCGATGTGTTGAAGTAGGTCGACTGGTGACGCCGAAGTCTCATGTTAGCCAATGTGTTGAAGCAGGTCGGCTGGTCATGCCGAAGTCTCATGCCAGACGATGTGTTGAAGCAGGTCGGCTGGTGACGCCGAAGTCCCTAGAGCAGGTTGATGAAGGAATGCCAAAGCCCCGGTCTAGCCAAGGTGGTGGAGCAGATCTGTAAGGTGACGCTAGAGGCACATGCCATCCGACGTGTCAAAGTAGGTCGGCATGCTAGACGTCATCTTGAAAAAGAATCGACACGGCAATGCCGATGCAGGTCGGAATCTGTGACGAGGTCGATGCTGGTACGAAGAAGCAATGGAGTGCCCGACCCATACAACCCACGGATGACGAGGTTTGCTTGACTATTATTCGGACTTCGCGGTGGGAACTCTTGGTCAGATGAAGGAGTTGATGAGAAAGTTTCCTTCAAAAAGCACGTCCGACAACCCGTTCATGAAAAGATGAACTCGGGTGGGATTCGTGTTCCAATAGAAAATAGATCCAAAATCTGTTGTACTAATTGGATGTTTCCCGGAGTTTGGACAGTCGGATCGAGCTGAAATTTTGAGGGGTGATCGGTATAGGAATTCCGCAGCAGATGAATGGTGGGATTGTCGAACGGACGTCCGATCTATATGCTAGGCTCCCCGCCCTAAACTCGTCCAGATTCTTGTCCAGATTCAACAGGGCTTTGGTAGATAGTAGATCGCTAGAGATTCCTTCACTGGAACGTGACGAAATTTTGTAGGGTTGTTCTAGACTGTATTCCGCACAATTCCACAAAAGAAATCGTCAAAACGACACTCGAGGAGGCTGGAACGACGAACACGAATCTGCTATCAAGAAAAACTACATGATCGCACGAGGGCAATGTTGACGTTGAGCCCCCGAGCACCATGGGGGATTCTTCCATGATGTTGGTTCAGATTGGAGATGATGTTCATGAAGACACCTGTCCGATCTATATGATTTGACGTTGAGCATAGACCTCGGCATAGCCGACATGACCAGTCAAGCCGGTGGCGAAGATGCCGACGTTGACGATGTAGCTTGGTTTTGACGCGTAGATCGCGATGGAGCCGATCTGAATTCCCATCGCACAGTGGCGACTACCCAGCAGGCTCTCAATGAAAGCACCATTGTCTGTGTCAAAACCGACCTAACTCGTAGTAAGGGTCCTAAGCTAGGCGTCTTGGAGCAATGATAACATGGACACATGATTTTACCCAGGTTCGGGCTCTCTCAAGGAGATAATACCCTACGTCCTGCTTTTGATTGTATTGATATGGGGATAGTAAATAGTATAGGTATCTACCACGAGATTGTAGTAATGAATATGAGATTGAGATTGACTACCCTGGCATCGGTTTATATATGCACCGTAGGCCTAGGGTTTGGAGGAGTTCTTCTCTTGTCCGCCAAGTCTGCTAGAATCCTTCTTGTATTTGGCATGGGCTGCCTGAAGTGGCCGATTAGTGAATCATCATGGGGGTCCTCATCCTGACACATAGGTCGGGAGACGATGTGGTCAATACCCCCTAGTCTAGGACACCGTCACCTAGGCCTCGGCCTCCGCTGCAACCAACTCGTTCTGTTGACCAATTATATCCTCTGGCATGATGGTATATCCGTGCCTCTCATGAAAGTTAAACAAAGAAGGTGCAGGCAATACAATAACATCGAAAGTAGTCTTGTTGTATACCAAGTTGTAATGAATGTGATGCAGGGGTTTAGGTTCCTCAATGAACTGGTGATCGAACACAGCCTAATGATCGAGATAAAGCTTAGGCAATAAGTAATTAGTTGGACATATGACAACATTAGAACACTTTATTATGTAGGTGGCATAAATAGCAACATGGATTTTCCCTTAATCCGGTTAATATGCAAGCGACGTGCAATGATATGCTCCTATGCTATAAGTATTATCGTCGTAAAGTGTGCAACATAAGATAGTGCTACCACCTGAGCATGCGTTCATTTTCCCTTGAAGAGGAAAGTGTTGGGGAATGTTGCATGGGAAACAAAAAATTTCCTATGCACACGCAGGATCTGTCCATGGTGATGAGCATCTACGAGAGGGAGAGTGGATCTACATACCCTTGTAGATCGCAAAGCGGGAAGCGTTTAGAAACGCGGTTGGTGTAGTCGAACGTCTTCGCGATCCAAATCGCCGAGCATCCCGCGATCTCATCACGATACGTCCCATGATCCAATCATGATCCGTCCTGCAAACTCATCATGATCCGTCCCGTGATCTCATCACGATCCGTCTCGTGATCTTGACTACGGTCCATCCGATCTAGCACCGAACGGACGGCACCTCCGCGTTCAGCACACGAACAGCTCGATGACGATCTCTGCCTTCTTGATCCCGAAAGAGGGAGCGGAGAGGTAGATGAGTTCTTCGGTAGCGCGAAGGCGTTGCGGCGATGGTGGTGGAGCTATTCCAGCAGGGCTTCGCCTAAATCCTGTAGGGTAAGCTCTTTCCTCTAAATCCTCTAGTATATATAGGAGGGAAGGAGGGAAGGAGGCAGCTTCAAACCCTCACGGTTTGGTCAAAATTGGTGGTGGAGGAGTCCTACTCCAATCCTATTAGGAGTAGGATTCCTCCTTTCCACTTGAAAACTCTTTCCACCTCTCCACCTTTGGATTTTTCTTTCTCAAGCCACTCTAGGCACATGGTGCCTTAGACGAGGCTTCGGCCAGCCCACCAGGGGATGGTTTACCTCCTCCCACAGCCCATGTAGCCTCTTGGGTCGAAATACCTCTCCTGATGGTCCCCCAATACACTACCGGCACCCGATACACTACCGATGAGCCCGAAACTTTTCCGGCGACCAAAACAGGACTTCCTATATATCAATCTTTACCTATGGACCATTCTGGAGCTCTTTGTGACATCCGGGATCTCATCTGGGACTTCGAACAACCTCCGGTCACCATCATACATAACTCTATACTACCGAAACGTCACCGAACCTTAAGTGTGTAGACCCTGCGGGTTCGAGAACTATGTACACATGATCGAGACACCTCTACGGTCAATAACTAATAGCGGGGCCTGCATGCTCATGTTGGTTCCTACGTATTTTATGGAAATCTTTATCGGTCGAACCTCTATGTCAAGGATTCAGTTAATCCCGTATGATGTTCCCTTTGTTCTTCCGTATGTTACTTGCCCAAGATTCGATCGTCGATATCTCCATACCTAGTTCAACCTTGTTACCAGCAAGTCTCTTTACTCGTTTCGTAATACCAGATCCCGTGACTAACACTTAGTCACATTGCTTGCAAGGCTTATTGCGATGTTGTATTACCAAGTGGGCCCTGAGATACCTCTCCGTCACATGGAGTAACAAATCCTAATCTTGATCCATGCCAACCCAACAGACACCCTTGGGGATACCTGTAAAGCACCTTTATAGTCACCCAGTTACGTTGCGATGTTTGATACACACATGGTACTCCTCCGGTATCTAGTGAACTAGTGAACTAGCTCGTTGATCGAAAGATGGTTAAGGTTTCCTAGTATATCGGAGGGGTACCTTGTGTGTATCAAACGTCGCAATGTAACTGGGTGAGTATAAAGGTGCTCTACAAGTGTCTCCGAGGGTGTCTGTTGAGTTGGCATGGATCAAGACTGGGATTTGTTACTCCGTGTGACGGAGAGGTATCTCAGGGCCCACTCGGTAATACAACAGCACAATAAGCCTTGCAAGCAATGTGACTAAGTGTTAGCTGCGAGATCTTGTATTACGGAATCAGTAAAGAGACATGCCGGTAACGAGGTTGAACTGGGTATGGAGATACCGACGATCGAATCTCGGGCAAGTAACATACCGAAGAACAAAGGGAACATCATATGGGATTAACTGAACCCTTGACACAAAGGTTCGACCGATAAAGATCTTCGTAGAATATGTAGGAACCAATGTGGACATCCAGGTCCCACCATTCGTTATTGGCCATAGAGGTGTCTCGGTCATGTCTACATAGTTCTCGAACCCGTAGGTCTGCACACTTAAGGTTTGGTGACATTTCGGTAGTATAAAGTTATGTATGGTGGTGACCGAAGTTTGTTCAGAGTCCCGGATGAGATCCCGGACGTCACGGGGATCTCTAGAATGGTCCGGAGGTAAAGATTCATATATAGGAAGTCCTGTTTTGGTCGCCAGAAAAGTTTCGGGCTCATCGGTAGTGTACCGGGAGTGCCGGTAGTGTACCGGGAGACCACCGGGAGGGGTATTTCGATCCAAGAGGATACATGGGCTGTGGGAGAGTGGAAACCAGACCTTAGTGGGCTGGTGGAACAACCACAAGAGGCCCATGCGGCTGGAAGAAAAAACCCAAGAGAAAAGGGTGGAAAAAAGGGCAAAATAGGTGAATCCTAGTCCTACTAGGATTGGAGGTGGACTCCACCTCCTCCACCTCCTTCGGCCGAAGCCCTTGGCCTAGGAAGCCAAGGCTGCCTCCTCTCCTCTCTTCCTACTATATATACTGGTGGTATAGAGGGTTTCTGCACTAGATTTTCAGCCACATGCTACCCGTTCCTCCAGTGCATAGTTTCTCCTCTAGATCGGATTTTTGCAGTGCTTAGGCGAAGCCCTGCTGGAATTGTTCCACCACCATCGCCGGAGCGCCGTCAGGCTACCGGAGAACTCTTCTTCCTCTCCAATCCTTCTTGCTGGATCAATCCGGTGGAGATTGTCATCAAGTTGTACGTGTGCTGAACGCAGAGGTGTCGTCCGTTCGGTGCTTGATCGGAAGGATCGTGATCAAGTTCATGGGACGGGTCGTGATCAAGTTCGTGGGACGGATCGTGATCGGATCGTAGGATGGATCGTGATTGGATCGCGGGACGCATGGCGATTTGGATCGCGAAGACGTTCGACTACACCAACCGCGTTTCTTAACGCTTCTCGCTTAGTGATCTACAAGGGTATGTAGATCCACTCTCCCTCTCGTAGATGCTCATCACCATGGATAGATCTGCATGTGCGTAGGAATTTTTTTGTTTCCCATGCAACATTCCCTGATATTCACATCACCATGTGATTCGCATTGTTATGAATCTAACACCCAATGATTTCTGGGGCTCGATCGTGCTTTGCATGTGAGAGAGGTCTTATAATCAACGGGGCTGCGACATCTAGATCCATGTGTACTTTCCAAATCTCTATGTCAAACTGTAAACAATGCTACCATACTCCACTTGGAGCTATGCCAAATGGCTGCTCTACTATACGTATCCGGATTGCTACTAAGTGTCGTTCGGATTGGTGTCAAAGCTTGCATCGACGTAACTCTTTACGACGAACTCTTTCTTACCTCCATAATCGAGAAACATTTCCTTAGTATTTTAGTTACTAAGGATGATCTTGACCGCTGTCCAGTGATCCACTCCTGGATCACTCTTGTACCCCTTGACGGACTCATGGCAGGGCACACACAGGTGCGGTACACAGTATGGCATACTATACAGAGCCTATGGCTAAGGCATAGGGGACGACATTCTTCCTTTCTCTTTCTTCTGGCGTGGTCGCGCTTTTAGTCTCACTCAACTTCACACCTTACAAAGCAGGCGAGAATACTTCTCTCTGACTAATCCATTTTGAACTCTTTCAAAATCTTGTCAAGGTATGTACTCATTCAAAGTCTCATCAAGCATCTTGATCTATCTCTATAGATCTTGATGCTCAACAATTAGGTAGCTTTATCCAGGTCTTCCTTTGAAAAACTCCTTTCAAACAACCCTTTATGCTTTCCAGAAATTCTACATCATTTCTGATCAACAATATGTCAAACGCATATGCTTATCAGAAACTCTATAGTGCTCCCACTCACTTTATTATAAATACAAGTTTCTCATAAACTTTGTATAGACTCAAAAACTTTGATCACCTCATCAAAGTGTATATTCCAACTCTGAGATGCTTGCTTCAGTCCATAGAAGGATCACTGAAGCTTGCTCATGTTTTAGCATCCTTAGGACTGACAAAACCTTCTGGATGTATCACATACAACTTTTCCTCAAGTAAACTGTTAAGGAAACGATGTTTTGTCATCCATCTGCCAGATTTCGTAATTGAAAAATGCAGCAACTCCTAACATAATTCCAACAGACTTTAGCATCGCTATGAGTGAGAAAGTCTCATCGCAGTCAACTCTTTGAACTTGTCGGAAACTTTTTGTGACAAGTCGAGCTTTATAAATGGTGACATTTACCATCAGCGTCTGTCTTCATGTCAAAGGTTCATTTGTACTCGACGACCTGCCGTCCAACGAGCAATTCTACCTAAGTCTATACTTGGATTTCATACATGGATCCTTTCTTGGATTTCATGGCCTCTAACCATTTGTCGGAAGCCGGGCCCATCAATACTTCTCCATATCTCGTAGGTTCATTGTTGTCCAACAACATGACCTCCAAGACAGGGTTGTCGTACCACTCAGGAGCAGTACATATCCTTGTCGACCTACGAGGTTCGATAGTAACTTGATCTGAAGCTTCATGATCATGATCATTTACTTCCTCTTCAACCGTCGTAGGTTCCACACAAACATCTTTCCGTGCTACTCTACTCTCTGGTTGAAACAAAGGTTCAACAACCTCATCAAGTTCTATCTTCCTCCCACTCAATTCTTTCGAGAAAAACTTTTTCCCGGGAAAGGACCCATTTTAGCAACAAACCCTTTATGGTTGGATCTGAGATAGAAGGTTCACCCAACTGTTCATAGGGTAATCTATGAAGATGCATTTGTCCGCTTTGGGTTCGAGCTCATTAGGTGAAAACATTTTTCCACACAAGCGTCGCAGCCCCAAACATTAAGAAATGACAACTTAGGTTTCTACCAAACCATAATTGACACGGTGTCATTTCAACGAATTTAGATGGTGCCCTGTTTAAAGTGAATGTAGTTGTGTCTAATGCATAACCCCAAAACTATAGTAGCAAAACGATAAGTGACATCATAGCCTGCACCATATCCAATAGAGCATGACTATGACGTTCGGACACACCATCACACTATGGTGTTCCAGGCGGCATGAGTTGTGAAACGACTTTCTCATTGTCGAAAGTTTTATGCCAAACTTGTAACTTAGATATTCAACTCCACGATCGTATCGCAGAATTTTTATCTTCTTGTCACGATGATCTTAAACTTCACTCTGAATTTGCTTGAACTTTTCAAACAATTCAGACTTGTGTTTCATTAAGTAAACATACACTATATCTACTCAAATCATTAGTGAAGGTAAGAAAATAGCGATATCCACCGCACGCTACAAGACTCATTGGATTGCATACATCAAGATGTATCATTTCCAATAAATCACTTGCCCGTTCCATCAATCTGGAAAACGGGGTCCTTAGTCATCTTGCCCAAGAGGCATGGTTCACATGTCTAAATTGATTCAAAATCTAATGAGTCCAAAGATCCATCAACATGGATTTTCTTCATGCGCTTTATACCAATATGACATTTAGCAGCAATGCCACAAGTATGTGGTACCATCATTATTAACTTTGTATATTTTGGCATCAATGTTATGAACATGTGTATTACTATGATAAAGATTCAACAAACCATTCTCACTGGGTGCATGACCATTGAAGGTATTATTCATGTAAACAGAATAACAATTATTCTCTAACTTAAATGAATAACCATGTTGCAATAAACATGATCTAATCACATTCATGCTCAACGCAAAACACCAAATAACATTTATTTAGGTTCGTCACTAATCCCAAAGGTAGATAGAGCATGCGATGTTGATCACATCAACCATGGAAACATTTCCAGCACACATCATCACCTCACCCTTAGCTAGTCTCTGTTTATTCTGTAGCTTTTACTTCGAGTTACTAACATTTAGCAACCGAACTGGTATCCAATACCCAGGTGCTATTAAGAGTACTAGCAAGGTACACATCAATAACACATACATCAAATACACTTGTGTCGATGTTGACAACCTTCTTATCTACCAAGTATCTAGGGTTGTCCCGCTTCAGCGACCGCTCACCTCATCATAGAAGCACTTACTCTCGGGTTTGGGTTCAACTTTGGATTGCTTCACTAGAGCAGCAACTGACTTGCCATCGATGAAGTTTCCCTCCTTGCCCTTGCCCTTCTCGAAAATAGTGGTTTTACTAACCATCAACACTTGATGCTCCTTCTTGATTTCTACCTTCGCGGTGTCAAACATTGCGAACAGCTCAGGGATCATTATTTCTATCCTTGGCATTTTATAGTTCATCACCAAGTTCTAGTAGCTTAGTGGCAGTGACTTGGAGAACTATATCAATCACTATCTTATCTGGAAGATCAACTCCCACTCGATTCAAGCGATTGTAGCACCCAGACAATCTGAGCACATGCTTAACGATTGAGCTATTCTCCTTCATCTTGCAGGCAAAGAATCTTGTTGGAGATCTCATATTTCACAACATGGGCATGAGCCCGAGATCCCAATTTCACCTCTTAGAACATCTCATATATTCCGTATCGTTCAAAACGTTTTGGAGCCTCAATTCTAAGCTGTAATGCATGATGCACTAAACTATCAAGTCATCGAAACGTGCCTGTCAGATGTTCACAACATCTAGAGATGACGCTAGAGGAGGTGGCGCACCGAGCGGTGCATTAAGGACATAAGCCTTCTGTGCAGCAATGAGGACAACCCTCAGATCACGAACCCAGTCCGCAATATCGCTACCATCATATTTCAACTCTATTTCTCTAGGAATATATAGAAATTCAAGGGAGCTACAGTGTGAGCTAGTAATCTACAACATAATTTTGCAAAGACACTACTGACTATGTTCATGACAATGAGTTCAATTAATCATATTACTTAAGAACTCCCACTCAAATTGACATCCCTCCGGTCATTCAAGTGATACATGATCCAAATTCACCAACTCAAGTCCAATCATCACGTGAGTTGAGGTGGTTTCAATGGTCAACATCATCATGTTGATCATATCTACTATATGACTCATGTTCGACCTTTCGGTCTCTTGTGTTCCAAGGCCATGTCTGTACATGCTAGGCTCGTCAAGTTAAACCCGAGTGTTCTGCATGTGCAACACTGGCTTGCACCCGTTGTATGTGAACGTAGAGTCTATCACACCCGATCATCACGTGGTGTCTCGACACGACGAACTTTCGCAACTGTGCACACTCGGGGAGAACACAATTTATCTTGAAATTAAGTGAGGGATCATGTTATAATGCTACCTTCGTCCTAAGCAAAACAAGGTGCATAAAAGTATTAACATCACATGAAAATCATACATGACATGATATGGTCATGAACTTGTGCTTTTGATCTCCATCTTGAAAGCACTGACATGATCTCCATCGTCACCGGCATGACACCATCATCTCCATCATCTTGATCTCCATCAACGTGTCTCCATCGGTGTTGTCGCTCCCACCATGCTTCTACTACTATTGCTACCATTTAGTGATAAAGCAAAGCATTACATAGCGCTTAATGATTGACATGTAGGTCATACAGTAATTAAAGACGACCCTATGGCTCCTGCCGGTTGCCGTACTCATCGACATGCAAGTCGTGATATTCTATACAACACATGATCATCTCATACATCACATATATCTCATCATGTAATTGGCCATATCACATCACAACACACCCTGCAAAAACAAGTTAGACGTCCTCTAATTGTTGTCGCATGTTTTACGTGGCTGCTACGGGTATCTATCAAGAACAATTATCACCTACGCATAAACCACAACGATGATACATAAGTTGCTTTTCAACCTTCTCAAGGACCGCCTTAGTCGGATCCGATCCAACTAAAGTAGCAGAAACAGACACCCGCCAGCCATCTTTGTGCAACGAAGTTACACGTCAGTTGATGGAACCGGTCTCTCGTAAGCGTATGAGTAATGTTGGTTCGGGCCGCTTCATCCAACAATACCGCTGAACCAAAACACGACCAAGGGAGGAAGCAATCTAAGCAACAACGCCCACAAAGTATTTGCGTTCAACTCGAGATCTCATCTACACATAGACCTAGCTCATGATGCCACTGTTGGGGAACGTTGCATGGGAAACAAAAAAATTCCTATGCACATGCAAGATCTATCCATGGTGATGAGCATCTACGCACATGCCCTTGTAGATCGCTAAGCGGGAAGTGTTGAGAAACACGGTTGGTGTAGTCGAACGTCTTTGCGATTCAAATCGCCGAGCATCCCGCGATCTCATCACGATCCGTCCCGTGATCCAATCACGATCTATCCCGCGAACTCATCATGATCCGTCCAGTGATCTCATCATGATCCGTCTCGCGATCTTGATCACGGTCCTTTCGATCTAGCGCCGAACGGACGGCACCTCCGCATTCAGCACACGTACAGCTCGATGACGATCTCCGCCTTCTTGATCCAGAAAGAGGGAGCGGAGAGGTAGACGAGTTCTCCGGCAGCACGATGGTGTTGCGGCGATGGTGGTGGAGCTATTCCAGTAGGGCTTCGCCTAAGCACCGCTGAAAACCGATCTAGAGGAGAAACTGCGATCTAGAGGAGAGGTAGCATGTGGCTATTAGGGTAAGATTTTTCTTCTAAATCCTCTAGTATATATAGGAGGGAGGGAGGGGAGGAGGCAGCCTCAAACCCTCGAGGTTTGGTCGAAATTGGAGGTGGAGGAGTCCTACTCCAATCCTATTAGGAGTAGGATTTTTTCCTTCTCAAAACACTCTAGCCGCATGGGCCCTTAGAGGAGGCTTCGTTGTCACATCCCTAGCTAGATGTCATAGGATAGCATGTGTGTGCATCATGTTACAATTTTGCATCAACATGAAATGGGGACTAAAAGAAACCCCAAGCTCCTATTTGAATCAAATTAATTCAAAGTAGTGGAAACTTAACAAATCCAAAATGCCCTTACAAAATGTTCCCTATGTCTGATAAATATGGACATGATTATAACACGGGCCATTTTAAATATTTGGACAACTATGGCAATTTAAAAATAAATGATAAAGCCTATGAAAATGCCAAATAAAGCATTATTATTATTTTATATTTCAAAATATCCTGAAACTTTTTATTGGAGTTTGAAATATTCAAACTAGATATTATAAAATAATTGGGATATTTTATCAAAGAAATTGTACCTAAAAAGAAAATAAAACAAATGTCAGAAATAGAAAACAGAAAAATAACAAAGCAGAGGCCCAGGGGGGAACCGACCCATCTGGCCCGTGCTAGTCATCCCTATCCTCTCGCCAGGAGGACAGGGGCGTGCGCTCACCATGCGCGGGCACACGCCGGCCACCTCCTTCCTGCCTGGCTGCCGGCCTGGAGGGCTGGGAGAGCGCCAACGCGAGGCATCCTCACCATGTCCTCCTTCTCCTCTCCCTCTCTCCCTCGCGCGCTCTCTCTCTCGCTCTCTTTCCTCCTCTGTTCCACCATGGCCAAGCTCCTCCTCCCGCCGCGTCGCCATAGTTCTAGCCGCCCCGCGCCTTTCTGAGCCCGCCAAAAGCCTCGTCGCGACCTCCTCGTCCTCCCCGTGAAGCCAGTCGACGCTAGGAGCCCTCCACGACGTGCCGTCGCCGTTTCTTCCTCGACGGCCGCCGAAGCTTCCCTCTGGTGATTCGAGGTCGTCTGCGTGTCCCCGAGCTCGCCGTCTCCCCTAGCAACCCCGTCGTGAGCCCATGCTCCATTTCCCCCTCCTCTAATGGTCTGTCCCTCGCCATAGGCATTGTTCCCCTTGCTGCCCAAAGCTCGCCGCAGCTCGGGTCGTCGCTGGCCGTAGCTCCGGTGTCCCCCGAGCCCCCTCTGCCATAGCGTTGCATGCGCGCGTGCATCGGCTACCTCCCGGTGCCCTCCACGCGCCAAATAGTCGCCGGAGGCACAACTCTGGCGGGTCGCTGCCGTGCTGTTGGTCGCCGCCGGCCCTGCTCCGGTGGCCGCCGACGTGGCCGACCATCAGGGGCTAATCCCCCTGATTAGTTAGGCCCCAGTTACTAATCAGTGGGCCCTAAGATGGGTCAAACCCTTGGTCAGCGCGGGGATTAGTCCTGTGTCACTAACATGCGGGCCCTACACGTCCAGCTAACGTCGTAGTGATGTCACGCTGACGTCATATTTCATTTTGCAGTTTTAAAATAATTCGAGAAATTGTTCAAAACATTAAAATTCCTATAAATTAATGTGTAAATCAGATGAAAATAATATATATCAAAATTTATGAGAAAAATCCAATGAATTCAATGGTGCTATAATCATGCATGTTAGAGAAACCTATGTAGATGAACCTAGACATTTATTAATAGGTTAGCATATGGAATTTGAAATGAAGAACGATTTTGAATATATATTCGAACTCACTACAAATTAACTTGGACACTAGTTTCATTAGCTCATCCATACATGCTACCATGTCATGGTCATGCATCATATTGTTGCACTTGCGTGTATTGAATGCTATTTATCTGCATTGCGGTAGGCCCTGCTTCTGAGGATACCCCCGAGTATTCCAACGAAGGAGAGGAACTCGCCGCTACCCAGCAAGGGAAGCAACACCCCTTGAGCATTCCTATAACTTCCCACTCTCTCGCTCCTGCTCTTGTTTATTGCATTAGGACAACCGTTCACATGTCTGTCATACACGGTAGATGAACCTATTCTTTTGCATGACCTGTCATTCTGATAGCACATAGCTAAACCTTGCAACCTAGCATACCTGGTAGATGCTTGTGCCATCATGTGCTTAGCTTACTTTGCCTGCTATGCTTGCTATTCTTAGAGTTGTGTCAGGTCTGATTCATCTGGGTGATGAACTGGAGTGAAACATTGTTGTTCCGATGTGATAAGCTTATGATGAACCCGATTTGGTAAAGGTAGCGATGAGAGGCTATATAGGAGTACATAGTGGGTTGTCTCATTGGGACTGTTCTTAGGAACTGAGTTCTGTGTTTGTGATCCTAGACTAGATACTACCACATGTTGGGCCCTGAAATATGACCCCGCTCGACTTATCAGTTGCTTAGTCCTTAGTCCAGGAGTTGCAAGTAGTTTCTGGTCTTTATAGAATGCTGGAGGCCGTGGGTAGAACTGGCCCTAGGGGTGGGCTATGACGCGGTAGGCAGTGCCACGATGTACCAAGGGTCACCCTAATGGTGGGCTTGGGAACCCTATGCACATTGTTTGGGGCCATAGCGGAAACTTTGGCCGGACTTCCGTGCGGGTTCAGTCTCAAATAGGCGATAGCCTGGACTAGAGGTCTTACGTGATTGACGGTGGTGGTCGACTCCCTCGTGGGGCTTCCACTTGAAAGTTGTCGAGGTGCATGGGTTTAAGATCACACGGTGATAAGTGGCGAGAGCGTGTGTGAAGAAGTACACCCCTGTAGGGTATGAAACTATTCGAATAGCCACGTCTTCAGATATGGTCTACTTGGATAACTTATGTTGTTCATAGATAATCAAATGGATACTCATAAAAATATCCAGACAAGTGTGAGTACTGTGGATGGCACTCTCCAATGAGAGGGAAGTGAATCCATGGTGGTGTATTGTCCCGGAGTTAGTGGACTCGTGTTCGATAACTAAAATCTAAACAAAGATCTCAAAATGGTGTAGTGTAGGTTAGCCATGAGTCAAAGCTGGCATTGCTGCATAAACTCCACCACTCCCCTTGTTAGACTAGGTCTATTTTAAAGACTTGCTGAGTACATTTGTACTGACGTTTGCATAATAAATGTTGCAGATGAGACCCAGGACCCATCAGGTGGGTTCTTTCTAGATATTGACGATGCCGAATAGTTGGTGTCCCAGCTATGACCTATGCCCTATGGCGGGCTGTAGATAGTCAGGCCATGTGCCTTTTTACCATATCATCTGTTTGTACTTAAACAGCTTTATGCTTCCGCTTGGTTTGTATGAACCTGTTTGTATGACTTGAGTGTCGGGTCATGTGACCCCTACCTGTAATAACATACTATCCAAGGCTCGTCTGAGCCTCTTAAATAAAAGTTGTTGTATGGTTATGTTGTGATGTGATGGTTGTATCTATGCATATCGGGCATGTCCTACGTACGTGTGACGTGCAATGGTATGTATGGGATCCGACACCTAGTCATGTGCCTTTAGTAGTACTCTTTACGGGAAACTGCCTCTTTGTGCTTCCACCGAGCCATGGTAGCTTGCTACTGCTCTGGACACACTGATTGACCATCATGTATCCTTCTTTGTTGCTATGTCTGTCCCTTCGGGGAAATGTCTCGCAGTGTAATGGAGTCCCTATAGCCTGCTACGACTCGTCTACGTGCAGTGATGGCATTTATGTCTCACGACGTAATGAAGTCCTTGTAGCTTGCTATGACTCATCTACACACGCTTGAGGCTGACACCTGCATTGCTGGGTTACATATGCATGTTTCCAAACGGATGTGCCACTTGGGTTCTATGACTAGCCATGTTGGCCCGGGTTCTCTGTCGTTTGATTGCCTGCGACATGTTCACACACGTGAGCCAAAAGAAGCAAACGGTCCCGACTAAGGTAAGGCTGCAGCCGTGGAGCTAATCGTGCGTGAGGCCACAAAGTGATGTGATATGTTACAGTCTGGATTCATATGACTTAGGATCAGGGTCCGACAGCGTTGGTATCAGATCCTAACTGACTGTAGGACTACCAAGCCAAACCGGTCGAAGTTGAGTCTAGAAACACTATAGAAAAGTAGGGGAATTGATTGTGGAAGGGAACGTAAGGCTCTTTTTACTCCTCTTCCCAAGTTATTCTATGCTGAGTCTTTCTCAACTTTACTACGGGGATAAGAACTAGGCTTCTCATCTATTGCTTAGGATGACGAGTTACTAACTGTGGACCACTAGCTAGCTTGTTTGCAAGTGAATGTCGGTACTAGAGTATTGTTGGTGTGACAAACAGATGGAGAAGAGATTTGAGTCTAGAAAGTCGAGTGGTTATGCTTTTCCAATCTTTTGCAGTTGTCTCAAAATCCATTTTGAGCAATTACATCCGTTATGCTATACAATTTCACCTAGAATCTCTAATGTCTTTGCATCATTCTCTGTTTCAGATGCCCCCTCGTCCTTCCCGTCAGGTGGTCCGTCTGACCAAGTGCATCGATGTACCAGGTCTTACGTCCTTGTTGGTTAGAGTTATGATGGAGGCTGGTTACCATTAGTACACAGAGTAAACAGTGGAGGAACAGTATCGAGATTTCAACCAGAGTAAGTATCTGTGTACTGTTAAGATATATCCTTCATAGCCTGGAGCTGCAGAGCCGCTTCACTAGACCTACGGATTAGGTGTCACTATAGACACGGCAGTTCAGGAGGCCGCCTACACCATGCTGACTATCATGAGGTTTCCCCATGGTCTGCTTCAGAACACAGAGTTTTTTTATGTTCCTGCTTCCATGGGAGGAGAGGATGGCTATCTTAGAGCAATCTACTATGATCATTCACATGAGGACCCTAGGCTGCGGGTGTCAGATGTTGGAGAACAAGGACCGGAATGCACGTGCCCTTTGCATGGAGCTTTATGCCACCTGTGCACGTCTTTGGATAGCCCTGATGTAGTTGGCACCTGTCGTGTAGACAAGCTATGGAGATTTGGAGATGCTGAACCCGTCGCGGACTCATCTGCTAGCATGCGTAGACTGGCCTGATGTTGGAGGCATCACCCCTCTTCGAGAACCGCTGTTGCCGCCAACAAGGGGACCAAGGCCACATCCGTGTCCTTATGGTTTACATGTATCACACTCTAGAGTATTTCCAGATCCTCTGGTTCAGCTCCCGGGTCACGGGGGTAACTTGTATGAGGCATTCTACGGTGATGCTTGAGTACGTGGATGTTAGTACTAGTATGGTATTAGTCGTATCGCCACAGTCCTGCGTGTCTTGTGGGATATGACCAAGGTTGAAAGTTGAGTTCCGGAGGTGTAGATAGATAATGTATAGGAAGCTTGTAATGCCTCCGGTGAGTTGTGTCATCTCTCTGTAGTTTGTATTCAGCTTGGGCTTGTACTGAACTTTGTCATGGTGTGTGTGAATCATGGTGTCATATGGCAGTTGTTATTACCATGTTGTTTTGGTGCTTACCCTGCATGCCATGTTGTCCAGTACATTCCTTATCTCATGTCTTAGAGTTGATGTCCTCTATGTTTAAGATGTGGGTTTGTTTTCGCAGGATGGTGGCAACTAGGAATAACCCCGTGCCTGCCCCCAAGCAGGGCGAGGGAAGCCAGCCAAGGCAAGAGGATCTGCCACACGTGCCTTCTTTGGCAGAAGTGATGCCTGAAGCTGAAAGGAACAAAAGAGAGACTAACGGGTTGCTGGAACGAATTGAGCAGAACACAGTGCGTGCTCCCCGCAATGATCACAATGATGGCGTGTCACTCGGTGATTTCATCAAGGTGTGCCCACCTAAGTATCATCATTCGATCGACCCACTCGATGCGGATGACTGGCTGTCTAGCATGTTCTGCAAGATCCGGGATGCCAATGTGTCTAAGGCCAAGAAGGTGACCTTTGCTACTTACTTTCTAGAAGGATCGGCCAATCTGTGGTGGGAAAATTATGAAGCCATGCGTCCTGCAGGCCCCGCACCAACTTGGGAAGAATTAAGCGCGGCATTCCATACCCATCACATCCCGGAAGGGCCGATGGATCGCAAGAGAGAGGAATTTTGTGATTTCACCCAGGGCAGACTGTCCGTGGATGTCTATAGCCGTGAGTTCGGCAATCCTGCTCGCTATGCTCCGGAGGAAGTTTCAACCGATGCCAAGAAACAGGCTAGGTTCCGCAAGGGACTTAACCCTGAGCTCCGTAAAGATCTGCGCCTGCATGAGTGCACAACCTTCCAGGCTCTCGTCAACAAGGCTATCAACGCCGAGTCTGGACAGACTGACTATGAGGCCACGAGGAAGCACAATCATGACTTCAGCCCCGCATCTGGCTCGGGCTCCAACAAACGCCGGGTGTGGGTGCCCAACGCAGCTCTGCCGCCAAGATACACCGTGAGGCCATCCTTCCAGGTGCCTTGCCCAGCTCAGCCCAACCCTCCAGCCAGGCCATTTGGAGGTCCGCCTGTTAATGTTGCTCCACATGCCACCATGGTCTGCTACAAATGTGGGGAACCAGGACACTACTCCCGTGATTGTCCTCAGAGCAATGCTAATCCCGCTGGACGTGGGAAGCCGGGAAAAGCCTTCTATGTGAAGCCAGCTCATGCTCATGGACGAGTGAATTATGTCTCTACTGAGGAAGCCTCTGAGGATCCTAATGTTATCATAGGTATGATCCTTGTCAATAATCATCCAACAACTGTTCTTTTTGATACTGGGGTATCTCATTCTTTCATCTCAGAAAGTTATGCACAGTTGCATAACATGTCTTTTTGTGATATGCCTACTCCTTTAGTAGTTCAGACTCCTGGTTCAAGTGGCAAACTTCTAGAGTAAGCCATGATAATGAGATTCTGGTGGATAGCCTAGTCTTCCTAGCATCTTTGATAGCCCTCAAGTCTTCGGATATCAATATCATTCTAGGCATGGATTGGATGAAAGCCCACTATGCTAAGATTGATACTCATTCTAGAAATGTTCAACTTACACATCCATCGGGTGAGATAGTTAATATCTCCACTCGAACAGCCAAGCGCCAACTCTATTCCCTCAATGCTAGCCCTCTTCCAGAACTAGAAGATATTCTGGTAGTCCGTGACTTGTCGGATGTCTTTCTAGAAGAACTGGCAGGAATTCCTCCTGTCAGAGATGTTGAGTTTGTGATAGAGCTCATTCCAGGGACTGTCCCAATAGCCAGAAGACCCTATAAGATGGCACCCTTAGAACTAGCCAAACTTAAAATTCAACTCGATGAGGCTTTGAATAAAGGTTTTATCTGTCCTAGTTCTTATCCTTGGGCTTGTCTTGTTCTCTTCGTCAAGAAGAAGGATGGATCAGATCAGATGGTTGTGGACTATCTACTAGTGAATCTGGTCACCATAAAGAACAAGTATACGCTCCCCAGGATCAACAATTTGTATGATCAACTCGCTGGATCCTCTGTCTTTTCCAAAATGGATTTGAGGTTGGGATACCATCAAATCAGAATTAGAAACGGGGACATTCCAAAAACGGCTTTTGTTACTCGTTATGGCCAATACGAGTACACCGTTATGTCCTTCGGTTTAACCAATGCTCCAGCCACCTTCTCTCGCTTGATGAATTCGATCTTCATGGATGAATTAGATAAATTCGTCATGGTTTACCTCGACGATATACTCATCTACTCGAAGAACGAACAGGAACATGCTGAGCATCTAAGGCTGGTATTGATGAAACTTCGAGAGCACCGTCTGTACGCCAAATTCTCCAAGTGTGAATTTTGGTTGCCAAAAGTGACCTATCTAGGCCACATGATCTCTGGTAAAGGTATTGCTGTCAATCCCGAGAGAGTTCAGGCCGTCCTTGATTGGACTCAACCTAAATCGGTTAAGCAAGTTCGGAGTTTCCTTGGCTTAGCGAGCTATTGTTGCTGCTTTGTTGAGAATTTCTCCAAGGTTGCGAAACCTTTGACTGAACTCCTCAAAAAAGATAAAAAGTTTGAGTGGACTCCACAATGCGAGCACAGTTTTCAGGAGTTGAAAAGATAACTCACCTCTACTCCCATTCTGGTGCCACCAGACTTCTCTAAGGACTTTGTTATCCATTGTGATGCCTTGCGACAAGGATTACGTTGCATTCTCATGCAAGATCGTCATGTGATTGCATACGCATCCCGACAGTTGCATCCACATTAGGATAATTATCCAACACATGATCTTGAGCTTGCATCTGTGGTCCATGCATTGAAAACCTGGTGACATTATCTTCTGGGTAACCGTTGCGAAATTTACACTGATCACCAAAGTCTGAAAATATATTTTCACCCGGCGGGATTTGAATCTCAGGAAAAGACGGTGGGTTGAGTTGATTATAGACTACAACTTAGGGATAACTTACACCCCGGGGAAAGCCAATGTTATGGCAGATGCACTAAGTCGTAAGTCTTATTGTAACAAGCTGACGTTACAACAAGGTCAACCACTTCTCCATGAGGAATTTCGGAAGGTAAACCTTCACATTGTTCCTCAAGGATTCCTATCCAACTTGGTGGCAAAACCTACTCTTAAGGATCAAATTATAGCTGGCCAGAAGCGTGATAAGGGTATTTCCCGGATCAAAGAGAACCTCGTTAGCGGTATCGCTAAGGATTAGTCTACTGATGATCAAGGTGTGGTGTTCTTTCAGAACCGTTTGGTGGTTCCCAAGAACGAACATCTTCGGCACCGGGTTCTTAAATAGGCTCATGATTCTCCTCTCACAATTCATCGGGT
Source organism: Hordeum marinum (assembly GCA_022496015.1). NCBI lineage: Eukaryota > Viridiplantae > Streptophyta > Magnoliopsida > Poales > Poaceae > Hordeum > Hordeum marinum. The sequence goes on along the minus strand of CM039677.1, from coordinate 133,743,125 downwards.
AGTACCAAGATGTATCAGGACCTACGCCAGAGGTTCTGGTGGACTAGGATGAAGAGAGAAATTGCCCAGTTCGTTCCTAATTGCGACGTTTGTCGTCACGTGAAAGCAGAACATCAAAGGCCTGCTGGCACCGTTCAACCTTTAGCTATTCCTGAATGGAAATGGGTTAAGGTCGGTATGGATTTCATTACCGGATTTCCTAGGACTAAGAGAGGGAATAATGCTATCTTTGTGGTCATTGACCGCCTTTCCAAAGTGGCTCATTTTCTTCCCGTTCGGTTGAGTATAACTACTAGCTAGCTAGCGGAGTTATATGTTTCTCGAATAGTTTCTCTTCATTGTATTCCTTTGGAGATTAACTCATATCGCGGAAGTATCTTTACTTCCCGATTCTAGGAAAGTTTTCAAACCGCTATGGGGACTCATCTATCTTTTAGCACCGCTTTCCACCCTCAATCAAGTGGTTAAGTTGAACGAGTCAATCAAATTCTCGAAGACATGCTCCAAGCTTATGTTATATCCAACGGTATGAATTGGGAGAAATGTCTTCCATTTGCCGAATTTGCATATAACAATAGTTATCAATCAAGCTTGGGAAAATCCCCTTTTGAAGTTCTCTATGGACGAAGGTGTCGAACACCTCTTAACTGGTCAGAAACCAAAGAGAGGCAACTCTCTGGCCCGGGTATGATCCAGGATGCAGAGGAGCAAGTTCGCATTATTCGTGAAAATTTGAAAATAGCCCATTCTCGTCAAAAGAGCCAATATGATCTCCATCATAAGGTTGTGATCTATGAAGTTGACGAGAAGGCTTTCCTTCGGGTTACGCCTCTGAAGGGTCCCCATCGATTCGGTATCAAGCGCAAGTTGGCTCCTCGTTACCTTAGACCTTTTCGCATTCTTGCTAAACAAGGGGAGGTTGCCTACCAATTGGAACTTCCGCCGCATCTTTCCAAGGTTCATGATGTCTTCCACGTCTCGCAACTAAGGTGTTGCTTCTCGGACCCTGTCCGTGAAGTAGACCATGAAGCACTTGATCTCCAAGATAACCTTACATATCAAGAATACCGTATTCGTATTCTTGATCAAGCTGAGCGTACCACTCGGGGTCAAAACATCAAGTTTCTCAAGATTCAGTGGTCATACCATTCTGAATAGGAGGCCACATGGGAAAGAGAAGATCCTCTTCGACTAGAGTACCCCGCGCTCTTCCCGACGACTTCAAAATCTCGGGAAGAGATTCTTTTGATTGGGGATGAGTTGTCACATCCCTAGATAGATGTCATACGATAGCATGTGTGTGCATTATGTTACAATTTTGGATCAACATGAAATGGGGACTAAAAGAAACCCCAAGCTCATATTTGAATCAAATTAATTCAAAGTTGTGAAAACTTAACAAATCCAAAATGCCCTTACAAAATGTTCCCTATGTCTGATAAATATGGACATGATTATAACAGAGGCCATTTTAAATATTTGGACAACTATAGCAATTTAAAAACAAATGATAAAGCCTCTGAAAATGCCAAATAAAGCATTATTATTATTTTATATTTCAAAATATCCTGAAACTTTTTATTGGAGTTTGAAATATTCAAACTTGATATTATAAAATAGTTGGGATATTTTATCAAAGCAATTGAACCTGAAAAGAAAATAAAACAAATGTCAGAAATAGAAAACAGAGAAAAAAGCAGAGGCCCAGGGGGTAACCGGCCCATCTGGCCCGTGCGAGTCATCCCTGTCCTCTCGCCAGGAGGACAGGGGTGTGTGCTCGCCACGTGTGGGCACACGCCGGCCACCTCCTCCCTGCCTTGCTGCCGGCCTGGAGGGCTGGGAGAGCGCCAGCGTGAGGCCTCCTCGCCGTGGTCTCCTTCTCCTCTCCCTCCCTCCCTTGCGCGCTCTCTCTCGCTCTTTTTCCTCCTCTGCTCTGCCATGGCTGAGCTTGTCTCCGCCGCGTCACCGTAGTTCTAGCCGCCCCCACGCCTTTTCGAGCCCGCCAACAGCCTCGACGCGACCTCCTCATCTTCCCCGTGAAGCCAATCGACGCCTGGAGCCCTCCACGACGCGTCGTCGATGTTTCTTCCCTGCTAGCCGCCGAAGCTACCCTTTGGCGATTCAAGGTCGTCTGTGCGTCCCCGAGCTCGCCGTCACCCCCACCGACCCCGTCGTGAGCCCCTGCTCTGTTTCCCCCTCCTCTAGCGGCCTGTCCCTCGCCGTAGGAACCGTTCCCATTGCTGCCCGAAGCTCCCCGCAACTTGGGTCGTCTCCGGTCATAGCTCCGCTGGACCCTGAGCACCCTCTGCCGCAACGTTGGATGCGCGTGTCCACGGGGTACCTCCCGGTGCCCTCCGCATGCCAAATGGTCGCCGGAGGTGCAACTCCGGCAGGTCGCCGCCATGCTGTTGGTCGCCATCGGCCCCGCTCAGGTGGGCGCCGACGTGGCCAACCATCAGCGTCTAATCCCCCTGATTAGTTAGGCCCGGGTCACTGACCAGTGGGCCCTGAGGTGGGACAAACCCCTGGACAGCGTGGGGACTAGGCTTGTGTCACTGATGTGCGGGCCCTGCACGTCAGGTTTGACCTGGCCTGGTCAGCCGACCAGCTGAGGTCGTAGTGACGTCACGCTGACGTCATATTTCATTTTCTAGTTTTAAAATAGTTCCAGAAATTGTTTAAAACTTTAAAAATTCGTATTAATTAATCTGTAAATAGATGAAAATAATTTATATATGAAAATTTATCAGAAAAATCCAATGAATCCAATGGTGCTATTATCATGCATGTTAGAGCAACCTATGTAGATGAACCTAGACATTTATTAATAGGTTAGCATATGGAATTTGAAATGAAGAACGATTTTGAATCTATATTCAAACTCACTTCAAATTAACTTGGACACTAGTTGCATTAGTACATCCATACATGCTACCATGTCATGATCATGCATCATATTTTTGCACTTGCCTGTATTGAATGCTATTTATCTGCATTGCGGTAGGCCCTTCTTCTGAGGATACCCCTGAGTATTCCAATGAAGGAGAGGACCTTCTTGCTACCCAGCAAGGCAAGCAACCCCCCCCCTTGATCATTCCTATAACTTCCCACTCTCTCGGTCCTGCTCTAGTTTATTGCATTAGGACAACCGTTCACATGTCTGTCATACACGGTAGATGAACCTATTCTTCTGCATGACCTATCATTGTCACAGTAAATAGCTAAAACCTTTCAACCTAGCATACCTGGTAGATGCTTGTGCCATGATGTGCTTAGCTTACTTTGCCTGCTATGCTTGCTATGATTAGAGTTGTGTCAGGTCTGATTTATCTAGGAGATTAACTGGAGTGAAACATTGTTGTTCCGATGTGATAAGCTTATGATGAACCCGATTTGGTACAGGTAGCAATGAGAGGCTATGTAGGAGTACATAGCGGGTTGCCTCATTGGGACCATCCTTAGGAACTGAGTTCCGTGTTTGTGATCCAAGACTAGATACTATCACATGCTGGGCCCTGAAATATGACCCCGCTCGACTTATCAGTCGCTTAGTTCTTAGTCCAGGAGTTGCAGGTAGTTTCTAGTGTTTATAGCATGATGGAGGCCGTGCGTAGCGCTGACCCTAGGGGTGGTCTACGACGCGGTAGGCAGTGGCACGATGGACCAAGGGTCACCCGAATGGTGGGCTTGGGAACCCTGCGCAAATCGTTTGGGGCCGTAGCGGAAACTTCGGCCGGACATCCGTGCGGGTTTAGTCTCAAATAGGCGACAACGTGGACTAGAGGTCTTATGTGATTGACGGTCGTGGCCGACTCCCTCGCTAGGCTTCCGCTTGAAGGTTGCCGAGGTGCATGGTTTTAAGAGCACACGGCGATAAGTGGCGAGAGAGTGTGTGAAGAAGTACAGCCTTGCGTGGTATGAAACTATTCGAATAGCCTCGTCCTCAGATATGGTCTACTTGGATAACTTATGATGTTCATAGATAATCAAATGGATACTCATAAAAATATCAAGACAAGTGTGAGTACCGTGGATGACACTCTCCAATGAGAGGGAAGTTAATCCATGGTGGTGTATTGTCACGATGTTAGTGGACTCGTGTTCGATAACTAAAATCTAAACAAAGATCTCAAAATGGTGTAGTGTAGGTTAGCCATGAGTCAAAGCTGGCATTGCTGCATAAACTCCACCACTCCCCGTGTTGATACATGAGCATGAATAGACTAGGTCTGTTTTAAAGACTTGATGAGTACATTTGTACTCACATTTGCTTAATAAATGTTGCAGATGAGACCCAGGACCCATCAGGTGGGTTCTTTCTAGATGTTGACGATGCCGAATAGCTGGTGTCCCATCTATGACCTATGCCCTGTGGCGGGCTGTAGATAGTCAGGCCATGTGCCTTTTTACCATTTCATGTGTTTGTACTCAGACAGCTTAATGCTTCCGCTTGGTTTTTATGAACTTGTTTGTATGACTTGAGTGTCGGGTCATGTGCCCCTACCTATAAGAACATACTATCCAAGGCTCGTCTGAGCCTCTCAAATAAAAGTTGTTGTATGGTTATGTTGTGATGCCATGGTTGTATCTATGCATATCGGGCATGTCGTGCATACGTGTGACGTGCAATGGCATGTATGGGATCCGACACCTAGTTGTGTGCCTTTAGTAGTACTCTTTACGGGAAACTGCCTCTTTGTGCTTCCACCGAGCCATGGTAGCTTGCTACTGCACCGGATACATTGATTAACCGGCATGTATCCTTCTTTGCTGATGTGTTTGTCCCTTCGGGGAATTGTCTCGCAGTGTAATGGAGTCCCTGTAGCCTACTATGATTCGTCTACGTGCAGTGATGGCATTTATGCCTCACGGCGTAATGGAGTCCTTGTAGCTTGCTGTGACTCGTCTACACACGCTTGAGGCCGACACCTGCATTGCTGGGTTACGTATGCCTGTTTCCGTACAGATGTGCCACTTGGGTTCTATGACTAGTCATGTCGGCCCGGGTTCTCAGTCGTTTGATTGCCAGCGACATGTTCAGATACATGAGCCAAAATATGCAAACGGTCCCAGCTAAGGTAAGGCTGCAGCCGTGGAGCTTACCGTGCGTGAGGCTGCAAAGTGATGTGATATGTTACAGTCTGGATTCGTATGACTTAGGATCGGGGTCCCGACATTGGGCCAGCTTACCAGGGGCTGGTTTACCTCCTCCCACAGCCCATGTAGCCTCTTCGGTCGAAATACCTCTCCCGATGGTCCCCCAGTACACTACCGGCACTCTTGGTACACTACGGATGAGCCCGAAACTTTTCCGGTGACCAAAATAGGACTTCCTTTATATCAATCTTTACCTCCAGACTATTCCGGAGATCCTCTTGATGTCCGGGATCTCATCCGGGACTCCGAACAACCTTCGGTCATAACCATGCATAACTCTATACTACTGAAACGTCACCAAACCTGAAGTGTGCAGACCGTGCGTGTTCAAGAACTATGCAGACATGACCGAGACACCTCTACAGTCAATAACCAATAGCGGGACCTGGATACCCATATTGGTTCCTACATATTCTACGAAGATCTTTATCGGTCGAACCTCTATGTCAAGGATTCAGTTAATCCCGTATGATGTTCCCTTTGTTCTTCGGTATGTTACTTGCCCGAGATTCGATCGTCGGTATATCCATACCTAGTTCAACCTCGTTACCGGCAAGTCTCTTTACTCGTTCCGTAATACAGGATCCCATGACTAACACTTAATCTCATTGCTTGCATGGCTTATTGTGATGTTGTATTACCGAGTGGGCCCTGAGATACCTCTCTGTCACACGGAGTAACAAATCCCAGTCTTGATCCATGCCAACCCAACAGACACCGTCGAGGATACTTGTAGAGCACCTTTATAGTCACCCAGTTACGTTGCAATGTTTGATACACACAAGGTACTCCTCCGGTGTTAGTGAGTTGCATGATCTCATGGTCATAGGAACAAATACTTGACATGCAGAAAACAGTAGCAATAAACTGACAAGATAATATGCTACGTTTGTAGTTTGGGTCTTGTCCATCAAATCATTCTCCTAATGACGTGATCCCGTTATCAAATGACATCTCATGTCCATGACTAGGAAACCATAGCCATCTTTGATCAATGACCTAGTCTATTAGAGGCATACTAGGGACATGGTGTTGTCTATGTATCCACACATGTATCTGAGTTTCTGATCAACACAATTATAGCATTGATAATAAACGATTATCATGAACAAGGAATTATGATAATAACCAATTTATTATTGCCTCTATGGCTTATTTCCAACAGAAAGGGTGATGCAGCGAAGTAGATAAGTATTTCCTTAGTTGTTGTCAACCAAGGTATCAATCCAGTAGGAGGAACTAGCAAGTGACCAATGGATGCACCTACACAAACAATAACACTCTTGCACCCAACGCTATAAAGGGGTTGTCAATCCCTTCACGGTTATTTCAAAGGATTAGATCTGATAGAGATAGATGTGAAAGATTGCGGAAAGTAAAACGGAAATAAATTGCAGCAAGGTATTTTTGGTATTTTTGGTTTATGGATCTGAAAATATATTATGCAAAGTAGACCCGGGGGCCGTAGGTTTCAATAGAGGCTTCTCTCTCGAAGGAAACTATCACGGTGGGTGAACAAATTACTTTAGAGCAATTTGTAGAAAAGCGAATAATCATGAAGATATCCAAGGCAATGATTATGCATATAGGCATCATGTCCGTGTCAAGTAGACCGAAATGATTCTGCATCTACTACCATTACTCCACACATCGACTGACTCATGCCTGCATCTAGAGTATTAAGTTCATGAAGAGCAGAGTAACACATTAGGTAAGATGACGTGATGTAGAGGGATAAACTCAAGCAATATGAAGAAAACCCCATCTTTTTACCCTTGATGGCAACAATACAATACGTGCCTCGCTACCCCTACTTTGTCACTGGGAGAGGACACCTTAAAATTGAACCCAAAACTAAGCACTTCTCCCATTGGAAGAATTACCAATCTAGTTGGCCAAACCAAACCAATACCTCGAAGAGACTTGCAAAGATATGAAGTGATGTATAGAAGAATTCAGAAAAGACTCAAATAATATTCATGGATAATCTGAACATAAACCCACAATTCATCGGATCTCGACAAACAGAGCGGAAAAGAGTATTACATTGGATAGATCTCCATGTAGATCATGAAGAACATGGTATTGAAGCACAAAGAGCGAGAAGAATCCATGTAGCTACTAGATAGGGACCCGTAGGTCTATGGTGGACTACTCACGCATCATCGTAGGGGCAATGGAGTTGACGTAGATGCCCTCCATGATCGAATCCCCCTTCGGCAAATTATCGGAAAAGGCTCCAAGATTGGATCTCTTGGGAATGGAGGCTTCTGGTGGAGGAAAAGTATTAGTGTGGCTCTTTTTGGTATTAGTGGAATATTTGGGTATTTATAGGAGGAAGATTAGGGCTAGGAGACCTGCTAGGAGGTGGCAAGCCTGCGAGGTGCGGCTAGGGAGGTGGCCGCGCCTTCCTAGCTTGTAACCTCCTCGCAGATGCCCTGGCGTGCACTCCGAGTCTGGTAGGTCTCTTTCCTTCCAAAAAAATCATCCCAAAGATTTTATTCCGTTTGGACTCCGTTTAATATTCCATATCTGCAATACTCAAAAACAAGGAAGAAACAGAAACTAACACTAGGCTCTAGATTAATAAGTTAGTCCCAAAATAATATAAAATAGCATATTAATGCATATAAAACATCCAAAATAGATAATATAATAGCATGAACTCATCAAAAATTATAGATATGTTAAAGATGTAGTAGTATCCCCACGCTTAACTCTTGCTCGTCCTCGAGTAGGTAAAACATAAAGGCAATTGTGTCCATTTGAAATAACATGGCCAAATAAAGTTATCCCTTGAAAATCATATGGTCTGGATATGCTCCATCTTCCCCACACAAAGTATTTAAATCATGCACAACCCCGATGAAAAGCCAAGAAATTGTTTCACACTTTTTATGTTCTCAAACCTTTTCAACTCTCATGCAATACATGAGCTTGAGCCATGGATATAACACTATAGGTGGAATAGAAATATGGTGGAGGTCGGGAAAAAGGAAGAAGATAGTCTCACATCAACTAGGCGTATCAACGGGCTATGGAGATGCCCATCAGTAGATATCAATGTGAGTGAGTAGGTATTGCCATGCAATGGGTGCACTAGAGAGCTCAAAAAGAAACTAAGTGGGTGTGCACTACAAAAAATTCCACTAGTTATGTGAAAATGACAAAATAGGAGACTCTTTATCATGAAGACCAAAGTGCTACTTTGAAGAACAAGTGTAGAAAAATATAGTAGCATTGTACCTTCTATCTTTCTCTCATTTTTTTATTTTGGTGGGCATCTAAGGCCTCTTTTTATTATTTGGGCTTCGCTGGCCTCTTTTATTTTTAATAAAGTCCGGAGTCTCATCCCAACATGTGAGGGAATCATAGCTTCCATCGTCCTTTTATCTCACAGGACAATGCTCTAATAATGATGACCATCACACTTTTATTTACTTACAACTCAAAAATTAAAACTCGAAACCTAGAACAAAATATGACTCTATGAAAAAGCAATATGAAAATGGTAGCGCGTGTCATAACAAATGCAATTGTGGAATTTGCATGGCAATATATGTCGGGATGGCTTTGGAAATGCCATAATAGGTAGCTATGGTGGTTGTTTTGAGGAAGGGAATATGGAGGCTGTTTTGAAGAAGGTGGGTTTCATGCACCGGCAAAAGTTGCACGGTACTAGAGAGGCTAGCAAAGGTGGAAGGGTGAGAGTGCGTATAATCCATGGACTCACATTAGTCATAAAGAACTCACATACTTATTGCAAAAGTCTATTAGTTATCGAAGAAAAGTATTAGTCGCATGCTCCTAGGGGAGAGGTTGGTAGGAGTTAACCATCGCGCGCTTCCAACCCTCACACAAAGGATGACAATCAATAAACAAATCATGCTCCGACTTTGTTACATAATGGTTCACCATACGTTCATGCTATGGTAATCACAAACTTCAACACAAGTATTTCTACCATTCAACAATTACTCACTAGCATGATTCTAATATCACCATTTTTATATTTCAAAACTATATGCAAGGAATCAAACTTCTCATAGTATTCAATGCACTTTATATGAAAGTTTTTATTATATCCCCCTTGGATACCTATTTATTAGGAATAAATTCATAACCTAACCAATTTCCATGCTGTTTAAAGACTCTAAAAATAATATAAATGAGGTACAATAGTTCAATAATTTCTATAAAACCAAACACCACCGTGCTCTAAAAAGGTATAAGTGAAGCACTAGAGCAAAATTGTCTATCTCAAAAGATATAAGTGAAGCACATAGAGTATTCTAATAAATTCAGGATTCAGCATGTCTCGCTCAAAATGTGTGTGCAGAGAGGATGATTATGGCAAACTAAAAAGTAAATACTCGTACCATACAAGACGCTCCAAGCAAAACACACATCATGTGGTGAATAAAAATATAACCTCAAGTAAATTTACCGATGGATTGAAGACGAAAGAGGGGATGCCTTCCGGGGCACGCCCAAGCTTAGGCTCTTTCGCATCCTTGAATATGACTTGGGGTTCCTTCGGAATCCCCAAGCTTAGGATTTTTCCACTCTTTATTCCATATTCCATCAAATCTTTACCCCAAAGTTGAAAACTTCACAACACAAAACTCAACAGAAAACTCATGAGATCCGTTAGTATAAGAAAATAAATCACCACTTTAGGTATTGTTGTGAACTCATTTTTATTTATATTGGTGTTATAACTACTGTATTCTAACTTCTCCATTGTCCATACCCCCCGATACAATCCATATATACATCAAAATAGGTCAACAACTCAAAGAAAACAAAATCTATCAAAAACATAACAGTCTGTGGAAATCTGAAAACTTTATGTACTTGTGTAACTGAAAATATTATGTAAACTTAGGACTTCCTGGGAAATTTGTATATCAATCTTGTGTAAAATTTTCGGACTCATTCGATGCCCTGAAAAATTTACAAAATTCCTGGACTGAGCGCAAAAGTTTCTGTTTTTCAGCAAGATCAAATCAACAACCACCATAGACCATCCCAAAGGTCTTACTTGGCTTCAACACTAATTAAAACACCAAAACACAATTACTACAAAAGTAATAATGTGGGAAACACTCAAATACATAAGCAAAAACAGAACATAAAAATAAAATTGGGTTGCGTCCCAACAAGCACTATTGTTTAACGCCCCTAGCTAGGCAACTTTTGTGAGGGCCTTCTCGAATTCGGGGGCTCTTTCTTTTTACGGAATTTGTAGAGGAAGAAGCCATCTTAATATCCAAAATATCAAAAAAAATATTACACAGGGTAATCAAAGTATTCAAGTGATTGAGGTTCCCACTAATATGTTTAAGGGGTTCATAGTATTGTTGCAACTCGACCAAGTGCTTATGTAAGTCACTCAATTTGTCAAGAATTTGAACTCCTTCTTGTGAGAAAGCAAACCCCTTTTTTGGTGGAGGAGCCCCCAGAATCCTTTCCAAAACTTCATAGGCAGCGTTTGTATCCAACTAAATAAAATTACCCTTTAAATTGAAATCTAAAAGCTCTCTATGATGCAAAGCCAAACCAATGTAATAGTTTCGAAGCAAAACTTTTGCATATCATTTTAGATTGGAGATACAATAAGATTCCATTAGCCCATCTTTCAAGTTTTCCCCTTGTTTTTATTTAAAGTATAGAACTTCAAAATCTGGTGACAAGGGGGAAGTAGTGATACTAGACATAGCAGCGAGCAAGCGATCCAACAGGAAAGAGGCAAATGAAAAGGCGAACAGAAGAAGGGCGAATAAAAAGGAAAATATTTTTGTTATTTTCTCAAAATCATTTTAGAAGTGGGGGAGAGGAAAACGAGAGGCAAATGGCAAATAATGTAAATGAAAGAGATGAGTTTGTGATGGGTGCTTGGTGGGATTGATGTGTATGCTCCTCGGCAACGACGCCATAAATCCTTCTTGCTACTCATGTCTACTACACAACCTTCTTCTTGTAGACTCGTGTTGGGACTCCAAGCGCAGAGTTTTCTAGGATAGTGGAAATTTCCCCTCAAGTGGATTGCCTAGGATTATCAATTCGTGGAATGTGTAGGATGAAGATGGTCCCTCTCAAACAACCCTGCAACCAAATAAAAAAGAGTCTCTTGTGTCCCCAACACAACCAATACAATGGTAAATTGTATAGGTGCACAAGTTTGGCAAAGAGATGGCGATACAAGTGCAATATGGAAGGTAGATATAGGTTTTTGTAATCTGAAAATATAAAAACATAAAGGTAACAAATAGTAAACAGCAAGCAAAACACTGTATAAATGCTTGGAAACAAGACCTTACTTTCACTAGTGCAATTTCTCTCAACATTATTGACATAGTTGAATCATATGTAAATACCTCTTGTGCGACAAAGAGTTCACTCCAAAGTCACAAATAGAGGAGAAGTAATGAAGAAATTATTCTAGGGTAAGAAACCACCTCAAAGTTATCTTTTCTGATCAATCTTATGAGCTATCCCTATATGTGTCACGAACAGCCCTAGAGTTTGTACCAAAATAACACCTTAAGACACACATTAGCCAAAACCCTAATGTCACCAAGATACTCCAATGTCACCACAAGTACCCATGGGCCTGATTATACGATATGCATCACACAATTTCAGATTCGTCATGTTCAATCCAACACAAAGAACTTCAAAGAGTGCCCCAAAGTTTCTACCAGAGTGTCAAGACAAAAATGTGTTCCAAACCCCATGCATAGATTCCCAAGGTCACTGAACCGGCAAGTTGATCACCAAAACAATCAAGTGGATCAATAGAACATCCCATTGTCACCACAGATATCCCGTCGCAAGACATACATCAACATTCTCAAATCCTTAAAGAATTAATCAGATAAGAAAACTTCCTAGGGAGAACTCAATTCATCACAAGAAGATAGAGAGGGGAAAACTCCATACGTTACAACCAATATCGATAGAGCTCGGGGTACATCAAGATCGTGCCATCTCAAGAAGATGAGAGAGAAAGATCAAACACATAGCTACTAGTACATACCCTCAGCCCCGAGGGTGAACCCCTCCCTCCTCGTCACGGAGAGCGCCGGGATGAGGAAGATGGCCTGCGGTGATGGTTTCCCCCTCCGGCAGGGTGCCGACACGTGCTCCCGATTGGTTTTTTGTGACTCGAGAGGCTTGTAGTGGCACAACTCCCAATCTAGGTTTCTTTTCGAAGGTTTCTATATTTATAGGAATTTTTGGCGTCGATCTCATGTCAAGGAGTGCCACGAGGCGGTGGCAAGCCTGCTAGGCACTGTAGCACTTTACACCTCATGTACACACGGTACACCACTGTTGGTGAGCCGTTCGAGAGTATAAAAGGAGGCCCAAGGCCTTACAGTAGAGGACTTTTTGGGACTTTTAGACTTTTGGATCCTCTCTAGCCCATTCTGCATGATTAGTTCTTGTGTAATGTAGCACTCCCACAACCTGAGCTAGAACTCATCCAATACAAGCAAGCAGGAGTAATGTTTTCCGCATCTTTGCGGTCCGAACCTGGGTGAAAATCCCCCGCGCTTTTCATTCGTCCTACTCTTCGTGCATACCCATCTCCTTACCGAACTAAAAGGGATCCTCCCGATCCCATAGGTGTTTGTCCCCCATGACATCTCTGGCACACCAGGTAGGGGGATTGGCTGCGTAAACCAGGTCCAACAAGCAGCACGTCAGTTACTTCGCCATGTCCAACGTCATGGCTCCTAGGAAGAAGGGATTCACGGCGTTGGAACCCTCCACGTCCGCCGTGCCCGTAGCCGCCCAAGTGGCCGACGGTGTGGGCGCGGGTGGAGGGAGCGAAGACCCTGCGCCCATGCGGTGCTCCAATGATCAAGGCCAAGGAAGCCGCTTTCCCCATCGAGGAGGCGCTCATGGCGGTGGTGGAAACACCCGCGCCACTGGGTCTCAGGACAATGTTGTACTGCCAGCAGGTGGTGTAGCAAACTCCAGAGACGGAAGTGCACCTTCCAAGACACCCATGCCGGCGCGTATGCCGCGACCTTGCCAGGACGCGTGTGAAGAGCAGCGCCACGATGTCAGTGGTTGCCAACATCCCCACGGAAAAGCTCCTGCACATTGCTCCCAAGATGCACGGGATCAGCCTGCGCGCCAGCATGCTAGTGGGCATGGCGTGCAATCGCGGGCCATGATGGAGCCCCTTCTAACACGGTTAAGAGTCAGAGCACCTTGCATTCTTCACACTGTTCGCTGCCGACCATGTCGGAAGAAGCAATGGTGTGGGCACAACTACTCCTGAACTTCCCTCATGCTGCGAAGAAGCTGTACAAGTGGAGAGCCACCATTCAGAGCTTCCTTAGCCTCACTGACAAGTTTCGTTCCATCGAGCCGGCTCGCGCCAGTGGCGAGAAGGCCGCAGGCGGTGCGACCACGGCATACTCTCCTCCATAGAAACAATGCCGGTCACCGACTTGATGGACCGACACTTACGATGGTTACTCGACGGCGTCATCTGATCCACGGACTCGACACGATCAGTGTCAAGTTCTTCGGGAACGAAGCAAGGAAGACGCTCGAACTACAATCAAGCAGCTGCGGGAAGCGTGCCATCAATCTGATAAGCTCGTGGGACCCACTACAGATAAGTCTCCGCCATGGTATTATTTCAGCCTACGTTACGAGGTGGGTTGTGCAGCGTTTACCTGTGAGGTGCGACAAGTCCAGTGGCCCAACTCCTGCATGTTCAAGCCAGAGGTCCTAGAAAAATATGATGGCAAGACTCAGCCGTCGGAGTTCTTGAGCATCTACACCATTGCAGTGCAGGATGTTGGGGCTCGCGACGACAAGATACTTGCCAACTACTTCCCGTTGTTCCTTAAGACCAACATCAGGTCGTGGTTGATGCACTTGCCGGAAGGTTCCATTTCTTCTTGGGCAGATCTGTGCTCTGTGCCAAGAGTTTGTTGGCACCTCTACCAGAGGTCATCAAGCTCCTGGTCAGGAAATTGATTTACATCTCATTCTCTAGAAGGAGGGCGAGACTTTGCGCAAGTACATCAAGAGGTTCAGCCGCATACACCACAACATACCAGAGGTTCAGCCGCATACACCACATCAGCGCATTCCATCAGAACGTGTGCAACCACAGGATGCGAGAAAAGCTGGCAATGAACAAGGTTAGGTATGTTGCCGAGCTCTATGCTCTGGAAAATAAATGTGCTCAGGCTAAAGAACGGATGAAGCTCCCCGGCGAGGACGCTGGCGTAGGGGTGGACTCTAAGGACGAGGACAACACCGCCTCGGCAGAGAAGGGCCGGCAGCATAACAAGAAGCTCAAGGGCAAGGCCGTGCTTGCCATCGAGGGATCCGGCAACCCCGACACCACCAAGAAGGGCAAGGTTGATGACCCCGACAAGGATGTTGCCGGGTGTGTCTCTTGTCAGGATTTGGCGGATGTCGACAAGCCGGAAGGCTCCGTCAAGAAGTATTGCAAGTTCCACCGCACCAAAGGCCACGATCTCCAGGACTGCCGACAAGTTGAGCAAGTTACTGAGAAGAAAAAAGCTGAGTACAAGAGGCGAGACAAGGAGAAGGTCCAGGATGGTGCGGAGGGGTCCGGCAAGAAGCGCGGTGGCCGTGGAGGTTGCCGCGGCAAGGCCAAGCAACAGAAAGACCAACCCGCTTGTGGTCGCGACAAGCAAGAGGGGGGTGATGATGACGTTGAAGAGGACGACGAGTCCAACGAGCAAGCATTCCAGAGAGCTACAAATGCCATGTGTGTCGACGGAGGTGCCTTGTTGCATTCTTCCCACCACCATATTAAACAGTGGGCACGTGAGGTTAATGCGACCGAGCCATCTATCGGCATCCGGAAGCCTTTGAAATGGTCCAACACGCTTATCATTTTCGACGTTGAGGATCACCCTGATCACGTAACAACAATTGGGTGTTTTCCATTGTCGGTACCCCGATCCTAAGTCATATGAATCCAGACTATAACATATCACATCACTTTGCAGCCTCACTAACGGTAAGCTCCACGGCTGCAGCCTTACCATAGCCAGGACCGTTTGCATCTTTTGGCGCACGTATGTGAACATGTCGCTGGATCAAACAACAGAGAACCCGGGCCGACAAGACTAGTCATAGAACCCAAGTGGCACATCCGTAGGGAAACAGGCATACATAACCTAGCAATGCAGGTGCCGGCCTCAAGCGTGTGTAGACGAGTCATAGCAAGCTACAAGGACTCCATTACGCCATGGGACATAAATGTCATCACTGTACGTAGACGAGTCGTAGCAGTCTACAAGGAATCCATTACATTGCGAGACATTTCCTCGAAGGGACAGACATATTAGCAAAGAAGGATACATGTCGGTCAATCAATGTGCCTGGAGAAGTAGCAAGCTACCAAGGCTCGGTGGAAGCACAGAGAGGCAGTTTCCCGTAAAGAGTACTAGTAAAGGCATGTGACTAGGTGTCGGATCCCATACGTACCTTTGCACATCACAAGTACGCACGACATGCCCGATATGCATAGATACAACTATGGCATCACAACATAACTATACATCAACACAACTTTTATTTAAGAGGCTTAGAAGATCCTTGCATAATATGTTCTTACAGGTAGGGGTCACATGACCCGACACTCAAGTCATACAAGCAAGGTCATACAAACCAAATGGAAGCATAAAGTTGTGTGAGTATAGACAGTTGAGAGGGTAAAAAGGCACATGGCCTGACTATCTATAGCCTTCCATAGGGCATAAGGTCATAGCTGGGACACCAGCTATTCGGCATCGTTAACATCTAGATAGAACCCACCTGATGGGTCCTGAGTCTCATCTGCAACATTTATTAAGCAAACATGAGTACAAACGTACTCAACAAGTCTTTAAAACAGACCTAGACTATTCATGTTGAAGTATCAACAAGGGGAGTGGTGGAGTTTATGTAGCAATGCTAGCTTTGACTCATGGCTAACCTATACTACACAATTTTAACTCTTTGTTTAAATTTTAGACGTCGCACACGAGTCTACTAACTCCACAACAATACACCACCATAGATTCACTTCCGTCTCCTACGAGAGTGCCATCCATGGTACTCACACTTGTCTTGATATTTTATGAGTATGCATTAAATTATCCATGAACAACATAAGTTTTATACCCTGCATGGGTGTACTTCTTCACACACACTCTCGCCACTTATCGTTGTATGCTCACAAAACCATGCACCTCGGCGACCTTCAAGAGGAATCCCAGCGAGGGAGTCGGCCATGACCGTCAATCACATAATACCTCTAGTCCAGGCTATCACCTATTTGAGACTGAACCCGCACGGAAGTCCGGCCGAAGTTTCCGCTACGGCCCCAAACGAGGTGCGTAGGGTTCCCAAACCCACCATTCAGGTGACCCTTGGTACACCATGCCACTGCCTACCATGTCATAACCCACCCCTCGGGTCAGTGCTACGCGCGGCCTCCAGCATGCTATAAACACCGGAAACTACTTGCAACTCGTGGACCAAGGACTAAGTGATTGATAAGTCGAGAAGGTTCGAGTTACCGGAATCCAATGTGTGGTAGTAACTAGTCTTGGATCATAAACACGAAACTCAGTTCCTAAGAACGGTACCAATGAGGCAACCCGCTATGTACTCCTACGTAGCCTCTCATTGCTACCTTTACCAAATCGGGTTCATCATAAGCTTATCACATCAAAACAACATTGTTTCACTCCAGTTAATCACCCAGATGAATCAAACCTGACACAACTCTAAGCATAGCAAGCATAGTAGGAAAAGTAAGCAAAGCACATCATGGCACAAGCATCTAGCAGGTATGCTAGGTTGCAATGTTTAGCTATTTACTGTGACAATGACAGGTCATGCAAAGGAATGGGTTCATCTATCGTGTATGACAGACAAGTGAATGTTTGTCCTAATGCAATAAACAAGAGCAGGAGCGAGAGAATGGGATGTTTTCGGAATGATCCGCGGGGTTTCTTGCCTTACTAGGAAGCGGGAAGGTTTTCCCCTTCGTTGGAATACTCGAAGGTATCCTCAGAAACAGGGCCTACCGCAATGCAGATAAATAGCAATCAATACACGACAAGTGCAACAATATTATGCATGATCGTGACATGGCAGCATGTATGGATGAGCTAATGCAACTACTGTCCAAGTTAAATGAAGTGATTTTGAATATATGTTCAAAACCATTCTCCATTTCATATTTCTTATGTTAACCTATTAGTAAATGTCAATGTTCATCTACATAGGTTGCTCTAACATGCATGATAACAGCACCATTTGATTCATTGGATTTTTGTGATAAATTTTCATATATAAATTATTTCAATCTAAGTTATAGATTAATTTCTATGAATTTTCTATGTTTGAAATACATTCGGGAATTAATTTAATTTATAAAATTCATTAATGCATCTGCTTGAAATCATCATGACATCACCTGGTCAACAGACCGTTGACAGGTCAAACCTGACCAGTGGGGTCGACTAGTCAGTGACCCAGCCACTAACAGAGCTAACTAACTAACTAATTACTAATTAGTTTAGGGTAGGGCCCACTAGTCAATGGGCGATTAACTTAATTAAATTAGTTAATTAAATAATTAATCAAATTTTAATTAGCAAGGCCTGGCCCCACTTGCCAGTGACCTAGGGGGTCAAACCCCCATGGTCAACGCTGGCAAGACCCATTAGCGTTGTGCCGCCGGTGGCTCTAGAGACGGCGGAGGGGTCGGGTTCCCTCTTCCGGCGACCAAAAGGATGGCGGAGGGCACCAGAGAGGCCTATGCTCACGCGCGCGTCTAGCCCGACACCTCTCAGAGGATGAGATGGCCGGGATCAACGCCGGCGAGGAGCTCGGCGGCTGTTGGAGCTCGGGCGAGCACGAGCTTGACGAACCAAGGCGCAACACGGCCGGGGCTTAGCACCTATGGGCACTATGCAACCCCACGAGCTTGGTGGTGGCCAATAATGGACCAGTCGGTCACCGTAACAACGCCGGCGATGAGCTCATGCGGCGGGGCAATCGGGAGCCGGTGCAAGCGGGGCCTACAGAGGGGGCAAAGGTCGGGGAAGAGAGGGGAAAGGGCCTAGAGCTCACAACGGGCTTAGAGCCAACGAGAGTTGGCTCGGGGAGGGCTCAGAGATGACGAATCGACGGCGGCGATGCTTGGATCCGAGGAGGAATATGAGCTCGAGGGCAACGCTCCAGTGCTCCTCACAATGCGTGGCTCCGCACAGAGGACGGGGCGACAAGGTGGAGCCTCTAGCAGCCTTAGGGAGGAGCGGGAGCGGCTGCAACTTCAGGGGCGAGCTTGCGAGGCCGTCGGCAATGGCGGACCAGAGGAGGGGAATAAGTAGGGCGGAAGAATGAGTGAGAAAGAGCAAGATGGGGACGGTAGCGCATCCTCATCTGCTCGCCAGTGCGGCGGGGGATGCAGGCTCGCAGGGAGCTGCGTGGCAGCTTCGGCGCACGCGCGCGGCGGGCATGCGCTCGTCCTCCTAGCCACCAGGAGGAGGACGACGGTCCTGGGCCAAATGGGCCGGCCCAGGTGCTCCCTCCTTTCTTTTTTTACATTTCCAGTTTCTGTTTTAATTTTATGACATTTGTTTTGTTTATTTTTAGGCATAAATACTAGGTATAAAATATTCCAAATATTTAATAGAACTTAGTTTGAATATTTCAAACTTCTATAAAAAGTTTCAGAATATTTTGACATCTGAAATAATGATTATGCTTTATTTGGCATTTTCAGCATCTTTAATATTTATTTTTAAATTACTATAAATGTTCAAATATTTAAAATGACTCCTTGTATAATCATATCTACATTTATCAGACATAGGGAACATTTTAGATGGTCATTTTGGATTTGTTGGTTTTTCACAATCTTTAAATTGGTTTGATTCAAATGAGGGTTTGGAGTTTCTGTTAATCCCCATTTCAAATTGATGCAAAAAGTGAAACATGATGCACACACATGCTGTCCTAAGAAAGCTAGCTAGGGATGTGACAACTCACCCCCAATCCAAAGAATCTCGCCCCGAGATTTGGAAGTCGTCGAGAAGAGCGTGAGGTACTCTAGTCGAAGATGATCCTTTCTTTCCCATGTGGCCTCCTTCTCAGAATGGTGTGACCACTGAACCTTGAGAAACTTGATGTTCCTACACCGAGTGGTACGCTCAGCTTGATCAAGAATACGAACACGGTATTCTAGATATGTAAGGTTATCTTGGAGATCAAGCGCTTCGTGGTCTACTTCATGGACAGGGTCCGAGAAGCAGCGCCTGAGTTGCGAGATGTGGAAGACATCATGAACCTTGGAAAGATGCGGTGGAAGTTCCAATTGGTAGGCAACCTCTCCTTGTTTAGCAAGAATGCGAAAAGGTCCAAGGTAACGAGGAGCCAAGTTGCCCTTGATACCGAATTGATGGGTACCCTTCAGAGGTGTAACCCGAAGATAAGCCTTCCCTTCAACTTCATAGGTCACAGCCTTATGATGGCGATCATATAGGCTCTTTTCATGAGATTGGGCTGGTTTCAACTTTTCACGAATAATGCGAACTTGCTCCTTTGCATCCTGGATCATATCCGGGCCAAAGAGTTGCCTATCTCCGGTTTGTGACCAGTTAAGAGGTGTTCGACACCTTCGTCCATAGAGAACTTCGAAAGGGGATTTACCCAAGCTTGATTGATAACTATTGATATAAGCAAATTAGGCAAATGGAAGGCATTTCTCCCAATTCATACCGAAGGATATAACACAAGATCGGAGCATGTCTTCGAGGATTTGATTGACTCGCTCAACTTGCCCACTTGATTGCAGGTGGAAAGCAGTTCTAAAGGATAGATGAGTCCCCATAGCAGTTTGGAAACTTTCCCAAAATCAGGAAGTAAAGATACTTCCACGGTCCTAGTTAATATCCAATAGAACACCATGAAGAGAAACTATCCGAGAAACATATAACTCTGCTAGTTGGCTAGCAGTTATACTCTCCCAAACGGGAAGAAAATGAGCCACTTTGGAAATGCGGTCGATGACCACAAAGATAACATTATTCCCTCTCTTAGTATTGGGAAATCCGGTAATGAAATCCATACCGACCTTATCCCATTTCAATTCAGGGATAGCAAAAGGTTGAAGGGTGCTAGCAGGCCTTTGATGTTCTGCCTTAACGCGACGATAAACGTCGTAGTTAGCAACGAACTAAGCAATTTCTCTCTTCATCATAGTCCACCAGAACCTCTGGCGTAGGTCCTGATACATCTTGGTACTACCAGGATGAATAGTGAGAGGATAATCATGAGCCTCCTTAAGGATCAACTATTGTAGATGTTGCTTCTTCGGGATCACCAAGCGGTTCTCCAAGAAGATAACACCCCGATCATCTTCCGATAAGCATCTAACATTACCCTTCTTCATGTATTTCTTGATCCGAGATATCCTGGCATCATACTTCTGGGCTTCTATGATTTGATCCGTAAGAGTAGGTTTCGCCACCAGGTTGGAAAGGAATCCTTGAGGAACAATGTGGAGATTCAACTTCCGAAATTCCTCATAGAGAAGTGGTTGACCTTGTTGTAACATCAGGTTGTTACAATAAGACTTACGACTTAGTGCATCAGCCATGACATTGGCTTTCCCCGGGGTGTAAGTTATCCCTAAGTCGTAATCTGTAATCAACTCAACGCACCGTCTCTGCCTGAGATTCAAATCCGGCTAGGTGAAGATATATTTCAGACTTTGGTGATCAGTGTAAATTTCGCAACGATTACCCAGAAGGTAATGTTGCCAAGTTTTCAGTGCATGGACCACAACTGCAAGCTCAAGATCATGTGTTGGATAATTATCCTCATGTGGACGCAACTATCAAGATGCGTATGCAATCACATGACGATGTTGCATGAGAATGCAACCTAATCCTTGTCGTGAGGCGCCGCAATACATAACAAAGTCCTTAGAGAAGTTTGGTGACACCAGAACGGGAGCAGAGGTCAGTTGTCTCTTCAACTCCTGAAAACTATGCTTGCATTGTGGATTCCACTTGAACCTTTTATCTTTCTTGAGGAGTTCAGTCAGAGGTTTCACAACCTTGGAGAAGTTCTCGACAAAGCGACGACAATAGCTCGCGAAGCCAAGGAAACTCCAAACTTGCTTAACCGATTCAGGTTGAGTCCAATCAAGGACGGCCTGAACTCTCTCGAGATTGACAGAAATACCTTCACAAGAGATCATGTGGCCTAGGTAGGTCACTTATGGAAACCAAAATTTACACTTGGAGAATTTGGCATACAGTCGGTACTCTCGAAGTTTCATCAATACCAGCCTTAGATGCTCGGCATGTTCCTGTTCGTTCTTCGAGTAGATGAGTATATCGTCGAGGTAAACCATGACGAATTTATGAAAATACTCCATGCAAATCGAATTCATCAAGCGAGACAAGGTGTCTGGGCATTGGTTAAACCGAAGTACATGACGGTGTACTCATATTAGCCATAACGAGTACCAAAAGCCGTTTTTGGAATGTCCCCATTTCTAATTCTGATTTGATGGTATCCCAATCTCAAATCCATTTTGGAAAAAGATGGAGGATCCAGCGAGTTGATCATACAAATCGTTGATCCTGGGGAGCGGATACTTGTTCTTTATGGTGACCAGATTCACTAGCCGATAATCCACAACCATCCGATCTGATCCATCCTTCTTCCTAACAAAGAGGACGGGGTAAGCCCAAGGAGAAGAACTGGGACGGATGAAACCTTTCTTCAAAGCCTCATCGAGTTGTTTCTTAAGTTCGGCTAGTTCTAGGGGTTCCATCTTATCGGGCCTTCTGGCTATTGGGACAATCTCTGGGATGAGCTCTATCACAAACTCAACATCTCTGAGAGGTGGAATTCCTGGCAGTTCTTCTGGAAAGACATCCGGAAAGTCACGGACTACCGGAATATCTTCTAAATCTAGAAGAGGGATAGCATTGAGAGAATAGAGTTGGTGCTTGGCTGCTCGAGTGGAGACATTAACTATCTCACCCGATGATGTGTAGGTTGAACATTCCTAGTATGAGTATCAATCTTAGCATAGTGAGCTTTCATCCAGTCCATGCCTAAGATGATATTGATGTCCGAAGATTTGAGGGCTATCAAAGATGCTAGGAAGACTAGCCTATCCACAAGAATCTTATTTTCATGGCTTACTCTAGAAGTTTTCCATTTTGAACCAGGAGTCTGAACTACTAAAGGAGTAGGCATATCACAAAATGACATGTTATGCAATCGTGCATAACTTTCTGAGATGAATGAATGAGATGCCCCAGTATCAAATAGAAGAGATGCTGGATGACTGTTGACAAGGAGCATACCTAGGATAACATCAGGGTCCTCAAGGGCTTCTTCAGCAGAAACATAGTTCACTCGACAACGAGCAAGAGTTGGCTTCACATAGAAGGCTTTTCCCGGCTTCCCACGTCCAGTCGGCTTAGCATTGTTTTTGGGACACCCACGGGAGTAGTGCCTTGGTTCTCCACATTTGTAGCAGAAAATGGTGGCACGGGGAGCAGCATTGCCAGGAGGACCTCCAAATGGCCTGGCTAGAGGGGCGGCTGAGCTGGGCAAGGCGCCTGGAAGGATGGCCTTGTAGTGTACCTTGGCGGCAGAGCTACGTTGGGCACCAACACCCAACATTTGTTGGAGCCCGAGCCAGATGCGGCGCTGAAGTCACGGTTGTGCTTCCTGGTTGCCTCATAGTCTGTTTGTCTAGTTTCGGCATTGATAGCCTTGTTGACGAGGGCTTGGAAGGTGGTGCACTCATGCAGGCGCAGATCTCGATGGAGCTTAGGACTAAGTCCCTCGCGGAACCTAGCCTGTTTCTTGGCATCAGTTGAAACTTCCTCCGGTGCATAACGAGCAAGATTGCCAAACTCATAGCCATGGGCATCCACTATCATTCTACCCTAGGTGAAAACACAAAACTCCTCTCTGTTGTGATCCATCAGCCCTTTCGGGATGTGATGGGTATGGAATGCCTAACTGAAGTCTGTCCAAGTTTGTGCGGGGCCTGCGAGACACATAGCTTCATAATTTTCCCACCACAGATTGGTGGGGCCCTCTAGAAAGTATGCAGCAAAGGTCACCTTGTTGGACTCAGATACATTGGCATCCCGGATTTTGCGGGACATGCTGGTCAGCCAATCATCCGCATTGAGCGGGTCGACCGAATGATGAAACTTTGGTGAGCACAGCTTGACGAAGTCGTTGAGAGACACACCATCATTGAGATCATTGCGGGGAGGATGCGTTGTGTTCTGCTCAATACGTTCTAACAGCCTGTTGGTCCCCCTTTTGTTCCGTTCAGCTTCAAGCATCACTTCTGCCAAAGAGGGTGCATGTGGCTGGTTCTCTTGCCTTGGCTGGCTTCCCTCGCCCTGCTCGGTGGTAGGCATGGGCTTATTCCTAATTGCCACCATCTTGGGAAAACAAACCCACAACATAGACATGGAAGATACCAACTCTAAGGAATGAGATAAATAATGTACTGGACAACATGGCATGCATGGGTAAACACCCGATCAACATGGTAATAACAACTGCCATATGAACACCATGATTCATACACACCATGACATAGTTCGGTACAAGCCCAAGCTGAAATACAAACTACTGAGATATGACACAACTCATCGGAGGAGTTACAAGCTTCCTATACATTATCTATCTACACCTCCAGAACTCATCTCTCAACCTCATTCATATTCCACAAGACACGCAAGATTGTGGCAATACGACTACTACCATACTAGTACTAACATCCACGTACTCAAGCATCGTCGTAGAATGCCTCATATAGTTTACCCCCATGGACCGTGAGCTAAACCAGAGGATCTGGAAACACTCTAGCCTGCGATCCCTGGAAACCGTTAGGACACGGATGTGGCCTCGGTCCCCTTGTTGGTGGCAACAGCGGTCCTCGAAGAGGGGTGATGACTCCAACATCGGGCCAGTCTACGCGTGATAGCATATAAGTCTGCAATGGGTTCAACATCTCCAAATCTCCATAGCCTATCTGCACGACAGGTCCTAGCTGCATAGGGCCATCCAAAAACATGCACGCATAGCATATAGCTCCATGCAAAGGGCACGTGCATCACGATCCCTGTTCTCCAACATCTGAGCGGTCACCTGCAGCCTAGGGTCCTCATGAGAACGACCATAGTAGGCTACACTAAGATAGCTATCCTCTCCTCCCAAAGAAGCAGGAACATAACAGAACTCTGTGTTCTGAAGCAGACCATGGTGGAACCTCATGATAGTCATCATGGTGTAGGCGACGTCCTAAACTGCTATGTCTATGGTGTCACGTAACCCATAAGTCCAATGAAGCGGCTCTGCAGCTCCAGGATATGATGGATATATCTTAACAGTACATAGATACTGGCTCTGGTTGAAATCTCGATATTGCTCCTCCGTTGTGTACTCTAGGTACCAACGGTAACCTGCCCCCATCAAAACTCTAACCAACATGGCCGTGTGACCCGGTACATCGCTGCACCTGGTCAGACGGACCACCTGACGGGAGGGATGAGGGGGCATCTGAAACAGAGAATGATGCAAAGACATTAGAGACCCTAGCAGAATTTGGACAGCATAACGGCTGTAATTGCTCAAAATGGATTTTGAGACAACTGCAAAAGATTGGAAAGCATAACCACTTGACTATCTAGACTCAAATCTCTTCTCCAACTGTTTGTCACACCAACA
This sequence comes from Hordeum marinum, assembly GCA_022496015.1. Taxonomy (NCBI): domain Eukaryota; kingdom Viridiplantae; phylum Streptophyta; class Magnoliopsida; order Poales; family Poaceae; genus Hordeum; species Hordeum marinum. The sequence goes on along the minus strand of CM039677.1, from coordinate 133,718,177 downwards.
ATACTTGAGTACCGAATTCACTTGTAAACAAGCTAACTAATAGTCCATGGTTAGTAACTCGTCATCCTAAGAAATAGATGAGAAGCCTAGCTCTTATCCCCGTAGAAAAGATGAGAGTGACTCAGAATAGAATAACTTGGGAAGAGGAGTAAAAAGAGCCTTACGTTCCCTTTCACAGTCAATTCCCCTACTTTTCTATAGTGTTTCTAGACTCAACTTCGACCGGTTTGGCTTGGTAGTCCTACAGTCAGTCAGGCTCTGATACCAACGCTGTCGGGACCCCGATGCTAAATCATATGAATCCAGACTGTAACATATCACATCACGTTGCGGCCTCACGCACGGTAAGATCCACGGCTGTAGCCTTACCTTAGCCGGGACTGTTTGCGTCTTTTGGCGCACGTATGTGAACATGTCACTGGCAATCAAACGGTAGAGAACCCGGGCCGACATGACTAGTCATAGAACCCAAGTGGCACATCCGTACGGAAATAGGCATACATAACCAAGCAATGCAGGTGTCGGCCTCAAGCGTGTGTAGATGAGTCATAGCAAGCTACAAGGACTCCATTACGCTGTGGGACATAAATGTCATCACTGCACGTAGACAAGTTGTAGCAGGCTACATGGACTCCATTACACTGGGAGACATTTCCTCGAAGGGAGAGACACAGCAGCAAAGAAGGATACATGCCAGTCAATCAATCTGTTCGGAGCAGAAGCAAGCTAGCAAGGCTCGATGGAAGCACAGAGAGGCAGTTTCCCGTAAAGAGTACTACTAAAGGCACATGACTAGGTGTCGGATACCATACATCTCATTGCATGTCACACGTATGCATGACATGCCCGATATGCATTGACACAACTATGTCATCACAACATAACCATACATCAACAAAACTTTTCTTTAAGAGGCTCAGAAGATCCTTGCATCATATGTTCTTACAGGTAGGGGTCACATGACCCGACACTCAAGTCATACAAGCAAGTTCATACAAACCAAACGGAAGCATAAAGTTGTGTGAGTACAGACAGTTGAAAGGGTAAAAAGGCACATGGCCTGACTATCTATAGCCCGCCACAGGGCATAAGGTCGTAGCTGGGACACCAGCTATTCGGCATCGTTGACATCTAGATAGAACCCACCTGATGGGTCCTGAGTCTCATTTGCAACATTTATTAAGAAAACGTGAGTACAAACGTACTCAACAAGTCTTTAAAACAGACCTAGACTATTCATGCTCAAGTATCAACAAGGGGAGTGGTGGAGTTTATGCAGCAATGCTAGCTTTGACTCAAGGCTAACCTATACTACACAATTTTAACTCTTTGTTTAAATTTGAGACATCGCACACGAGTCCACTAACTCCCCAACAATAAACCACCATGGATTTACTTCCGTCTCCTACGAGAGTGCCATCGATGGTACTCACACTTGTCTTGTTATTTTTATGAGTATCCATTAAATTATCTATGAACATCATAAGTTTTCCAAGTAGTCCATATCCAAGTACGCGGCTATTCGAATAATTTTATAATCTGCAGGGGTGTACTTCTTCACACATGCTCTTGCCAGTTATCGATGTATGCTCATAAAACCATGCACCTCGGCAACCTTCAAGCGGAACCCAACGAGGGAGTCGGCCACGACCGTCAATCACACAAGACCTCTAGTCCTGGATATCGCCTATTTGAGACTGAACCCGCATAGAAGTCCGGCCGAAGTTTCCCCTATGGCCCCAAACAATGTGTGCAGGGTTCCCAAGCGCACCATCCAGCATGCTATAAACACTAGAAACTACTTGTAACTCCTGGACCAAGGACTAAGCGATTGATAAGTCAAGAGGGGTCGAGTTACCGGAACCCAGTGTGTGTAGTAACTAGTCTTGGATCACAAACACGGAACTCCGTTCCTAAGAACGGTCCCAATGAGACAACCCACGATGTACTCCTACATAGCCTCTCATCGCTACCTTTACCAAATCGGGTTCATCATAATCTTATCACATCAGAAGAACATTGTTTCACTCCAGTTCATCACCCAGATGAATCATACCTGACACAACTTTAAGCATAGCAAGCATAGCAGGCAATGTAAGCAAAGCACATCATGGCACAAGCATCTACCAGGTATGCTAGGTTGCAAGGTTTAGCTATTTACTATGACAATGACAGGTCATGCAAAGGAATGGGTTCATCTACCATGTATGTCAGAGAAGTGAACGTTTGTCCTAATGCAATAAACAAGAGCAGGAGCGAGAGAATGGGATGTTATCGGAATGATCAACGGGGTTGCTTGCCTTGTTGGGGAGCTGGAAGATTTTCTACTTCGTTGGAATACTCGGAGGTATCCTTAGAAATAAGGCCTACCGCAATGCAGATAAATAGCAATCAATACACGACAAGTGCAACAATATGATGCATGATCATGACATGGCAGGATGTATGGATGATCTAATGCAACTACTGTCCAAGTTAAATGAAGTGATTTTGAATATAGGTTCAAAATCATTCTCCATTTCATATTTCATTTGTTAAACTATTAGTAAATGCCAATGTTCATCTACATAGGTTGCTCTAACATGCATTATAACAGCACCATTGGATTCATTGGATTTTTCTGATAAATTTTCATATATAAATTATTTCAATCTGATTTATAGATTAATTTCTATGAATTTTCTAAGTTTGAAATAGATTCTAGAATTAATTTAATTCGGAAAATTCAATATTGCATCAGCCTGACATCATCATGACGTCAGCTGGTCAACAGACCGTTGACAGGTCAAACCTAACAAGTGGGTCCACTGGCCAGTGACCCAGCCACTAACAGAGCTAACTAACTAACTAATTACTAATTAGTTTAGGGTAGGCCCATTGGTCAGTGGGCCATTACCCTAATTAGTTTAGTTAATTAAATAATTATTCACATTTTAATTAGCAGGGCCTGGCCCCACTTGCCAGTGACCCAGGGGGTCAAACCCCTGTGGTCAACGCCGGCAAGACCCACCGGCGTTGAGCCGCCGGTGGCTCCAGAGACGGCGGAGGGGTCGGCTTCCCTCCTCTGGCGACCAAAAGGACGGCGGAGGGCACCAGACAGGCCTATGCTCACGGGCGCGTCCATCCCGACACCTCTCGGAGGATGAGATGGCCGAGATTGATGTTGGCGACGAGCTCGACGGCTGCCGGAGCTCGACGAACCAGGGCGCAACATGGCCGCAGCTTAGCACCAACGGGTACTACGCAACCCCATGAGCTTGGTGGTGGCCACGAATGGACTACCTGGTCACCAGAACAACGCCGGCGACGAGCTCGTGCGGTGGGGCAATCAGGAGCCGGCGCAACCGGGGCCTACAGAGGGGGAGAAGGCCGGTGAAGAGAGGGGAAAGGGCCTAGAGCTCGCAGCGGGCTCGCAGCCGACGAGAGTTGGCTCGGGGAGGGCTCGGAGACGACGAATCGACGGTCGCGATGCTTGGGTCCGAGGAGGAAGATGAGCTCGAGGGCGACGCTCCGGGGCTCCTGGCGATGCATGGCTCGGCGCAGAGGACGGGGGTGACGAGACAGAGCCTCTGGCGGGCTCAGGGAGGCGTGGGAGTGGCTGCATCTACGGCGGCGAGCTTGCGGGGACATCGGTGTAACACCCCGTTACGCATGGAGGGATCTAGACTGGCCCCACAGACCAACACTCGTCTTTCCTGCACACTTTGTCCTCACTCGAGCATACCCCGAACCAACTTCCCGGTCGGTCACCCATCCTAGAATCACTCCAAGCCAAGCTTGCTTAACTTTGGAGTTCTTTTCGAGTGGGCTCCCGGGAATGAAAGAATTCCTTGTTGATATGAGTAGTCTATCATTCCTATTAAGCCAGGCTCTCACAGTCGGCCATGGTGGAGCAGAGGAGAGGAAGAAGCAGCGGGGAGAATGAGCAAGAGAGAGCGAGATGGGGACGACAGCGCGTCCTCATCTGCTCGCCAGCGCGGCGGGGGATGCAGGCACGCAGGGAGCTGCGTGGCAGCTCCGGCGCGCGCGCGCGGCGGGCACGCGCTCGTCCTCCTGGCCGCGAGGAGGACGATGACGGTCCTGGGCCAAATTGGCCGGCCCAGGTGCTCCCTCCTTTCTTTTATTTTACATTTTCAGTTTGTGTTTTAATTTTCTGACATTTGTTTTATTTATTTTTAGGCATAAATACTAGGTATAAAATATTCCAAATATTTTATAGAACTTAGTTTGAATATTTCAATCTTCTATAAAAAGTTTCAGAATATTTTGAAATGTGACATAATGATAATGCTTTATTTGGCATTTTCAACAACTTTAATATTTATTTTTAAATTACTATAAATGTTCAAATATTTAAAATGACCCCTTGTATAATCATGTCTACATTTATGATACATAGGGAACATTTTAGATGGGCATTTTGGATTTGTTTTTTTTTCACAATCTTTAAATTGGTTTGATTCAAATGAGGGTTTGGGGTTTCTTTTAATCCCCATTTCAAATTGAGGCAAAAATTGAAACATGATGCACACTCATGTTGTCCTAAGAAAGCTAGCTAGGGATGTGACAGCCATTGTTGGTCTCACCAACGATTTGCAACCTCAAAGTGACGAAAATGTCAGGGGGTCAATCCAGGAAAGAGATCCCGAGGAAACGGGCTTGCGCAAGGTGATCAAGAGATTGCAAATTCCTGATGGAGATGTCGAGGAAAAGGGCTCGTTTCAGGGGGTCAATCCAGGAAGGAGCCAGCCCAAGGGAAAGATCACACTTCCGGTCAAGTTTGGTAGCGATCTGAACTTCGGGACAAAGAAGGTTGTTTTCGATGTTGCCAAAATTCCGTTGCCAAACAATGGGATCCCTGGCCATCTAGCATTAGCCAAGTTCATGGCAGCGTCGCACTACGCCTACAACATGTTGAAGATGCCAGGGCCGATGAGCATCATCACTGTCAAGTCCGACAAGAAGGACGCGCTTATCTGCGTCGATCAACTCTATCAGGAGGCAGTTGCAGCATCTGCCGCCAAAGCACTTGCTCCTACTGCTGAAACTCCTGGGAGGAAGAAGCCGGAAAGGGCTTCTTGCACAGAGTCCGGCAAGCGCTCTTCCTCGAAGTGTTGCGCCTCCGTTGACGACGTGCCAGAGAGTTCTACCGGCTAGAGCAAGAATTCCAAGGCAGATCCACTAGAGACTAAGAAGGTGCCCGCCAAGGACGATGGTATGGGAGGAACTTTCACCATAAGTTCCACCCTATATGACAATTAGGAAAGCGCGCTCGTCGCCTTCCTTTGGACAAATGTCAATGTGTTTGCATGGCAACCATCTGATATCCTCGGTGTTCCCAGGAAGGTGATTGAGCACCACCTTGTCATCTGTCCACATACACGGCCCGTCAAGCAGAAGGTCAGGAAACAGTCTTTGAAGCGGTAATAGTTTATTGTTGAAGAAATCAAGAAATTAGAAGCGGATGGCTTGGTTAGAGGAGTACTTCATCCAACATGGTTGGCCAATCCCGTTGTAGTGCGCAAGGCGAATGGGAAATGGAGGCTATGTATTGACTACACAGTTATCAATAAGGCCCACCCCAAAGATCCTTTTCCCTTGCTGCGCATCGACCAGATTGTGGACTGCACCGCCGGCTGTGACTTGTTATCTTTGTTTGACGCCTATTCAGGTTATCATCAGATTTTCATGGCCAAGGAAGACGAAGAGAAGACCACATTTATCACCCCATGTGGTACGTATTGCTTTTTGCGAATGCCTTTCGGGTTGAAAAGTGATGGTTCTACATTTGTAAGAGCAGTCTAGATTGGTTTTGCACCCCAACTACATAGAAATATGGAGGCTTATATGGATGACATAGTGGTCAAAACCAAGGACAAGGATACGCTCATATCAGACCTAGAAGAAACATTTACAAATTTGCGCAAGATCAGCTTGAAGCTTAACCCTGAGAAGTGTGTGTTTGGTGTCCCATCCGACAAGCTTCTTGGGTTCTTTGTATCTAAACGTGGAATTGAAGAAAATTCTGACAAGATCAAAGCAATTGAGAAAATTGAAGAACCAAGACGTGTCAAGGATGTGCATCGTCTTTCCGGCTGTGAGTAGGTTCATTTCAAAATCTACTGAGAGCACCCTGCCCTTTTTAAAAATCTTGAAGAAGCCAAGTCCGATGAAATGGATTCTAGAGGTGGAGGCTGCATGATATGTCTCTGTTGTATCTATAATTTTTGATTGTTTCATGCCAATATTCTACAACTTTCATATACTTTTGCCAACTTTCTATACTATTTTTGGGACTAACATATTGATCCTGTGACGAGTGCCAGTTCCTGTTTGTTGCATATTTTTTGTTTCGCAGAAAATCCATATCAAACAAAGTCCAAATGCCATAAATACTTATGGAGAATTTTTGTGGAATATATGTGAGTTTTGGAAAAAAGAATCATCGCGAGACGATGCCTGAGGAGGTCACAAGCATCCTAGGCGTGGCCCACACCCCTGGCCGCGCCCTAAGGGCTTGTGGCCACCCCATAGGTCGGTTGGAGGTGTCCTTTGGCCACAAGAAATATATTTGTATAAGAAAAATCCCCTCAAAATTTCTGCCCAATTGACCTTACGGATCTCCGGATATTTAAGAAAAGGTGAAAGGCCAGGATCTGGGAGCGCAGAAACAGAAGGAAACAAATTGAGAGATCCAGTCTCGGAGGGGCTCTTGCGCCTCTGCCTCCATCGAGGACATGGACCAGAGGGTAAACCCTTCTCCCATATAGGGGGAAGGTCAAGGAAGAAGAAGAAGAAGGAGGGGGCTCTCTCCCCCTCTCTCCCGGTGGCATCGGAACACCGCCGGGGTCATCAACGTGATAGCGATCTACTCCAAAAACTCCGTCATCATCACCAACACCTTCATCACCCTCCCCCATCTATCTAAAGCGGTGAAAATGCGTTATAAGAACTAGAGGGGGTGAATAGGCGATTTTTACAAATTCATCACTCGAGGAATTTGAAATGTGATTAATAACTAGTAGCGGATTAAGTACTCGGGTGCATGTGAAACATAGCAATAACATAGTCATCATGATGAATTAAAACATGCACAGATTAAAGTAGCATGATATAGGAGAAGCACCTGAGGAACGAGGTAACTTGAAGAATTTGAGGTGAGGAAATTTTGAAAGTCTTCAGTCAAATTCTTCAAACAGTAACGATCAATTTCATCAACAGGTATATGAGGAATAGAAGGTTTGAGGAAATAGAACTAGGTAGCTCAATGAAGACAATGGTTTGATGACCCAGTTCCAACTGTTGTGACAGTCGTACATCTGGTATTGAAACTAGAGGACAAACGGTCCTTTCCATATTCTCCTTGAGGTAAGGTCACAAAGTCCCCGCACAACACTCGTGGTAAGTTTTCAGGGTAGACTTCCAAAACACGAACAAACTGGTCACCCGGCGATCCACAATTTATTGTTGGATGCTCTAGACAAAGGTCACTCTGCGATCCCCAATTGACTGAAGGATGCCCTAGACCATGACTCCTAACCATCTTGAGGATACATAGTCCTCAAAGGTAACAAGCGTCGGTTCCACACGGGAACAATATCTTAAGTGATGCCCAATCACTTTGGGTTTGTTGGTTTGTATTTGGGTTTTTCCTCACTGATGATTTTCTCTCAAATTCCTCGGAGGATGGGTTGCTCTCAAAAGAAAAGTGTCAGTTCTCTCTCGGAGCAGCCAACCAACTAGTGGTTGTGGGGGGGTGGCTATTTATAACCAGGGTGCAACCTGACATGATAAGACATAAATGCCCCCAATGATATGACCTTTATGTGAATGTTATGATTGGGGATAGCTGGTGCTAAGCACAACAACGGTCGGAATTTCGAACTATGAAAGTCCTCAGGTCTATCATGTTCCTCACTTGTAGGCAATTCGCATTGGCGAAATCCTAACTCCTGAGTCAGATAAATTTCATCAAAGACCAGAAGAACATCGTCTCTGTCACTGAAGAACTTGACCGAACTGCAAGAGATTTCCAAAGGCTTCACTTGAAGGATGGGAAAGGTTGAGGCTTTTGGAGTTGAGCATCAGTTGGAAATTTTCCTTAGTATTACCTCGGCCTCCTTTAACAGTACGGTGTCTCCTATGACTCAAAGAAAGGAAATGAAACTATGAGAACAAAAGTCTTCATGCTTCATATTCGTCGTTCATATCTTCAAGGTCACACCAACTTCTTCATTTTCAAAGTCTTCAGGGAATACCAAAGTCTTCAGCAAAGTCTTCACCCAAGTCTTCAGTTGAAAACATACATTTTTAGGGGTTGGTAATCTCCGAATATATCACACTCCTCATCGACTTCTAGAGCCTGCGTACACTCACAAACACATTAGTTCCTTAACCTATAAGTCTTCAATAAACCAAAATCACTAAGGGGCACTAGATGCACTTACAATCTCCCCCTTTTTGGTGATTGATGACAAACAGGTTAAGTTTTCAATGGGGATAAACTTATGAAGTGTAAGTACTGAGTTTGAGGAATTTTATTGCAAGATATAGAAGAACTCACCCTGAAGATGTGCATATTTGAGGAATTTGCTTTGGACTGCAAATGCACATGTCATCTTAAAAACATGGAGAACTCCCCGTATATCTTCTAATTCATACACGCATTTGAACATATGATATGAAGAATTTGAAATGCATGATGAAAATGGTGTCTGACGAAATTCAGCATGCATGCATTAAGGTGCTTGAGGAAATGAGCATGCGGAAAGCAGTTCAAAAGAATCAGACCACCATCAGACTTAAGTTTACAACTCAACCAACAAAATCTTCAAAAGAGAGAGAGTTGTAACTTAAACAGAAACAACCCATATATAGAGACCTTCTTGAGGACTAACAAAAATTTTCTCCTCCTTTGTCATCGAAGACCAAAAGGGATGAAAAAGTGAGGAATAATGCCCCTTGAAGAATTTCATCCTGTTAGAGAGGAAGGAGCGCCAGCGTTGTCGGGGTCATTTGTCGATGCAGGGCCTACCGCAGTGTCATCAACATCCTTAGCTTCATCTGTCTGTTGCGATCAAGAATATGAACTTGTAACCATCTAAGGAACTTGGACCTTCTTGAATTTCTTCTAAGGAGGATGAGACTAGTAAAAGTTTTGCTGAAACTCCATGTCCTTGAGTTCCTCAGGAGTCTTGAGGTGTGCGAGAAGGGCCGATGCACGATCGAAGATTTCATGCACATAGTAGTGATTTTTCCTCACAGAGTTCTGCGTCACAGTCATGTTCTAAACAATGGAAGCCAACTGATGCTTTACCTACTTGTGATTGTGATCAACCTTCTGATGAAGACTTATGACAAGCTCATGATTGGTCATCACACGAGGGGCAGACTCTTCAGGCTTTTGCGCTGAGGCTTTTGCAGCAGAATCCTGGGTAGCAGTTTCATCATTGGTGGCGTAAGATGTAGCTTTGTGAAACTGACCATCCAATGCACTAGTACCTTCGTCAATAACACCTTTGCCTTTTCCTTCAACCGAGGCAATTGTACTCTTGAGGACTTCAGTTGGGGCAAGAAGTCGAAGGGATTCTATAAGTCCGTCTTGAAGGGTCTGAAGACCTTGATCTGATGAATATCATGATCCAGGGAGCATAAGGCTTCAGTTGAAATGGGGCAAGAGCTGCATTTGCCAATGTCCTCATGAAGAAATCATGGAAGTTTATGGGAAACCCATGAATGATGTTTAATAGCATCTTCTTCATGACTCCCTCCACTTCTTCTTCTTTGGAGTTGTGGCCCTTCTCATGACATTGGGTGTTGGTGAGAATGCGATAGACCGTCCTGGGCACATAGAGAAAATCCTTCATAAGGAATGTGGTATGTTGATGTTTTCTAGGAGCCAGTGGCTTCATTAGCACTTGCATCAGTTGGTTGGGTAGATCAGGTTCATCAAACAGGCAGGGAGTTTCTTCTGAAGGAATTGGGACTAGGACTGGTCGAAGTAGCTCAGAGGCTGGAGCAGTGTAGTGAGTTGATCCAGTCATCCAGTACAACACCCAAGAGATGATATCAAAGGCATCACCTATGATGTGCAAGGTGGCATAGAATTGAAGAATCAACTCTTCATTCCAATCGCAGATGGCCACGCAGAAGGGAAGAATTCCTGCATCATGAAGAACTGTGAGCACCGGTGTGAAGGAAGGGATTGTTTCCATATCCGCATAAGGAATTTGGTGATGCTCGAAGACTTTCTTCTTATGAACCAGTACTGATGCATAATAGTTCATCTGTGTTGGAGTCCAGAATCTCGTGCGACTGGCCCTTGCTGAGTCATATGGATTGGGTCCAGTGAAGAAAATGTGCTTATTGAGCAAATTGGACTTGAGGAATTTTGGGCCGCTTTGAGCCTTTGAATGACATTCTTGGCTTTGGATGAAGGTTTGGCTTGAAGTGACTCTTAATATCCTCAGGCATAGGAGAAATTTCTTCAGTCTGAGAAATTTGCACAGTAGTTTCCTTAGTGGTAGTTGGACCAGCAATGTCACCAGCTGATGCAGCTGGAATTTGTTGAGTGGCTTTAGCGGCCAAGTCATCAGATCCTTCGTGAATTTCTTACGTCTGGGCTAGGGATTGAGGAATGTATGACAGAGGAGTGGTCATTGGGGAATTTAGGTGAGCAGATTCCCAATTCATCATTGATGACCGGAGTTGTATTGCCAATGTCCACATCCTCATCAATTTCTTCAACGCCGGCCTCTTCAGCAGTTAACTGAGGCTGGGGCAATGATACCTTTGGAGTTGAAGCATTTTCTTCTACTTCAAGTTGTTCATCAATCTACTGTGAGGCAGCAGCAGATTGATCCTTTTCTCCTTGATCATCATTCAGGATGACGTAGTCAACACCGAATGGCACAACCAGTTCCTCATCATCAGCTTCATCTGAGGAATCTGATTGTATTGTGAACGCCACCTTCTTGGGTTGAGGACTTGGTCGAATGCCTCATCCAGCAGTTGCTTTCATTTTCATCAGTGAAGGACTGGATGAGGAATGTGCTTGGGCTGAAGAACATGCTGATGCCCCTGAAGCAATTGAGAATCCCTCTGTCCTTTGACATGATGCAAGGTGCACAGGTGTTGAGGACTTAGCAGCAGCACAGCCGCAATAGAGGACTAGGCAACTACTGAACTGGCGACTAAGGCCTTTGAAGGTTGAGTTTGAGGAATCTGTTGTGATGATGTTGAAGTTGAAGAATTTGACTTCACAACAGATTTCTTCACCATAGTTTTCCTCGGAGCACTTGAAGAGGCTCCGACAGTGGCAGCAGCAGCAGAGTCTTCGTTAAATTTCTTCACTGCCTCTTTTGCTTTCTTTGCCAGCTTGGCTTGTTGTTTCTCCCATTCATGAGGAAAGTCTTTACCAGTCTTGAGACTCGTGGGATCAGCTATTTGTTTTGGAGCCAACGATGGCCTGCTGCAAGGGGATTTAACTACAAATTTCATCATGTACTTAGGAATGACATAGCGATATTCTTTCCACTCCTTTGCCCATCTTCTCTCAATTTTCTGTAAGCGGATCTTCCTCTTCTTAGTTGTTTCTTTGCCATGAGTTTCTTCATCATGCGTGAAATATTCCTCATACAAGTCCTCAGGTATCTCAAAAGCAGTCTGCATGTCTGGTTTCTTTCCACCTTTCTGTGGCTTCTTTCCATCAGCCATTTTCTTCAGTTGAGGATTCTAAACTGTTGAAGATTCTAAAGAGGTGCATAGTTTTTCCTTAAGAAACGCTACAAATGAGTTAAGTTGATGAGAACCTAGTGATTCATCAGCGAACAAGTTTGTACCTGTGAACCGGGTATAGGTGCGAGGAATTTAAAGAGGTCATATGCGTTCTCAAAAGTTTTTCAATAAAATAAAGTGTGAGGAATTTGACCATGGGTGTCTTGAGGATTTTCACAAAGTGTTCTTTGTCTTAGTTCCAGAGTTATGCAAATTTTGAAGATCCACACAATTGAGGAATCTTGAAGAAAATCATAACTTAGGGAAAAAGATCAAGTGTATGAACATGTAAGGTGCTTTACATTGAGATGCTTGAAGAATAAACACCTTTGCGAGAATTGAGGAATAACTTGAATATCAAACAAGGGTAGTAAAAATAGACTTTATTTACCATGATGAAGAACACGATGAACTGTGAGAAGAACTTGAGGAAGTTTGTCAGTCCAGATCTCCCATGCCCTAGCTTGGCAGAGGGAGACAACTACAGTGATGGCGGGTTGAGGACTTTCGTGGCCAATGCGAGTACGGCGACGGCGAGGTCGAAGCCGTGAAGCTCTTCCACACCGGCGGCGATGAATTTAGCGGTGGCGCTAGGGTTGAGCTCGGTAGAGAGTAGGAGTGAGGAGTAACCAAGCATACTGAAAGGGAAGGGGTATTTATAGAGGAGGTGAAAACCAATATGTCCAAAGATTTTGGACCAGATTGCCCCTGACCCATGCCCTCCACACGACATGTGTCACCCACGTACTAAGAAGTGGCGATAGTGGGGGATCGTGTGTTATCCAATCGTGGGGATCGGAACAGTTTGAGAGGGAAACACTGAAAAGTTTGATAGAATTTTTTTAAAGTTTCCGTTTGCAAATTCTTTAGCTGTCAAGGACATAGTGAAGACTTTGAACAAGTTTCAAAGTAGAACGCATATGAAGAATTTGTGAACAGACTGGGTTGAGTTTAGCATAGAGGGGAAAGGGTCCGATCACATTCATTTAGATGAAAATCAACTTGAAGAATTAGCAATAAGTGAATGTTGTTGAGGACATTGAAATCTAATATATATATATATAGTCAATGAATAACATGAGTTTCATAGTTTGAAGAATTTGAAAATTTGATGAATTTGAAAAGTTGAGGAATTTGCAAACTTGAGGAATTTGAAAATTTGAAGAATTTGCAAAATGACGAAAAACTCAACTTTGAAGAATTTCAGCTTCATTGGTGGCGTGACCCACCGTATAAGAATGATGATTTCAGACACCGCGTACAATTGTCGTAGGGTTCTGAGAATCAAATTCTTCATTAATTTCTTCACACTTAGAGGGTTATTCTTCATTGATTGAAGAAAAACGTTACTTCGTGTGTTGCACATCTAAGTCATAAATTTTGCATAAGTGTTTGGATGTGTGACCTTTTTCAAAGAACATTCGAAGATTCTTAGATATTTAGCTCACACCACAACTTGCAAAATCACTTTTCATCGAAGGGCTTAGTGAAGATATCAGCCAGTTGTTCTTCAGTGGGGATGTGTTTGATGGAGATGTCGCCCTTGAGTACATGATCTCGAAGAAAGTGATGACAAATCTAGATTTGCTAGGTCTTGCAATGCTGAACTGGGTTCTAAGCAATCTTGATGGCACTCTTGTTGTCGTAGTAGAGAGGCACATTCTTCAACTTGATACCATAGTCCTTGAGTGTTTGCTTCATCCACAGGAACTGAGCGGAACATGAACCAACAACAATGTACTCAGCATCAGAAGTAGATAGTGACATGCAGTTCTGCTTCTTCGAGGACCAACGGACTAGGGATCGTCCGAGGAAATGACATGTGCCTGAGGTTGACTTGCAATCCACACGATCTGCAGCATAGTCAGCATCAGAGTATCCGACGAGGTGAAGATTTGAGCCCTTGGGATACCATAATCCAAGCGTTGGTGTGTGAGCTAAGTATCGAAGAATATGTTTCACAGCCTTATGGTGTGATTCCTTCGGTGTTGCTTGGAATCAGGTGCACATGCAAACACTCAGCATAATATCAGTCCTAGATGCACATAGATACAATAATGAGGCAATCATGGAGCGATATACCTTCTAATCGAAATCTTTACCATTTTTGTCAGTGCAGAGGTGGCGCTTTGAAGCCATTGGAGTTTTGACGCCTTTGCAATCTTGCATGTCGAATTTCCTCAGAACATCCTTGAGATATTTCTCTTGAGATATGAAGATGCCATTGCCTTGCTAACAAATTTGAAGACCTAAGAAGAATTTCAACTCTCCCATCATAGACATTTGATATTCTTCACTCATCATATAGGGAAATTCATCACTGTAACGTTTGTCAGTACATCCAAAGATAATATTGTCTACGTATATTTGACATATGAACAGTTCATTGTCATAGGATTTTGTGAAAAGAGTTGGGTCGAGTGAACCGGGATTGAAGCCTTTCTTCATGAGGAACTCCTTCAGAGTGTTGTACCACGCCCGAGGGGCCTGCTTGAGGCCATAGAGGGCCTTGTTGAGTCTGAAGACTTTGTCAGGATGCTTAGGGTCTTCAAAACTTGGGGGTTGAGCAACATATACTTCTTCCTCAAGCTTACCATTGAGGAATGCACTTTTCACATCCATTTCATATAAGATGATATCATGATGGTTAGCATAAGCAAGAAATATGCGAATTGGTTCAAGTCTAGCAACAGGTGCAAAAGTTTCATCAAAGTCAATTCCTTCAACTTGTGTGTAGCCTTGAGCCACAAGACGAGCCTTATTTTTTACCACAAGGCCAGTTTCATCTTGCTTGTTGCGTTAGATCCACTTGGTACCTGTGATGTTATGCTTGCGAGGATCTGGCCGCTTGACAAGTTCCCACACGTTGTTAAGCTTCAATTGATGCAATTCCTCTTGCATATCTTGAATACACTTAGGCTCGTTGAATGTTTCATCAACTTTGGTCGGCTCTATGATAGAGACAAAGGCAAAGTGACCGCAAAAGTTAGTCAAATGTGAAGCTCTTGAGCGAGTGAGGGGACCTGGTGCATTGATGTCATCGATGATTTTGCCAATCTGCACTTCATTTGCAACTCTTGGGTGAGTAGGTTTACGTGGCTGAGGATTTTCTTCAGCACCATTTTCTTCAAGTTTATCAGTATGAATATCTTCATTCGTTGGAATGACTTCCTCAGTGGGTATGATGTCTTCAGTAGCCTTCAGCTTAATGGATTCCTCAGGAGACTGTTCATCTAGCACAGAAGGGAGGTGCTTTCTTTGTGCGCTGTCAGTTTCATCAAACCACACATCTACAGTTTAAACAACCTTGTGGTGATAGGTGTTGAAGACTCTGTAGGTGTGCGATTCCTTTCCCTAACCAAGCATAAAACCTTCATGTGCTTTCTTTGCAAATTTAGAACTATGGTGAGGATCCTTAAGCCAGCATTTTACACTGAAGACTTTGAGATAACTTACATTGGGTTTCTTGTCAGTCATAAGTTCATATGAAGTCTTCTTGAAGAATTTGTGAAGATATACCCTGTTGATGATGTGGCATGCAGTATCAATTGGCTCATGCCAGTAGTGACGAGGAGTCTTGTATTCATCAAGCATGGTGCGAGCCATCTCAACAAGAGTCTTGTTCTTGCGCTCCATGACGCCGTTCTGCCGAGGAGTATAAGGGGCGGATAACTCATGAGTAATACCAAGTTCATGAAGATATTCATCAAGATTTGTGTTCTTGAACTGAGTCCCATTATCGGTCCTGATATGCTTGATCTTGACACCGAATTTCGTGGAGGCCCTTGAAGCAAATCGTCTGAAGACATCCTGTAGTTCAGACTTGTACAGAATAATATGCACCCAAGTGTAACGAGAGTAATCATCAACAATGACAAAGCCATACAAACTTGAAGAATTTGTTAGTGTGGAGTAATGAGTGGGGCCAAAGAGATCCATGTGAAGTAACTCAAAGGGTCGAGACGTGGTCATGATTGTCTTCGAGAGATGCTTGGATCTGGTCATCTTCCAAGACTCACATGCACCACAGAGGTGGTCTTTTAGGAATTTGACACCTTCAATGCTAATGACGTGCTTTTTCTTTACGAGCATGTGCAAGTTCCTCATACCAGCATGTCCAAGTCATCGATGCCATAACCAGCCTATTGAGGACTTTGCAAGTAGGCATGTGGCCGGCTGAGGACCTGTAGAGAAATCAACAATATACAAGTCTCCTCTCCTAAAGCCTTCAAAGACTTTGGAATTGTCAGATTCCATGATGACAACACAACGATATTTTGCAAATACGAGAAACATATCAAGGTCACAAAGCGTTGAGATAGACATAAGGTTGAACCCGAGGGATTCGACTAACATCACCTTATCCATGGTTCGGTCCTTTCAGATTGCAACCTTACCTAGCCCCAATACCTTTCTTTTTTCCTTTTTCTACGTAGGTGATATGCTTCAAATGAGATGGAGCAAGTGACAAATTCATCAGTAGATTCTTGTCACCGGTCATGTTGTTTGTGCGTCCACTATCGAGGACACACTCGGTAGCTTTTTGAGGTTCATCCTACATATGAATTAGTACAACTTACGAACTAATATGCTTCAGAGTGAAGAATATGTCATCAATTTCATCACACAAAATTTCATCACACAACATAGTAAGCAAGTAGTGTGAGGACGTGACAAATGAGGAATTCATTTCTACATGGTTAGCTTGCGTCCTTTCAAGCATTTCCTCAGGTCTCCAGCAAATTCATCAGATAATAAAGTACATCTGGAGACCTGACCCTGCATAATAAATTAGTTCAATTTCTTTACCACCCACATCTAGAGGGGTGGCAAAGAGTTCATCATTCTATGAGAACCATATGAGAAGGGAGGCATTGAAGCAAGTGCGTTTTGTTTCACAGGACGAGGGTTAGAGTACTCATATGAATAAGCAGAGTAATTCTTTGAGGACTTATGAACATAATGATTTAAAGAATAATGCACATATTCGGAACTCTTAGATTTTCCCTCCGAAACAGATGCATTAGCACGAGAACGATATTTTTGACCATTTGAGGAATTTGGTCCAAGTGAAGACTTTGGTCCATGTGAGGAATTTGATCTGGGGTTCGTGTTCTTCATGAGTGGTGTCGTGAGGACATTCACATGAAGATTTTGTAGATAGCTCTTGGGAACCCAGATTTTCTTCATAAGAGAACCGTTCTTGCAGTTAGTTCCAACAAATCTGGCAAATACTTCACCTTTCTGGTTTTTGAAGAATATGTAGTTGGAGTCAAGTGACTCATTAGAGGAATATGAAGTTTCACAAGTAAAGCCATGTAGCGACCCGACCTGAAAGGTCGAATCTCCGGTGTTTCCGTACCATCCCAAGATCATGCTGGTACACAAAACGGTACATCAATGTATATATCAAAGGGAAATCACACAGCATTATATTAATCGAAATCTCATATCGAGTCCTTTATTACAATAAAATTACATTAAAGTGGCTGAAGGCCAACTCATGAAAATATCTAAATCTTGCGGAAGCGACGAAGGTAGATGAGTCCATCTGACTCCAAGGGTATCTCATCGAGTGTAGAACGTGTCCTCACTCCTGGTCGGAAAAATACTCTGCAACATGATACGTTGCAGCCGTGTAGGTCAGCATATGGAATATGCCGGCAAAGTCACAAGAGAGGGGTGAAAAGATAATCATCTAATCTACATGCTTATATGGCAGGTGGGGTGGTAAGTTTTTGCGTAAAGCCAATTTTTCCTACATCAAGAGAGGGACAAGCAAAAATTATTACTAAGTTGGTTGATTAATGAGATGGTTCCACCAACCAATTATCATACCCAATTGTTAAATACCCACATCATCATATTAATTGTGTTGAGAATTCCGAATGTTTCAGTTCCTTTGGCTCAAGTCGTCCATGACCGTGGACATGGCTAATCGATTAGGTTTGAGTACTCTGCAGAGTTTTGCACACGTTACCCACAAGATTTGGTCGCCTCCGTTTAATTTCTCACACTTCAGGGTGTTTGAGAAACGGATGACCAAAACATGGTCTTCCAAAGGGTTTCCCTTCGACTCTGACGGTGCCCATCCTTTCCTACCGTTCTTGTACATCTTGTAGCACCGCCTGTCTAGGGTCACCACGATATCCAACCAAGCCAGAGCCCATAATGACTTGTGGCTGTGCAGGTAAGCCTTGGCTCTTGAAGCACCCATCCATCTCTTTGTGCCTGGGTGGAACGGTGGACGGAGTCGATGTCTACGGTCGACGGGAGCTCCGGTGGTGGAAGAAGCTCCGGCGATGAATTGCGGCCGCTTTCTGGCGAGATAGGAGAGGGGTTTGGGGGGAATAGTTGCAGGGAGTGGCCGGCTTTTATAGGAGTGCGGGGAGTGAGGGGGGGTTAAGAGGGGCGAGAGATCCCGGGGGGGGGGGAAGAAACGGCCGGCGAGGTCCGACGCGTGCGGGGAAGGAAGGTGATGACCGAGCGAGCTAACGGTTGGTCGGGGGTGGGGCCCGGTGACAGCGAGAGGGAGGGCGAGGTTTCCGCGTCGGTCGGCCGGCGCGTATTGAATTCGCGAAATAAAGCCTGTGGGCCGGCCCGTTTAATACTAACCGTTACCATTTTCTGTTTAATGTTTTTCCAGCAACATTCAAAAGCTTTTACAACATTCAAACCGTTTATAAATATAGGGGTATTATATATCGGAATTAACAGAATAATAAATGCTATTTAATGAACATTTTTATTCTGTCATTTGAACACCTTAAAAAAATAATATTTTCAGAAATTGCCTTAATTGATTTTAAATCCTTTTTGAAAATATTTTCAAAATAACTCCTGGTTATTTTTGTTCAAATAGATCACCAAGATGACCCTGGTGTGGAGTGTCATGTTACTCCCCTCTTATTTTGAACATTTTACCAAGATTTCAAATAGGTGAAAGCAACTCATTGAAAGTAGAAAGGGGTTTCAGAAATTCAGAGAAGACATTTCAACTAACACATACATTCAAACAATGGTGATGATAGATGCATAGCTATAAATCATAACATTCCAAAATGGAATTTTGGGATGTTACAAGCTAGATAAAGTGGATGGATCTACAAGATATCTTTTTGCAGCAACCCATGAGTTTTTGGGTTATTTCTCAGGTGTCAAGTAGTATCCATCAGCGTTGAGTTTCCTCTCAAAGGCAATACCCTCTTTCCTAGGGTTCCTCTTCAGAATCTACTTTTTGAGGACATCACAAAGGGTTTGATGCCCTTTGAGAATTTTGTACATGTCTGTCACTTACAATTCCTTCAACCCTGCATTTTCGTAAGTGATACTTGTGGTATCCTCAAATGAGGAATTTGTGACCACTGGAATAGTTGAAGAATTTGCAGCAATAGAAGTATTTAAACATTCAGGTGAACAATTAGCAGTTTCACGTTCGATGCATTTCAGACAAGGTGGAACAAATTCTTCGAAGCGGGGACACACGAAGATATGCTCGGTCTCCCACTTCATACGTCACTTCTTTACGTTTGCTGTCAGCATAACTCTTCTGTCGAGATTGAGCTATCTTGAGTCTATCGCGAATCAACCTGACTTTCTCTTCAGAATCTCGGATAAGGTCGGGACCAAAAAGTTGTCGGCCTCCAACACCATCCCATGTCAACGGTGTTCTGCACCTCCTTCCGTATAGTGCTTCGAAAGGGGCCATCTTCAGACTGGTCTGATAACAGTTGTTGTACGAGAATTCTGCGTAAGGTAAGTTGTCATCCCAACTAGATCCATAATCTAGCGCACAAGCTCTCAACATGTCTTCCAGAATGTGGTTGACTCTCTCAGTCTGTCCATCTGTCTGCGGATGAAAAGCTGTACTGAACTCCAGCCTTGTACCCAAAGTTTCATGTAATTGATGCCAAAACTTTGAGGTAAATTGTGTTCCTCTATCTGACACGATACTCCTCGGAACTCCATGTAGACATACGATCCTAGTCATATATATCTTGGCTAGCTTAGCACTGGTATAGGTGGTTTTCACTGGAATGAAATGAGCCACCTTGGTCAAGCGATGAACCACTACCCAGATGGAATCATAACCTGAACTGGTCCTAGGTAATCCTGTGATGAATACCATACCAAGCTTTTCCCATTTCCACTCGGGTATCAGCAAAGGTTGGAGTAACCCTGCTGGTTTCTGATGTTCAGACTTTACTCGCTGACAAACATCACATATTGCAACATGTTCTGCAATACCTTTCTTCATACCTGTCCACCAATAACTTTCCTTTAAATCCAGATACATCTTGGTATTGCCTGGGTGTATCGAGTAAGGTGAATCATGGGCTTCCTGAAGTATCAACTTCCTGAGCTCTGGGTCATTGGGCACATAGATTCGGTTCTCAAACCACAAAGTTCCGTGTTCATCCTCACGAAAACCTTTAGCTTTACCATCTTCCATTCTCTGCTTTATCTCAGCTACCTCCTTGTCCGATTTCTGGGCTTCACGAATTCTTTCGGTCAAGGTGGACTGAATCTCCAGTGTGGCAACATATCCTCTTGGGACTATCTCTAGCTTGAGCTCTTTGAGATCATCGGCTAACTCTTGGGGTAATCCTCCCGCTGTGAGTGTGTTTACATAAGTTTTCCGACTCAAGGCATCGGCTACAACATTAGCCTTACCTGGATGGTAATGTAATCTCATGTCATAGTCCTTGATTAACTCTAACCATCTCCTCTGTCTGAAGTTCAACTCCTTCTGAGTGAAAATATATTTCAGGCTCTTATGGTCGGTGTAAACATCACAACTATTTCCGATAAGAAAATGTCTCCAGGTCTTGAGTGCGTGCACTACAGCTGCTAGTTCCAAATCATGGGTGGCATAATTCAACTCATGAGGTCGTAGTTGTCTAGATGCATAAGCTACAACCTTTCCATCTTGCATGAGTACTCCTCCAAGTTCTTGACGTGAAGCATCACAATAAACTTGGAAGTCCTTCAGAATATTGGGCAAAATCAACACTGGGGCTGTGACCAAATGTTTCTTCAACTCCTGGAAACTGGCTTCACATTCCTCAGTCCAATTATACTTAGATTCTTTCTTCAACAACTCCGTCATGGGCTTGGCAATCTTTGAGAAATTCTCAATGAATCTCCAGTAATAGCCGGCTAGTCCGAGGAAACTGCGGATCTCCTTAACTGAGGTGGGTGACTTCCACTCGGTGACGGCTTCAACCTTAGCGGGGTCTACGACTATTCCTTCTCCGGAAATAACATGTCCAAGGAATCCGACTTCCGTCAGCCAAAATTCACATTTGCTGAACTTGGCATATAACTGATGCTCTCTTAGCTTTTCCAGAACTAAACGCAGATGTTCCTTGTGTTCTTCCTCGTTCTTGGAGAATATCAAAATATCATCGTTGAACACCACGACAAACTTGTCCAAATATTCCATAAACACCTTGTTCATCAAATTCATGAAGTAGGCAGGAGCATTAGTCAAACCAAAGGACATGACAGTATACTCATACAAGCCATACCTTGTGGTGAAAGCTGTTTTGGGTATATCCTGTTCACGAATCTTCAGTTGATGATACCCTGATCTAAGATCGATCTTAGAGAATACTTTGGCGCCTACTATCTGATCAAACAAGTCATTAATCATCGGCAGAGGGTACTTGTTCTTGATAGTCACCTCGTTCAAGGCATGATAATCGACTACCATTCTCAACGTTTTATCCTTCTTCTCCACCAAAAGAACTGGGGCTCCCCAAGGTGAAGAACTTGGGTGAATATACCCCTTGTCCAATAACTCCTTGATTTGCTTCTTGATTTCCAGCAGATCATTTGCGGGCATCCGGTAGGGTCTCTTGGAGATTGGAGTTGTCCCTGGTTGTAACTCTATTAGGAACTCAATCTCCCTATCTGGTGGCATGCCTGGTAATTCTTCCGGAAATACATCTAGAAATTCTTTTACCACACGTACTTCCTCCTGAACAACTCCTGTGAGGGAATTTAACCGTGCACTCATCTGGGTGCGTCGGGATACATACTTAATCCTCTTGTTCTTCGGGGTGGTGAGTGAAACAGACTTGCTGGGACAATCAAGATTTCCTTCATACTTGGTCATCCAATCCATGCTAGGATTACATCCAATCCCTGGGATTCTAAGACGATGAGGTCGGTGGGGAAAACATGGTTTCCTATGTGAAGTTTCAGGGCATGGCATCCTATTCCTGCCATCATCATACCTCCTGGGGAATTGACCTTAATGGGCTGACTAAGGGTTTTGGTGGGCAAACCATACTTATCCACAACTACCCTTGATATGAATGAATGAGTTGCATCGGAATCAAAAAGTACTGTAACTGGACGTGAATGCAATAAAAACTTACCAACCACAGTCTCGGGTTGATCATAGACTTCTTCCACGTCGAGGTGATTCACCTGGGCACGAGGAAAAGGGTTTGGCTTCTTGGATGCGGAGTTGCCATTTCCATTTCCCTGCTTGCTCTGGGGACACTCAGTAGCATAGTGCCCTGTCTTCTGGCACTTGAAACAGGTGATGTGGCTCAGATCCTTATGAGTAGGAACGTGACGGTGCTTGTTGTTGTTCCCATTCCCATTGTCAGTCTTGAAATTGTCATGGTTGGGATGGGCATTCCCATTTCCTCCATGGTTGTGGCCTCCATGGTTGTGCACCGCATGAGTGTGCCTTCCAAACTTACCAGTCCCTGATCCGGTATTCCCTGAGTACGGGGAGTAGCGGGGCTTATGATGAGCTCCAGAGTTAAACTTCCCTTGAGTGTACTTCCTCTTGCGGTTCTCAATTTGCTGCTGTTTACCCTCCAAGATGAGGGCCTTGTCCACCAGCTCTTGGTAGTTGTTGAAAGTAGCCACTACCAGCTGCATGCTCAACTCATTGTTGAGTCCTTCCAGAAACTTCTCTTGCTTGGCCGCATCATCGGCCACGTCTCCTGGTGCATAACGTGCCAATGTGCTGAAGTTATCCACGTACTGGGCCATAGAGCGATTTCCCTGGCGCAAGTTGCGAAACTCGCGCTTCTTCAGACTCATGGCTCCAGCTGAAACATGTGCGGTGTGGAAAGCTTGCTAGAACTGCTCCCAAGTTACATCAACAATAGGATATGTGGTGGTGTAGTTCTCCCACCATGAAGCTGCTGGTCCTTCCAGTTGATGTGCGGCAAATCGCACCTTCTCAGCATCAGTACATCCAGCGGTGACAAGTTCTCTCTCCATCTTACGGAGCCAGTCATCTGCCACAATGGGCTCAGTGCTGCTGGAGAAAGTTGGAGGATTCAACCTCGGAAAGCGGGTGAGATTGTCAGTCTGGGGTGGATGTTGGTGATTGTTGTTGTTCTGGTTGTTGGTCTGATTCTGGATCAATAGCTGCATTAGTGCATTCTGCTACTGAAGGAGTTGCGTGAGTTCCGGCGGGAAGGTGAAGTCGGACTCACGTCGTGGAGGCATCTTGCTATTTTCAGAGTGGTGAGAATTAGAATAGAACAAGGGCCTAAAAGGAGAAATTCACTACCCATATGCAATGCAACAAACATATCACACCAACCACTCATTCATTTATACGATCAATGTCAAACATCGGGAATACAAAACTCAATCAAACTACACATCGACCTACGCTCTTAACGTTGAAAATAAAAGATACATGGAGGGCATAACTAAAGTTTTCCTCAGAAGTACATGGTGACTGAGTCTCCTCCAGTGGTGCTCTCCTCATAGTCATCATCATCGCTGATGAAAGGAGCCAAGTCTCCATCAGGATGAAGATTTTCACCCATGTCCATCTGTTCCTCGAAAGTGGCGATACGAATGTTCAGCCTGTCGATCCTCTCTAAGAAATCCTTCACCTCATATTCATGTTCATAGTTAGCTTCCCGCAAATCAGCTTCGAGGTCAATCTCACGGTTCATCAGATTCTTGATTTTCTTTGTATCAGCACGAACTCGAAGCTCCAGAGTCCTGATGTGAGTCTCCAGGGTCTGGATATAAGAAATAGTGGTGTCTGAAGTGGGAGGAGTTATGATGTTTCCATTGGCATCTCTGCGACAAACAACACTGAGTCCTGGTGAAATGGTTCCACCTCTGTATTCCTCTTGAATACGTCCAAGGGCATGATGAATGGCCATGTCTCTTCCAAGTATCCAGCTGGGTGCCACAAACTTGAAGTCGATGGGTTCCTTTCGATTCCCAAAGGTCTTCCCTGGGATGTGCACCTCGATCTTGTAGCGTCCATTTTGTGGAAATGGCATGATAGGAGTCCCGGTGATGCTCGGCAAAGCAATCCTCACATCCTTGACGATCCTCATCAGCTCCTTACCAAAAGGCATCGTTGCGTCAGGCTGACAAAACTCCGTGATCAACACTGGGATGAAGGTGGCCATCTATAAATTTTGAAATAATCGGAGAGGAGTCAGAAACGAGTAGATGAGACTATAAGAATTTTAAAGACAAAGAGAAACAATCCTAAGGCTTTCCAATCCTAGAGGTTATGTCCTACGGTCAGCGTGTGCTCTGATACCATTTCTGTAGCGACCCGACCTGAAAGGTCGAATCTCCGGTGTTTCCGTACCATCCCAAGATCATGCTGGTACACACACGGTACATCAATGTATATATCAAAGGGAAATCACACAGCATTATATTAATCGAAATCTCATATCGAGTCCTTTATTACAATAAAATTACAATAAAGTGGCTGAAGGCCAACTCATGAGAATATCTAAATCTTGTGGAAGCGACGAAGGTAGATGAGTCCATCTGACTCCAAGGGCATCTCACCGAGCGTAGAACGTGTCCTCACTCCTGGTCGGAAAAATACTCTGCAACATGATACGTTGCAGCCGCGTAGGTCAGCATATGGAATATGCCGGCAAAGTCACAAGAGAGGGGTGAAAAGATAATCATCTAATCTACATGCTTATATGGCAGGTGGGGTGGTAAGTTTTTGCGTAAAGCCAATTTTTCCTACATCAAGAGAGGGATAAGAAAAAATTATTCCTAAGTTGGTTGATTAATGAGATGGTTCCACCAACCAATTCAAATACCCAATTGTTAAATACCCACATCATCATATTAATTGTGTTGAGAATTCCGAATGTTTCAGTTCCTTTGGCTCAAGTCGTCCATGACCGTGGACACGGCTAATCGATTAGGTTTGAGTACTCTGCAGAGTTTTGCACACGTTACCCACAAGATTTGGTCGCCTCCGTTTAATTTCTCGCACTTCAGGGTGTTTGAAAAACGGATGACCAAAACATGGTCTTCCAAAGGGTTTCCCTACGACTCTGACGGTGCCCATCCTTTCCTACCATTCTTCTACATCTCGTAGCACCGCCTGTCCAGGGTCACCACGATATCCAACCAAGCCAGAGCCCATAATGACTTGTGGCTGTGCAGGTAAGCCTTGGGTCTTGAAGCACCCATCCATCTCTTTGTGCCTGGGTGGAACGGTGGACGGAGTCGACGGCTACGGTCGACGGGAGCTCCGGTGGTGGAAGAAGCTCCGGCGACGAATTGCGGCCGCTTTCCGGCGAGATAGGAGAGGGGGTTGGGGGGAATGGTTGCGGGGAGTGGACGGATTTTATAGGAGTGGGAGGAGTGAGGGGGGTTAAGAGGGGCGAGAGATCCGGGGGGGGGGGGAAAGAAACGGCCGGCGAGGTCCGGCGCGTGTGGGGAAGGAAGGTGATGACCGAGCGAGCTAACGGTTGGTCGGGGGTGGGGCCTGGTGACAGCGAGAGGGAGGGCGAGGTTTCCGCGTCGGTCGGCCGGCGCGTATTGAATTCGCGAAATAAAGCCTGTGGGCCGGCCCGTTTAATACTAACCGTTACCGTTTTCTGTTTAATGTTTTTCTAGCGACATTCAAAAGTGTTTACAACATTCAAACCTTTTGTAAATATAGGGGTATTATATATCAAAATTAACATAATAATAAATGCTATTTAATTAACATTTTTATTCTGTCATTTGAACACCTTAAAAAAATAATATTTTCAGAAATTGCCTTAATTGATTTTAAATCCTTTTTGCAAATATTTTCAAAATAACTCCTGGTTATTATTGTTCAAATAGATCACCAAGATGACCCTGGTGTGGAGTGTCATGTTACTCCCCTCTTATTTTGAACATTTTACCAAGATTTCAAATAGGTGAAAGCAACTCATTGAAAGTAGAAAGGGGTTTCAGAAATTCAGAGAAGGCATTTCAACTAACACATACATTCAAACAATGGTGATGATAGATGCATAGCTATAAATCATAACATTCCAAAATGGAATTTTGGGATGTTACAAGCCAGGTAAAGTGGATGGATCTACAAGATATCTTTTTGCAGCAACCCATGATTTTTTGGGTTATTTCTCAGGTGTCAAGTAGGATCCATCAGCGTTGAGTTTCCTCTCAAAGGCAATACCCTCTTTCCTAGGGTTCCTGTTCAGAATCTACTTTTTGAGGACATCACAAAGGGTTTGATGCCCTTTGAGACTTTTGTACATGTTTGTCACTTAAAATTCCTTCAACCCTGCATTTTCGTCAGTGATACTTGTGGTATCCTCAAATGAGGAATTTGTGACCACTGGAATAGTTGAAGAATTTGCAGCAATAGAAGTATTTAAACATTCAGGTGAAGAATTAGCAGTTTCACGTTCGATGCATTTCAGACAAGGTGGAACAAATTCTTCCTCAGCGGTATTGATCTATTGAGCCAGTAAGGAATCATTTTGCCTTTGGAGATCCTCATGTGACACCCTTAGTTTCTCAAGATCTTGCTTTCTTTGAAGAAATTCATAACAAAGCTTCTCATGATCGGCTAAGAGAGCATTATGATGACTCTGAATGTTATCATACTTTGTCTGATGACTTTTGAGATCATCAGACAGAGTTTGAGTCCGATCCACTTCCTCATTCAACAAATCATCGCTTTTGTCTAGCATTTTTTGAAGCTTTTCAAGTGCACTTTGTTTCCTAGTAGAAATATTAGCAAATTTGGCATAGCTAGGTTTCACATATTCATCAGATTCACCATCACTTGATTCAGAGGAGGAGTAATGCTTATGTACCTTGGAACCTTTAGCCATGAAGCAATAGGTGGGAGCGTAATCATCATTGCTGACGTCAAAGTCGTTGGAGTAGTAATTTTCTTCATCGCTGAAGATGGACTTGCTGACGAAAGCTCTACCGAGAGCAAGGCTAGCGACACCTAATTCAGATTCCACCTCAGATTCTTCCTATTCTTCATATTCTTCATATTCTGGTTCCGAGTCCATTTCCCTACCAATGAAAACCTGACCCTTTCTCAAACTATTCTTCTTGTGCATTGAGCACTTTGAAGATGAGCACTTTGCACATGAGGAGTTTGAAGATTTCTTCTTTTTCTTCGAGTCATCAGAATTGTCGTCCTTGTACTTCTTCTTCTTCTTCTTTGATTCTTTTTCCGAGAGAGGACAGTTAGAGATGAAGTGACCAGATTTCTTGCATTTGTGACAAGTTCTCTTCTTGTAGTCATTTGAGGAATCTGATTTCCTCAAACCACTTTTTGATGACTTTCCAAATCCACCTCTCCTTGAGAACTTCTGGAATTTCCTCATGAGCATTGCTAGCTCCTGACTCAGTTCTTTAGGATCACCAAGGCTACTATCAGAATCTTCGCCTTTTGATGAGGAAATTGCTTTTGCCTTCAGAGCATGAGATGTTCCATAGCTTCGCCCATAGAGGTCTCTCTCCTCAGCTTGTTAGAATTCATGAGTACTAAGTCTCTCAAGAATATTAGCAGGATCAAGTGACTTTTAGTCTCCACATTCTTGAATCATCAAAGCCAGAGTATCGAATGAAGAATCAAGAGATCTTAGCAGTTTCTTCACCACTTCATGGTCAGTGATATCAGTGGCACCCAGTGCTTGAAGCTCATTGGAGATATCAGTGAGACGATCAAAAGTTTGCTGAACATTTTCATTGTCGAGTCTCTTGAAGCGGTTGAAGAGATTGCGAACAACATCAACACGAGAGTCACGTTGAGTGGAAACACCTTCGTTGACTTTGGACAGCCTATCCCAGATAAGCTTAGTAGACTCCAAGGCACTCACTCTCACATACTGACCATTGCTCAGATGGCCACAGATGACATTCTTCGCTCGAGAATCGAGTTGCTTGAATGTCCTCGTATCAGCAGAAGTGACAGTCGGAGTAATGCGGGGAACACCATTTTCCACAACGTACCAAAGATCGATGTCAATAGCCTCAAGATGCATGTGCATCTTGTTCTTCCGTTAGGGATAGGCCATCCCATTGAAGGTAGGACATCCTGTGGAAACCTTGATCATACTTGCAGTCGACATAACTAGACCTCCAGGTGGTTAAACCAAAATCATACAGAACAAGGGAGTACCTTTCTCTGATACCAATTGAAAGTGGGTTATATCGACTAGAGGGGGGTGAATAGGCGATTTTTACAAATTGATCACTTGAGGAATTTCAACTTGAGGAATTTGAAATGTGATGAATAACTAGCAGCGGATTAAGTACTCAAGTGCATGGGAAACATAGCAACAACATAGTCATCATGATGAATTGAAACATGCACAGATTACAAGTAGCATGATACAGGATAAGCAGGTGAGGAACAAGGTAACTTGAAGAATTTGAGGTGAGGAAATTGTGGAAGTCTTAAGTCAAATTCTTCAAACAGTAACGATCAATTTCATCAAAAAGTATATGAGGAATAGAGGGGTTGAGGAAATAGAACCAGGTAGCTCGATGAAGACAATGGTTTGATGACCTAGTTCCAACTGCTATGGCAGTCGTACGTTTGGTTTGGAGCGGCTTGGTATTTAAACCAGAGGACACACAGTCCCAGACACACAGTCCTTATCGTATTATCCTTGAGCTAAGGTCACAAAGTCCTTGCCCAACCCTCATGGTAAGTCTTCAGGGTAGACTTCCAAAACCCTCACAAACTGGTCAGCCGATGATCCATAATTTACTGCTGGATGCTCTAGACCAAGGTCACTCTGTGATCCCCAATTGACTGCAGGATGCACTAGACTGTGACGCCTAACCGTTTGGAGGATACACAGTCCTCAAAGGTAACAACCGTCGGTTCCACACAGAAACAATCTCTTCGGTGATGCTCAATCACTCTAGGCTTTTAGGTTTGGATTTGGGTTTTTCCTCATTGATGATTTTCTCTCAAAGTCCTCGGAGGATGCATTGCTCTCAAATGACAATTGTCAGTTCTCTCGGAGTAGCCAACCAACTAGTAGTTGTGGGGGTGGCTATTTACAGCGAGGGCGCAACCTGACATGATAATACATAAATGCCCCCAATGATATGACCGTTATGTGGATGTGATGATTGGGGACAGCTGGCGCTAAGCACAGCAACGGTCGGAATTTTGAACTATGAAAGTCCCCAGGCTTATCATGTTCCTCACTTGTAGGCAATTCGCACTGGCGAAATCCTAACTCCTCAGTCACATCAATTTCATCAGAGACCAGAACAACATTGTCTCTGTCACTAAGGAACTTGACTGAACTGCAAGAGATTTCCAAAGGCTTCACTCGAAGGATTGGATAGGTTGAGGCTTTTGGAGTTGAGCATCAGTTGGAAATTTTCTTAGTATTACCTCGGCCCCCTATAACAGTACGGTGTTTCCTATGACTCAAAGAAAGGAAATGAAACTATGAGAACAAAAGTCTTCATGCTTCATAGTCCTTGATCATATCTTCAAAGTCACACCAACTTCTTCATTTTCAAAGTCTTCAGGGAATACAAAAGTCTTCACCAAAGTCTTCGGTTGAAGACATACATTTTTAGGGGTCGGTAATCTTCGAGTATATGAAACTCGTCATGGAGTTATAGAGCCTGTGTACACTCACAACACATTAGTTCCTTAACCTATAAGTCTTCAATACACCAAAATCACTAAGGTGCACCAGATGCAATCATAAGCGGTCCACTCTCCCGCAACCCACTGTACCCTCTACTTGAACATGGTGCTTTATGCTTCATATTATTATCTAATGAGGTGTCACCATCGTATGATGTCTGAGTAGATTTTTGTTGTCCTATTGGTTGATTGATGATCATGATTGGTTTGAGTTGTATGTTTTATTATTGGTGTTGTCCTATGATTCTCTCCGTGTCGCTCAAGCATGAGGGATCCGCGTTGTATGGTGTAGCAATATGCTTATGATTCACTTATGGTGGCTGGCTTGAGCGATAGAAACACAGAACCGAGTAAGTAGGTTGTTTGCGTATGGGAATAAAGAGGACTTCATACCTTATAATGCTATGGTTGGGTTCTACCTTAATGATCTTCAGTAGTTGCGGATGCTTGCTAGTATTCCAATAATAAGTGCATATGATCCAAGTAGAGAAAGTATGTTAGCTTATACCTCTCCCTCATATAAAATGGCAATGATGATTACCGGTCTAGATATCGATTGCCAAGGACAATTCCGCAACTCCTACCACCACTTTTCCACACTCATTAAACTAACTTAGTTGTTTATTTATGTTAGAAGCCCCTAGTTTTTGTTTACTTTCTCTTTATTATCTTGCAAACCTATCCTGTCACACCTACAAAGTATTTCTAGTTCCATACTTGTTCTAGGTAAAGTGAACGTTAAGCGTTCGTAGAGTTGTATCGATGGTCGATAAAACTTGAGGGAATATTTGTTCTACCTTTAGCTCCTAGTTGGGTTCGACACTCTTACTTATCGAGAAAGGCTACAATTGATCCCCTGTACTTGTGGGTTATCAAGACCTTTTTCTGGCGCCATTGCCGGGGAGGAATAGCGTGGGGTGAATATTCTCGTGTGTGCTTTTTTACTTTATCACTAAGTAGATTTTATTTTCTGTTCTAAGTTTTTCTCTATCTTTAGTTATGGATATGGAACACGAAATACCAAAAAAATTAGGTGTAGTTGCTACTCATCCAGATGGGAACCTCCTAAAACCCTCGATGCTCGTTATGTGAAAGATATTATGTACTACTTTAATAATCCTGAGAAAACCCCATTCAACTTGATAATGGGATACATGTTGGATCAACGTGAATACTTTAGGGATTAACTCTTATCTCAAAAAGGGAAACTGTTATGGGATCAAATTTATATGTTGAAATGGTATGCTTGGAATTAATGCCAGAGATACGATTATACTTGTTTCTCTAGGATGAAGGCTCCACACCTTCCTTTTTCATGTTAATTTAATGATAATGAAACCTTGGCTTCTTATGCTAATGGTATTTATGATTACTATGACGTGGAAAGAATAGAGGAATTCGTTTCTTTTAAGGGTGCATATGAAATTAAATCTTTGTTCGAGAAGTGAGAAAATTATGATGATGCTATTTATAGACCTAATTTTTTTGGTATACTTAAATATTGCTATGAGAATTACGAATATAATTCCGTATAGATGCATTTATTGAGAGAATGTTTGCTTCCTTGGAAGAGACTAATATTTTGCAGGAATCTATGGAAGAAGAAATTGATGACACTTTGAGCTCATTGGATGAAAAAGATGAGGAGGAGAGCGAAGAACAAAAGGAGGAAGAGCGGATTAGCTACCCGTGCCTGCCTTCTAATGAGAGTAACTCTTCAACTCATACATTTTTTAATTTCCCTTCATTCTTATTGAAGGATGAAAGCTATGACAATTGCTATGATCCCTTGGATTTCTTTGAAATATCCCTTTTTGATGAACTTGATGCTTGCAATGCTTGTGGCCATGATGCCAATATGAAAGATGCTTATGGAGATGAACTTCCTATAGTTCCTTATGTTAAACGCGAATTGTTTCTATTGCTCCCACACATGATAGTCCTATTATCTTTTTGAATTCTCCCAACTACACTATATCGGAGAAGTTTGCACTTATTAAGGATTATATAGACAGGTTGTATTTTACTATTACACATGATTATTTTGATAGATATAATATGCATATGCTTGCTGCTCCTACTTGCAATTATTATGAGAGAGGAACTATATCTCCACCTCTCCATGTTTCCAATATGATAGAATTGCAAGAAACTGCTTATGCTATGTATTGGCCTTTACTTTGTGTGCATGAATTGTTCTTTTATGACATGCCGATGCATAGGAAGAGAGTTAGACTTCGTTTTTGCATGATATATGTTAATTTGTGCTCAATACTAAATTACAACTCATTGTTAATTAAAATTGGCTTTGATATACCTTGGGATCCGGGTGGATCCATTACTTGATCACTTTATGCCTAGCTTAATGGCTTTAAAGAAAGCGCTGCCAGGGAGACAACCCAGATATTTTAGAGAGTCATTTAATTATTTTGTGTGATTTTATATAGTCTAAAAACAAATAAATAAATATGGGAACCTAAAACTTTTTCAAAAAGAAAAGTGAAAGTGAGAGAGACGAGCATTGTGAAAGTGGGAGCTAGCCTTGAACTTTGTTCATGCCCATGGAAACTTTGCAAATTTTGATTAGAGAAACTTTTCAAGAAAAATAATTCTCCCTTGTATAAATCCATTGTATTATAAAAATAATGTGCCAAGATTTTCCTTTAGGATGATTAGATTGCTTGTTTGGTGTGTGCAGTGCAAAAACAGAAACTTTGGCTGTAGTGCGTGAATTTACATTTTTTACTGCAATGTGAACAGTTTCTGAAATTTTTAAAAAGTGCTTCTATGCAAATTGTTTATTTTGTCCTAAATTTTCAGCACTTTTAGAGTGATAGAAGTATGGTGAATGTTCAGATTGCTACAGACTGTCCTGTTTAAGACAGATTCTGTTTTTGATGCATTGTTTTGCTCGTTTTGATGAATCTATCGATTCTATCGGTGGTATAAGCCATGGAAAAATTATAATACAATAGATACAACGCAAAAATAAAATATGAACTAGTTGGAAACAGTACATGAAGTTGTGATTTTCTTTATTATACTAACGGATCTCACGAGGGTTTTGTTAAGTTTTGTGTGATTGAAGTTTTCAAGTTTTGGGTGAGATCACGATGGATGAAGGACTAAGGAGTGGAAAGAGACTAAGCTTGGGGATGCCCGAGGCACCCCAAGGTAATACTAAAGGACTCCCAAGAAACTAAGCTTGGGGATGCCCCAGAAGGCATCCCCTCTTTCTTGTAACAACCATCGGTAATTTTATTTGGAGATATATTTTTATTCGTCACAGGATATGCGTAAATCTTAGAGCGTCTTGTGATTTTTCTTTTTGTTTTAATAATGCAGCATGCTGTTATGAGATAGTCCTTGGTCGATTTATAGAGTGCTTCATTCACTTCACTTATATCTTTTGAGTGTGGCTTTATAGAATGCTTCATGTGCTTCACTTATATCATTTGGAGTTTGTATTGCCTATTTATCTACACATAGAAAACTGCCATTTGTAGAATGCTCTTTTGCTTCACTTATATTTTTTAGAGCATGGGCATATATTTTGTTGAAATAATTAAAATCTCATAATTCACTGATATCTATTTAGAGAGTTAAGAAGACTTGGTCATTCACATGGTTAGTCATAAAATCCTACATAAAACTTGTAGATCACTGAATATGATATGTTTGATTCTTTGCAACAGTTTTGCAATATGAAGATGGTAATACGAGAGTCCTGCTAGTGAGTAGTTGTGAATAGGAGAAATACATGTGTTGAAGCTTGTGATTCCCGTAGCATGCACGTATGGTGTCATGGATTTTTGCTAGTTTTGAGCTGTTTTGGTCTTCCACGTGGTGGTTGGTCAAACCGGAGGAAAACACGGGCTGCAGTGATTATGACCCGAACGACAGTAGAATCAAATTGATTCCTATTCGGATTTGACACTCGAAGGATTGTGTTGCGCCGGCAGTTCACAAACCCTAATTTCTGACTCTGATCTGAATCTCATATCTGCGTCGGATGTCAATTGTGTGCATAACCAGTGGGATGATTAGCTAATTGTTTCACGTCGGCTCTTCTTCATCGTACGGACCATAATATTCTCGATCCCTAAAAAATTTCCTTTCAATAACATAGCACCATCATGCCACTACCCCATGGTGGTCGCCAACTATCGTGGATTTGTCATGGCAGATGTCCGGGTGAACGGACTTAGGTTTGGGGTGAGACGCAACTACGTGGCGGCTTGAAGGGGTTGATCGGAATCAAGAAGACACGGAGTTTTACCTAGGTTTGGCCCCTCCGATGGAGGTAAAAGCCTACGTCCTGCTTGTCTTGTATTGATGATGATGAAGATCTCTCGGTTACAAGGGTGCTAATTGCTACCTCTAATCTCTTGTGCCTCTAATCTCTTGTCTTGTCTAAACTTGTAGACTTGTGTCTCTTGAGAACTTGTCCCTCTAGGGGTGCTCTACCCCTCCTTATATAAGTGGAGAGGGTAGGTTATCAAATAGAGTCCTACTAGGAGTAGGATTAGGACTAATCTCTCACCAATCCTACTCTGGGTCTTATTTCCTTTAAGGGAATCCTTCTCTCTTGTGGGCCTTCTCCTGTGGGCCTTCTCTTGTGAGCCGCCTGGCGCCGACTCACCCGCCGGGTCTTGGGCTTGGTCATCCTGTGACCCTCTTGCCAGGTCATAAATAAGATGTCATGTCTTTAATGGGTCTCCTATGAGTTGCTTGGCCGGGTCACTAATAAGATGTCATGTCTAATGCCGGGTCTCTTGTGAGTCGCCAGGCTGGGTCATACCATGGGGTATATCCCCGTCATATGGCAAACCGTTATGTAACGAAATCGGGGCATGGTTTGTTTAATGCTTGTCAACCTTTGTGTGAGGGTCGGTAGTTCGCGATGGTTAACTCCTACCAACCTCTTCCGTAGGAACATGTGTCTAATGCTTTGTTCGACAACTAAGAGACTTTTGCAATAAGTATGTGAGTTCTTTATGACTAATGTTGAGTCCATGGATTACACGTACTCTCACCCTTCCACCTTTGCTAGCCTCTATAGTACTGCGCTACTTTCGCTGGTGCATCAAACCAACCTTCCTCAAAACAACCACCATATATTTTCCTCAAAACAGCCACCATACCTAATTATTATGGAATTTCCATGTAGTGACCTGACCTGAAAGGTCGAATCTCCGGTGTTTCTGTACCATCCCAAGATCATGCTGGTACACACATGGTACATCAATGTATGTATCAAAGGGAAATCACACAGCATTAATTAATCAAAATCTCATATCGAGTCCTTTATTACAATAAGGATTACAATAAAGTGGCTAGAGGCCAACTCATGAGATAAACTAAACCAAAGTATTGCGGAAGCTCCATAGGTAGTTGAGTCCATCTGACTCCAAGGGCATCTCACCAAGCGTAGAGCATATCCTCACTCCTGGTTGGAAAAGTACTCTGCAACATTATACGTTACAGCCGTATAGGTCATCATATTGAATATGCCGGCAAAGTCACAAGAGAGGGGTAAATTAATCATCTATCCTATATGCATATATGGCAGGTGGGGGTAGTAAGTTTTTGCATAAAGCCAATTTTTCCTACAACAAGAGAGGGCAAAGGCATAAGTATTACAATGTTGGTTGATTAATGAGATGGTTCCACCAACCAATTCTCATACCCAAGTTGACCTTAAAATACCCACATCAATGTAATTTATGGTGTTGAGAGTTCTAGATAGTTTCAGTTCCTTTAGCTCAAACTGTCCATGACCGTGGACACGGCTAATCGATTAGGTTTGGGTACTCTGCAGAGTTTTGCACACGTTCCCCACAAGATTTGATCGCCTCCGTTGGATTTCTCGCACTTCCGGGTGTTTGAGAAACGGATGACCAAAACATGGTCTTCTAAAGGGTTTCCCCGAGACTCTGTGGGTGCCCATCCTTTCCTACCGTTCTTCTTCATCTCGTAGCACCGCCTGTCCAGGGTCACCACGATATCCAACGAAGCCAGAGCCCATAATGGCTTGTGGTTGTGCAGGTAAGCCTTGGGTCTTGAAGCATCCATCCATCTATTTGTGCTTGGGTGGACCTTTCCACATGAATACTAGCACTTCTCCAGCATCATCTAGGCTAACCACTGGTTTCTCCAGGGCGTCGTTCAACCATCATCCACCCAGAGGTATGTTGAAACCTCGAAGTCTTGAAGACTTGATCATCATGTAGGTCTTGAAATTATTAAATCACAACTCTCATGAATCACACAACCAACCCTGTCTACTAATAGCATAGCAAAAAATTAATTCAACGTTTCCCGGGGCCAATGTGTCAAAGGGTTGAGGGGTACCTACCACATGATACTACAACAAGTAACCAAGTTTCCAATTTACCTACTTTGCATGCAATTGGGGAGATGGAAGAACTAATGCAATGAAACATAGGTATACATGGTCAAAGTGACTTGCCTTGCTGACGATCCCCGCAATCAAGTGACTCTAGATAACAAGCTTCGCACTTTGAATGATCTAATGAATCAAACAAGAGCACACCATAAGCATAAATACAATACAATTCATTCAACAGCAAGGTAAAAAAATGCTTCAACAAACAAAAGCACAATCAAAAGAAGAATCACTTAAAGTATAAGACTATAAAATTTTGGTCTCAAAATCTCTACTAAGACATAGCAAGTCAAAAAAATAAATTGGTTTTGAACAACTAGACATTTTAGATAACAGAAAACTAAATATAAATTTTTATTTGAAAACAGAAGTATTTCATTATAAAAAGTATTGTGCTCAAAGAATTACTACAAACTTTTTCTAAACAATATAAATGGTGAAAACAAGATGTACCTATTCAAACTAGAGCACAAAACAATTTGAAAAACATATTTTATTAAGAGAAAAAAAATGCACCTAATGTTGAATCAACAGAACCTACTGAAATCTAAAAACAAAAGCTAAACTAATTCAGGTTCAAATTAAATAAAAGTCAATTTAATTAAAATCTATTAAGAACTAAACAGATTCCGTTTTTGTTAAAAACAGTAACCAAATTCATCCTAAAAATTCTCAAACTATGTAGAATAATAGGTCTAACTAATACCAAACAGTGGCAAAAAGATTAATATATATTTAAACTCTAGTTATACAGATTTTAGTAATTTAAACATATTTGATTAGATTCAAAATTTAAAGTTCAAATTTGAAATCTAAGCAGACAGATATAAACTACATCAAATTTGTGAACTAATGCAAAAGAATCAAATAAAAACACCAAATATTTTAAAACATATGATAAAAACAAAAACAGAATACATTCTGCTTTCTAAAACAGAAAAGAAAAAGAAAAACTTCCTATCGATCGGACAGGGTCTACGTGTCATGTTGTGATTGGCCACGAGGGCATGCGCGTGGGAGCTAACAAGCGGACGACGGACAACTAAAGCGTACTGGTTCTTTTATTAAACAGATCTAATCTCGCGCATTGACTACGGGTCCGATAGCTACGGGTGGAGGTGGACTCTTACAGAGAGGGGGTCGGGCTCTCCGGCGAGGTCAACGGCGGCCGGTGGTCGGAGATGCTCGGGGACGATGGTGAGGTGGTCTGGGGCGGCGTCCGAAGGCTTCAAACGGCAGCGGCGAGTCTCCGGCGTCGATTGTTGGCGTCGGAGGGGGCTAGGTGTGTGTGTGGCGAAGGGCACGAGCTTGGGGACCTTTGGTTGGGTGCCGAACTCCGGTGAGGTATGGCGCAGCACTCCGGCAAGGGAAAAGAGGGTTTCGGGCGTGGAACGAAGAGAGGAGAGTCAGGGCTTTATATAGGGGCGGTGCGGTGCTCGGGGAAGGCACGAGGGGCGAGATCCACGAAGAGGGATCTACAGCGACGACGGTCGGGTGTGGGGAAGGGGATTACCGCGCTGACGCCGCGGTCGGACGGTGGGTCTCGTGCATCACTGAGGGTGGGGGCGTGGTTAGCGTGTCGGTGGCCGACCCGGAGTAGTTTCGGGAATGAAAGACGGTGGGCCGGCCCATTTCTATTTAAAATGTTTCCTTTTCTATTTCCATCTCAATAAAAACTCTTTTAATGCATTCAAAATATTTCGAAACATAGGAAATATATATATCAAAATGATCAGGAGAATTAATGCTATTTAATGAACATTTTTCCTCTATCATATTTAATATCTTTTTAAAATTTATTGTCAGAAAATGCCTAATTGATTTTAAATCCTTTTGAGATAAATTTTCAAATAACCCCATGGTTTAATTGCTCAAATATTTCACCAAGATGCCCCTGGTGTGGAGTGTCATGTTACTCCCCTCTTTCTATGAACATTTCCAAAGGTTTTCAAATAGGTGAAAAAAATACATGGGAAAATAGAAATGGCCTTTCAGAATTTTAAAAGAAGCACTTCAACAAAATTCATTACATTCCAAAAAAATTATGATGATGCATATCTATATTTCAAAACATTCCAAAATGAAATTTTGGGATGTTAAATTCCATAGCCACTCTGAGATATATTGCCTTGCAACTTCCACCGTTCCGTTTAGTATGACATGCACCATAATTTTCATATTGCTTTGCAAGATTGTAAGACAGCTTGCACGATGTTTTCATGGCTTGTCCATTTTTTGATATCATTTTCTAGGCTTGATCGTTGCACATCCCGGTATCCTACCGGAAGCATTCATATAGCGGTATATTTTTGTTCTAGGTATCGAGTTGTAAGTAAATAAAAGTGTGATGATTTTCATTATTAGAGCGTTGTCCCATGTGAGAAAAGGATGATGGAAGCTATGATTCCCTCACAAGTTGGGAGGAGTCTCTGGACTTTACAAAAGATAAAAGAGGCCAGCGAAGCCCATATAAAAGAAAAGAGTCCAAAGATGCCCACCAAAATAAAATAGAAAAAGAGAAAAAGAGAAAAAAATGACAGAAAAAGAAAAGGTACAATGCTACTATCTTTTTCCACACTTGTGCTTCAAAGTAGCACCATGATCTTCATGATAGAGAGTCTCCTATTTTGTCACTTTCATATAGCTAGTGGAATTTTCGTCATTTTCACGACCACTTAGTTTTCTTTTTGAGCTTTCATACACTTATAGATCTAGTGCACCTATTGCATGGCAATCCCTACTCACTCACATTCACATCTATTGATGGGCATCTCCATAGCCCGTTGATATGCCTAGTTGATGTGAGACTATCTTCTCCTTTTTCCTTGCAACCTCTACCATATTTTATTCCACCTATAGTTCTATATCCATGGCTCATGCTCATGTATTGCGTGAGAGTTTAAAATGTTTTAGAACATAAAAGTGTCAAACAATTGCTTGACTTGTCATTGGGGTTGTGCATGATTTAGATATTAGATGGAGCATAGCTAGACCATATGATTTTGTAGACAACTTTCTAAGGCCATTTTATTTTGAAAGGACACGATTGCATTGTTGGTGTGCTCGAAGTATTACTGTTTTTATGTCAATATAGACTATGGCTTTGAATCACTCGTATCTTAATATTCGTGCCATGATTAGATTATATGATCATGATTATGCTAGGTAGCATTCCACATCAAAAATTATCTTTTTTATCATTTACCTACTCGAGGAGGATCAGGAATTAAGCTTGGGGATGCTGATATGTCTCCGTTGTATCTATAATTTTTGATTGTTTCATGCCAATATTCTACAACTTTCATATACTTTTGGCAACTTTTTACACTATTTTTGGGACTAACATATTGATCCAGTGCCCAGTGTCAGATCCTGTTTGTTGCAAGTTTTTGTTTTGCAAAAAATCCATATCAAATGAAGTCCAAACGTGATAAGAACTTACAGATATTTTTTTGGAATATATGTGATTTTTGGGAAAAAGAATCAATGCGAGACGATGCCTGAGGAGGTCACAAGCCTTCTAGGTGCGGCCCACACCCTTGGTTGTGCCTTGAGGGCTTGTGGCCACCCCTTAGGTCGGTTCGAGGTGTCCTTTGGCCACAAGAAAGATTTTTTTATAAGTAAAATCCTCTAAAAATTTCAGCATGATCGGAGTTACGAAAATCCATGTATTTATGAAACGATGAAAGGCCAGAATTTGGGAGTGTAGAAACAGAAGGAAACAGAGAGAGAGATCCAATCTCGGAGAGGCTCTCGCCCCTCCGCTACCATAGAGGCCATGAACTAGATGGTAAACCCTTCTCCCATCTAGGGGGAAGGTCAAGGAAGAATAAGAAGGAGGGGTCTCTCTCCCCTCTCTCCCGGTGGCACTAGAATGCCGCTAGGGCCATCATCGTGACGGTAATCAACTCTAACAACTCCGTCATCTTCACCAACACCTCCATCACCTTCCCCCATCTATCTACAGTATTCTACTCTCCCGCAACCCGTTGTATCCTCTACTTGAACATGGTGCTTTATGCTTCATATTATTATCCAATGATGTGTTGCCATCCTATGATGTCTGAGTAGATTTTTGTTGTCCTATTGGTTGATTGATGATCATGATTGGTTTGAGTTGCATGTTTTATTATTGGTGCTGTCCAATGGTGCTCTTTAATTCGTGCAAGCGTGAGGGATCCCTGTTGTAGGGATTGCAATATGCTGATGATTCGCTTATGGTGGGTGGTGTGAGTGACAGAAACACGGACCTGAGTAAGTAGGTTGTTTGCGTATGGGAATAAAGAGGACTTGATGCCTTATAATGCTATGTTTGGGTTTTACCTTAATGATCTTTAGTAGTTGCGGATGCTTGCTAGAGTTCCAATCATAAGTGCATATGATCCAAGTATAGAAAGTATGTTAGCTTATGCCTCTCCCTCATATAAAATTGCAATAATGATTACCGGTCTAGTTATCGATTGCCTAGGGACAATTCCGCAACTCCTACCACCACTTTTCCACACTCGTTAAACTAACTTAGTTGTTTCTTTATGTTAGCATCCCCTAGTTTTTGTTTACATGCTCTTTATTATCTTGCAAACATGTCCTATCATACCTATAAAGTACTTCTAGTTTCATTCTTTTTCTAGGTAAAGTGAACATTAAGCGTGCATAGAGTTGTATTGGTGGTTGTTAGAACTTGAGGGAATACTTGTTATAGCTTTAGCTCCTCGTTGGGTTCGACACTCTTCCTTATCGAGAAAGGCTACAATTGATCCCCTATACTTGTGGGTTATCACAACGCTGCAGGATTTGAAGAAGTACCTCTCCTCTCCGCCAGTCCCAGTCGTGCCAAAACCACAAGAGTCGTTGCTGCTGCATCTAGTGGGAACAAATCAAGTGGTGAGTGCTGCATTTGTAGCTGAAAGAGAAGTTGATGAAGAATCAGCGGCAGCGGTAGGCCACCAAGTGACAAGCCAGGATATTCCCTGGCAGAGTCTGTTGCTGACAAGGCAGGATCTACGTAGTCGAATGAAACAATTCCGAAGAAGAAGATGGTGCAGTGCCCAGTCTATTTTGTGAGCTCCCTTTTGTAGATGGCTAGGCCAAGATATTTTGGTGTGCAAAAGTTGCTCTTTGGCCTCCTTATGGCCTCGAGGAAGCTGCGCCATTACTTCCAGGCACGTGAGATCACCGTTGTCACTTGCTTCCCATTGCAACGGATTTTGCGGAACCCAGATGCTACCAGTAGGATTGTGGAGTGGGCTTTGGAACTGTCAAGCTTTGGTCTCAAGTTTGAAAGTACTTCGACTATCCATAGTAGAGCCTTGGAGCACTTTGTTATGGAATGGACCCCAACGCCAGATGAAGAAGTTCTAGAGTCAACTCTCCCCAGCAAGGAAACAAATCGAGAGTGGATCGTGCATTTTGATGGGGCTTTCTTGCTGCAAGGTGCCGATGCTGGAGTGCTGCTTGTCGTACCCATCGCAGATCACCTCAAATATGTGATACAGATGCACTTCCCCTAGGAGAGGTTAAGGAACAATACTGCAGAATACGAAGGGCTGCTTGTTGGTCTCAGGTTCACGGTAGACCTTGGGATTAAGAAACTTATTGTCAGGGATGATTCTCAGCTTGTCATCAAGCGGGTGAATAAGGATTATCAGAGTTCATTGATGGAAGCTTATGTAGATGAAGTGACAAAGTTGGAAGAACATTTTGACTGTCTGCAAATGGAGCACGTTCCGCGTGCAGAGAACAGTGTTGCTAATGGCCTATCAAAATGTGTTGTCATTAAGTTCCTTGTGGAACCGGGAACTTTTGTGCTCCGACTAACTCAACCATCTGTGACACCATCAATTGGACAAGAGAAAAGAAGAAAGATGAGTTCCGAGAAGTACTAGCCGACAGAACTCCCAAAAGCCGCCGGCAAGGAAGTTGTCGAGAACGACGCTAGGCTTGCCGGTGAGCGTCATGCTCCGGCAGGGCCTTAGGCTCTTGTCATGGAAGCACATGCTCTCGCCATGCTTGTCGGGGGGGGGGGGGGAACGGGCTCCGGCAGTCCTTGTTGAGACAAATGCTTCCCTCGCAAAGATATGCGTTCAGTCCTTGTTGTCGAGCCCCAGGATCCAGCATGGGCACAACACATCGCCCATTTCCTTCAAACAGGAGAATTCCATGAGGAACAAGAAGAATCGGAGAAAGTAGCCTGCCGTTCTAATATGTACACGTCCATGGACAATGTCCTGTACAGAAAGAGGCCGAATGGTTTGAAACTCAAGTGTATTTCTCAGGAAGATGGACTGGAATTGTTGGCAGAGATACATGGAAGCATATGTGGCTCCCACATAGGATCAAGAGCGCTTGTTGGTAAGGCATTGCGACAAGGTTTCTTTTGGCCTACTGCCCTCCAGGATGCAACTGTGCTAGTAACCAAGTGTGAAACATGCCAGTTTCATTCAAAGAAATTGAATCAACCAGCTCAAGCTCTTCAGACAATCCCTCTTTCCTGGCCAATTTTGGTCTGGGGGCTCAATATCTTGGCCCCCTTTCCCCGTTCTATCGGGGGCTTTGAGTACCTGTACGTCGCGATCGACAAGTTCACAATGTGGACGGAAGTGGAACCAGTGAGAAAGGTGACAAAACAATCACCCGCCAAGTTCTTCAAAGGACTAGTTTGCAATTTTGGTGTTCCCAACAGGATCATCACCGAAAATGGCTTACAGTTCACGAGTCGCACCTTCATGCAGTATCTCCAAGACCTTGGCGGTAAGATCTGTTTTGCTTCTGTTGCCCATCCAAGGAGCAACGGTTAGGCGGAAAGGGCTAATGTTGAAGTATTGCAAGGCCTCAACACAAGAAGTTTTGACACGCTTCTCAAGTGCGGAAGACGCTGGATTGATGAGTTGCCGGTGGTTCTTTGGCAAATCAGAATGACACCAAATCGAGCCACATGCCAGACACCCTTCTCCCTAGTATACGGGGCGAAAGCAGTTCTCCCCACGGAACTCATATACGGGTCACCTCGAGTGCTCGCTTACGATGAGCTTGAGCAAGAGCGGTTGTGCCAAGATGACGTGACACTCCTTGACGAAGATCGTCTTCAGGCTGCTGTGCGAGTTGCGCGCTACCAGCAAGCTTTGTGCCGCTATCATAGCCGCAAGGTTCATGCCCAAAGTCTTGTGGAAGGTGACCTTGTTCTTCGGCGCATTCAGTTTGCTAAGAATTTTAACAAGTTGACGCCAAAGTGGGAAGGCCCTTATCGGCTAGTGCGAGTCACCAGGCCCGGCGCAGTCCGCCTGGAGATCAAGGATGGCATTCCAGTGAGCAACTCCTCCAATATTGAACATCTTCGTAAGTTCTACCCATGAGGCGCAGTTCCGGGCCTCTCAACAACCACCTTGTGTACAAGTCTTGTCGCCGAAGCATGTAATCCTTTGTACAAAGCCAGATGCAGACCCTGTGCACAGCTGAATAAGTCTAGGTGTTCCATAGATCTTGTTGATTCTCATGTTTACCAATGTACATGTTTATATGAGATATTTTATTGCACTTACTTACAGCAAGAGCTAACGGAACCGCCAAGGTTCCATATCCCTGTTTTCTCTTCTTTCTTTTTTCTCAAA
This sequence comes from Hordeum marinum, assembly GCA_022496015.1. Taxonomy (NCBI): domain Eukaryota; kingdom Viridiplantae; phylum Streptophyta; class Magnoliopsida; order Poales; family Poaceae; genus Hordeum; species Hordeum marinum. The sequence goes on along the minus strand of CM039677.1, from coordinate 133,674,475 downwards.
GGAGAGGAGGTTACCTCGCGTGCAGCTTTGCCGGGGGGAATGGTGTATGGATACTGACGGGGTGACGTTCAAGGAAAACTTCTTGCCGGAAGGAGTACATAAACGAAAAGATAAGTTGCTAAACCCTAAGTGAATTTTTTCTGTGAAGTTATTTTCCTTGGACGATTTCAACTTTTGTATGCAAAACATGCACGCTAAGGAACCTTCCCGTGATCGGCTGCGCCCTTGCTCTGTGTTGAGTCCGTTCAACAACTTAAGTGGCTGCACTGAAAATGTCAAGGTAACCTCATCATGATTATTCGTGCCCTTACTCTATTATGAGTCCGCTCAACAGCTTAAGTGGATGCACTAAAAATGTCAAGGTATCTTGCCGATGGCAACACCACCAGCATGCTGCTACTTCTCGAGCATGCGTTGGTTTCCGTGAAGAGGAACGGTTGATGCAGCAAAGTAGATAAGTATTTCCCTCAGTTGTTGAGAACCAAGGTATCAATCCAGTAGGAGATACAAGCAAGTACCCAATTGAATTACCTACACAAAGAATCAAACTCTTGCACCGGATGCTATAAAGGGGTTGTCAAGCCCTTAACGGTTACTTCCAAGGATTAGATCTGATAGAGATAGATGTAAATGAGAACGGAAACTAAAAGGTATATAAATTGCAGCAAAGTATTTTTGGTATTTTTGGTTTATAGATCTGAAATTATAAGATGGAAAGTAGACCTGGGGGCCATAGGTTTCACTAGAGGCTTCTCTCATGATGGCAAGTATTACGTTGGGTGAACAAATTACTGTCGAGCAATTGATAGAAAAGCGAATATTTATGAAGATATCCAAGGCAATGATTATGCATATAGGCATCACGTCCGTGTCAAGTAGGCCGAAACGATTCTGCATCTACTACTATTACTCCATACATCGTCCGTCTCCTGCCTGCATTTAGAGTATTAAGTTCATGAAGAACAGAGTAACACATTAGGTAAGATGACATGATGTAGGGGGATAAACTCAAGCAATAAGATGAAAACCCCATATTTTTATCCTCGATGGCAACAGTACAATACATGCCTCACTACTCCTACTTTATCACTGGGTGAGGACAACGCAAGATTAAACCCAAAACTAAGCACTTCTCCTATTGCAAGAATTACCAATCTAGTTGGACAAACCAAACCAATAACTCGAAGTGACTTGCAAAGATCTGAAATCATGCATATAAGAATTTAGAAAAGACTCAAATAATATTCATAGATTATCTGAACATAAACCCACAATTCATCAGATCTCAACGAACACACCACAAAAGAGTATTACATCGAATAGATGTCCATGAAGATAATGGTATTCAAGAGCAAAGAGAGAGAAGAAGCCATCTAGCTACTATCTATGGACCCGAAGGTCTATGGTGAACTACTCATGCATCATCGGAGGGGCAATGGAGTTGATGTAGATGTCCTCCGTGATCGAAGCCCCCTCTTGCAGATTACCGGAAAAGGCTCCAAGATTGGATCTCTCGGGAACGGAGGCTTCCGGTGGAGGAAAAGTATATTTTGGCTCTCTTAGGTATCCAGGTAATATTTGTGAATTTATAGGCCCAAGATTAGGGTTAGGAGGTCTGTCATGGGCCCACAAACTTGGGGGCGCGCCCTACCCACCTGGGCGCGCCCCTGTGGCTTGTGGCCACACGGCGGCTCTCCTGGCTTGGTCTCCAAGCTTGGTAGTTTCCTTCTGGTCTAGAAAAAGTCATTCCAAAGATTTTATTCCGTTTGGACTCTATTTAATATTCCTTATCTGCAATACTCAAAAATAAGGAAAAAACAGAAACTGGCACTAGGCTCTAGATTAATAGGTTAGTCCCAAAAACATTACAAAATAGCATATTAATGTATATAAAACATCAAAAACAGATAATATAATAGCATGGAACAATCAAAAATGATAGATACGTTGGAGACGTATCAAGCATCCCCAAGCTTAATTCCTGATCATCCTCGAGTAGGTAAATGATAAAAACAGAATTTTTGATGTGGAATGCTACCTAACCTATTTATCCATGTAATATGCTTTATTGTGGCATGAAAATTCAGATCCATAAGATTCAAAACAATAGTCTGATATTGACATAAAAACAGTAATACTTCAAGCACACCAACAAGGCAATCATGTCCTTTCGAAATAACATGGTCTTAGAAAGTTATCCCTACAAAACCATATGGTCTGGCTATGCTCCATCATCCCCACAAAAAGTATCTAAATCGTGCACAACCCCGATGAACAAGTGAAGAAATTATTTCACACTTTTGGTGTTCTCAAACCTTTTCAAATCTCACGCAATACATGAGCGTGAGCCATGGATATAGCACTATAGGTGGAATAGAATATGGAGGAGGTGCAAGGAAAAAGGAAGAAGATAGTCTCACATCAACTAGGCATATCAATGGGCTATGGAGATGCCCATCGATAGATATCAATGTGAGTAAGTAGGGATTGCCATGCAACAAATGCACTTAGAACTATAAGTGTATGAAAGCTAAAAAAGAAAACTAAGTGGTCATGCAAGATGAATATCCACTAGTTATATGAAAGTGACAAAATAGGAGACTCTCTCTCTTGAAGATCATGGTGCTATTTTGAAGCACAAGTGTGGGAAAAGATAGTAGCAATTGTCCCATCTCTCTTTCTCTCATTTATTATTATTATTTTTTTATTTTGGTGGGCATCTTTGGCCTCTTTTTTTATTTGGGCTTCGCTGGCTTCTTTTATTTTTGTAAAATCCGGATACTCATCCGAACTTGTGAGGGAGTCATGGCTTCCATCATCCTTTTCTCACATGGGACAATGCTCTATTAATGAGAATCATCACACTTTTATTTACTTACAACTCGATACCTAAAATAAAATATGACTCTATATGCAAGAAAAAGTGATGGTGCATGTCATGCAAAACTAAATGGTGGAAGTTGCATGGCAATATATCTTGGAATGACTATGGAAATGCCATAATAGGTAGATATGGTGGCTGTTTTGAGGAAAATATATGATCGCTGTTTTGGGGAAGGTGGGTTTGATGTACCGACTAAAGTTGTGCGGTACTAAAGAGGCTAGCAAAGGTGGAAGGGTTAGAGTGCGTATAATCCATGGACTCAACATTAGTCGTAAAGAACTCACATACTTATTGCAAAAGTCTATTAGTTATCAAACAAAGCATTAGACGCATGCTCCTAGGGGAGAGGTTGGTAGGAGTTAACCATCCCGCGCTCCCGACCCTCACACAAAGGTTGACAATCATGAAACAAATCATGCTCCTAATCGTTACATAACGGTTCACCATACGTGCATGCTACGGGAATCACAAACTTTAACACAAGTATCTCTTACAATTCACAACTACTCACTAGCATGACTCTCATATTACCATCTCTATTATCTCAAAACTATATGCAAGGAATCAAACTTCTCATAGTATTCAATGCACTAAATATGAAAGTTTTTATTACATCCCTCATGGATGCTCATTATATTAGGACTAAATTCATAACCTAAACAAATTACCATGTTGTTTTAAGAAACTCTCAAAATAATATAAGTGAGGTATGAGAGTTCAGCAGTTTCTATAAAATATAACACCACCATGCTCTAAAAAGATATAAGTGAAGCACTAGAGCAACATTGCCTAGCTCAAAACATATAAGTGAAGCACATAGAGTATTCTAATAAATTCACGATTCAGCATGTCTCTTTGAAAATATGTGTGCAGCAAGGATGATTGTGGCAAACTAGAAAAACAAAGACTCATATCATACAAGACGCTCTAAGCAAAACACATATCATGTGGTGAATAAAAACATAGCCTCAAGTAAATTTACCGATGGATTGAAGACGAAAGAGGGGATGCCTTCTGGGGCATCCCCAAGCTTAGGCTTTTTGGTATCCTTGAATATGGCTTTGGGTTCCTTGGGCATACCCAAGCTTAGTCTCTTGCCACTCCTTATTCCATAGTCCATCAAATCTTCACCCAAAACTTGAAAACTTCACAACAGAAAACTCAACAAAAAATTCATGAGATCCGTTAGTATAAGAAAAATAAATCACCACTTTAGGTACTATTGTGAACTCATTCATTATTTATATTTCTGTAATACCTACTGTATTCTAACTTCTCCATGATTCATACCCCCCGAAACAACCCATAGATACATCAAAATAAGCAAACAGCACAAAGAAAATAGAATATGTCAAAAATAGAACAGTTTGTAGAAATCTATAGACTTCGAACACTTCTAAAACTCTAAAAGTTCTGAAAAATTAGAAGAATCATGGAACTTTTTATATCCATCTTTTGTAAAAATTTCAGATCAACTAGATGCTCTAAAAAAATGAGAAATTCCTAGACTTAGCACAAAAGATTCTGTTTTTCAGCAAGATCAAAGCAACAACTACCATAAATCACCTCAAAGGTTTTACTTGGATCAAACACTAATTAAAACACCAAAACACAATTATTATAGAACTAATAATGTGCAAAACACACCAAAACAGAAATAAAAATAAAATTGGGTTGCCTCCCAACAAGTGCTATTGTTAAATGCCCCTAGCTAGGCAAAACGCAATAGATCTAGGTATTGTCATATTTGGTATGCAATCCATAAGTAGCTCTCATGATAGATTCATAAGGTAATTTTATTTTTTTCTAGGAAAGTGTTCCATGCCTTTCCTTAATGGGAATTGAAATCTAATATTCCCTACCTTCATATCAATAATTGCACCAATCGTTCTAAGGAAAGGTCTACCAAGAATAATATGACATGTAGGATTCGAATCTATATCAAGAACAGTGAAATCTACGGGCACATAATTCATATTGGCAACAATAAGACATCATTAATCCTTCCCATTGGTTTCTTTATAGTGGAATCCACAAGATGCTGATTGAAGGAACAATCATAAAATTCACGGAAACCTAGCACATCACATAAAGTTTTTGGAATCATGGAGACGCTAGCGCCCAAGTCACACAAAGCATGTCACTCATAATCTTTGATCCTAATCTTAATATTCGCTTCCCACTCATCATATATCTTTCTAGGTATAGAAACTTCCAACTCAAGTTTTTCTTCAAAAGATTTTATCATAGCATTAACAATATGTTTAGTAAAAGCTTTGTTTTGATTATAAGCATGAGGAGAATTCAACATGGATTGCAACAAGGAAATACAACCAATCAAAGATTAGCTATCATAATTTAAGTCCTTGAAAGCCAAAAGAGTGGGTTCATTGCTATTTAAAGTTTTGACCTCTTCAATCCCACATTTATCAATCTTAGCATTAAGATCTATAAACTCCAAATAATTGGGACGCTTTTTAAATAAAGTTGACTCATATCCAGTCCCATCTTTATCAAGATTAACATTGGAATACAAAGATTCAATAGGAGTCACATCAATCACTTTAAGATCTTCATCAATATTATCACGAGAACACACGTTTTCAAGCCATTATCACTTAGCACGTATTCTAGCGGTTCTTTCCTTACACTCATCAATAGAAATACTCATAGATTTTAAAGACTAATTAATATCATGCTTGGGTGGAATAGATCTATTTTTTAAAGAATCAATCTCAAGAGAAATTTTGTCAACGTTCCTAGCCAAATCATCAATCTTGAGCAATTTTTCTTCAATCATAGCATTGAAGCCTTTTTGCATACTAATGAGTTCTTTAATGTTATTCTCAAGATAAAAGGACATATTATTATAATTTCCATAAGAATTACTATAGGAACTACCATAACTATTAGAGCAATTACTAGGAAACGGCCTCGCATTGGAATTACCCCTATAAGCGTTATTACGAAAATTGTTCCCACCGAAAAAATTCAAATCCATAGATTCATTATTATTTCCAATCAAAGAGGACAAAGGCATATCATTAGTATCAATAGGAGGACTCTTACTAGCAAACAATTTCATCAATTCATCCATCTTTTCACTCAAAGTATTAATCTCTTCAATAGCATGCACCATTTTTACTTTTGGTGTGCCATTGAGAGTAATTTTCCATAATATTATCTAGGAGTTTAGTAGCTTATGCTAATGTGATTTCCATAAAAGTACCACCCGCACCGGAATCTAAGAGATTCCTAGAACCAAAATTCAATCCAGCATAGAAAATTTGTATAATCATCCATAAACTCAAACCATGCATGGGGCAATTCCTAATCATAAGTTTCATCCTCCCCAAGATTGTGCAACATGCTCATGATCAAGTTTATTAAAATTAATTATAACGTTCATCAGGGAAATGATCTTAGCGGGTGGAAAGTACTTGGAAATAAAAGCATCTTTACACTTATTCCATGAATAAATACTATTTTTAGGCAAAGATGAACACCTAGTTTTAGCATGATCTCGTAGTGAGAACGGGAATTGCTTCAATTTAACAATAGTATTATCCACATATTTATTCTTTTGCATATCACACAACTCAATGAAAGTATTTAGATGGGATGCGGCATCTTCATTAGCAAGGCCGGAAAATTGTTCTTTCATAACAAGATTGAGCAAAACAGCATTAATTTCATAAGATTCCGCACTAGTGGTGGGAGAAATCGGATTACTAATAAAATCATTATTATTAGTTTTGGAAAAGTCACACAACTTGGTATTCTCTTGAGTCATCATGACAAATCAAGCAATCTAGTACACAAGCAAGCAAAAAACCAAACGAAAAGAGGAACGAAAAAGGGCGAATAGAAAGAAAAATATTTTTGGTATTTTTTGAAAATCGTTTTAGAAGTGGGGGAGAGGAAAATGAGAGGCAAATGGGAAATAATGTAAATGCAAGAGATGAGTTTGTGATGGTTACTTGGTTGGCTTGATCCTAACTCTATATGTATGTCCCTGGCAATGGCGCCAGAAATCCTTCTTGCTACTTCTCGAGCATGCATTGGTTTCAATGAAGAGGAACGGTTGATGTAGCAAAGTAGATAAGTATTTGCCTCAGTTGTTGAGAACCAAGGTATCAATCTAGTAGGATATACAAGCATGTCCCCAATAGATGTACCTACACAAAGAATCAAACTATTGCACCCAACGCTATAAAGGGGTTGTCAATCCCATCACGGTTACTTGCAATGATTAGATATGATAGAGATAGATGTAAACAAGAATAGAAAGTAAAAGGTAAATAAATTGCAGTAAAGTATTTTTGCTATTTTTGGTTTATAGATCTGAAAGTATAAGATGGAAAGTAAACCCGGGGGCCACAGGTTTCACTAGGGGCTTCTCTCATGAAGGCAGGTATTACGGTGGGTGAACAAATTATTGTCGAGCAGTTGATAGAAAAGCAAATAATTATCAAGATATCTAAGGAAATGATTATGCATATAGGAATCACGTCAGTGTCAAGTAGACCGAAACGATTCTGCATCTACTACTATTACTCCACACATCGACCGACTCCTGCCTAGATCTAGAGTATTAAGTCCATGAAGAACAGAGTAACACATTAGGTAAGATGACGTGATGTAGAGGGATAAACTCAAGCAATATGATGAAAAACCCATCTTTTTATCCTCAATGGAAACAATACAATACGTTCCTAGCTACTCCTACTTTGTCACTGGGGAAGGACAACGCAAGATTGAACCCAAAACTAAGCACTTCACCTATTGCAAGAATTACCAATCTAGTTGGCCAAACCAAACCAATAACTCGAATAGACTTGCAAATATATGAAATCATGCATATAAGAATTCATAAAAGACTCAAATAACATTCATAGATAATCTGAACATAAACCCACAATTCATCGGATCTCGACAAACACATCGCAAAAGAGTATTACATCACATAGATCTCCATGAAGACCATGAAGAACATGGTATTGAAGAGAAAAGAGAGAGAAGAATAGATCTAGCCACTAGATATGGACCCGAAGGTCTGTGGTGAACTACTTACGCATCATTGGAGGGACAATGTAGTTGATGTAGATGCCCTCCGTGATCGAATCCCCCTCCGACAGATTATCAGAAAAGGCTCCAAGATTGGTGTCTCGGGAACGGAGGCTTCTGATGACGAAAAAGTGTTTTTTGGGGTCTCCTCGGTATCCAGGGAATATTTGTGAATTTTTAGTCCGAAGATTAGGGTTAGGAGGTGTTCCGTGGGCCCACAAGCCTAGGGGCACGCACTACCCCCGTGGGCGCGCCCCTGTAGCTTGTGGCCACACGGAAGCTCTCCTACCTTGGTCTCAAAGCTTGATGGTTTCCTTCTAGTCCAGAATAAATCATTAGGAAGATTTTATTCCGTTTGGACTCCGTTTAATATACCTTATCTGCAATTCTCAAAAACAAGGAAAAACAGAAATTGGCACTAGGCTCTAGATTAATAGGTTAGTCCCAAAAATAGTATAAAATAGCATATTAATGTATATAAAACATCCAAAATAGATACTATAATAGCATGGAACAATAAAAAATTATAGATACATTGGAGACGTATCACAGGCTGCTAAGGACCCGCTCCTCAAAGCGCTCATGATAGGGCTGCATGCGCCGGCAAGTTTCTGATAAAGCGTAGGGAAAACACCATGCAAAAGGGAATCTAACAAGAAGAAGAATATGCAGTCATTCAATTAGGGTGAAATTTACATGAGATGTAACCTCTTCCTAACTACATCTTTATTTAACTTTCTCCCCTAGGGGAGATTACGAGAAGAAAAAGATAGTAGGAGGAGGCAGATTACAAGAAGAAAAAGATAGGAAGAGGCCTCCAACAGAAGTCTAGCCCGACCCCTTTGGACCAGCATTGCATGGAGGGGCAGAGCTTCCAGAAGGGAAGACGAGAGCCTGGCCCCTCCTGGGCCAGCATTGCACAGACGAGAAGTCAAGCTCTATGCGGACGAGAGGGGGGGCCCAGTAGCCGAAGTCCACAGGCCTATCGGAAAGCCCAGCTGGAAGATGAGGCAGCGCCCGGGACAAGGACCCCCGGCAGGATCGTCCTACCAGGAGGAGGAGAGGCGCGAGGCTGACGGTGATGGTGCGGCCGATGGTCAGTCCAAGCTCAGGTCGTCGTATACCGACTTGACGGCCTGAAGACCGGACTCATCGTCGTCGTCCTCATCACTATCCTCCTCGTCACTGTTGCTCGAGGAGGAACCTTCCGCTCCGCTCGAGCTCTCTTCACAGCAGCTGAGACGGACGCCTAAGCGCCCCTAAATCTTGATGGAGAGCAAATTGGCCTCCATCATTTTGAAACGAATGACGTGCCCATCGTGGAGGTTGTGGGACCGGGAGAAGGTTTTCCAACTGCGCTTAAAGAACATGACGCGGCTCTCCGGATACTCGACGTCCACCCGCGTGGCGCCATTGCAGCAGCCATGCGCCCGCAGCCACAAAATGGGTGGCTCATCGGCCTCCATCACCCTGATGAAAGGGCGAGGGAGGCGCCAATGGCTCCAGAGGGGACCATGCAGTTTAAGGACGAACTCCAACACCGTCCCCTCGGCATGGGCCTCTTCCAGGAAGGGGCCTGGCGTCGGAGGGAGAGATGGAGCAGCACTCCACCTCCCCCGGCCTCGGCCTGCGCAGTGACCACGGCCCATCAGGCCTCTCCCGCTATGAACACTCGGATAACCCTCCGCCTCTTCAGAGGAGACAAGAACTCCTCCTTGGTGCGGAGGACGGTGGCCGCCCTCGCCCCCTATTCATGGCTAAGGGCGGGCACCACTCAAGGTTTCGAAAAGGTGGAAGGGCGAGCCCTGGAGGTTCATACTCGATGAGGAAGGAAGGATGGATGAGCATTGCCCTCGCAACCCCTCAATTTATAGGTGGAGCGTGGGGGTTGACTCTCCCCCGCTCCAAGAGTCGTCGTCCACCTCCACCAATAGCGTCGCCCACGATCATGGGACGAACACGAGCCGCCTTGTTTCTCTAATCCATGGCTCTGAAGTTTCTGCCATGGCCAGGAATTTAAGTCACAGGCGCCCGTTGTTGGCTTTCCACTATGCATACGACGCGCATAGCGGAAACGGCATGACACAACCATGGAAACAATTATTACCGTTCCGCGCATGTACCCCACATCGCGCACATAACATGCATCGTGGGGAGACGCAGTAAGCAAGATGGTTACAACTAGAGTTAATCCCTGCCACATGTGACCATGCACTGTTTGGGCCTAGCCCAACAATGCCTCGCACCATGTATGGCCTAGGCCCGGGGGCTCCTATCGATGTACTAAAGTATGGGCCTTTTAGTACCCCATACTTGTGCATGGACAGTTGCGGCCATACCAGCGGCAAGGCCTGCCAGGGAGCAACTAATAACAAATACAACAACATCGAGAAGGCATTCAATTCGATCAAGACCGAAGAACGAAGGCTAGGACCCCGGCAATATCCTAGCGGGATGGTCTATGGAGCCCCGATAAGGCGAAGCCCCGGGAAGACCCCGCCAGCATAGAGGCCAAGTGTCTCCCCACCTAGGCACGTGTCGAGGCATCGGCGATGGAGCCGCTAAGCGGTGCCGATGGGACGGGGTCCTATCCCGTCCCGTCGATAGTAAGAGGCACCAGGCGAGGCAATAAATGTGCTTGTCTTACACCGTCAATGTTAGGTATGATAGCACTGTAGCACTGTACACCTCGTGTACACACTGTATGCCACTGTTGCTGACCCCTTCGAGAGTACAAAAGGAGGCCCAGGGTGTTATGGTAGCGGTCTTTTTGGGACTTTTAGACTTTGGATCCTCTCTAGACCATTATTCATGAGTAGCTACTGTGTACTGTAGCGCTCCCAGAACCTGAGCTAGAACTCATCCAATAAAACCAAGCAAGAGTAGGGTTTTACGCATCTTAGCAGCCCGAAACCTGGGTAAAAATCCCCCGTGCTATTCATTCGCCCTGCTCTTCACGCATACCCATCTCCCTGCCGAACCAAAAGGGATCCTCCCGATCCCATAGGTGTTCGCCCCCATGACATTCGGGGTCTCTTTTGGTCCACAAAAAATCATACTAAATTTTCAGCCCATTCTGAGAACTTTTATTTCTGCACAAAAAACGACACCATGATAGTTCTACTGAAAACAACGTCAGTCCAGGTTTGTTCTAATAAAATCATACCAAAATCATATAGAATTATTGTAAACATGGCATGCATACTTCATAAATTACATATACGTTGGTTATGTATCAGCATCCCCAAGCTTAATTCCTGCTCGTCCTCGAGTAGGTAAATGATAAAAGAAATAATTTATGAAGTGTGAATGCTAGCATAGTGCATAAATTTGATTAATGACAATATGAGGCACCTTTTCTAACATCATTATATATCATAAACAGTATCTCATCTCATAAAACTTCTCATAATAAAGTAACAAGCTATTGACAAGTTAAAGTATAGACCATAAAGTTTCTTGAAAACTAACAAACTATGCTCTCAGTCACCAAACAATTGCAATTCATATTATTTTCATGAAGGGTCTATGTAAGATATTCGATTTAGCAAATTGCACATACCCAACTATCATATAGTCTTCCATGATTGCTAGCACTCACAACATATTTTTAGAGCAAATGGCATCCGTCGAACACAAAGAAAGATAGTGGCTTAAAGTTTTGCCTCCCAACTTATTTATCATATAGATAATTGTCAACAATAATAATTCATGATCAAATATATGTGAATGGCCATATATGCTTGGATCTTTCCCCAACACATGATGCTTGCCAAGAGAAAAAGGCAAAATATAGGAAGTGGTGAAGATCACCATGACTCTTGCATAAAGGTAAGTACATGAAAGTAAAATATAGACCCTTCGCAGAGGGAAGCATTGATTTTTACAGGTGCCAGAGCTCGAGCTTTTAAAATAGAGATGAATAATAATTTTGAGTGGTATGCTTTCATTGTCACAATAACAAACGAGAGATCTTGGTATCTTCCATGCTAGATATATTATAGGTGGTTCCCAAACAGAATGGTAATGTTTTTACTCCCCTCACCGATCAATCACACTCCATGGCGAGCCGAATCCATGGGTACCGTCCATACCAACAACATTCCTCGGGGAGTTTTGTTTAATTATTTGCATTTTTTATTTCATTTCGGGACTAGGAATCCCTATTACCAGCCACTTTCTCGCGACTGATAGTGAATCAACACATATCATGAGAATAACCCACCAAGGATGGAAGATACTCACATCCCCTAGTTACTATATGAGCGATTTGGGCATACAAAACAAAATACTATTTGAAGGTTTAGAATTTGGCACATGGAAATTTACTTGGAACGGCAGGTAAATACCCCATATAGGTAGGTATGGTGGACTCATATGGAACAACTTTGGGTTTAAGGGTGTTTGGATGCACAAGTAGTATTTCTACTTGGTGTGGAAGTTTTAGCTAGGATGAGGTGGAAGCAAGAACCACATGTTGGAGGATCAATAACAATATAACTTCTATACAATATCCAAGCATAACGGATTATGTTATCTTCCTTGTCGAACTTCAACTAATTTGCTCAAGTTTCAAAATAATTAATTGGTATTCACAATCATAGAAGATGTACAAGATACTATATTTATATGTGAAATCTCTCTTCCTTCAATATTCTTTAATGAAATGGTCAATTGACCAATGCGGTGTTTGCTAACTTTTAATAAATTTTACCAACTATACTTCTTATATGTGAAGTCATTACTTCCCATGGGATAATCATATAAAACATATATAATTTTGGATTTATGTTATTCAATTCATTCAACCATTTACTCATAGGATATAAGTGAAGCACTAGAGCAAATGACAAACCTACTCAAAAACATATAAGTGAAGATCAATGAGTAGTCAAACAATTAAGTAGCTATGTGAGGACTTTGTCTCTCTCTCTTTCAACAAAGATTTTCAGATATGATTATTTTATTTAAACAACAAGAAAAACAAAAATAACACTTCAAGAATAGCATGCATCGTGTGAACGAATTAAAATTTAGGCTCAACATAGGCTAACCGATAATTGTTGATGAAGAGAGATGGGATGCGTAGCGTCCCCAACTTTAGATGCTTGAGACTTATTGAAATATTTAATTAGGGTTCCATGGGAATCCCAAAGCTTGAGCTTTTGTATCTGGTTCAATCCTCTCATATCATGGTTTCACCTATTCTCAAAAACTTCATCCACACAAAACATGAAAAGAACTCGTGAGATTAGTTAGTACACATAATAATAAATAAACTCTTTATGTACTGCCAAGAAAAGTTGCACAATAATTTTCAACCATTAGGTACTATATACTATCGTTTCCACAATTTATATTTACCAATATAGTCTATGGAAACTATAGGATAAGTAGATAACAAAACTATGACAGCAATATGTCCAAACAGAGCAGTCTACAGCAATCTATTAAACTAGTATACTTCTATAACTGAAAAAATTATTAAACTTTAGGAAATTATATAAAATTTATATGAAACACTTTGTAAAAATTTCAAAAACTTTCCACGTTCCAGTAAAATATGAAAATTCAAACACTATAGAAGAAGTTTCTGTTTTTACCCAGAACATATCAAAACATGCACTACAAGCATCCTAAAGGCAATTCTTGGAAATTTTTATTGAAAAAAATATTATAAATAACACCTAATAGATAAAAACAAAATAAAATGATGCTCCAAGCAAAACTCATATTATTTGATGAATAAAAATATAGCTCTATGTAAGATATACCGATAGTGTTGAAGACGAAAGAGGGGATGCCTTCCGGGGCATCCCCAATCTTAGACGCTTGAGTATTCCTTGTATATTACCTTAGGGGTGCCTTGGGAATCCCCAAGCTTAGGTTCTTTTCACTCCTTATTCTCGTCATATCGGTATCTCACCCGAAACTTGAAAACTTCAATCACATAAAACTTAACGGAACTTTGTGAGAAGGGTTAGTGTAATAAAGATAGATCATTCACTTAGGTACTGTCAAGAGAAGAATCATAATTGCTCTCACAGAATACCTACTGTATTCCATCATTCCCATAATTCATACCACTTAATATAAGCTATGGGAACACTAAAACAAGCAAACTATGCATGCAAAACAGAATCTGTCAAAAACAGAACCATCTGTAAGGATCTGAATGATCACCATACTTCCATGACTCTAAAAATTCAGAAAAATTATTGAAACACACATAAATTTTGTATAAAAATTTGATAATTTTTTTAGTCTCCACTAAAATCATATAATTCATATACTGGACGCAAACTTTCTATTTTTGCACAGAATCAAACAAGCACGTATCGACACTATCCCAAAGGCTTTACTAGGCTCTTTATTGAAATAAAATACAAAAAACATGATTATTACAGTATGTTAATCATGTGAACACATAAAAACAGAATGTAAAAGTGTTGGGTTGTCTCCCAACAAGTGCTTTTCTTTAATCTCTTTTAGCTAGGCATGATGATTTCAATGATGCTCGTATAGGAATAATAATTGAAACATGCAAACGAGCATCATGAATATCATGACAAGAACATTTAAGTCTAACCTGCTTCCTATGCATAGGGATTTTGTGAGGAAAAAAATTTGGGAACAAGAATCATCTAGCATAGGAAGGCAAACCAAGCATAACTTCAAAAACATGAACACATAGAGAGGAAACTTGATATTATTGCAATTCCTACAAGCATATGTTCCGCCCTCATAATAATTTTCAGTAGCATCATGAAGTAATTCCACAATATAACCATCACATAAAGAATTATTTTCATGATTTACAAGCATAAATTTTTTATCACTCTCCACATAAGCAAACTTATTCTCATTCATAGTACTGGGAGCAAACTCAACAAAATAATTATCATGCGACATTTGATTGACATAACCATATTGAATATTCAAATCATGATAATAGGATTCATGGTTATAATTACTATTTATAGCATAAATTTCATCAGAATAATCATCATATATAGGATGCATGCTATCATCATAATAGTTTCGCTCATCAAAACTTGGGGGACAAAATATATCATCTTCATCAAACACAGAATCCCCAAGGTTATGGCTTTGCATATCATTAGCATCTTGAATATTCAGAGAATTCATACTAAAAATATTTATATCATTCTCATCACTCAAAGATTTAGAGCCAAACATTTTTACAACTTCTTCTAACACTTGAGAACAATTTTCGTTTCCATCATGTTCACGAAAGACATTAAAAAGATGAAGCATATGAGGCAACCTCAATTCCATTATTTTGTAGTTTTCTTTTATAAAACCAAAATAGTGAAAAACAAGAAAATAAAAGATTTAATTGCAAGATCCAAAGATATACCTTCAAGCACTCAGCTCCTCGGCAATGGTGCTTGAAAAGAGGTTGATGTCTACTACACAACCTTCTTCTTGTAGACTCGTGTTGAGCCTCCAAGCATAGAGTTTTGTAGGACAGTCGAAATTTTCCCTCAAGTGGATGACCTAATGTTTATCAATCCGTGGGAGGTGTAGGATGAAGATGGTCTCTCTCAAACAACCCAGCAAACAAATAACAAAGAGTTTCTTGTGTCCCCAACACAACCAATACAATGGTAAATTGTATAGGTCCACTAGTTCGGCGAAGCGATGGTCATACAAGTGCAATATTGAAGGTAGATATAGGTTTTTGTAATATGAAAATATAAAAAACAGAAAGGTAACAAATAGTAAACAACGAGCAAAATGTTGTATAAATGCTTGGAAACAAGGCATAGGGTCCATACTTTCACTAGTGCAATTTGTCTCAATATTATTGACATAGTTGAGTCATATGTTAATACCTCTCGTGCGACAAAGAGTTCACTCCAAAGTCAAAAATAGCAGAGAACTAACGAAGAAATTATTGTAGGGTACGAAACCACCTCAAAGTTATCTTTTCTGATCAATCTTATGAGCTATCCCTATAAGTGTCACGAACAGCCCTATAGTTCATAGTAAAATAACACCTTAAGACACACATCAACCAAAACCCTAATTTCACCTACATAGTCCAATGCCACCACAAGTACCCATGGGCTTGATTATACGATATGCATCACAAAATTTCAGATTCGCCGTGTTCAATCCAACACAAAGAACTTCAAAGAGTGCCCCAAAGTTTCTACCGGAGTGTCAAGACAAAAACGTGTGCCAACCGCTATGCTTAGATTCCCAAGGTCACGAAACCCGCAAGTTGATCACCAAAACATACATCAAGTGGAACAATAGAACATCCCATTGTGACCACGGATATCCCATCGCAATACATACATCAAGAGTTCTCAAATCCTTAAAGACTCAATTGGATAAGAAAACTTCAAAGGGAGAACTCAATTCATCACAAGAAGATAGAGAGGGGAAAACTCCATATGATTCAATCTATATCAATAAACCTCACGATACATCAAGATCGTGCCATCTCAAGAACACGAGATAGAGAGAGAGATCAAACACATACCTGCTCATACCTACCCTTAGCACCGAGGGTGAACTACTCCCTCCTAATCATGGAGAGCGTCGGGAAGATGAAGATGGCCTCCGGTGATGGTTTCCCCCTCCGGCAGGGTGCCGGAACGGGCTCCCTATTGGTTTTTCGTGGCTCTGGAGGCTTGCGGCGGCGAAACTCCCGATCTAGGTTTGTATTCAGAGGTTTCTATATTTATAGGAATTTTTGGCATCGATCTCATGTCAAGGGTTGCCACAAGGCGGTGGCAAGCCTACTAGGCACAGCCTAGGGAGGGGGGGTGGCAGGCTTGCCGCGTCCTCATGGCTCTTCTGGCCCAACTCCAATGCTTCGGGGGTCTCTTTTTGTTCACAAAAAATCATAAAAAAATTCAGCCCATTCTAAGAACTTTTATTTTTGCACAAAAAATGACAGCACGGTAGTTTTGCTAAAAATAGCATCAACCCGGGTTAGTTCTAATAAAATCATACCAAAATCATATAGAACCATTGTAAACATGGCATGAATACTTAAGAAATTATAGATATGTTGGAGACGTCTCAGCTACCTCTTAAGCATGCGTTGGTTTTCCCTTGAAAAGGAAAGGGTGATGAAGTGAAGTAGATAAGTATTTCCCTCAGTTGTTGAGAACCAAGGTATCAATCCAGTAGGAGGAACAAGCAAGTCACCAATGGATGCATCTACACAAACAATCAAACTCGTGGACCCAACGCTATAATTGGGTTGTCAAGCCCTTCACGGTTATTTGGAAGGATTATAACTCATAGAGATAGATGTGGAAGATTGAGGAAAGTAAAAAGGGAAAAAAATTGCAGCAAGGTATTTTTGGTATTTTGGGTTTATAGATCTGAAATTATACTATGTAAAGTAGACGCGGGGGCCATAGGTTTCACTAGAGGCTTCTCTCTTGAAGGAAATTATCACGGTGGGTGAACAAATTACTGTCAAGCAACTGATAGCAAAGCGAATAATCATGAATATATCCAAGGCAATGATTATGCATATAGGCATCACGTCCGTGTCAAGTAGACCGAAACAATTCTGCATCTACTACTAGTACTCCACACATCGACCGACTCCTGCCTGCATCTAGAGTATTAAGTTCATGAAGAACAGAGTAACACATTAGGTAAGATTACATGATGTAGAGTGATAAAATCAAGCAATATGATGAAAACCCCATCTTTTTACCCTTGATAGCAACAATACAATACGTGCCTCGCTACCCCTACTTTGTCACTGGGTGAGGACACCGCAAAATTGAACCCAAAACTAAGCACTTCTCCCATTGCAAGAATTACCAATCTAGTTGGCCAAACCAAACCAATAACTCGAAGAGACTTGCAAAGATATGAAGTCATGCATAGAAGAATTCAAAAAAGACTCAAATAATATTCATGGATAATCTAAACATAAACCCTTCATCGGATCTCCACAAACACACTACAAAAGAGTATTACATCGGATAGATCTCCATGAAGACCATGAAGAACATGGTATTGAAGCACAAGAGAGAGCGAGAAGAAGACATATAGCTACTATATATGGACCCGTAGGTCTGTGGTGGACCACTCACACATCATCAGAGGGGCAATGGAGTTGATGCAGATGCCCTCCGTGATCGAATGCCCCTGGGTAGATTACCGGAAAACGCTCGAGGATTGGATCTTTTGGGAACGGAGGCTTCTGGCGGCAAAAAAGTATTTGTGTGGTTCTTTTTGGTTTGGGGGAATATTTGGGTATTTATATGAGGAACATTAGGGCTAGGAGACCTGCCAGGAGGTGGCAAGCCTGCCAAGCGCGACCAGGGGCATGGTTGCGCCTCCATGGCTTGTGACCTCCTGGCAGATGCCCTAGCGTGCACTCCAAGTCTGGTAGATCTCTTTCCTTCTAGAAAAAATCATTCCGAAGGTTTTATTCCATTTGGACTCTGTTTAATATTCCATATATGCAATACTCAAAAACAAGGAAGAAACATGAAGTGGCACTGGGCTCTAGATTAATAAGTTAGTCATAAAAAAGTAGCATATTAATGCATATAAAACATCCAAAATAGATAATATAATAGTATGACATCATCAAAAATTATAGATACGTTGGAGACGTATCAACATCCCCAAGCTTAATTCTTGCTTGTCCTCGAGTAGGTAAATGATAAAAACAAATTTTTTTGATGTGGAATGCTACCTGTCATATTTATCCATGTAATATTCTTTATTGTGGCATGAATATTCAGATCCATAAGATTCAAAACAAAATTTTAATATTGACATAAAAGTAGTAATACTTCAAGCATACTAACAAGGCAATTGTGTCCTTTTGAAATAACATGGCCTAAGAAAGTTATCCCTACAAAATCATATGGTCCGGCTATGCTCCATCTTCCCCACACAAAGTATTTAAATCATGTACAAACCTGATGAAAAGTCAAGAAATTGTTTCATACTTTTTATGTTCTCAAACGTTTTCAACTGTCATGCAGTACATGAGCGTGAGCCATGGATATAGTACTATAGGTGGAATAGAAATCTGGTGGAGGTCAGGAAGAAAAAGGAAGAAGATAGTCTCACATTAACTAGGCATATCAATTGTCTTTGGAGATGCCCCTCAACAGATATCAATGTGAGTGAGTAAGGATTGCCACGCAATGGGTGCACTAGATCTATAAGTGTATGAGATCTCAAAAAGAAACTAACTGGGTGTGCACTACAAAAAATTCCACTAGTTATGTGAAAATGACAAAATAGGAGACTCCTTATCATGAAGACCAAGGTGCTACTTTGAATCACAAGTGTGGAAAAAGATAGTAGCATTGTCCCTTCTCTCTTTCTCTCATTTTCTTATTTTGGTGGGCACCTAAGGCCTCTTTTTTAACTGGGCTTTGCTGGCCTCTTTTATTTTTGATAATGTCCGGAGTCTCATCCAAACTTGTGAGGGAATCTTAGCTTTAATCATCCTTTTATATCATGGGACAATGCTCTAATAATTATGATTATCACACTTTTATTTACTTACAACTCAAAAACTACAACTCGAAACCTAGAACAAAATATGACTCTATATGAAAAAGCAATATGAAAATGATAGCGCATGTCATAACAAACGGAACGGTGGAAGTTGCATGGCAATATATGTCAGAATGGCTATGGGAATGCCATAATAGGTAGCTATGGTGGCTGTTTTGAGGAAGGGAATATGGTGGCTGTTTTGAGGAAGGTGGTTTTAATGCACCGACAAAATTTGCGCGGTACTAGAGAGGCTAGCAAAGGTGGAAGGGTGAGAGTGCGTATAATCCACGAACTCACATTAGTCATAAATAACTCACATACTTATTGCAAACATCTATTAGTTATTGAAGCAAATTATTAGATGCATGCTCCTAGGGGAGAGGTTGGTAGGAGTTAACCATCGTGCGCTTCCGACCCTCACACAAAGGATGACAATCAATAAAAAATCATGCTCCGACTTCGTTACATAACGGTTCCCCATACGTGCATGCTACGGGAATCACAAACTTAACACAATTATTTCTACCATTCCACAATTACTCACTACCATGACTCTAATATCACCATCTTTATATCCCATAATTATATGCAAGGAATCAAACTTCTCATAGTATTCAACGCACTTTATATGAAAGTTTTTATGATAGTCCTCTTGGATGCCTATTTATTATGACTAAATTCATAACCTAACCAATTACCATGTTGTGTAAAGACTCTCAAAATAATATAAGTGAGGTACGAGAGTTCAATAATTTCTATAAAACCAAACACCGCCGTGCTCTAACAAGGTGTAAGTGAAGCACTAGAGCAAAATTGCCTATCTCTAAGATATAATTAAAGCACATGTATGGTATGTTGTTTGCCAAGTTTTGCCACTTCGGAAAATGAATGGTATGTTGTTTGCCATTGACATGGAAAGTGACTTCGATTTTGTTGCAATCAATAACAACCCCTACCGTATTTAAAAATGGTCTATCAAGTATGATGGACAAGTCGCCGTCCTCGGGCATTTTCAAAGCTTATATACTCCCTTGGTGGTTTTGATAATCCATGACAACATACATTGTCTTTTGAACTAATAGATCTACCTAGTTTTAATTCTATTTTCCTACTTATGTTAGACTTGTCTCACCCTAACTACTCCCAATAGCCACATGCTAAGATTCAGGGGGAAACAAAGTACAACAAATCCATACTTAGGGGAGAAAGTTCTACATATTCTACCGGGGGAGACATATAAATCATCAAATGCTACTTTTCATATGTCTTCCATATCTTCGTACTCTTAAAGTTCTTTGCATTTTTATGATAGAAATATTCTTATGTTTTCTAAAAATATTTTCTCAAGTATGATCCTACAATTGAAATGCTCATGAACTCCAAGGTAAGTATATGCATCATACTCTTGTACAAGATGATCTCTTGCTTCTTATACATAATTTTCTGCAAGAGAGAATGTTAAACATGGAGATACTTGATTCACATACACTTGATGCGTATAGCCAAGATGCATTTCGAAGCAACCATCCTTTAAAAGGATTACACACATTTAGGGGGAGCATATCTTAGTTATGTGTCTCCCAAAGTCTTTATTATATCTTTTCCTATCTTAATTTTAAGCTTTGATTGTATGTTGTCATTAATTACCAAAAAAGGGGAGATTGAAAGCAGATACGCTTCCTTGGTGGTTTTGATAATTCATGGCAACATACATTGACTTTTGGACTAATGGCTCTACCTAGTTTATTTCAAATTTAGTCCACACAGACGATTGGCTAAGGATTGTGAGGAGAATTCCCAATAATAAGAAGAAGGGCAGGAATAGGATTAGTCAAGCTCCAAGCTTCAAGATACAAGGCTCTATATTTTATATTTTGTGAGAAATCACTTTTGAGTCCATAGGAAGGCTAATACTATTAAAAGGGGGTCCGGAATTATGATGATCTGGTTGCTGAAGTGCTTAGAGATCAGCCACCAAAAATACTCATGCATTCTCCCGCAAAAATTCTCTATCCAAAGTTCAAAGTCCAAAATCGGTGCCACCAACAATTCTCATTCGGCGCTACCGAATTTTGACTTAGAAAAAACCCATGCCAACCCTAGCTTCTCGGTGGCACCAACTTCACTTTCGGCGAAACCAAAAACAGTGACCACTTCTGTTGTCCCATTTCTAAAAATTGGGATTTCCGAGTTTTAGGAATCGGTGACATCGAGATTGGGAAACTTTGTAGCTTAGCCATGTCGGTCCCACTAAGAATTATATATCGATCTCACTGAAACCCCAAAAGTTAACGCATTTTGCACTAGTCGGTGCACCGAGTTTTCACTTTGGTTTCACCGAGTTCGGCAATAACACTGTAATAGTTGGATTTTTGGAGATGCCTATATATACCCCTCCGCCACCTCTCACTCATATAGGAAGCACTGAGAACATACAAACACTTGCCCCATCCATTTTTCTGAGAGAGAGCCACCTACTCATGTGTTGAGATCAAGATCATCTGCTTCAACCATATGGATCTTGATTTCTAGCCTCCCAAAGTTTGTTTCCACCCAATCAACCTCTTCTAGCCATGCCAAATCTATGAGAGAGTGATTGAGTGTTGAGGAGACTATCTTTTGAAGCACAAGAGCAAGGAGTTCGTCATACTTACCACATCTATTACCTTTTGGAGGGTGGTCCCTCCTATATTGGTTAGGTGTCGCTTGGGAGGCTCCTAAACCAAGAAGTTTGTGAGGGCAAGGAGATCGCCTAATTCGTGAAGATCTACCTCGAGTAAGGCTAGTCCTCTGTGGACGAAGGACATGATGGCATAAACAAGGTTGCTTCTTTGTGGACCCTTTTTGGGTGGAGCCCTTTGTGGACTCCCGCTGATGCTACCCTCCGTGGGTTGAAGTCTCCACCAACATGGACGTACGATAGCACCACCTATCGAAACGATGCCAAAAATCACCGTGTCAACTTTCCATTTGATATTCCTATATCAACTCTCTTACATATGATCACCTTTACTTCCGCTGCGATACTTGTTGTTTAGCATGCGTAGGCTGCACTAGACTTGTTATAATTGCTAAATTATGCCAACCAATTAATTTGGGACAAGGATAGGTTTTAATTTAGTCAAGTAGTCTATTCACCCCCTCTAGACGCCTCTTCTAGTGATCCCATACATTTAAAGAATAAGAAAGTCTGTCAAGATAGTAAAACTTGCAACCACAATAGGAACATCTTCACAAATTCCAATAGGTATAGTAGTGGATTTACCAACCATTTGCATAGATATCTCAGTAGGTGTAAGCTTACTAAATTCATGTCTCTCATAGAGAGATAAAGGCATAACACTAACACCAACTCCTAAATCACATAAAGCAATTCTAATATAGTTTTGGTTAATGGAGCAAGGTATTGTGGGTATACCAGGATCTTCGAACTTATAAGGCACTCCACCATAAAAACAATAATTAGCAAGCATAGTAGCAATTTCAGTTTCGGGTATTTTTCTTTTCTTGGTAAATCCTTCATATACTTTAGCGTACAAAGGCATTTTCAAAATATCAATCAATCGAGTGCACAAAAATACATGCCTAACCATTTTACCAAATCTCTCAAAATCTTCCTCGTCCTTACTCTTAGAAGGCTTACGAGGGAATGGAATGGGTTTTTGAACCCATGGCTCTCTTTATTTTCCATGCTTACTAGCAATAAAATATTTCTTCTCATAACGTTTATTAGTAGGAGGTGGGTTATCAAGATCTTGAGCAGGTTCTATTTCCACATCATTATCAGGTTCTTTATTACTATCTTGTGAAGAATCTATATGCATATTATTATTCTTATCGTCACTAGGTGAATGTTCATTACCAGATTGTGTCTTGGCATCGGAAATAGAAACATGATGAGTCTGAGTAGGTTTTTTCTATAATAGGTTCACTAGAGGGATGCAAGTTCCTATCATTTTTCTTTTTCTTTTTCTTATTAGGAGGACTAGGTGTATCATCATTAATTCTATGAGAATCATGTTCTGTTCTTTTAGGATGACCTTCAGGATAAAGAGGTTCCTGAGTCATGCAACCTCCTCTAGTCATTACTCTAACAGCATGGTCATTCACATTATATTTATCTGAGCAAGCAAATCATTTTGTGACTTTGCAACTTGGTATAGTTGGTTATGAACCATATAAGCTTGTTTACCAAGACCCTTAACATCATTAGCATTTCTAAACATCAAGGCACTCAAGCGATCTATAGTCATAGCATTATGTCTTAATTGATATTGGACATAATTATTGAAATGCTCTTACTTAAAAATATAATTATCGAATTCATCCATGTATTGACTAGGAGTCTTAGTATAAGGTACATCACTTTCTTAAAAGGCACAGAGAGAATTTACCTCTACTACGTATGTAAGGGTGTCAAGTCCAAGTATTTCTTCGATAGGTGGTAATCTCTTGACATCTTCAGTTTCAATACCTTTTTTCTGTAATTGATCTTTTGGCTTCGTGCATATCTTCAGGATCGAGGAATAAAATACCTCTCTTATTTTGAATAGGTTCTAGGGGTGGTTCGAGAAGTGTTCAATCATCGGCCTTTTGCAATATGTTATTTAATACTTCTTCAACTTGTCTAACTATTCTTTCCCTCAAAACACAACAAGTACAACTATCTAGGAAATCCGTAGAAGCATCGGTTAGTCCATTATAAAAAATATCAAGTATTTCATTTTTCTTAAGAGGATGATCAGGTAAAGCTCTTAGTAACTGGAGAAGCCTCCCACAAACTTCAGGGAGATTCTCTTCTTCAATTTACACAAAGCTAAATATCTCCTATAAGGCAGCTTGTTTCTTATGAGTAGGCACGTATTTTCCAAAGAGTAATAAAGCATATCCTGGGGACTACACACACAACGAGAAGCAAGAGAAAGGAACCATTCTTTAGACTCGCCTTTTAGCTAGAAAGGATACAAGCTTAAGGATATAATAGTAACATATATTATTTTCCTCATTACTAAATGATGCAGCAATATCATTCAATTTACTCAAAACAGTTTCAGTTTCATAACCATGGAAAGGAACAGATTCTACTATAGTAACCAATTCAGGGTTTACATAGAATTCATAATCCTTATCAGTAACAAGTATAGGAGAAGCAGAAAATTTAGGTTCACATTTCATTTTCTCCATCATAGATTTTTCTTTCAGTTTGCGTAGTAGTTTCTTCAAGTCATCTCTATTTTCACAAGAAAGAAAATCCCTAGCTACTTCCCCATCTATAACATATCCTTCAGGTATATAGGTCAATTCATATTTATTGGAAGAGCAAGGTGTAGTAGGTGATACAAAATCTTCATCAGTTTCAACATTTTTAAGTTCTCTAGCTTTAGCAATATGAGCATCAAGTAATTCATTGAGTGGCACAGTTTCAATTTCATCAAGTGTACTAGTAGTATCATCATTAGTTTCATAAGTAGCATCATCAAGTTCAAGCATGAGAGCAACATGCGGTGGTGTAATAAGGTGATCCCAAACAGTAGGTGAATCAAAAGCAGAGCTAGATGGCAGTTCCTTACCTCCTCTCGTATGAGAGGGGATGATCTTAGTTCGAGTATCTTTCAGATTCTGCATAGTAAAAATTGGATATTCTCGAGTTAAAAAAATAAATATAACTATGCTCCCTGGCAACGGTGCTAGAAAACAGTCTTGATAATCCACAAGTATAGGGGATCACAATAGTCTTCATGGGTAGTATTTCACCCTAATATATTGATTTGACACAAAGGGAGCCAAATTATATTTATCATCCTTGATATTTAAGTTGTCAATTCAACGACACCTAGGATATCTCTCTACGGAAAAGGTTTAATAGCACGTCAAATAATAGTAGCAGTAGTAACAGTGATAACAACAATTTTTGTAAAAGTGGTGACAGTTACAACAACAATAGTAACCTAGCAAGATTCAGCATATGTAAAGCATAGGCCATGGTGAGCAATGGAAAGATATGGATGACATCAATCATGTAACAATTACACACTAGAGCGACACAAAACTAGCTCCAATTCATCAATGTAATGTAGGCATGTATTCTGTATATAGTCAGACATGCTTGCGATAAGAACTTCCATGCCATGTTTTGTCCTACCCTCTCATGGCAGCGGGTTCCTATAGGAAACTAAGGGATATTAAGGCCTCCTTTTAATAGATAACCAAAATAAAGCATTAACACACGGTGAATCCATGAACTCCTCAAAGTACGACAATCACTGGAAAGAATCCCAATTATTATCAGCTTTGGGGTATGCGGATCAAGACACGTAATAGGTGAATACAACTTGCAAGATAGGATCCAAATCACTCTTATATTCATGAGAACCTAATAGGTTCAGATCAGAAATCATGGCACTGGAGCCCTAGTGACAAGCATTAAGCATAGCAAAGTCATAGCAACATTAGTCTAGGAATATAGTGGATACTAGGCATCAAGCCCTGACAAACTAACTCGATTACATGACAAATATCATCCAAATCCATCACCATCTAGCAGGCCTATGAAGGAATTAATCACTCCCGATGGTGAGTGATACATCTCCAACGTATCTATAATTTTTGATGATGGCATGCTATTATATTATCAATTTAGGATGTTTTATATGCATTAATATGCTATTTTATATTATTTTTGGGACTAATCTATTAATCTAGAGTAAAGTGAGAGTTTCTGTTTTTCCTTGTTTTTGATTTTTACAGATATGGAATACTAAACGGAGTCAAAATGGAATAAAACCTTCGGAAGGAATTTTTCTGGAAGGAATTTTTCTGGAAGGAAACAAGTCATCCAAGCTTGGAATGCATGTCAGGGGAGGTGCCAGGGCACCACAAGCTTGCTAGGCGCCGCCCCTTGGCCGCGGCTAGCAGGCTTGTCGCCTCCTGGCAAGTCTCCTAACCCTATTCTTTTGCCTACAAATACCTAAATTCTCGCCACATCAAAAAGAGCCACACAAATACTTTTCCGCCATCGGAAACCTCCGTTCCCGAGAGATCCAATCTTGGATCCTTTTTTGATAATTTGACGGCAGGCGTTTCGATCACGGAGGGCATCTACATCAACTCCATTTCCCCTCCGATGATGCATTAGTAGTCCACCACAGACCTACGGTTCCATAGCTAGTAGCTAGATCGCTTCTTCTCTCTCTTTGATCTTCAATACCATGTTCTTTATGATGTTCATGGAGATCTATCCGATGTAATCCTGTTTTGTGGTGCTTTTGTCAAGATCCGATGAATTGTGAGTTTATGTTCCGGTTATCCATGAATCTTATTTGAATCTCCTATGATTTATTATATGCATGATTTCATAACCTTGAAAGTCTCTTCGAGTTATTGGTTTGGTTTGGCCAACTAGATTGGTATTTCTTGCAATGTGAGAACTGCTTGGTTTTGGGTTCAATCTTGCGGTGTCTCACGGAGTGACATAGTAGGGGTGACAAGGCACTTATTGTATTGTTGCCATCAAGGGTAACAAGATGGGGTTTTCATCATATTGCTTGAGTTTATCTCTCTACATCATGTCATCTTTCTTAATGTGTTACTATGTTCTTCATGAACTTAATACTCTAGATGCACGCAGGAGTCAGTCGATGTGTGGAGTAATAGTAGTAGATGCAAAATCGTTTCGATCTACTTGTCCCAAACGTGATGCCTATATGCATGATCATTTCCTTGGATAACTACATGATTATTCGCTTTTCTATCAATTGCTTGACAGTAATTTGTTCACCCACCATCATATTTGCCTTCAAGAATAAACCTCTAGCGAAACCTATGGCCCTTGGGTCTATTTTGAATCATATATTTTCAGATCTATACCTTGCTTCAATTTATTTACCATTTACTTTCCGCACTCATTACATCTATCTCTATCGGATCTAATCCTTGTAAAAAACCATGAAGGGATTGACAACCCCTTTATAGTGTTGGGTAGAAGAGTTTGTTATTTGTGTAGGTGAAACCATTGGTGACTTGCTTGTTCCTCCTATTGGATTGATACGTTGGTTCTCAACAACTATGGTAAATACTTATCTACTTTGCTGCATCACCCTTTCCTCCTCAAGGGAATACCAACGCAAGTTCAAGAGGTAGCAGGGAGGATTTCTGGCGCCATTGTCAGGGAGGATACATATCAAGCCTACAAAGTACCCATCACAAACTCGTCTCTTGCATTTACTTTATTTTCCATTTGCCTCTAGTTTTCCTCTCCCCCACTTCTAAAATGATTTTTAGAAAATACCAATTTTTTTGCCTTTTTATTCGCCCTTCTTTCGTTTCCCTTTTGTTGCTTGTTTGCTCAATTCCTTGCTTTGTCACCATGTCAGAATCTAGGGAGACTTTCAATGAATGAGATAGTAATAATCTTGATGGGAATTTTTATGACCTTGCTAATGATAAACCTCAAAAAGAACGTACTACCATTCATACAAAAAATTCTGCATAGGTAGTGGTAATATCATTGGAAAAGGCGTTATTCAAGATTTATTCACTTGTGTGGGAATGCTTCCTACCTTAGGAGGTTCCATTCTCTATAAAAACTACTAGTCTTGAAGATGCTATAAGTTTGTTAATAAGTGAACTTGAGAGGAAATTCTTGCATATGGACCCTTGCATACAAATGATTTTTCTTGACTTCTCTAATATTCTGCATTCTTCTGTTAAGTGTGTCGCCACTATATTCCTAGCCCACGAGTATAGATTTATCATGAAAGAGGCTAGTGAAATATTTTCTAATTATAAAATTAATGGTGTATGTCCCCCTATTGAGGATATCCTTTTTAATCAAGAAGATATAATGAGACTGCGATCTCCGGATGAAGTTGCTTATAATGAAAATTTGATAAAAATGCTCCCTACCAAGGTTTTGGTTGATAAGATTTTTGAACTCCATGATAATTTTTCTATACAAAATAATGGATTAGATTTCATTCTTATAAAAAGGCTCATGGCCTTTACCCAAAGGATATCTTATAATGATGAGTTGATTATACACTATAAGGGGCCAAAGGAGGCACCTATCCCTCCCGCACTTGATCTTAAGGATCCCTATCCTATTAAATTCAGCCCTTTTGATTATTTTTGCTTGCCACAAAGGAAATTAGCTTCTTAAATAAGGTAGTATGAGACGAGCATGAATGATCTCCCTTATTACTAATTTAACAATACCTAAATCTTTTGCGTTTGGCCTAGATGTGGGCGTTAAACAATAGCGCTTGTTGGGAGGCAACCACATTTTATTTTTGTGTTCTGTTTTTGCTTCTGTTTTTGATGGTTTCCCACATTATTACTTCTGTAGTAATTGTGTTTTTGTGTTTTAATTAGTGTTTGACCCAAGTAAAACCTTTGGGGTGATCTATGGTAGTTGTTCATTTGATCTTGCTGAAAAACAGAAACTTTTGCGCTCAGTGCAGGAATTTTCTAATTTTATTTAAAGCGTCTAATTGATCTGAAATTTATACACATGATTTATATATAAATTTAACAAGTTGTCCAAATTTTTCAGAATGTTTTTAGTTACACAAGTATACAAAGTTTCCAGATTGATACAGACTATTCTGTTTTTGATAGATTCTGTTTTCTTTGAGTTCTTTGCATATTTTGATGAATCTATGGGTTGTATCATGTGGTATGGGCCTTGGATAAGTTAGATTACAGTAGGTATAACACCAATATAAATAAATAATGAATTCATAAGATCACCTAAAGTGGTGATTTATTTTCTTATACTAACAGATCTCATGAGTTTTCTGTTATGTTTTGTGTTGTAAAGTTTTCATGTTTTGGGTAAAGATTTGATGGAGTATGGAATAAGGAGTGGCAAGAGCCTAAGCTTGGTAATGCACAAGGCACCCCATGTCATAATCAAGGATGCAAAATATCCTAAGAGTGGGGATGCCCGGGAAGGCATCCCCTCTTTCGTCTTCAATCCATCGGTAAATTTACTTGAGGCTATATTTTTATTCACCACATAATATGTGTTTTGCTTGGAGCGTCTTGTATGATATGAATCTTTTCTTGTTCGTTTTCCACAATCATCCTTGCTGCACAAACCTTTTGAGAGAGACACGCTGAATCATGAATTTATTAGAATACTCTATGTGCTTCACTTATATCTTTTGAGTTGGGCAATTTTGATCTATATGCTTCACTTATATCTTTTAGAGCACGGTGGTGTTTGCGTTTTATAGAAGTACTTGAACTTTCATACCTCACTTATATTATTTTGAGAGTTTCTAAAACAGCATGGTAATTGGTCTAGGTTATGAATTGAGTCCTAATATGATAGGCATCCAAAAAGGGATATAATAAAAACTTCCATATTAAGTGCATTGAGTATTTATGAGAAGTTTGATTCCTTGCATGAAGTTTTGAGATATAAAGATGCTATTGTTAAGAGACATGTTAGGAAGTAAATTGTGATTTGGTAAAAATACTTGTGTAAAGTTTTGTGATTCCCGTAGCATGCACGTATGGTGAACCACTATGTAAGGAAGTCGGAGCATGACTTGTTTATAGATTGTTGGCCTTTGTGTAGGTTTCGGGGGCACGCGATGGTTAGCTCCTACCAACCTCCCCCCTAGGAGAATGTGTTTAATGATTTGCTTCAATGACTAATATACTTTTGCAATAAGTATGTGAGTTCTTTATGTCTAATGTTCAGTCCATGGATTATACGCGCTCTCACCCTTCCACTTTTGCTAGCCTCTCTATTTACCGCACAACTCTCGCCGGTATACCATATACCTTCCTAAAACAGCCACCATATACCTTCCTCAAAACAAAGACCATATATCCTTCCTCAAAAGATCCACCATACCTACCGATTATGGCATTTCCATAGCCATTCTGATATATATTTCCATGCAACTTCCACCGTTTCCTTTTATGACATGCACCATCACTTCCATATTGCATATAGAGTCATATTTTGTCATAGGTGTCGAGCAGTAATTTTCTCTTGAATTGTAATTAAATAAAAGTGTGATGATTATCATTAATAGATCATGTCCCATGTGAGAAAAGGATGATGGAAGCTATGATTCCCTCACAAGTGGGGATGAGATTCCGGACTTTCTGAAAAAGTAAATAAATGAGGCCAGCTAAGCCCAAATAAAAAATGAATAAAAGAGGCCTTAGATGCCCACAAAAAATTATAGAAAAGAAAGAAGGGACATTGCTACTACCTTTTTCCACACTTGCGCCTCAAAGTAGCACCATGATCTTCATGATGGAGAGTCTCCTATTCTGTCACTTTCATATAGCTAGTGGAATTTTTCTTCATGATGCACATCCACTTAGTTTCCATTTGAGCTTTCATACACTTATAGCTCTAGTTCATACGTTGCACGACAATCCCTACTCACTCACATTGATATCTATTGATGGGCATCTCCATAGCCCGTTGATATGCCTAGTTGATGTGAGACTATCTTCTCTCTTTCCTTGACAACCTCCACTATATTCTATTCCACCTATAGTGCTATATCCATGGCTCGCGCTCATGTATTGCACGAGAGTTGAAATAGTTTGAGAAAATAAAGGTGTGAAAACAATTGCTTGACATTTCATCGGGGTTGTGCATGGTATAAATACTTTGTGTGGGGATGATGGAGCATAGCCAGACCATATGATATTGTAGGGATAACTTTCTTTTGCCATTATATTTTGAACAAAGACAATTGCTTTGCTAGTATGCTTGAAATGTTATTGTTTCTATATCAATATTAAGCATTTGTTTTGAGTCTTACATATCTGAATATTCCAGCCACAATAAAGAATATTACTTGGATAAATATGTTAGGTAGTAGTCCACATAAAAAATTCTGTTTTTATCATTTACCTCCTCGAGGACGAGCAAGAATTAAGCTTGGGGATGCTGATACGTCTCCAACGTATCAATAATTTGTTATGATGGCATGCTATTATATTATCTGTTTTGGATGTTTTGTATGCATTAATATGCTATTTTATATTATTTTTATGACTAACCTATCAATCTAGAGCCAAGTGCCAGTTTCTGTTTTTCCTTGTTTTTGAGTTTTGTAGATATGGGATATTAAACGGAGTCCAAACGGAATAAAACCTTCAGAACGATTTTTTCTAGAAGGAAACAAGTCATCCATGCTTGGAGTGCACGTCAGGGGAGGTGCCAGGGCGCCACAAGCTTGCTAGGCGTGGGCCCCCCTAGCCGCGCCTAGCAGGCTTGTCGCCTCCTGGCGGGTCTCCTAACCCTACTCTTTGGCCTATAAATACCCAAATATTCCCGCAACATCAAAATGAGGCACACAAATACTTTTCTGCCGCCAGAAGCCTCCGTTCCCGAGAGATCCAATCTTGGAGCCTTTTTCGATAATCTACCGGAGGGGGTTTCATCAGGGAGGGCATCTACATCAACTTAATTGCCCCTCCGATGATGCGTGAGTAGTCCACCACAGACCTACGGGTCCATAGCAAGTATCTAGATGGCTTCTTCTCTCACTTTGATCTTCAATACCATGTTCTTCATGATCTTCATGGAGATCTATCCGATGTAATCCTCATTTGTGGTGTGTTTGTCAAGATCTGTGTAGCGACCCGACTCAAAATGAGTCAAGCCTCTGTGTGTTATGTGCCATCCCTGGATCAGTATGCTAGCACACACAGTACATTAATGTATATATCAAAGTGTAATCACATGTAATTAACGTAAAGTTGATATATACCTTAAAATCTCAGCGGAAACAGTCAACGGGCGTAGAGTCCCAATAACACCAATGGTAGGTTGAGTGCAGACCATAACGCGGAATCGTACTCTTACCCGTCGTAGAGCTTATCTGCAACATAAGACGTTGCAGCCGTGTAGGTCAGTACATTGAATGTACCGGCAATATCACCATAGCAGAAACAGAAGGTAAAATACTATTCTATATGCAATAAGGCTTTGTGGTTATATGTCTAAGTTTTTGCAGAGAAGCTGGTTTTATTTTCTTTTCCTACAACAAAGGAATATCAGGATATTTCACTACGGAGTTACCTAACATGACATGGTTCCGCCAACCGATGTCTAATTGCCCACAAGTATCAGAAGTCACCCACAATTAATTATTAGTCCAATGTTGAGAGCTCAGATATAGATCCAAGTCGAGAGGCTCAAATTGTCCGTAACCGAGGACATGGCTAATCGATTAGGTTTAACTCTGCAGAGTGTTGTGTACTTTACCCACAAGATTCGTTCCCTCCTGGTAAGTCCTCGCACTGTCGGGTGTGTGAGGACAGGACGAACGAAACATGGTCTTTCAAAGTGCTTCCCTGAGTACGGTTAGTGCCCATCCAATCCTAACGTCGACTACATCTCGTAGCACTGCCCAGCCAGAGTCACAACAAAGATCAACCAAGGCAGAGCCCATAATGACTTGTGGCTACATAGGTAAGCTTCCGGGCATGAAGTATTCATCCATATCTTTGAGTCTGGGTGAAGCTTTCCGCAAGATGTCATGGCGCTTCTCCATGCATCCCGGCCATCCACTGGTTACTCCAGGGATGCCCAATCAACCATCCTTCACCCAGTAGTGTGTATTGAAAAACTTGTTTCTCGAGTCTCGAAGTCTTGAGGTCTTGAAGATGCAGGACTTGAAGATGCCTTCATGAAGTTGTCGTATTGACGTGGGGTCCTCCTTCTCACACCACTCATGAACACTCATACCAGACCCCGTCTACTTTAGCATAGCATTGAAATAAGTAGCGTTCCGGGGGCTTTAGTAACAAGTGGCGGGTTCCTACCTCATGCATTCTACTCAACTACAAGAATTTTCAATAACATTACGAGAGGGATTTGTTGAATGATGTCACTACATGTAATAAAACATAGGTATGAACAAAATGGTCAAACAGAACTTGCATGTACTGTTGATGAAGATAATATCGCTCTCAGAAAATTACTTGATAGACTATTCATCACTCTCCGGTGAAAATCTATATAATCAAACATTGCATTCATATAAGCAATCATACTAGCAATCAAAAAGTAACACAAAACCAAAAGCAACAAGGTTGTGATGAAGGAAATACTTAAGGCAAATTTCAAAACAACAAAGTTTTATCAACACAACTAAGGTTGGTTTTCTCTACAATTAAATCCTATTTTCAAAAGTAACAAAACAAAACAAAGCAAAAAGATAACAAAAGTATTTTAGTAAATATTTTACTTAGCAAAAGAATTACTTTTGAAGAACAAGTAGGAACTAAGAAAAACAATACTCTAAACAACATAAGTTTTTGCCTAATAAACTTAACAACAAGTAAAACAATAAAATATTAAAATAACAGAAAAAAAATATACCAACTAAGTTGACCGAAAGTAAAACTTATAAAACAATTTATAATATTTTTTAAATAAGAAGTCAAACTAGCAATGGAAATCAACTACAAGTTCTAATTAACTAGAATTGATTTTCATGCAATCAACTAATAAAATAATATTTGTTTGAAAGGTCTACTGTTATCTAACAAAAAACTTTATAAAATCTATCAACTAATATAAAAGAAAATAATTTAAAACAATTTAAAACAAAAGAAATAGAAATAAACCTAAAAGGACTAAGACAGAATCTCTTTTGTTGAACAATACTAATTTAAATTATTCTAAAAATTCCCAAGTTCTATCTACTGATAACAAAGGTCACTAGTGACAAGTAGCAAAAAGAATCAACTCAAAATAAAAATATTAAACTCAAGATATTCAGAAAATAAGATTTGAATGAAATCTGTTTGAATTCAATTTTATATTATTCAAATATGGTCAAACTTTATATCTACAGAAACTACATAAAATTTGTGACATGATGCAAAAAGAATCAAATTAAAATAAATAAAAACATAAAAGATATGAAGAAAAAAATCAAAAACTATTCTGTTTTTAAAACAAAAACAGAAAAATGGAAAAAGTTTAACTAACGGATCGGGGTGATGCGGGAGGCTGTGATTCGTCTAGAGGTGTGCACGAGTGAGTGTTTCGGGCGGACGACTGTTACTTAATAGAAAAAAGGGTTCGGTGTAACTACTAAACAGAAAGCCGGACGGTTCGTTTAAAATAAACCGAAGGGGTACGGGGCTTCTAATCTGGGCCGTTCAACGAGATCGGACGGAGGGAAAGAAGGGGAAGCTCACCGCAGCTGTGGTGGAGTCTGGCGACAGCTCCGGTGACGTCCGGGGCGGCGAGGTCGACGGGGATGGCACTCCGATGGTCCTCCGGCGATGGCGATGGCACCACTCGACGCAGGCAAGGATGGCGACGAGGTAGGTGGCGTCAGTGAGGCTCGTGGACGATGGTGTCGACGACGGCGAGCTTTGAGGAGGCTATGGCGTTCGGTTGGTCGACAGGGAAGAGGCTCCGGTGGGTGCGGGGCTTGGGCGAGGGCACTGGGAGATGCAGGCGAGCGAGGCGAACTTGGTGGTGGGCTCAGGAGGGCTTGGGGTGGTGGGAGGTGAGCAGAGGGTCGGCAATGGCATGGCGGCAGCCGGTGGCTCTCGCGAGTGATTGTGGTGAGGGCAGCGCACGGGAGTTGGGGGTTTGGAGGGGAATGGATGCGGGCATGGGCGGGGGTTTTATAGGTGGCCTCGGCGTCGTCTGAAAGGAAAGGGGAGAGGAGATTGCACCTCCGGTGATCTCGCCGGCGAGGGAGAGAAAGAGGGAGGGAGATGACCTGGGGTTAGTGGGATCGGACGGTGGGGTCCACCGGTCCGTGGCAGACAGATACAGAGAGAGGCATCAGTGGCCGGTGCGGAGGGATTTCGGGAGAGAGTTAAGGGCAGGTGGGCTGGCCGGTTTTATTAAAACATTAACTCCTTTCCTTTTCTAATTTCCAGCGAAATAAAAACTCATTTATGGTAGTCAATACACTTCCAATAAATCAAGTGTTATATACCAAAATTATCAGGTAAGTAAATGCAGTTTAATGAACATTTTTCCACGACCAAACTAAATACTTTTAAAAAAATATTTTCAGAAAATGCCTAAATTGATTTTATTTCTTTTGCAAATAATTTTCAAATAACCCCCTAGGTTTTATGGTTCAAAAACTTCACAAAATAACCCCTGGTGTGGAGTGTCATATTACTCCTCTCAAATTTTGGTCAAGGGGTTTGAATTCTTTCAAACTTCAAATTGGAAATTCAAATATGAAAGGAACTCCATATCAGATTTTCTTTTTCAAATAGTTTTCAAATCTTTTTTTATATTGAAGAAGACATGTCATCTTCTCTCACTGATTTGAAAAGTAAGAATTTGAATTCAAAGGCACATGGGAAAGTCATGTCATTCCCTCTCATTCAAAAGTTTTTTAGAAGTTACAAATTTCACTCAATTCAATCACTCAAGCAAACAAACACTCATTCTAATATTTATTGTAACATTCAAAAATTTGGGATGTTAGAATCTGATGAATTGTGAGTTTATGTTCAGGTTATCCATAAATCTTATTTGAATCTCCTCTGATTTCTTATATGCATAATTTCATATCCTTGCAAGTCTCTTCGAGTTATTGGTTTGGTTAGACCAACTAGATTGGTAATTCTTGCAATGGGAGAAGTGCTTGGTTTTGGGTTCAATCTTGAAGTATCCTCACCCATTGACATAGTAGGGGTAGCAATGCAATTATTGTATTGTTTCCATCAAGGGTAACAAGATAGGGTTTTCATCATATTGCTTGCGTTTATCTCTCTACATCATGTCATCCTTCTTAATGCATTACTCTGTTCTTCATGAACTTAATACTCTAGATGCAGGGAGGAGTCGGTCGATGTGTGGAGTAATAGTAGTAGATGCAGAATCATTTTGGTCTAATTGTCATGGACGTGGTGCCTATATGCATGATCATTGCATTGGATAACTACATGATTATTCTCTTTTCTATGAATTGCTTGACAGTAATTTGTTTACCCACCATGATATTTGCCTTCAAGAGAGAAGCCTCTAGTGAAACCTATGCCCCCGGGTCTATTTTCCATCATATATTTGTAGATCTATACCTTTATGCAATTTAGTTACCTCTGACTCTCCACACTCGTTACATCTATCTCTATCGGATCTAATCCTTGCAAATAACCGTGAAGGGATTCACAACCCCTTTATAGCGTTGGGTGCAAGAGTTTGATTGTTTGTGTAGGTGCAACCATTGGTGACTCGCTTGTTCCTCCTACTGGATTGATACCTTGGTTCTCAACAACTGAGGGAAATACTTATCTACTTTGACGCATCTCCCTTTCCTCTTCAAGGGAAAACCAATGCAAGATCAAGAGGTAGTAGTGAGCGTAATGGAATAGTTGATTGAGAAGGGTTGGTGATGACGATGGCGATGAATCCCCCTCTCTGGAATCCAAAAATGACTCCAGATCAGCCCTCCCGAGGAAGAACAAGAGGTGGCGGTGGCTTCGTCTGTTAGACCGCGATGAAAAATTCTCTCTGATTTTTTATCCAAATATGTGAATTTATAGGGCCGGAGATAGGGTTTGGGAGCCTCATGCACCCCACCACACAATAGGGTGCGACCTTCGGGGTGGTCGCGCCCTGTTGCCTCGTGGGCCAATGGGACCTCCTCTGATGGGTCTTTGCATCATAATTCATTCTAATTCCCAAAAAGTTTCGTCCAATTATAGGAACTTTTATTTTTGCACAAAAATAATACCAAGGTAGTTCTACTAAAAACAATGTCAGTGCAGGTTAGTTTCATTCAAATCATGCAAATTAGAGTCCAAAACTAGAGCAGAAGTGTTTGGAAAAGTAGATACATAGGAGACGCATCACCTATCTCGTTCAACCGGAGTGGTTTCGAATTATTCCTTGTTCCTTATGCCATTATTCTTCTCTTTACAACCCTCAAGTTTTGTTTGTTTCACTTGTTTGTCAAAGAAGTAACTAAGTTTTATATCTTCCATTTTCTCGTCCTCTTTTGACTCTAAGATCTCGGGGCAAGATATCGTTGTAGTGGGGGAGAGTTGTAACAGCCCGAGACTAACGCTCCAGATGATTCCGATTTTTATTTCGTTATCACCATGTGATTTATTCATTTGTCGCATTCATGATCAAATCATTCACATTGCATTGATACTGTGTTGCCTTCAGTTTTCAAAACTTGCATCCGTTCATAGTTACCGGTTCTCCCCGTTCTTGCCGTTGCCCGTTTTGAGATCAACACACACACGCACACGTTGACAGCATCGTTAAAATATTGTTTTCTAAGTGGAAATAAAATGTTCTCGGAATGGGTTGAAAGTTGGCGAGCGGACTAATAGTAGATATGCCACCTTTCAAATCTCGTCTCATTTGGAGCTTGTTTGATACCCGAACCATTAGACATATAGTGACACTTTCGCTAGTTAAAATCACAGACATTATGCTATTTAACAAACTTCGTTGTTGGGCTGCCATCTTCCCTCAATTCCTAGCCCAATGCCATTCTACACAACCCACTAGACCCACCTAACACCTAACCATCCCAAGAGGGTCCAAATTAGCCTACCCACCCCCCAAATCCCTCTAACCCTAGTCATTTACCTATTTAAATAGCTCCCCTGCCAATTTTTGGGGTCCCATCTTGATAACCCACAAATGTAGGGGGACGCAAAAGTATTAGAGGACAGTATTTTACACAAAATTGTTGATTCTACACAAGGGGATATCCATGATCATCACCTGAGAGGATCGCGACCTGATTATATAGCATGTCAAAGGTGTAGGGCCACTAATGAGACTGTAGCATAACTACACTAAGAATAGTAAGATAACAGGTAAGGTATCACCAACAGTTATCAAAAACAGGCTATGCATCCGAATAGTATCAACTGATAAAGCATCAATTGATTTGACTCTCTAATGCAAGAAATAGAGGGGAAGAATAGTCGATATCAAAATGATCAAGGGGGTTTGTTTGTCTGGAAGCTCTGTTGAGAAGTATGGGTTGTCGGCGACGTAGTCATACTCGAAGTTAGT
Source organism: Hordeum marinum (assembly GCA_022496015.1). Taxonomy (NCBI): domain Eukaryota; kingdom Viridiplantae; phylum Streptophyta; class Magnoliopsida; order Poales; family Poaceae; genus Hordeum; species Hordeum marinum. The sequence continues at coordinate 133,635,983 of CM039677.1, read as the reverse complement.
GTCAACCTCGGGTTCTACTAGTAAGAATAGAGATAGGGGAAACAAATAACTAACAAGCATACAAATGCAACACAAATGCATATCATGGCGATGTGTTGGTGACACGCTCTAATGAATCTTTTAATATTTTAAAAGAAGAGGGAACATATGTGATAATATTTTCCCAGCTCCAGGTACTATCGGTTAGATGGTCCTGGTGCAAAATGTTTAGGTTCATTATGTTAGAGGGATTTGACAGGTCTGTGGGTGGCATATTCACATTCTTCGTAGTTTTTCTCATGAATTTCATATATAAATTATTTTCATCTGGTTTATGTTTCATTTTCTATGAATTTCCACAGTTTCAATGATTTTATGGAATAGTATTAATTCAAAATATTGATTAGTTCAATTTCTACGGGCACACATAAGTGTACCCACCATTGTGTACATGTGGCTAACAGTGGGGCAGGTGCTAAGTCAGCAACCCAGTCAGTGGTTAGTAGTTTGACTGTTGAGCTAGTCGAACCATAGGCAGGGCCCATCTGTCATGAACTGGTAGTTATTTATCTTAACTTGTTTGATTTATTTATCAGGAGGTCCCACATGTCATTGTCGCATGCATTAGATGTAGAGTTAATTAAGCTATGGGGTCCACATGTGAGTGAGGGTTAGAGGGGAGTTAGTGCTAATTTATATTGGCCTCCCTAGTTAATAGGGGTCGGGCCCAGGTGGCAGTGGCCCAAGCCAGCCCTCTGGATGTGCTCGCCATGGACACACACGATCATAAAGGCACTGACGGCCACGACCAGCGAAAAATAACACGACGTGATGGCGACAATAGTAGCAACGGTGGCGGCGGCATCGGTAGTGGTCTGCAACATCGAGTGCCCATGGGGGGAGCATGAGAGGCGACGGAGGCTGCGTGCGTTCGGGGTGTGGGAGAGCGCGTGCGGTCGGGGTGTGGGAGCACGCGTGCTGTAGGGCGCGACCGAGATGCGATGGAGCATGAGGCTAAGTCACGGGCTGGTCATGCTGAGAGTTAGCTCGTGCGAGCTTGGATGGTGGAGGCGCGACGGCTATGGCGGCCTAAGATGACATATTCTAGGCGGGAAATGGGGGATTTGAGAGGGAATTGCCTAGGAGGCACAAGGAGGCCCGACAGTGGCTTAGGAGCAGGATAACGACAACAATTATCACGAACGCATCAGTGGCCGAAAGTTGAAGATGAAGTATGATTCAACGATGCAGGGTATCAAGCTTGAGATCATGGACAAATAGGAAGTAGTGAAGGTGTAAAAAGGTCCTGATCAAGCTCCTAGCCCGCGGGGAGGAGAGTGGCCGCGACAACCATGGCGAGGCAATGGTTGATACTTGTGATCTGCGGGTTTTTTTGTGAAGAGGAACGGGTAATTGCAGTACAATACAGATAAGTATTTCCTTTAGTTAAAAAACTAAGATTTATAGAACTAATAGGAATATCAATCCACAACCGTTTTCAGCGGCTGCACAGAAAAGAGCAAACAACTTGCACCCAACATGGGCAAGAGGGTTGTCAATCCCCTTGATATCGTTATTTGCAAGCAAGTGAGGTGTGTAGATGATAGTAGATAATTGTAAATTTCTAAATAAAATAAAAGGTAAACAATGGCAGAAAGGTACATATAAGTTTTGTAAATATATAAGTGAATAGACCCGGGGGCATTGTTTTCCCGAGCAGCATCTCTCATGAAAGTAAGCATACAGTTAGTAAAAAAATTGTTGTTGAGCAATTGATAGAAAATCGCATAGTTATGTGATATTCATGGCAATGATCATGTGTATATAGGCATCACGTCCATAAGTAAAGAGGCCAAGTCCCTCCTACACCTATTACTATTACTCCACTTCACGAGTGCTTCTATGCATGCCTCTCTATGTATTAAGTTCATGACAAACAGAGTAATGCTTGGAGACGATGACATGATGTAGACAAAGTGAACTCAATCAATAGGAATAAACCCCATTATTTTATCCTTAGTGGAAACAACACAAAGACGTATCTTTTCCTCTACTTTGTCACTTGGATACAAAATCTCGTCAGGTTGAACCCACTACAACACACCCCTCTCATTAAACAAATATCAATCTAGTTGGCCAAACCATTTCAATAGATCTTAGAGATTTACGAAGCTATAATAATCGTGCAAATAATAATAATATTCAGAGGTGACTCAAAGACTTTTCATAAATAATCTGAAATGCCTTTGGTGAGTGTAATCTGGTATGCAAAAATTTATATAGTGTGCTGAAATTTAGCGTCAATTGTTACTATGGAAAGTAATCCTTTGAGGGGCTTGTTCGGTGTATCTTCAACTCGACAGGAAACACAAAGAGTTGTCCCTCAACCTACTGAACCTAATGAAAATATTTATTATGAAATTCCTTCGGGTATGATAGAGAAGCTGCTGGCTAATCCTAATGCAGGAGATGGAACACTACGTCCTGATTTGCATCGAATCTATGTGGATGAAGTTTGTGGATTATTTAACCTTACAGGTCTGCCCAAGGATCACGTCAAGAAGTAGGTCTTTCCTTTATCTTTGAAGGAGAATGCATTGACATGGTATAGGCTATGTGACGATATTGGATCCTGGAGCTATAACCGATTGAAAATGGAATTTCATCAGAAGTTCTATCCTTTGCATCTAGTTCACTTTGATCAAAATTTTATTTATAATTTTGGGCCTCGTGAAGGATAAATAATTGCTCAAGCTTTGGGGAGGATTGAGTCAATGTTATATTCATGCCCCAATCATGAGCTCTCTAGAGAAATTATTTTTCACAATTTTTATGCTCGGCTTTCTCGTAATGATCAATCCATGGTCGATACTTCTTGTGATGGTTCCTATATGAAGAAGGATATTGACTTCAAATGGGATTTATTGGAAAGAATTAAATGCAACTCTGAATATTGGAAACTCGGCGAAGGTAAGGAGTGAGGTATGAACCTTAAGTTTGATTGTGTTAAACCCTTCATAGACACCGATACTTTTCATGAACTTAGCACTAAATATGGACTTGACTCGAAATAGTAGCTTATTTTTGTGAATATTTTGCTGATCATGTTGATCTCCCTAAGGAGAAGTGGTTTGAATAGCATCCTCCCATTGAAGTGAAAGTATTTGAACCTATTAACGGTCAAGAGAAAACTATTACCTTAGTGCTGATCCTATTATTCCCGTTGTTTATATTAAGAAACCACCTTTTCCTTTTTAGAATAAAGGAACATGCTAAAGCTTCAACTGTGGTTTGTAAGAGCAGTGCTAAAACAGCTACACCCGTGAGTAAATTAAAGTTGAGCCTAGTGTTGCTATGGTTGAGGATCTCTTGGTTGATAATATTGATGGGCATGTTTTTTTATTTTGTGATGAAGCCGCTAGAATTGCTAAACCTGATGCTAAAGATAAACATAGACCCGTTGTTTGCATGCTTGTTGTTTCTGTAAAAATAGGAGATTATTGTTATCATGTCTTATGTGATATGGGTGCTAGAGTGAGTACAATTCCCTTTTCCTTATATAAAGAGATTATGAATGATATTGCACCACCAAAGTTAGAGGAAATTGATGTTACAATTAAGCTTGCTAATAGAGATACTATATCACCAGTTGGGATTATTAGAAATGTTGAAGTCTTGTGTGGGAAAATAAAATATCCTACTAATTTTCTTGTTCTTGGATTCCACCAAGATGATTTTTGTCCCATAATATTTTGTAGACCCTTTTTGAATACCGTTAATGCCAGGATAGACTATGAGAAGGAAACAGTTACCGTAAGTTTCGGGGATACGTCTCATGAGTTTATTTTCTCTAAATTTCATAGACAACCCCATGATAAAGAATTGCCTAGTAAGGAGGAAATTATTGGTCTTGCTTCTATTGTTGTGCCTCCTACTGATACTTTAGAGTAATATTTTCTAGACCATGAAAATGATATGCATATGAATGAAAGGAATTAAATAGACAAGATTTTCTTTGATCAGCATCCTATTTTGAAACGCAACTTTCCTGTTGAAATACTTGGGGATCCTCCTCCACCCATGGGTGATCCCGTGTTTGAGCTTAAACAATTACCGGGTACGTTGAAATATGCTTATCTAGATGAAAAGAAGGTATATCATGTTATTATTAGTGCCAACCTTTCAGAGCATGAAGAACATGGATAATTGAAAACTCTGAGGAAGCACCGTGTGTCGCAGTACTAAGGACCGGGTCCATTAGTACCCCTTACTTGTGCACGGGAAGTTGTAGCCACACCCATGGGAAGGCCCGTCGGAGGACTCCTGGAAGGACCGCACGAAGACATCGAAGGGAACACTCAAGACGACGAACACAAGACCAAAGGCCAAAGGCTGGAACCCCGACAATACCTTGTCAGGGGTGGCCTGCGGAGCCGTGTCAAGAAGGACACTTTACAAGACCTCGCCACCTTGCCAGCGCGTAGAACAGGTTGTGACTCCCAGGATACGTGTCAAGGCGCTGGCAATGGAGAGGCTAAGCGGTGCGGATGGGAATGGCCACTGTCCCGTCACGTAGAAGGTTAGGGACGCCGATGGAGCATTAAACGTGTTTGTCCCAGTCTGTTAGGGTTAGGTATGATAGCACTTTAGCACTGTGCGAACCGTGCATGCACTATACACCATTGTTGGGATCCCCTTAGTCGTATAAAAGGAGCCCAAGGTGTTATGAGAGGGGACTTTTGGATCCCATCTTCTAGCTCGCGCGCGTAGCAGCTCCTCGTAGCGCTCCTGTAGCTGGAACCTCAAAAACACACATAATACATCGAAGTAGAAGTAGGGTTTGAGGATCCTCAGCAGCCCGAACCTGGGTAAAAACCTCCCCTCGCGCCGTTCGTTTGATCTGCTCTTTGTACCTACCTTCTCCCCGCCGAACCACAAAGGGATCCTCGTGGTCCCATAGGTGTCGTGCACCGACACCGTGCTGCTATTGGATATACTCTTGATGATCTTAAGGGCATTAGTCCCACTCTATGTCATCATAAAATTAAAATGAAGCCTGATGCTAAACCAGTTGTTGATCACCAACGACGGTTGAATCCTAAAATGAAGGAAGTGGTAAGAAATGAAATATTAAAGCTTTTGGAGGCATGTATCATTTACCCTATTGCCGATAGTAGATGGGTTAGTCCCGTCATTGTGTCCCTAAGAAAGGAGGTATTATCGTAGTTCCTCATGATAAAAATGAATTGATCACGTAGAGAATTGTTACAGGGTATAGAATGGTAATTGATTTTATGAAATTGAATAAAGCTACTAGAAAAGATCACTACCCTCTACCCTTTATTGATCAAATGCTAGAAAGACTATCCAAACACACACATTTGTTCTTTCTAGATTGTTATTCTAGTTTCTCTCAAATACATGTGTCAAAAGAGGACCAAGAGAAGACCACCTTTACCTGTCCTTTTGGTACCTTTGCTTATAGACATATGCTTTTTGGTTTATGCAATGCACCTGCTACCTTTGAAAGATGCATGACTGCTATATTCTCTGATATTTGAAATCATGTGCGATGCTAGTAATTATGCCATTGGTGTTGTTCTAGGACAAAGAGTTGATAAGAAATTAAATATTATTCATTATTCTAGCAAAAGTCTAGACAATGCTCAAAGAAACTATACTACCACTGAAAAAGAAATTTTAGCAGTAATGTTCGCTTGTGATAAGTTTATACCCTATATTGTTGATTCTAAAGTAACTGTTCACACTGGTCATGCTGCTATTAAATATCTCATGGAAAAGAAAGATGCTAAACATATACTTATAAGGTGGATTCTTCTGCTACAAGAATTTGATTTGCATATTGTTGATAGAAAGAGTGCTAATAACCCCATAGTAGATAACTTGTCTAGGTTAGAGAATGTCCTTGATGACCCACTACCTGTTGATGATAGCTTTCCTGATGAACAATTAGCTGTCAGAAATGCTTCTCATAATGCTCCTTGGTATGCTGATTATGCTAATTACATTGTTGCTAAATTTATACCGCCTAGTTTCACATACCAACAAAAGGAAAAGTTCTTCTATGATTTAAGACATTACTTCTCGGATGACCCACACGTTTATAAAGAATGAGTAGGTGGTGTTATTAGAAGTTGTGTACCTGAGCATGAATAAGAACATATCCTATGCAAGTGTCAGGACCTCGATCATAAGTCACATGAATCCAGACTGTAACATATCACTTCACTTTGTGGCCTCACGCATGGTAAGCTCCACGGCTGCAGCCTTACCTTAGTCGGGACCCTTTGCGTCTTTTGGCTCACGTATGTGAACATGTCGCTGGCAATCAAACGATAGAGAACTCGGGCTGACATGACTAGTCAAAGAACCAAAGTAGCACATCCGTACGAAAACAGGCATACGTAACGCAACTATGCAGGTGTCGGCCTCAAGCGCGTGTAGACGAGTCATAGCAAGCTACAAGGACTCAATTACGCCGTGGGACATAAATGTCATCACTACACGTAGATGAGTCGTAGTAGGCTACAGGGACTCCATTACACTGCGAGACATTTCCCCGAAGGGACAGACACATCAGCAAAGAAGGATACATGCCAATCAATCAATGTGTCCGGAGCAGTAGCAAGCTACCATGGCTCGATGGAAGCACAAAGAGGCAGTTTCCTGTAAAGGGTACTACTAAAGGCATACGACTAGGTGTCGGATCTCATATATACCGTTGGACGTCACCCATACGCATGACATGCCCGATATGCATAGATACAACTATGGCATCACAACATAACCATACGACAACACAACTTTTATTTAAGAGGCTCAGACGAGCCTTGCATAATATGTTCTTATAGATAGGGGTCACATGACCCGACACTCAAGTCATACAAACAAGTTCATACAAACCAAGCGGAAGCATAAAGCTCTCTGAGTGCAGACAGATGAAAGGGTAAAAAGGCACAGGGCGTGACTATCTACAGCCCGCCACAGGGCATAAGGTCGTAGCTGGGACACCAACTATTCGGCATCGTCTACATCTAGATAGAACCCAGCTGATGGGTCCTGGGTCTCATCTGTAACATTTATTAAGAAAACGTGAGTAAAAACATACTCAGCAAGTCTTTAGAAAAGACCTAGTCTATTCATGCTCATGTATCAACAAGGGGAGTGGGGGAGTTTACGTAGCAATGGCAGCTTTGACTCATGGCTAACCTACACTACACAATTTTTACTCTTTGTTTAAATTTTCTATATCGCACACGAGTCCACTAACTCCATGACAATACACCACCATGGATTCACTTCCCTCTCCTGGGAGAGTGCCATCCACGGTAATCACACTTGTCTTGATATTTTTATGAGTATCCATTTGATTATTTATGAACAGCATAAGCTTTCCAAGTAGTCCATATCCAAGGACGCGGCTATTCGAATAGTTTCATACCCTGCAGGGGTGTACTTCTTCACACACGCTCTCGCCACTTATCGTTGTGTGCTCATAAAACCATGCACCTCGGCAACCTTCAAGCGGAAGCCCATCAAGGGAGGCGGCCACGACCGTCAATCACATAAGACCTCTAGTCCACGCTATCGCCAATTTGAGATTGAACCCGCTCGGAAGTCCGGTCGAAGTTTCTGCTACAGCCCCAAACGATGGGCGCAGGCTTCCCAAGCCCACCATTTGGGTGACCTTTGGTACACCATGCCACTGCCTACCGCGTCATAACCCACCCCTAGGGACGGTGCTATGCACGGCCTCCACCATGCTATAAACACCAGAAATTACTTGCAACGCCTGGACTAAGGACTAAGCGACTGATAAGTCGAGCAGGGTCATATTTCAGGGCCCAGCATGTGGTAGTATCTAGTCTTGGATCACAAACACGGAACTCAGTTCCTAAGAATAGTCCCAATGAGACAACCCGCTATGTACTCCTACATAGCCTCTCATCGCTACCTTTACCAAATTGGGTTCATCATAAGCATATCACATCAGAACAACATTGTTTCACCCCAGTTCATCACCAGATGAATCAGACCTGACACAACTCTAAGCATAGCAAGGATAGCAAGCAAAGTAAGCTAAGCACATCATGGCACAAGAATGTACCAGGTATGCTAGGTTACAAGGTTTAGCAATTTACTGTGACAATGACAGGTCATGCAAAAGAATAGGTTCATCTACCGTGTATGACAGACAAGTGAACGTTTGTCCTAATACAATAAACAAGAGCAGGAGCAAGAGAGCGGGATGTTATCAGAATGATCAAAGGGGGTTGCTTGCCTTGCTGGGTAGCGGGAAGGTTCTCTCCTTCGTTGGAATACTCGAGGGTATCCTCAGAAGCAGGGCCTACCGCAATGTAGATAAATAGCAATCAATACACGCAAGTGCAACAATATGATGCATGATCATGACATGGCAGCATGTATGGATGAGCTAATGCAACTATTGTCGAAGATAATTTGAAGTGAGTTTGAACATAGGTTCAAAGTGATTCTTCATTTCATATTCTGTATATAGGCCTATTAGTAAATGTCAGTGTTCATCTACATAGATTTCTCTAACATGCATGATAATAGCACCATTGGATTCATTGGATTTTGTTGATAATTTTTCATATATAAATTGCTTCGATCTGATTTAAAAATTAATTTATATGAATTTTTGAAGTTTTAAGATTTTCTCGAATTATTTTAAAACTAGAAAATGAATTAGGGCGTCATCCTCACGTCACTACGACGTCAGCAGGTCGGCTGACTAGACCAAGTCAAACCTGACAGGGTGGGGCCCTCATGTCAGTGACTCAATCACTTAACCAGAGAATTAAAGCTAATCCTAATTACTTAATTAACACTGGACACACTCGTTAGTGGCTAATTAGGCTGATTAATTTTGTTAATTAATTCTTTTCTTAATCTAATTATAATTAAAAGGGTCGGGCCCACTTGCCGGTTGACTCGCCGTCCTTGAGCCGCCGATGACTTCCAAGATGGCGGAGGGGGTCGGAACCCCTCCTCTGGCGACCAAAACGGACGACAGAGAGCACGAGGAGGACCTACTCTCGAGCGCACATTGATCTAGCCCCAAACCAGAGGCTGGGGTGGTCGGAATCGACGCCGGCATCGAGGCAGTGGCGGCTAGAGCTCGGGCAGGACCGGCTATGGCGCTAGAGGGCACGGGAGAGCAGGGGAAAGGGGGAGGAGCACCAGCGGCTTACCGCGGTTCCACCAGAGGCGACGGCGAGGCCGGAAAAGGTTCGGACGGGGCGAAATGCCAACGCGGGACTCCGATGGCCGGCGGGGAGGAACAACGATGACACGACGTATAGGGGCTCCTGGCACCTTCTAGCTTCACGGGGAGGACGAGGGGTCACGGCAGATCTCAGTGGCTACTCTGTGAGGCGAGGGGGCGGCTAGAGCGATGATGGCGAGCTCGAGCTGGGCTTGGCCATGGTGGCAGGGAGGGGGAAGAAAGCGAGAGAGAGAGCACGCAGGGGAGAGAGGGAGAGGAGAAGAGGGCCACGCCATGGCCTCGTGGTGGCGCGTCCGGGAGCTTACAGGCAGCAGCCAGGCAGGGAGGAGGTGGCCGGGTGCATGCCCGCGCGTAGCGAGCGCGTGCCCCTGTCCTCCTGGCGAGAGGACAGGGACGACTAGCATGGGCCAGCTAGGCCAGCTCCCCTCTGGGCCTCTTTCCCTTTTTTCTTTTTTCTCTCTGTTTTCTAATTTTGACATTTGTTTTATTTCTTTTCAGGAACAAATGCTTTTATAAAATATCCCAAATTTTTTATATAATCAAGTTTGAATATTTCAAACTCCTATGAAAAGTTTCAAGATATTTTGAAATATAAAGTAATGATAATGCTTTATTTGGCATTTTCAAAGGCTTTATTATTTATTTCTTGAATTGATATAATTGTTCAAATATTGAAAATGGCGCCTGATATATTCATGTGCATATTTATCGGACATAGGGAACATTTTGTATGGGCATTTTGAGTTTGTTGAGTTTTCACAAACTTTTAATTAATTTGATTCTAATGTGAGCTTGGGGTTTCTTTTAATCCCCATTTCATGTTGATGCAAAATTGAAATATGATGCAGACACATGTTGTCCTATGACATCTAGCTAGGGATGTGACAACTCACCACCACTCAAAAGAATCTCATCCCGAGAGTTTGAAGTCGTCGGGAAGAGCGCTGGGTACTCTAGTCAAAGACGATCTTCTCTTTCCCATGTGGCCTCCTTTTCAGAATGGTGTGACCACTGAACTTTGAGAAACTTGATGTTCCGACGCCGAGTGGTTCGCTCAGCTTGATCAAGAATACGGACAGGGTATTCTTGATATGTAAGGTTATCTTGGAGAGCAAGTGTTTCGTGGTCTACTTCACGGAGAGGGTCTAAGAAGCAACGCCTAAGTTGCGAGACGTGGAAGACATCATGAACCTTCGAAAGATGTAGTAGAAGTTCCAATTGGTAGGCAACCTCTCCTTGTTTAGCAAAATGTGAAAAGGTCCAATGTAACGAGGAGCCAACTTGCCCTTGATACCAAATCGATGGGTACCCTTCAGAGGTGTAACCCGAAGGTAAGCCTTCTCGTCAACTTCATAGGTCACAGCCTTATGATGGCGATCATATTGGCTCTTTTGACGAGATTGGGCTGTTTTCAACTTTTCACCAATAATGCGAACTTGCTCCTGTGCATCCTGGATCATATCCGGGTCAAAGAGTTGCCTCTCCGGTTTCTGACCAGTTAAGAGGTGTTCGACAGCTTCGTCCATAAAGAACTTCAAAAGGGGCTTTGCCCAATCTTGATTGATACTTGTCACATCCCTATACCGAAGTCATTGAACATCATATGCTTGCATCATGTTTCAATTTGGCATCAACATGAAATGGGAAGTTGAAGAAACCCCAAACTCACATTGAATCAAAACAATTCAAAGTTGGTGAAAATTCAACAAATTCAAAATGCTCTTTAAAAATGTTCCCTATGTCTGATAAATTTGGACATGATTATAACAGGGACAATTTTACATATTTTAACATCCAAAACAATTGAAAAATAAATGTTAAAGCTCCTGAAAATGCCAAATACAACATTATCATTACTTTTGTTTTCAAAATATCCTGAAATTTTTTAGATAAGTTTGAAATATTCAAACTCCATTATAGAAAATACTTGGGATATTTTGCAAAGTCATTTTGTACCTGAAAAAGAATTAAACAAATGTCAGAAATTAGAAAAGAAATGAAATAAAGAAAAAAAGGAGAAAGAAGCCCACGCGAGGCCGGCCCACCTAGCCCAGGGAGGTCAACATCCTCCTGGCGGCCAGGAGGACGGGAGTGTGGCCGGCACACACGCGCTGTCGTGCCTCCATGCCGGCAGCTGCCTGCCTGCTTCCCCCTCGCCAGCGCAACGGGGGTAAGCTCCCAGAGCCGTCCCCATCGCTCCCTCTCTCTCTCTCACCCGCCTCTCTTTCTCCCCTCCTTTGCTCCGCCATGGACGAGCTGCTCGCCGCCATAGCACCGCCATTCGAGCCGCCCCCGCGCCCTTCTGAGCGCACCAAAGGCTCCGCATATATCCCCTCTTCCTTCTAGCAGAGCCACGCATCGCCAGGAGCTCCCTGTCGCTGCCATCACCGTCGTCTTCAACCTCCGGCCGCTGGCAAGCAAGTGAAGCTCGCCGCTGCTCCAGGCCCTCCCCGAGCCCGCTCTCGATGTTTCCGCAACCGTCATGAGCCCCTGGATCTTTTCCCCCTCTTTCCCCCGTTGTTTGCGTGCCCTAGCGCCGGATTCCATCGAGGTCCGAGGTGCCCCACGACTCGAGCTTGATGTCGGCCATGCTTCGGTGACCAGCAGGTCCATCAGAGGCCACCGTCGTGTTCAGTAGGCTACGTAGAGGGCGTAGGTGCCAAGTAGAGGTTGTGTTGCGCCCTGGTTCGACGGGCTCGTTCTCGCCCGAGCTCCGATAGCCGCCAAGCTCGCCATAGGCATCGATTCCGACCATCTCAACTCCTAGGAGGTGTCGGGATGGATGCGCGCATGAGCATAGGTCCATTTAGTGCCCTCCGCCGTCCATTTGGTCGCCGGAGGAGGGATCCCGAGCCCCTCCGCCGTCTCTGGAGCCACCGGCGGCTCAACGCCGGTGGGTCTTGCCGGAGTTTACCATGGGGGTTTGACCCCAGGTCAACTGGCAAGTGGGCCCGAACCTCTAATTAAGTTAGATTAAGGAAAAATAATTAATTAAGTTAATTAACCTAATTAGTCACTGACCAGTGGGCCTAGAAATACTAATTAACTAGGATTAGTTTTAATTATTCACTTAAGTGATTGAGTCACTGACATGTGGTCCCCACATGTCAGGTTTGACTCTGGTCTGGTCAGCCGACCAGCTGCCGTCACTGTGACATCAGGCTGACGTCATAATTCTATTCTAGTTTAAAAATAATTCCAGAAATTATTTAAAATTTCAAAAATTCATATAAATTATTCTGTAATTCAGATGAAAATAATTTATATATGAAAATTTATCTGAAAAATGCAATGAATCCAATGGTGCTATTATCGAGCATGTTAGAGCAACCTATGCAGATGAACATGGACATTTACTAATAGGTTAGTATATCGAATTTGAAATGAAGAATGATTTTGAAGCTATATTCAAATTATTTTCAAATCAACATGAACACTAGTTGCATTAGCTCATCCACACATGCTATCATGCCATGATCATGCATTATATTGTTGCACTTGCATGTATTGATTGTTTCTTATCTGCATTGCGGTAGGCCCTGCTTCCGAGGATACCTCCGAGTATTCCAACAAAGGAGAGAACCTTCCCGCTACCTAGCAAGGCAAGCAACCCCATTAATCATTTCGGTAACATCCCACTCTCTCGCTCCTGCTCTTGTTTACTGCATTAGGACAAACAATCACATGTCAGTCATACACGGTAGATGAACCTATTCTTATGCATGACCTGTCATTGTCATAGTAAATAGCTAAACCTTGCAACCTAGCATACCTGGTAGATGCTTGTGCCATGATGTGCTTAGCTTACTTTGCCTGCTATGCTTGCTATTCTTAGAGTTGTGTCAGGTCTGATTCATCTGGGTGATGAACTGAGTGAAACAATGTTGTTCTAATGTGATGACTTATGATGAACCCGATTTGGTAAAGGTAGCGATGAGAGGCTATGTAGGAGTACATAGCGGGTTGTCTCATTGGGACCGTTCTTAGGAACCAAGTTCCGTGTTTGTGATCCAAGACTAGTTACTACCACACATTGTGTTCCGGTAACTCGACCCCTCTCGACTTACCAGTCGCTTAGTCCTGGTCCAGGAGTTGCAAGTAGTTTCTGGTGTATATAGCATGCTGGAGGCCGTGCATAGTGCTGACCCTAGGGGTGGGTTATGATGCGGTAGGCAGTGGCATGGTATACACAGGGTCACCTGAATGGTGGGCTTGGGAACCCTGCGCACATCGTTTGGGGCCGTAACAGAAACTTCGGTCGGACTTCCGTGCGGGTTCAGTCTCAAATAGGCGATAGCCTGGACTAGAGGTATTATGTGATTGACGGTCATGGCCAACTACCTCTCTGGGCATCCGCTTCAAGGTTGCCGAGGTGCATGGTTTTATGAGCGCAGAACGATAAGTGGCCAGAGCGTCTGTGAAGAAGTACACCCCTGCAGGGTATGAAACTATTCGAATAGTCGCGTCCTCGGATATGGACTACTTGGAGAACTATGTTGTTCATAGATAATCAAATGGATACTCATAAAAATATCAAAACAAGTGTGAGTACCGTGGATGGCACTCTCTCAGGAGAGGGAAGTGAATCCATGGTGGTGTATTTCTATGAAGTTGGTGGACTCGTGTGCGATATCTAAAATTGTAGCAAAGAGTTAAAATTCGAGTAGTGCAGGTTAGCCATGAGTCCAAGCTGGCATTGCTGCATGATTAGACTAGGTCTGTTTTAAAGACTTGTTGAGTACGTTTGTACTCATGTTTTCTTTATAATGTAGCAGATGATTCCCAGGACCCATTAGGTGGGTTCTTTCTAGATGTCGACGATGCCGAATAGCTGGTGTCCTAGCTACGACCTTATGCCCTGTGGCGAGCTATAGATAGTCCGGCCATGTGCCTTTTTACCCCTTTCATCTGTTTGTACTCAGATAGCTTAAGCTTCCGCTTGGTTTGTATGAACTTGTTTGTATGACTTGAGTGTCGGGTCATGTGACCCCTATCTGTAAGAACATATTATGCAAGGCTCATCTGAGCCTCTTAAATAAAAGTCATGTTGTTGTATGGTTATGTTGTCATGCCATGGTTGTATCTATGCATATCAGGCATGTTATGCATACGTGTGACGTGCAACGGTATGTATGGGATCCGACACCTAGTCGTGCGCCTTTAGTAGTACTCTTTACGGGAAACTGCCTCTTTGTGCTTCCACTGAGCCATGGTAGCTTGCTACTGCTCCGGACACATTGATTGCCTGACATGTATCCTTCTTTGCTACTGTGTTTGTCCCTTCGGGGAAATGTCTCGCAGTGTAATGGAGTCCCCGTAGCCTGTTACGACTCATCTACATGCAGTGATGGCATTTATTTCTCACGGCGTTACGATATGTTACAGTCTTGATTCATATGACTTAGGATCGGGTTCGGACAGCGTTGGTATCAGAGCCTGACTGACTATAGGACTACCAAGCCAAACCGGTCGAAGTTGAGTCTAGAAACACTATAGAAAAGTAGGGGAATTTATTGTGGAAGGGAACGTAAGACACTTTTTACTCCTCTTCCCAAGTTATTCTATTCTGAGTCATTCTCATCTTTTCTATGGGGATAAGAACTAGGATTCCCATCCATTGCTTAGGATGCCGAGTTACTAACCATGGACCACTAGCTAGCTTGTTTGCAAGTGAATGTGGGTACTCAAGTATTGTTAGTGTTACAAACAGATGGAGAAGAGATTTGAGTCTACAAAGTCGAGTGGTTATGCTTTTTCAATCTTTTGCAGTTGTCTCGTAATCCTTTTCGAGCAATTACAGCCATTATGCCATCCAATTTCTGCTAGAGTTGCTAATGTCTTTGCATCATTCTCTGTTTTAGAGGCCCCCTCATCCTTCCCGTCAGGTGGTCCGTCTGACCAGGTGCATCGATGTACCGGGTCACACGGCCATGTTGGTTAGAGTTATGATGGAGGCTGGTTACCGTTGGTACCCAGAGTACACAGTGGAGGAACAGTATCGAGATTTCAACCATAGTCAGTATTTGTGTACCGTCAAGATTTCTCCTCCATATCCTGGAGCTGCAGAGCCACTTCACAGGACTTATGGATTAGGTGTCACCATAGATATGGCAGTTCAGGAGGCCGCTTACACCATGCTGACTATCATGAGGTTTCACCATGGTCTTCTTCAGAACAAAGAGTTTTATTATGTTCCTGCTCCTATGGGAGGAGAGGATGGTTATCTTAGTGCATCCTACTATGATCATGCCCTTGAGGATCCTGATGTTATCCTAGGTACGCTCCTTGTCAATAGTCATCCAGCTTCTGTTCTATTTGATACTGGGTCATCTCATTCTTTCATCTCAGAAAGTTATGCACAAATGCATAACATGTCTTTTTGTGATATGCCTTCTCGTTTAGTAGTTCAAACTCCTGGTTCAAAATGGCAAACTTCTAGAGTGAGCCTTGATAATGAGATTCTGGAGGATAGGCTAGTCTGCCTAGCATCTTTGATAGCCCTCAAGTCTTCGGACATCAATATCATTCTAGGCATGGATTGGATGAAAGCCCACTATGCTAAGATTGATACTCACACTAGGAATGTTCAACTTACACATCCATCGGGTGAGATAGTTAATGTCTCCACTCGAACAACCAAGAGCTACCTCTACTCCCTCAATGCTAGCCCCCTTCTAGAGTTAGAAGATATTCCAGTAGTCCGTGACTTTCCGGATGTCTTTCTAGAAGAACTGCCAGGAATTCCTCCTGTCAGAGATGTTGAGTTTGTGATAGAGCTCGTTCCAGGGACTGTCCCAATAGCCAGAAGACCCTATAAGATGGCACCCTTAGAACTAGCCGAACTTAAGATCCAACTCGATGAGGCTTTGAAGAAAGGTTTCATCCATCCCAGCTCTTCTCCTTGGGCTTGTCACGTTCTCTTCGTCAAGAAGAAGGATGGATCGGATCGGATGGTTGTGGATTATCGGCCAGTGAATCTGGTTACCATAAAGAACAAGTATCCGCTCCCCAGGATCAATGATTTGTATGAGCAACTCGCTGGATCCTCTGTCTTTTCCAAAATGCATTTGAGGTTGGGATACCATCAAATCAAAATTAGGAATGGGGACATTCCAAAAACGGCTTTTGTGACTCGTTATGGCCAATACGAGTACACCGTCATGTCCTTCGGTTTAACCTATGCCCTATCCACCTTCTCTCATTTGATGAATTCGATCTTCATGGAGTATCTAGATAAATTCATCGTGGTTTACATCGACGATATACTCATCTACTCGAGGAGCGAACAAGAACATGCCGAGCATCTAAGGCTGGTATTGATGAAACTTCGAGAGCACTGTCTGTACGCCAAATTCTCCAAGTGTGAATTTTGGTTGCCAGAAGTGACCTATATGGGCCACGTGATATCTGGTAAAGGTATTGCTGTCAATCCTAAGAGAGTTGAGGCCGTCCTTGATTGGACTCAACCTGAATCGGTTAAGCAAGTTCGGAGTTTCCTTGGCTTAGCGAGCTATTGTTGCCGTTTTGTCGAGAACTTCTCCAAGGTTGCGAAACCTCTCACTGAACTCCTCAAGAAAGATAAAAAGTTCGAGTGGACCCCACAATGCGAGCACAGTTTTCAGGAATTGAAAAGACGACTGACCTCTGATCCCGTTCTGGTGGCACCAGACTTCTCTAAGTACTTTGTTATCCACTGCAACCCCTCGTGACAAGGATTAGGTTGCATTCTCATGCAAGATCGTCATGTGATTGCATACGCTTCTCGACAGTTGCGTACACATGAGGATAATTATCCAACACATGATCTTGAGCTTGCAGCTATAGTACATGCACTGAAAACATGGCGACATTACCTTCTGGGTAATCGTTGCAAAATTTACACTGATCAACAAAGTCTAAAATATATATTCACCCAGCCGGATTTGAATCTCAGGCACAGACGGCGGGTTGAGTTGATTACAGATTACGACTTAGGGATAACATACACCCAGGGGAAAGCCAATGTTTTGGATGATGCACTAAGTCGTAAGTCTTATTGTAACAATCTGATGTTACAACAACATCAACCACTTCTCCATGAGGAATTTTGGAAGTTGAACCTTCACCTTGTTCCTCAAGGATTCCTATCCAGCTTGGTGGCGAAACCTACACTTACGGATCAAACTATAGAAGCCCAGAAGCATGATGTCGGGATATCTCGGATCAAGAAAAACATTAAGAAGGGTAATGTTAGCTACTTCTCGGAAGATGATCGGGGTGTTGTCTTCTTTGAGAACCGTTTGGTGATCCCGAAGATGCAACATCTACGACAGTTGATCCTTAAGGAGGCTCATGATTCTCCCCTCTCAATTCATCCGGGTAGTACAAAGATGTATGAGGACCTACGCCGGAGGTTCTGGTGGACTAGGATGAAGAGAGAAATTGCTCAGTTCATTGCTAACTGCGACGTTTGTCGTCGCGTGAAAGAAAAACATCAAAGGCCTGCTGGCACCCTTCAACCTTTAGCTATTCCTGAATGGAAATGGGATAAAGTCGGTATGGATTTTATTATCGGATTTCCCAAGACTAAGAGAGGGATTAATGCTATCTTTCTGGTCATCGACCGCCTTTCCAAAGTGGCTCATTTTCTTCCTATTCGGGAGAGTATAACTGCTAGCAAGCTAGCGGAGTTGTATGTTTCTCAAATAGTTTCTCTTCATGGTGTTCCTTTGGAGATTAACTCAGACCGTGGAAGTATCTTTACTTCCCGATTTTGGTGAAGTTTTCAAACCGCTATGGGGACTCATATATCCTTTAGCACTGCTTTCCACCCGCAATCAAGTGGTCAAGTTGAGCGAGTCAATCAAATCCTCGAAGACATGCTCTGAGCTTGTGTTATATCTTTCGGTATGAACTGGGAGAAATGTCTTCCATTTGCCGAATTTGCTTATAACAATAGTTATCAATAAATCTTGGGAAAAGCCCCTTTTGAAGTTCTCTATGGACGAAGGTGTTGAACACCTCTTAACTGGTTGGAAACCGGAGAGAGGCAACTCTTTGGCTCGGATATGATCCAGGATGCAGAGGAGCAAGTTCGCATTATTCGTGAAAAGTTGAAAACCACCCAATCTCGTCAAAAGAGCCAATATGATCGCCATCATAAGGCTATGACCTATGAAGTTGACGAGAAGGATTACCTTCGGGTTACACCTCTGAAGGCTACCCATCGATTCGGTATCAAGGGCAAGTTGGCTCCTCGTTACATTGGACCTTTTCGCATTCTTGCTAAACAAGGAGAGGTTACCTACCAATTGGAACTTCCTCCGCCTCTTTCCAAGGCTCATGATGTCTTCCACGTCTCACAACTCGGCGTTGCTTCTCGGACCCTGTCCGTGAAGTAGACCACGAAGCGCTTCATCTCCAAGATAACCTTACATATCGAGAATACCTTGTCCGTATTCTTGATCAAGTTGAGCATACCACTATGCGTTGGAACATCAAGTTTCTCAAGGTTCAGCGGTCACACCATTCTAAAAAGGAGGCCACAAGGGAAAGAGAAGAATGTCTTCGACTAGAGTACCCCGTGCTCTTCCCGATGACATCAAAATCTCAGGACGAGATTCTTTTGAGTGGGGGTGAGTTGTCACATCCCTAGCTAGAAGTCATAGGAACAACATATGTTTGCATCATGTTTCAATTTGGCATCAACTTGAAATGGCACGTTGAAGAAACCCCAAGCTCACATTGAATCAAAACAATTCAAAGTTGGTGAAAATTCAACAAATCCAAATCGCTCTTTAAAAATGTTCCCTATGTCTGATAAATTTGGACATGATTATAACAGGGACCATTTTACATATTTGAACATCCAAAACAATTTAAAAATAAATATTAAAGCTCCTGAAAATTCCAAATAAAGCATTATCATTACATTTGTTTTCAAAATATCCTGAAACTTTTTAGATAAGTTTGAAATATTCAAACTCCATTATAGAAAATACTTGGGATATTTTGCAAAGTAATTTTGTACCTAAATAAGAATTAAACAAATGTCAGAAATTAGAAAAGAAATGAAATAAAGAAAAAAAAGGAGAAAGAAGCCCACGCCAGGCCGGCCCACCTGGCCCAGGGAGGTCATCGTCCTCCTGGCGGCCAGGAGGACGGGAGTGTGGTCGGTGTGCACACGCTGCCGTGCCTCCACGCCGGCATCTGCCTGCCTGCTTCCCCCTTGCCAGCACTATGGGGGTAAGCTCCCAGAGCTGTCCCCATCGCTCCCTCTCTCTCTCGCCCGCCTCTCTTTCTCCCCTCCTCTGCTCTGCCATGCCCGAGATGCTCGCCGCCATAGCGCCACCGTTCTAGCTGCCCCCACGCCCTTCTGAGCCCACCAAAGGCTCCGCCTAGATCCCCTCTTCCTTCTATCCGAGCCATGCACCGCCGGGAGCTCCCTGTCACTGCCATCGCCGTCGTCTTCAACCTCCACCCGCCGGCAAGCAAGTGAAGCTCGCCGCTGCTCCAGGCCCTCCCCAAGCCCGCTCTCGACGTCTCTACAACCGTCGTAAGCCACTGGATCTTTTCCCCCTCTCGTCCCCTTCGTTTGCGTGCCCTAGCCCTAGATTCCATCGAGGTCCGAGGTGCCCTACCGCTAGAGCTCGACGCCGGCCATGCTCCGGTGACCAGCTGGTCCATCAGAGGCCACCGTCGTGTTCGTGAGGATGCGTAGAGGCCGTAAGTGCCAAGTAGAGGTTGTGTTGCGCCCTGGTTCGACGGGCTCATGCTCGCCCGAGCTTCGGCAGCCGCCAAGCTCGCCGCCGGCGTCGATTCCGTCCATCTCAGCTCCTGGGAGGTGTCGGGATGGACGCGCGCATGAGCATAGGTCTGTTTGGTGCCCTTCTCCATCCATTTGGTTGCCGGAGGAGGGATCCCGAGCCCCTCTGCCGTCTCTGGAGCCACCGGCGGCTCAATGCCGGTGGGTCTTGCCGGAGTTGACCATGGGGGTTTGACCCCAGGTCAACTGGCAAGTGGGCCCAACCCTCTAATTAAGTTAGATTAAGAAAGTTAATTAATTAAATTAATTAACCTAATTAGTCACTAACCAGTGGGCCTAGAAATACTAATTAACTAGGATTAGTTTTAATTATTCAATTAAGTGACTGAGTCACTTACATGTGGTCCCCACATGTCAGGTTTGACTCTGGCCTGGTCAGTCGACTAGCTGATGTCATAATTATATTTTCTAGTTTAAAAAATAATTCTAGAAATTATTTAAAACTTCAAAAGTTCATATAAATTAATGTGTAAATCAGATGAAAATAATTTCTATATGAAAATTTATCTGAAAAATGCAATGAATCCAATGGTGCTATTATCGAGCATGTTAGAGCAACCTATGTAGATGAACATGGCCATTTACTAATAGATTAGTATATGGAATTTTAAATGAAGAAAGATTTTGAACCTATATTCAAATTCATTTCAAATCAACATGAACACTAGTTGCATTAGCTCATCCACACATGCTATCATGCCATGATCATGCATCATATTGTTGCACTTGCGTGTATTTATTGTTTCTTATCTGCATTGCGGTAGGCCCTGCTTCCGAGGATACCTCCGAGTATTCCAATGAAGGAGAGAACCTTCCCGCTACCCAGCAAGGCAAGCAACCCCATTCATCATTTCGATAACATCCCACTCTTGTTTACTACATTAGGACAAACGATCACATGTCAGTTATACACGGTAGATGAACCCATTCTTACGCATGACCTGTCATTGTCACAGTAAATAGCTAAACCTTGAAACCTAGCATACCTGGTAGATGCTTGTGCCATGATGTGCTTACCTTACTTTGCCTGCTATGCTTAGAGTTGTGTCAGGTCTGATTCATTTGGGTGATGAACTGAGTGAAACAATGTTGTTCTAATGTGATGACTTACGATGAACCCGATTTGGTAAAGGTAGCGATGAGAGGATATGTAGGAGTACATAGTGGGTCGTCCCATTGGAACCATTCTTAGGAACTGAGTTCCATGTTTGTGATCCAAAACTAGTTACTACCACACATTGGGTTCCGATAACTCGGCCCCTCTTGACTTATCAGTCGCTTAGTCCTTGGTCGAGGAGTTGCAAGTAGTTTCTGGTGTGTATAGCATGCTGGAGGCCGTGCATAGCGTTGACCCTAGGGGTGGGTTACGACACGGTCGGCAGTGGCACGGTTTACCAAGGGTCACCCGAATGGTGGGCTTGGGAACCCTGTGCACATCGTTTGGGGCCGTAGCGGAAACTTCGGCCGGACTTCCGTGCGGGTTCAGTCTCAAATAGGCGATAGCCTGGACTAGAGGTCTTATGTGATTGACGGTCGTGGCAGACTCCCTTGCTAGGCATCTGCTCGAAGGTTGCCGAGGTGCAGGCTTTTATGGGCACACAGCGATAAGTGGCGAGAGCGTGTCTGAAGAATTACACCCCTGCAGGGTATGAAACTATTCGAATAGCCGCGTCCTCGGATATGGACTACTTGGAGAACTATGTTGTTCATAGATAATCAAATGGATCCTCATAAAAATATCAAGACAAGTGTGAGTACCGTGGATGGCACTCTCTCAGGAGAGGGAAGTGAATCCATGGTGGTGTATTTCTATGAAGTTGGTGGACTCGTGTGCGATATCTAAAATTGTAGCAAAGAGTTAAAATTTGAGTAGTGCAGGTTAGCCATGAGTCAAAGCTGGCATTGCTGCATAAACTCCACCACTTCCCTCGTTGATACATGAGCATGATTAGACTAGGTCTGTTTTAAAGACTTGTAGAGTACGTTTGTACTCATGTGTGCTTAATAAATGTTGCAGATGAGACCCAGGACCCATTAGGTGGGTTCTTTCTAGATGTCGACGATGCCGAATAGCTGGTGTCCCAGCTACGACCTTATGCCTTATGGCGGGCTGTAGATAGTCAGGCCATGTGCCTTTTTACCCATTTCATCTATCTGTACTCAGATAGCTTAAGCTTCCTCTTGGTTTGTATGAACTTGTTCGTATGACTTGAGTGTCGGGTCATGTGACCCCTATCTATAAGAACATATTATGCAAGGCTCGTTTGAGCCTCTTAAATAAAAGTCATGTTGTTGTATGGTTATGTTGTGATGCCATGGTTGTATCTATGCATATCGGGCATGTCGTGCGTACATGTGACGTGCAACGGTACGTATGGGATCCGACACCTAGTCATGTGCCTTTAGTAGTACTCTTTACGGAAAACTGCCTCTCTGTGCTTCCACCGAGCCATGGTAGCTTGCTACTGCTCCGGACACATTGATTGACCGGCATGTATCCTTCTTTGCTGTTGTGTCTGTCCCTTCAGGGAAATGTCTCGCAATGTAATGGAGTCCCTGTAGCCTGTTACGACTCGTCAACGTGCAGTGATGGCATTTATTTCTCACGGCGCAATGGGGTCCTTGTAGCTTGCTATGACTCGTCTACACACGCTTAACACCGACACCTGCATTGCTGGGTTACATATGCATGTTTCGGTAGGGATGAGCTACTTGGGTTCCATAACTAGTAATGTCGGCCCGGGATCTCTGTCATGTGATTGCCAGCGACATGTTCACATATGTGTGCCAAAAGGCGCAAATGGTCCCGGCTAAGGTAAGGCTGCAGCCGTGGAACTTACCGTGCGTGAGGCCACAAAGTGATGTGATATGTTACAGTCTGGATTCATATGACTTAGGATCGGGGTCCCGACATAACTATTGTTATAAGAAAATTCGGCAAATGGAAGATAGTTCTCCCAATTCATGTCGAAGGATATAACACAAGCTCGGAGCATGTCTTCGAGAATTTGATTGACTTGCTCAACTTGACCACTTGATTGCGAGTGGAAAGCAGTGCTAAAGGATAGATGAGTCCCCATAGCCGTTTGGAAACTTTCCCAAAATCGGTAAGTAAAGATACTTTCGCGGCCTGAGTTAATCTCCAATGGAACACAATGAAGAGAAACTATTCGAGAAACATATAACTCTGCTAGCTGGCTAGCAGTTATACTCTCCCAAACAGGAAAAAGATGAGCCCCTTTGGAAAGGCGGTCTATGACCACAAAGATAGCATTATTCCCTCTCTTAGTCCTGGGAAATCCAGTAATGAAATCCGCACCGACCTTATCCCATTTCCATTCAGGAATAGCTAGTGGTTGAAGGGTGCCAGCAGGCCTTTGATGTTCTGCCTTAACGCGACGACAAACATCGTAGATAGCAACAAACTGAGCAATTTCTCTCTTCATCCTAGTCCACCAGAACCTCTGGCGTAGGTCCTGATAGATCTTGGTACTACCCGGATGAATTGTGAGAGGAGAATCATGAGCCTCCTTGAGAATGAGCTGCCAAAGATGTTGGCTCTTGGGAACCACCAAACGGTTCGGGAAGAACACCACAACTTGATCATCAATAGAGAATTCCTTACCGATACCGCTAACGAGGTTCTCTTTGATCTGGGAAATACCCTTATGACGCTTTTGGCCAGCTATAATTTGATCCTTAAGAATAGGTTTCGCCACCATGTTGGATAGAAATCCTTGAGGAACAATGTGAAGATTCAACTTCCGAAATTCCTCATAGAGAAGTGGTTGACCTTGTTGTAAAATAAGGTTGTTACAATAAGACTTACAACTTAGTGCATCAGCAATGACATTGGCTTTCCCTGGGGTGTAAGTTATACCTATGTCATAATCTGTAATCAACTCAACCCACCGTCTTTGCCTAAGATTCAAATCCGTCTAGGTGAAAATATATTTCAGACTTTGGTGATCAGTGTAAATTTCGCAACAATTACCCAGAAGGTAATGCCGCCAGGTTTTCAGTGCATGGAGCACAACTGCAAGCTCAAGATCATGTGTTGGATAATTATCCTCATGTGTACGCAACTGTCGAGATGCGAGTGCAATCACATGACGATCTTGCATGAGAATGGAACCTAATCCTTGTCACGAGGCGTCGCAATAGATAACAAAGTACTTAGAGAAGTCTGGTGGCACCAGAATGGGAGCAGAGGTCAGTCGTCTTTTCAACTCGTGAAAACTGTGCTCGCATTGTGGATTCCACTCGAACTTTTTATCTTTCTTGAGGAGTTCAGTTAAAGGTTTCGCAACCTTGGAGAAATTCTCGACAAGCGGCGACAATAGCTCGCTAAGCCAAGGAAACTCCGAACTTGCTTAACCGATTCAGGTTGAGTCCAATCAAGGACGGCCTGAACTCTCTCGAGATTGGTCACTTCTGGCAACCAAAATTCACACTTGGAGAATTTGGCATACAGACGATGCTCTCGAAGTTTCATCCATACCAGCCTTAGATGCTCGACATGTTCCTGTTCGTTCTTCGAGTAGATGAGTATATCGTCGAGGTAAACCACGAAGAATTTATCCAAATACTCCATGAAGATCGAATTCATCAAGCAAGAGAAGGTGGCCGGGGCATTGGTTAAACCGAAGGACATGACGGTGTACTCGTATTGGCCATAACGAGTAACAAAAGCCGTTTTTGGAATGTCCCCATTCCAAATTCTGATTTGATGGTATCCCAACCTCAAATCCATTTTGGAAAAGACAGAAGATCCAGGGAGTTGATCATACAAATCGTTGATCCTGGGGAGCAGATACTTGTTCTTTATGGTGACCAGATTCACTGGCCGATAATCCACAACCATCCGATCTGATCCATCCTTCTTCTTGACGAAGAGGACGGGACAAGCCCAAGGAGAAGAACTAGGATGGATGAAACCTTTCTTCAAGGCATCATCGAGTTGGATCTTAAGTTCGGCTAGTTCTAAGGGTGCCATCTTATAGGGTCTTCTGGCTATTGGGACAGTCCCTCGAATGAGCTCTATCAAAAAGTCAACATCTCTGACAGGTGGAATTCCTGGCAGTTCTTCTGGAAAGACATCCGGAAAGTCACGGACTACCGGAATATCTTCTAATTCTGGAACAGGGCTAGCATTGTGGAAATAGAGTTGGCGCTTGGCTGTTCGAGTGGAGACATTAACTATCTCACCTAATGGATGTGTAAGTTGAATGTACCTAGTATGAGTATCAATCTTAGCATAGTGGGTTCTCATCCATTCCATGCCTAGAATGATATTGGTGTCCGAAGACTTGAGGTCTATCAAAGATGCTAGGAAGACTAGCCTATCCACAAGAATCTCATTATCATGGCTCACTCTAGAAGTTTGCCACTTTGAATCGGGAGTTTGAACTACTAAAGGAGTAGGCATATCACAAAAAGTCATGTTATGCAACCATGCCTAACTTTCTGAGATGAAAGAATGAGATGCCCCAGTATAAAATAGGACAAACGCTGGATGACTATTGACAAAGAGCATACCTAGGATAACATCAGGATCCTCAATGGCTTCCTCTGCAGAAACATAGTTTACCGTCCACGAGCAGGAGCTGGCTTCACATAGAAAGCTTTTCCCAGCTTCCCACGTCTAGCCGGCTTAGCATTGTTCTGAGGACACTCATGGGAGTAGTGTCCTAGTTCCCCACATTTGTAGAAGACAACGGTAGCACGGGGAGCAACCTTGGCAGGCGGACCTCCAAATGGCCTGGCTGGAGGGTTGGGCTGAGCTGGGCGAGGCGCCTAGAAGGATGGCCTCATGGTGTATCTTGGCGGCAAAGCTCCGTTGGGCACCCACACCCAACGTTTGTTGGAGCCCGAGCCAGATGCGGGGCTCAAGTCACGGTTGTGCTTCCTCATGGCCTCATAGTTAGTCTGCCCAGTCTCGGCATTGATAGCCTTGTTGACGAGAGCCTGGGAGGTTGTGGACTCATGCAGGCGCAGATCTCGACGGAGCTCAGGATTAAGTCCCTTACGGAACCTAGCCTGTTTCTTGGCATCAGTTGAAACTTCCTCCGGAGCATAGCGAGAAAGATTGCCGAACTCATGGCTATAGGCTTCCACTGACAGTCTACCCTGGGTGAAAGCACGGAATTCCTCTCTCTTACAATCCATTAGCCCTTCCGGGATGTGTTGGGTACGGAATGTCGCGCTGAGTTCCGCCCAAGTTGGTGCGTGGCCTGCGGGATGCATGGCTTCATAGCTTTCCCACCATAGGTTGGCGGGTCCTTCCAGAAAGTAAGTAGCAAAGGTCACCTTGTTGGCCTCGGATACATTCGCAGCTGGATCTTGCGGGACATGCTGGTCAGCAAGTCATCCGCATCGAGTGGGTTGACCGAAAGATCATACTTAGGTGGACACAACTTGCCAAAATCACCGAGAGACATGCCATCATTGTGATCATTGCGGGGAGCACGTGTTGTGTTCTGCTCAATTGGTTCCAACAGCCTGTTGGTCTACCTTTTATTCTGTTTAGCTTCAAGCATCACCTCTGCCAAATAGGGCGCATGTGGCAGGTTCTCTTGCCTTGGCTGGCTTCCCTCGCCCTGCTCGGGGGCAGGCACGTGGTTATTCCTAGTTGCCACCATCCTGGGAGAACAAACCCACAACTTAGAAATAGGGGACATCATCTCTAACACATGAGATAAGGAATGTACTGGACAACATGACATGCAGGGTAAACAGCCAAACAACATGGTAATAACAACTGCCATATGAACACCATGATTCATACACACCATGACATAGTTCAGTACAAGCCCAAGATGAAATACGAACTACGGAGAGATGACACATCTCATCGAAGGCATTACAAGCTTCCTATACCTTATCTATCTACATATCCAGAACTCAACTCTCAACCTCGATCATATCCCACAAGACACGCAGGACTATGGGGGTATGACTACTACCATACTAGTACTAACATCCACGTACTCAAGCATCTCCATAGAATGCCTCATATAGGTTACCCCCATGACCCGGGAGCTGAACCTAAGGATCTGGAAACACTCTAGCCTGTGATCCCTAGAAACCATAAGGACACGGATGTGGCCTTGGTCCCATTGTTGTGTATGAATCATGGCAACAGCGGTCCTCGAAGAGGGGTGATGTCTCCAACATATGGCCTGTCTACATGTGCTGGCAGATGAGTCCGTGATGGGGTCAGCATCTCCAAATCTCCATAGCCTGTCTGCATGAAAGGTGTCAACTGCGTCAGGGCTGTCCAAAGACGTGCACGGGTAGCATAGAGCTCCATGGGAAGGGCACGGGCA
The DNA here is from genome assembly GCA_022496015.1 of Hordeum marinum. Lineage (NCBI taxonomy): Eukaryota > Viridiplantae > Streptophyta > Magnoliopsida > Poales > Poaceae > Hordeum > Hordeum marinum. The sequence continues at coordinate 133,608,601 of CM039677.1, read as the reverse complement.
TCACGATCCCTGTTTTCCGACATCTGAGTGGTCACCTACAGCCTAGGGTCCTCATACTAATGATCCTAGTAGGATGCGCTAAGATAGCTATCTTCTCCTCCCATGGAAGCAGGAACATAACAGAACTCTCTGTTCTAAAGCAGACCATGGTGAAACCTCATGATAGTCAGCATGGTGCAGGCGGCCTCCTAAACTGCCATGTCTATGGTGACACCTAACCCATAAGTCGAGTGAAGCGGCTCTGCAGCTCCAGGATATGAAAGGATATATCTTAACAGTACACAGATACTGGCTCTGGTTGTAATCTCAATACTGTTCCTCCACTGTGTACTCTGGGTACCAATGGTAGCTAGCCTCCATCATAACTATAACCAACATGGCCGTGTGACCCGGTACATTGATGCACCTGGTCAAACGGACCACCTGACGGGAAGGACGAGGGGGCATCTGAAAGAGAGATTGATTTAAAGACATTAGAGACTCTAGCACAAATTGGAGAGCATAACGGCGGTAATTGCTCAAAAAGGATTTTGAGACAACTACAAAAGATTGGAAAAGCATAACCACTTGACTTTCTAGACTCAAATCTCTTCTCCATATGTTTGTCACACAAACAATACTCTACTACCGACATGCACTTGCAAACAAGCTAGCTAGTAGTCCATGGTTAGTAACTCGTCATCCTAAGCAATAGATGAGAAGCCTAGCTCTTATCCCCATAGAAAAGATGAGAATGACTCATAATAGAATAACATGGGAAGAGGAGTAAAAAGAGCCTTACGTTCACTTCCACAATAAATTCCCCTACTTTTCTATAGTGTTTCTAGACTCAACTTCGACCGGTTTGGCTTGGTAGTCCTACAGTCAGTCAGGCTCTGATACCAACGCTGTCGGCACCCAGACCCTAAGTCATATGAATCCAGACTGTAACATCTCACATCACTTTGCGGCCTCACGCACGGTAAGCTCCATGGCTGTAGCCTTACCATAGTTGGGACCATTTGCATCGTTTGGCTCACGTATGTGAACATGTCGCTGGCAATCAAATGATAGAGAAGCGAGGCCGACATGACTAGTCATAGCACCCAAGTGGCACATCCATATGGAAACAGGCATACGTAACCCAATAATGCAGTTGTCTGCCTCCAGCGCATGTAGACGAGTCATAGCAAGATACAAGGACTCCATTACGCCGTGGGACATAAATGTCATCACTGCACGTAGACGAGTCGTAGCAGGCTACAGGGACTCCAGTACACTGCGAGACATTTCCCCGAAGGGACAAACACAACAGCAAAGAAGGATACATGCTGGTCAATCAATGTGTCCGGAGCAGTAGCAAGCTACCATGGCTCGATGGAAGCACAAAGAGGCAGTTTCCCGTAAAGAGTACTACTAAAAGCATACGACTAGGTGTCGGATCCCATACATACCATTGCACGTCACATGTACGCACGACATACCCGATATGCATAGATACAACTATGACATCACAACATAACCATACGACAACACAACTTTTATTGAAGAGGCTCAAACGAGCCTTGCATAATATGCTCTTACAGATATGGGTCACATGACCCGACACTCAAGTCATACAAACAAGTTCATACAAACCAAGCGGAAGCATAAAGCTGTCTGAGTATAGACACATGAAAGGGTAAAAAGGCACATGGTCTGACTATCTACAGCCCGCCACAGGGCATAAGGTCGTAGCTGGGACACCAGCTATTCGGTATCGTCGACATATAGATAGAACCCACCTCATGGGTCCCAGGTCTCATCTGCAACATTTATTAAGCAAACGTGAGTTCAAACGTACTCGACAAGTCTTTAGAACAGACCTAGTCTATTCATGCTCATGTACCAACAAGGGGAGTGGTGTTGTTTATGCAGCAGTGCCAGCTTTGACTCATGGCTAACCTACACTACACAATTTTAACTCTTTGTTTAAATTTTATATATCGCACACGAGTCCACTAATTCGATGACAATACACCACCATGGATTCACTTCCCTCTCGTGGGAGAGTGCCATCCACGGTACTCACACTTGTCTTGATATTTTTATGAGTATCCATTTGATTATCTATGAAAAACATAAGCTTTCCAAGTAGTCCATATCTGAGGACGCGGCTATTCGAATAATTTCATACCCTGTAGGGGTGTCCTTCTTCACACACGCTCTTGCCACTTATCGCTGTGTGCTCGTAAAACCGTGCACCTCGGCAACCTTCAAGGGGAAGCCTATCGAGGGAGTAGGCCACGACCCTCAATCACATAAGACATCTAGTCCTGGCTATCGCCTATTTGAGACTGAACCCGCACGGAAGTCCGGCCGAAGTTTCTGCTACGGCCACAAACGATGTGCGTAGGGTTCCCAAGCCCACCATTCGGGTGACCTTTGGTACACCGTGCCACTGCCTACCGCGTCGTAACCCACCCCTAGGGTCAGTGCTACGCACAGCCTCCAGCATGCTATAAACACCAGAAGCTACTTGCAACTCCTAGACTAACGCTAAGCGACTGATAAGTCAAGCAGGGTCATATTTCAGGGCCCAGCATGTGGTAGTATCTAGTCTTGCATCACAAACACGGAACTCAATTCCTAAGGACGGTCCCAATGAGACAACCCGCTATGTACTCCTACATAGACTCTCATCGCTACCTTTACCAAATCGGGTTCATCATAAGCTTATCACATCAGAACAACATTGTCTCACCCCAGTTCATCACTCGATGAATCAGACCTGACACAATTCTAAGCATAGCAAGCATAGCAAGCAAAGTAAGCTAAGCACATCATGGCCCAAGCATCTACCAGGTATGCTAGGTTGAAAGGTTTAGCTATATACTATGACAATGACAGGTCATGCAAAAGAATAGGTTCATGTACTGTGTATGACAGACAAGTGAACGTTTGTCCTAATGCAATAAACAAGAGCAGGAGCGAGAGAGTGGGATGTTATCGGAATGATCAAAGGGGGTTGCTTGCCTTGCTAGGTAGCGGGAAGGTTCTCTCCTTCGTAGGAATCCTCGGGGGTATCCTCAGAAGCAGGGCCTACCGCAATGTAGATAAATAGCAATCAATACACGCAAGTGCAACAATATGATGCATGATCATGACATGGCAGCATGTATGGACGAGCTAGTGCAACTATTTTCCAAGTTAATTTGAAGTGAGTTTGAATATAGGTTCAAAGTCGTTCTTCATTTCATATTTTGTATATTAGCCTATTAGTGAATGTCAATGTTCATCTACATAGCTTGCTCTAACATGCATGATAATAGCACCATTGGATTCAGCTTGACGGCACTACGATGTCAGCAGGTCGGCTCACCAGACCAGGTCAAACCTGACAGGGTGAGGCCCTCATGTGAGTGACTAAATCACTTAATCACAGAATTAAAGCTAATCCAAATTACTTAATTAACACTGGGCCCACTCGTCAACGACTAATTAGGTTCATTAACTTTGTTAATTATTTTTTTCTTAATCTAATTATAATTAAAAGGGTTGGGCCCACTTGCCAGTTGACCTGGGGTCAAACCCGTGGTCAACACCGGTTAACTCGCCGGCGTTGAGCTACCGGTGACATCCGAGATGGCGGAGGGGTCAGAACCCCTCCTTCGGCGACCAAACGGATGGCAGAGAGCACTGGGAGGACCTACGCTCAAGCGCGCGTCGATCTAGCCCCAAACCAGAGGCTAGGGTGGTCGGAATCGACGCCAGCGTCGAGGGTAGCGGTGGCCGGAGCTCAGGCAGGACCAACTACGGCGCTAGAGGGAACGGGAGATTGGAGGGAAAGGGGAGGAGCACCATCGGCTCACCACGGTTCTAGCAGAGGCGACGGCGAGGTCAGGGAAGGTCCGGACGGGGCAAAACGCCAAGGCGGGGCTCCGGTGGCCGGCGGGGAGGAAGGGCGATGGCGCGGCGTAGAGGGGCTCCTGGTTCCTTCTAGCTTCACAGGGAGGACGAGGGGGTCGCGGCGGATCTCGGTGGCTACTCTGCGAGGAGAGGGGGTGGCTAGAGCGACGACGGCGAGCTCGAGCAAGGCTCAGCCATGGCTGCAGGGAGGGGGAAGAAAGTGAGAGGTAGAGAGAGCGCAGGGGAAAGAGGGAGAGGAGAAGAGGTCCACGGCGTGGCCTTGCGCTGGCACGTCCGGGAGCCTCCAGGCATCAACCAGGCAAGGAGGAGGTTGCCGGGCACGTGCCCGCGCGTGGCGAGCGCGTGCCCCTGTCCTCCTGGCGAGAGGACAGGGACGACTGGCATGGGCCAGCTGGGTCGGCTCCCCTCTGGGCCTCTTTCCCTTTTTTTTCTTTTTTTCTCTCTCTATTTTCTAATTTTGACATTTTTTTCTTTCTTTTTTAAGAACAAATGCTTTTATAAAATATCCCAAAAGTTTTATATAATTAAGTTTGAATATTTCAAACTCCTATAAAAAGTTTCAGGGTATTTTGAGATATAAAGTGATGATAATGCTTTATTTGGCATTTTGAGAGGCTTTATTATTTATTTTTTAAATTTCTATAATTGTTCAAATATTTAAAATGGCCCCTGATATATTCATGTCCATATTTATCAGACATATGGAACATTTTGTATGTGCATTTTGAGTTTGTTGAGTTTTCACAAACTTTTAATTAATTTGATTCCAATGTGAGCTTGGGGTTTCTTTTAATCCCCATTTCATGTTGATGCAAAATTGAAATATGATGCACACACATGCTGTCCTATGACATCTAGCTAGGGATGTGACAGCAAGTGTCATTCCATGGCCTACGGAGGACACCACGCTGGAGATAGAACTGCACATAAGGTATTACAATCTGGTTTTTATTGGCCGACTCTCTTCAAGGATGCTCATAAGTCTGTTTTGTCATGTGATGAATGTCAAAGAATTGGCAATATTAGTAGACGTCAGGAAATGCCTATGAATTACTCTCTTGTTATTGAACCATTTGATGTTTGGGTTTTTGATTATATGGGACCTTTTCCAACATCCAACGGGTATACTCATATTTTAGTTGTTGTTGATTATGTTACTAAGTGGGTATAAGATATTCCAACTAGTAGTGGTGATCATAACACTTATATTAAGATGCTTAAAGAAGCTATTTTCCCTAGATTTGGAGTCCCCGGATATTTATTGACTGATGGTGGTTCACATTTTATTCATGGTGCTTTCCATAAATTTCTTGCTAAGTATGATGTTAATCATAGAATTGCATCTCCTTATCATCCTCAGTCTAGTGGTCAAGTAGAATTAAGAAATAGCGAAATTAAATTGATCTTGCAAAAGACTGTTAATAGATCCATGAAGAATTGGTCTAAGAAACTTGATGATGCATTATGGGCTTATAGAACAGCCTACAAGAATCCTATCGGTATGTCTCCGTATAAAATGGTTTATGCATGTCACTTACCTCTAGACCTAGAGCACAAAGCTTATAGAGCTATCAAAGAGCTCAACTATGATTTCAAACTTGCTCATGAGAAGAGTTTATTTGATATTAGCTCACTTGATGAATGGAGAACCTAGGGCCTCTGAGAATGCCAAGTTGTTTAAAGAAAAAGTTATGAGATGGCATGATAAAAGGATACAAAAGCATGAATTCAATGTAGGTGATCATGTCTTGCTATACAGTTCTCGATTAAGATTTTTTGCAGGAAAACTTCTCTCTTAATGGGAAGGTTCTCACATCGTCGAGGAAGTATATTGTTCCGGTGCCATCAAGATCAACAACACCGAAGGCACAAATCTGAAGGTGGTAAACGGGCAAAGAATCAAACATTATATCTCAGGTACTACCATAAATGTTGAAACCAATGTTATCAACACCATAACTCTGGAAGAGCATATTAGGTAGACCTACCGGAACGTTTCGGACTCCAAAAAGGAATAGGTATGTGGTACGGTAAGTAAACCGGCTCCAAAACTTTTGCAATATAAATTTTACTCATTTTTTGAATATTTAAAAATTTAGGAAAATCAAAAGTAGTCCAAAGGACACACGGGGAGGCGACAAGCCTGCTAGGCACGGGTGCCCCCCTTGTCGTGCGTTGGGGGCTTGCCACTACCCCATGCCCCCTATGGACTCCGTTTTCTTGTGGTACACTACTTCGGGTCGGCAAACATTCATTATATAATCTCCCGAAGGTTTCACTTTCGTATCACTACAATACCTCCTATTTTTGTTTTGAGATGTTTCTACAAGCAGATTTAGAGCAAGAGTCGACCGGGGAGAGTCATGTTTCTCACCCAACAAAGGAACCTGGAGCATATATTGAAGCTAATCACTTTGTGCGAACCACGGAGGAGGATATGGATGCCGAATTGAAAATGGTGGATGCCATGGAGGAAGATCAAGAAGTCAACTCTCATCCACAACCCGAAGTCATGTTGTAGGAACTCCAAAGCTCGGCAATCCCGAATTCGATTATTCCTCCCGATGCCAAATTTCTTACTTATGAAAACCTGAAAAGGAGTGTTGTCTTTTCACCCGCATCAATGAAACATCCATGGGTGAAGGGATCTCTAACTATCACCAAAAAACTTCACGAGGAAATAATGGATCTCTGGCGGCAAAATAACAAGCTTGATGAGGAGAATCACATTTTGAGGGGTATCATCGCCAAGAATATTGCACCATCACCTCTAAAGAAGGACACCTAAGCACATGGATATGGGCACTCCCCTTGGCTTGTGCCAAGCTTGGGGGAGTTGCCCTGGTATCGTATCACCATCACACCTTTTTTCCTTTTTCCTTTCTCTTGTTTTTCTTAGTTAGGTCCTTTTGATTTTGTTTTGATCTAGTAGAATAAAATTTTAGTATGGATCTACCGTTTAGTTTTTCTTTTGCTCTCCTTATGTAATCAAGTCCGAGAGTTATATAATAAAAAGTAGTTTTGATGTGAGGGCATTGCTAGATTACTATGCTCTTGAGAGTAAAAAATAAAGAATAATAGAATAAAAGCAAAGGATAAACATAATGATATTACGGGGAGTGATGACTTCACATATGAAGAGGTATGTCGATTGAAATTTGTTGGGGTTACAAAACATAGTAATTGGTCATTGGTGCAATTGAAAAGGAAGTGATCAAGAAAGAGAGATTCACATATAGATATATTATCTTGGACATCTTTTATGATTGTGACCACTCATTAAAATTATTACATGCCATAGAGTTGATGTTGGACAAGGAAGACAACATGATGGGTTATGTTTTCTTGCCTCCGGATAGAAGTTATAGTGTTTTAGATCCTCCAACATGTAGTGCTTGCTTCCACCTCATATTAGCCAAAACTTCCGCACCAAGTAGAGATACTACTTGTGCATCCAAACACCTGAACCAAATTTTTCCATGAGAGTCCACCATACCTACCTATGGATTGAATCAGATCCTTCAAGTAAGTTGTCGTCGGTGCAAAAATCAATAAAAGTTGTTCCTAAATATGTGTGATCTTTTATTGTAAGGGAAATAAGCATTGTACGAACTTGTGATGGAAAGAAATAAAAGCGACAGACTGCATAATAAAGGTTGCTATCACAAATGGCAATACAACGTGTCGTTCCTCTGCACTAAGGGTTTGTGCATCCCAAAACAAAAAGCGCATGACAACCTCTCCTTCCCTCTACGAAGGGCCTATGTGTTAATTATACTTTTTAAGCACTTACCTTCACACAAGAGTCATGGTGACCGTCACCACTTCCTATATTTTGCTTCTCTCTCGGCAAACATTATGTGTTCTGGAATGATCTAGACGCATATATCCACTCAGATGTGGGTGATCATGAGTTATTATTGTTGACATCACCCTTGAGGTGAATAGTTGGGAGGCAAAACTATAAGCCCCTATCTTTCTCTGTGTTCAATTGAAGCTTTGATCTCATCGGCACCGCATGAGTGTTACCAATTGTGAAAGACCAAAAGATGATTGATTATGTGGGTTTTCTTTACAAGCTCTTATATTGACTCTTTCTGGTGTTATGATAAATTTTCAGTTGTTTCAATGACTATGATCATATTTTGGTGGTTGTAAATAGAGTTCTTGGTTCATACTTTATCTTGGGAATGAAATTTTACTCTAGCATAATAAATCTTATACAATAAGTATTGTTGTTCTAAAGCTGTTCATGATGCCCTCATGTCCGTATTCTATTTTATTGACACCTCTATCTCTAAACATGTGGACATATTTATCGATCTTGGCTTTCGCTTGAGGGCAAGCGAGGTCTAAGCTTGGGGAGTTGATACATCCATTTTTGCATCATGCTTTTATATTGATATTTATTGCATTGTGGGATGTTATTACACATTATGGTATAATACTAATGCCTTTTCTCTCTTATTTTACAAGGTTTACATGAAGAGGGACAATGCTGGCAGCTGGAATTCTGGATTGGAAAAAGTAGCAAATCTGAGATACCTATTCTGCACAACTCCAAAAGTCCAAAAAAGTTACAGAGAATTATTTCGGAATACATAAAAAATATTGGGCGAAATAGATGCCAAAGGGGGGCCACCAGGAGGTGGCAAGCCTACCAGGCACGTCCACACCTCTTGCCGCGCCTAGCAGGCTGGTGACCCACATGTTAGGCCCCCGGTGCCCATATTCTGCTCTATGGAGGGTTTTGGCCTGGAAAAAATTAGAAGAGAGCTTTCGGGACGAGGCGTCACCGTCTCGAGGCGGAAATTGGACAGAACCAATCTAGAGCTCCGGCAGGGCTGTTCTGCTAGGGAAACTACCTTCCCAGAGGGGGAAATCAGAGCCATTGTCATCACCAATGATCCTCTCATTGACAGGGTGTTAATCTCCATCAACATCTTCACCAGTACCATCTCCTCTCCAAACCCTAGTTCATCTCTTGTATCCGATCTTTGTCTCAAACCTCAGATTGGTACCTATGGGTTGCTAGTAGTGTTGATTACTCCTTGTAGTTGATGCTAGTTGGTTTACTTGGTGGAAGATCATATGTTTACATCCTTTATGATAGTAAATACTCCTATGATTATGAACATGAACATGTTTTGTGAGTAGTTACGTCTATTCTTGAGGACATGGGATAAGTCTTGTTATAAATAATCGTGTGAATTCGGTATTCGTTCGATATTTTGATGAGATGTATGTTGTCTCTCCTCTACTGGTATTATGTCAATGTTGAATAAATAACACTTCACCATTATTTGGCACTAGGGCAAGGCATTGGGAATTAATAAGTAGATGATCGGTTAATAAAGTGACAGATGCTTAAACCCTAGTTTATGCGTTGCTTCGTAAGGGGCTGATTTGGATCCTCATGTTTCATGCTATGATTAGATTTATCTTAATTCTTCTTTCGTAGTTGAGGATGCTTGCGATAGGGGTTAATGATAAGTGGGAGGTTTTTCCAAGTAAGGGCATAACCCCAAGCACCGGTCGACCCACATATCAAATTATCAAAGTAACGAACACGAATCAAATGAGCATGATGAAAACTAGCTTGTGAGAAATTCCCATGTGTCCTCGGGAGCGCTTTACTTTATATAAGAGTTTCTCCGGGCCTGTCGTTTGTTACAAAAAGGATTGGGCTACCTTTTTGCACCTTTTCTACACTTGTTACTCGTCACGAATTATCTTATCACTAAACTATCTGTTATCGATAATTTTAGTGCTTGCAAAGAATACCTTACTGGAAACCGCTTGTGATTTTCTTCTATTCCTTGTTGGGTTCGACACTCTTACTTATCAAAAGGCCTACGATAGACCCCCTATACTTCTGGGTCATCAACGTTATATTCTTGAACGGAGGGAGTAATATAATAGCATGGAAAAATAAAAAAATAAAAATACGTTGGAGACGTATCAACATCCCCATGCTTAATTCCTGCTCGTCCTCAAGTAGGTAAATATTAAAAAAATTATGTGACATGCTACCAAGTATGTAATCTTTTGCAGGTATGCTCATTAAGAAACAATGAATCAATAAACATAAACATAGTAATATTTATAGGCACAAGAAAAAAAATCATAAATCTTCGAAAGTATACAATCCTAAAAGAATGTGTACCCCCATTCATCTTATCATATTAGCAAGGCATGGCTCCATCTTCACCACATTAATACAAATGTCATGCACCGAAGTGTCCAATTTAGGCAATTGGATCGTACTTTTTCAATGTGCATCAAATTTGTATTCTTCATGCAATACATGAGATTGGACCATCACTAGTAGAAAACAGACCTTTCGTCCCGAGGTTTAGTCGTGGTCTGGTCATGAACCGGTACTAAAGATGGTATTAGTCCCGGTTCGTGCTGGCTAGAACGGCTAGGAGCAGGGCGATCTTTAGTACCAGCTCGTGAGGGACCTTTAGTACCGGTTTGTATCACGAGCCGGTACTAAAGGGGGCGTGGCAGGGTTTTGGTCAGACATGGGCCCTGCTTGCACCTTTAGATTAGCTAGTGGTATGCTCAAAGATATGTGATATGTGATTTGTGGGAGTTTATTTGATTTATATCCAATTTGAGCTCAAATTAACTTGTTAGGTTGCATATGTGTAAGTGTGGTTTATTTGGTGTGCCTTCCCATGTTCTTCTTCTTGCTCGAAGCTCATCCTCCATTTTGCCAAGGATTTGTCAAGATTTAAAGGCACCCCATCTATCCAAGTGTTCATAAAGGTTAGCAACTTTGCTCCTTCATCTCTTGCTTGATTAGCTTGTGGTATGCTCAAAGATATGTGATATGTGATTTGTGGGAGTTTATTTGGTTTATATCCAATTTGAGCTCAAATTAACTTGTTAGGTTGCATATGTGTAGGTGTGGTTTATTTGGTGTGCCTTCCTATCCCCGGCTGTCCTAACCACCGTCCATCGTCCACACCGTCTCGTCGCGGCACCAGCCACCTTGGTGAGCCTCTTGTTCTTCTTAAAATCTTTAAAAAAAATAACATGTATGAGTTAGATAGCTGCGTGTACGATTTACTTAGTTGTATTATTGTTAGTTATTCTATAGTGTAATGGTTATGGTATCCGCCCACGTCGGCCCTCGTCCAGTCTATGATTCAGGTGTGGAATGTCGTTAATTATCTTTTATAACTATTTCACACATCATCTAATGTCTATGACAATTAATTATGCCACCAAATTGACGTAGATATTTTTATCTATAGGAAGTAGTTGAACCAAAAATTCCAACCCACTATGCAATTCTGCTCAAGAAATTAACACAAGCTGAAAAACAAATTGATCATTTGAAAGAAAAATTGAAAAGAACTGAAGATGAGAAGATGGGATTGGAGTTGCATGTTGCCGATATCGTCGATGATCACAAGAACAAGATGGTTGGAATGCGCTTGAAGCTAACTGAGATTAGAAAATATGCCATATATAAAGATACTTGGTATCATTATGCCGTTGGCTCAATTATTACTTTAGTTGCGATTATGATCGCATTTGTTGTTGTATTCACATGTTTTAGATAGTTGGTGTTGTTTTATGAGATGTATATGTATGAACTATAAGTATCCATTATTTGCAGTAATAACATTTGGTCACTGCTAGCTCTACTTTTGGTTGTAATGTGATGATGAAGTTGTATTAATTTGGTCACTTTGATGTTGTGTAGTGAACATGAGCTCGCAATGGATGTACGATGACCGACTAAGTCCAAGGTTTCTTAATGGCCTGCATGATTTTATTCGTGTGGCTAAGACAAATAAGCAGAATGGTTTCATGTGTTGTCCATGTCGTGACTGTAAGAATGATAGGAATTACTCTAACTCAAAAACCCTTTACTACCACCTGCTGAAGTCCGGTTTCATGTCCAGCTGTAGCTGTTGGACCAAGGACGGAGAAAGAGGGGTTATAATGGAAGACAATGAAGAAGAAGAGGATGATGAAAACTATCCTTTCGCTGATACAACAATGGAGGAACCTGAAGAAGAGGCATCAATGGGGGAAGTTGAAGACGAGGCATCAGATGAGCCCGCTGATGATTTGGGTCAGGTCATTGCTGATGCAAAGAGAAACTTCGAAAATGATAAGGAGAGGTTGAAGTTGAAACGCATGTTAGTGGATCACAAGAAATTATTGTATCCAAATTGTGAAGATGACCAGAAAAAGCTGGGTACCACGCTGGAATTGCTGCAATGGAAGGCGAAGAATGGTGTAACTGACAAGGGATTTCAAGAATTGCTCATAATGAGAAAGAAGATGCTTCGAAAGGATAACGAATTGCTGATAATGATAAAGAAGATGCTTCCAAAGGTTATCAGGTTATTAGGATATTTGTTAGTTTATGTTTAGTTTAGGAGGCAGCCCGTCGTCGACCCGGAGGTTCTGTGGTGGCGGCCGCATGGGCCACAAACGATCGAGAGGCTTGAGTCCCCTCCGGAGGTGGTACAGTACCATGTCAGCAAGGAGAACGAGCACGTCCGACGCTACATGGCAGCTTTGGAGGCCAGGTCCGACAATACCTGGCAGATTCTTCAGGGATGTCACTGAAGCTATGTTCCTGTGATGGTTCCTTATATTTGGGTGTCTACCGCCTGCCCCGATATCCGCTAGGCGCTAGGATTCTAGCTAGATCGATATATTAGCTAGCTACTATTATGATGTATTATTATGATGTATTAGCTAGATCGATGGAGATTAGCCGATGTATTGAAAATTATCCAAGATTATGCAGATGAGATCTTTTGTAAGAACTATACTATATATGTATTCGATGATGCATTATTAATTAACTATCAGTTATTTTGCTTCTTGAATGCATGCTAATTTAAATACTAATTTGTTTTATCTATATTATTATGGACTAGTTATTGAGCTATGGACAATACCGGTAGAGCTCATGAAGAGGACATCTTCGACATGATACGCTCCTCCGAAAACCTAGCGGACCTTCGAGGTGAATCACATGATCATGATGATGGCTCACAGTATCTGAACGATCACGGTGATGAATGTGAGACCGAGGAAGAACAACTTATGTTCCAAAATCCGGAACAACCAAGAATGTTCGACGAGGTATATACACATCCATTAGCCTCTGGTGATCATTACATGTGTATTAATTGATTTGTATTTTTATATATATTAACAAATCTTTCTTATTTTAATTACCAGCCCTCCGGATTGAGCCAATCTAGTAGAAATGTACGAGGCACTGCCAAAATATTGGACAACAACGTAAAGCTCAATCTTGCTGCTTTCAAACATAATGGCGAACCGACTCACCCTTAAGCCAATGCCAAGACATTTGTGCGTCAATGCAGAGTTGTTGTTAGGGACAGAGTCCCGATCACAATGCATGAATGGATTCAGCCAAAGGAACCAAAACCAGGAGTGAATTATGTCGATACAAGAATTAAAGATGCCCTTTGGCGAGAGCTCATGGAGCATTTCACCCTACTAGATTCTCTCTCGGAGCGTCAAAGGAACAAAGTCAAGGAGTTTGCTCTCCATAAGATGGCCGGCATGTTCCGGACTTGGAAGAAAAGATTATGGACCGACTACAATGCTAAAGGCAAGAAGGCGCCCGAATTCAAAGGAATATACGAGAAGGTAAGGGATCACTGGGACGCATTTATCGAGTACAGGACATCAATAGTTTCTATGGAGAAGTCGGCAAAGAATAAGATAAATGCTGAAAAAAAAGTATCACCATAAACTAGGGACAGGTGGATACAAGTCAGCCATTCCTAAGTGGGATGCATTAGAGAATAAGATGCTTGCTGAAGGGATCACTCCAGTAACCTTCAACTGGCCCAAGAGGTGCAAGGATTGGTTTTTTGCGCATGGGGGAAAGTTGGACCCAGCCACAGGAAAGATTATTGCACTAGCCAGTCTGAAGCATGCATCAGATGAGTTGATTCAAGCAATAAAAGATGCCCAAGAAGGACGGTTTCACCCCGATAGAGAGAACGACGAGCTTACATGCGCCCTCGGGAATGCCGAACACGGAGGACGAACACGAGGCATGGGCGTTGTTCCGTGGTACAAGGGGTTTGCGGGATGGAAGGACAATTATAAAAGCCATTCAAGAAAAAAGAAGGTGGAAGCAGACCGACTTTCGAAGTTGGAGCAGAAGTACGAGCAGCAGCAGTTGCAGATACAGGTACTGACCCAGCAAAGGGAAACTCCGCAGTAGGAGGCAGGGGAAGAACCCGTCCCATCTACAATGCCGAAAAGCAGCGTGGGTTACACGGGGGCACCGCTGGGTCACACCCCCGTGGATGATATCACCGAGAAGACATCTTGTGAGCTAATACAGAAAATGAAGAACATACCCGTGTGGGTCGCGACGGGCTATGCTTTACCAAATACACCTTATGTTCTGTGGCATTGCAATTCGGTTCCATCTGGGTATGCTCGTGTCGCGGTGGACGCAATAGAGCCGGGATACGATGAACTATTGCTTGACATCCCTGGAGGTAAGGACTGCATCGTCTTTCCACACTCGGCGCTAAGGCCACCGGCTCCTTCGAGTATCGATGTCCAGCGCGAGGGATCCCAGCCAGAGGCATCGCAGCGCCAGCAGTCCTCCCCACCTCGCCAACAGTCCTCCCCACCTCGGCAGCAGTCACCTCGGCAGCAGTCACCTCGCCAGCAGTCCTCCCCACCTCGAGCTCCGCCACAGTCGTGCCCACCACGAGAGGCGTCCCACCTCGCCAGCAGTCATCCCCACCTCGCCATGCGCAGTCCTCCCAACCTCGGGACGGAGCACGACGCGAGTCCATATCATCATCGGTACCGATCTCCGCCACGTGAGCCGACTCCACCCCAGCAGCGGTCCCGCCAGCAGGGCTCCCAAAAGAGGAAGGCCACCAGCAGTCCTCTTCGGAAGAAAGCAAAGAAGAAACCCGAGCCTCCGGCCAAAAGGAAGCTGCCTTATGACATGACACTGGAGGAAAATAAAATTGAATGCGATCTCCAAGTGAAAGCCTTTTTTGCGAAGAAGACCGTGCCGCCAAAGGAGGTAATACCCAAGGAAGTCCAAAAGCACTTTATGGAACACTTTATTGATTGACCCCCGGCATATGTCGAGCGTATGTCGACAGACTATGAGCGACAAATTCAGAACGCAAGTGAGCAGAGAAGTCGGCCCAGCCAAAGGAAGAAGTCGGGAAGTACGGCATCAAATAGCGGGAAAACAGTTCCCCAACTCAGAGAACAATCCAAGCAATCAATCTCTCCGCTCAAGGTGAGTACCAATCCAAGCAAGCAACCGATCCAAGCAGTCGACGTGCAAGGCAACCCAATCGACCTCGAAGTACTAAAGGCTGCAGGTCTCACTCTTGATCAAATCCTTGGCACCGAGGAAATCCGTGGGTACGATGCAACTGAGTACGCAATGCAATATGCCGTCGGAAAACCACTTGTCACACCCGAGCAGTACAAGGAACTACCAACTGCGATGCGACGGTTGCATGATTGGTACATGCGTGAAGCAAAGTGAGGGGAGACGGCGGTCATGGTCAAAGTAAGGAAAGAGCATTACGTCAATGCATGTGACATATGTCTTGAATTCGCAGAACTTTTCCAGTTATACCACATGGACTCTATCGACAAAACTCTCATCAGTTGCTATTGTCTGTAAGTGATTTATATCTTTAGTAATTTAATTCTCTAGCTAAGATATAATTCATTGGCTTATCCTCACTATATATGTTCTTTTCTAAGCTAGTATGCAGATTGAAGATGTGGGAATTGAAACAAGAGGGAATCGATGACATTGGGTTCATCAACCCAAGTACCGTTGATGGTCATGTGGTAAAACATTATGCCAAGGACACAGAAGATCTCTTGGAAAATTTTCTAGAGGCACTAATGAATACCAAATCTACTATAATATTTCCTTACAACATGGGGTGATTTTTTACTCTCTTGTATACTACAAATTCTATTTTTGCTTACTATCTCGCTTTCAAGTGTAGTTGATGAGTTATATGCGCATGCCTGCGTAATTATATAAACTTATGCACAGAGACCACTATATCCTCCTATATATTATCCTCGCGGATGGACTTGTTCAAGTGTACAACTCACTAGATACACAAGAACAATCATATGTGGACTTGTATTTTATGATAGAATGGTAATTTCAATCTTTATCGACCTCGCTTTCCTTCATTATTTCCTGATATCAAAAGTAATGATAATAACTCTTTCGTTCTTTTTCTTTGCCGGGTAGTGTTTGGAAAAAGATGATAGAAAAAACCCATCACGGTCGTCAATGGAAACCGAAGCTGAAGTGGAAAAAGATGCAGGTAATTAAGTAGTACTACTAGGTCTGCGCATCTCATTAATTCTATTTTCAATACTATTATCATGCTCGATTATTAATTATCTTATTCAATTCTATTCTTTTGCAAAGTGCGCGAAGCATCCACACGGGACAAATTTATGTGGATATTTCCTCTGCGAGAACATTCGCATCCAGACTGAAAGTCGTATACATCGCAGAGGAGCACGTGAAAGAGAACTCCAGGTTTGGTAGATGATGTCGAAGCTCTCACCCGAGAAACGCTTTGTAGCACTTCAAGTACTAAAGGTCTTTCGCCACCAGTCCATGCAGGCAGCCACGTGGAGGGCCTTTAGTACCGGTCCGTGGTCCAACCGGTACTAAAGGTCTGGACCTTTAGTCCTGACCTGTTAGTACCGGTTGGGGAACCGGTACTACAGGTCCATCCGGCCCGGGACTATAGGCATGTTCTACACTAGTGCATGGACATACCATAAAGGTGGAATATAATATGGTGGTAGATATCAAAGCGGTAAAAATTGGATAAGATAGTCTCACATCAACTAGGCGTATCCACGGGCTATGGAGATGATCATTGATAGATGTCAATGCAAGGAGTAGGGATTGCCATGCAAATGATGCACTAGAGCTATAAGTGTATCAAAGCTCAACTGAAGCTAAGTGGGGGTGTGCATCCAACTTGCTTGCTCATGAAAAACCCAGGCATTTGAGGAAGCCCATCATTGGAATATAGAAGCAAAGTTTATAATAATGAAAAAGTAATTCCCACTAGCATATGAAAATGACAGAACATGAGACTATCTATATGAAGAACAAGGTGCCACTTTGAGGCACAAGTGTGGTAAAGGATAGTAGCAAAGTCCCATCTCTCTTTTTCTCTCCTTTTTTTATTATTATTGTGGGATCATTTGGCCTTCCCATTTTTATGCCATCACACGGACAATGCTCTAATAACGATGAGCAACGCGCCAGTTCCTTCATACTTATCATCAGCATGGCCCCCAAGAAGAAGGATCTGGCGGCAGTTGGCCCATCCGCATCTGATGTCCCTGTATCTGCATAGACAGGGGATGACATAGACACGGGTGGAGGGGGAAATGAAGGTTAAGAACTTCCGCGACAATACGGTGATCAAGGCCAAGCAAGCGGCAATGCCCGCCGCGGAGACGCCCATGGCGGCAGCGGGAACCCCCGCGTCGCTGGGTCTCAGGACGGAACTGTACCGCCTACACATGGTACGGCGAACTCCGCGGATGGAAGGGTATCTTCCAAGACGCCCACGACGCTGCCTATGCCGTGAAATTCCCATGACGCGCATGAAGAGTCGCGCCACGTCGCCCGTGGTTCTCAATGTCCCCATGGAAAAGCTCTTGCGCATCACTCCCAAGGTGTGTGGGACCAGCACGCTCGCCAGCATGCTAGTTTGAGTGGCGTGCCACCATGGGACCGCGGTGGAGCTCCTTCTAACATAGTTAGAAGTCAGAGCAACTCGCGTTCCTCACGCCGTTCGCTGCCGACCACATCGGAAGAAGCAATGCTGCGAGCACAACTACTCCTAAACTTCCCTCCTACTGCAGAGAAGCTCGATGAATGGAGATCCACCATTCAGAGCCTCCTCAACCTCATAGATAAGTTTCGGACCACTGATCTGACTCGCGCCAGCGGTGAGAAGGCCGAAGGCGGTGCGACGACGGTGCACTCTCCTCCATAGTAAAGGCGCCAGTCACGGACATGCCGACAAGGTACTAGCCAACTACTTCCCGTTCGTGCTTAAGCCCAACGTCAGGTCGTGGTTGATGCACCTGCCGGAAGGATCGATCACCTCCTGGGCAGACCTGTGCCACAAGTTTGTTGGCGCCTTTACTGGAGGCCACCAAGCTCCTGGTCAAGAAAGAGATTTGCACATCATCCCTTAGAAGGAGGGTGAGACTTTGCGCAAGTACATTCAATGGTTCAGCCACGTGCACCAGAACATACCAGACGTTCATCCCGCCGCTGTTATCAGCGCGTTCCATCAGAACATGTGCAACCACAGGATGCGGGAAGAGCTAGCGATCAACAAGGTCAGGGATGTTTCCGAGCTTTATGCTCTGGCAGTCAAATGAGCTCGGGCTAAAGAGGGGAGGAGGCTCCCCGGCACCCCGACAAGGAAGGACCGACGGTGCAACAAGAAGTGCTAGGGAAAGGCCGTGCTTGCCATCGAGGGATCCGAAAACCCCGGCACCGCCAAGAAGGGCAAGGTTGATGACCCTGGCAAGGATCTTTCCAGATGCGCCTCCTGCCATGCTATGGCGGCTGCCGACAAGCTAGAAGGCTCTAGCAAGCACTATTGCAAGATCCATCGCACCAAAGGCCACGATCTCCAAGTCTGCCTGCAGGTTGAGCAGCTTGCCGAGAAGCAAAAAGCCGAGTATGAGAGGCGAGACAAGGAGAAAGGCCAGGATGGTGCTGAGGGGTCCGGCAAGAAGCATGTTGGCCGAGGAGGTCACCGCGGAAAACCCAAGCAACAAAAATACCGGCCCGCCTTTGTCCGCGACAAGCAAGAGGGTGACGATGATGACGTCGAAGAGGATGACGAGTCCAGCGAGCTTGAGGTCCAAACGGCTACAGAGATGATGTGCATCAGGGGTGGTGCCTCGTTGCATTCCTCTCACCGCCAACTTAAACAGTGGGTGCGCGAGGTTAATGCAGCGAAGCCCTCTATCAGTGCCCACAGACCTCTGAAGTGGTCCAACACTCCCATCATTTTTGACGCCGGGAATCACCCTGATCGCACGACTGCGGTCGGGTGTCTGCCATTGTTGGTTTCGCCAACAATTTGCAACCTCAAGGTGACGAAGATGTTAGTTGACAATGGGGCCAGGTTGAACCTGGTCTCGCCTGATGTCATCCAGAGGCTACAAATTCCCGATGAAGATCTCGAGCACACAAGCGCTTTCCAAGGGGTCAATTCAGCGAGAACTCAACTGAAGGGCAGGATCATGCTGCCGATGACGTTTGGAAGTGATACCAATTTCCAAACAGAAAAGATCATTTTCGACGTCGCCAAGATCTTATTGCCATACAATGGTATCCTTGGTCGCACAACGCTGGCGATGTTGATGGCGGCCACCCACTTCGCTTACAATGTGCTGAAGATGCCTCGGCCGATTAGCATCAGCATGATTAACTCCTACAAGAAACCACACTTATCTCTGCTGACAACCTCTACGGGGAGGCATATAAGCACCTCTCGCCAAGGCACTTGCTCCTGTCACTGAAGCTCCCGGGGAAAGAAGACCGACAAGGCCTCTGGCGCACATTCCGGCAAGTGCGCCTCCTCGGGGTGCTGTGCTCCCGTTGACGATGTGCCAGAGAGGTCCACGGCAAGAGCAAGAAGTACAAGGCAGCTCCACCAGGGATCAAGAAGGTGCCCACTAAGGAGGATGGTACCGGAGGAACTTTCAACATAAGTTCCACCCTTGATGACAAATAGGAAAGCGCACCCATCGCCTTCCTGCGGGAGAATGTTGATGTGTTTACATGGCAACCATCTGATATCCCCGATGTTCCCAGGAAGGTGATTGAGCACCACCTTGCCGTCTGCCCACACGCGCGGCCCATCAAGCAGAAGGTCCCGAAGCAAGATTTGGAGCGGCAACAGTTTATTGCCATAGAGATCAAGAAATTAGAAATGACTGGCTTGATCAGAGGAGTACTCCATCCAACGTGGCTGGCCAATCCAGTTGTAGTGCGAAGCCGAATGGAAAATGGAGGCTGTGCATTGACTTCACAAACATTAACAAAGCCTGCCCCAAAGATACTTTTCCCTTGTCGCGCGTTGACCAGATTGTGGACTCCACCGCCGGCTGCAACTTGTTGTCTTTCCTTGATGCCTGACGAGGATATGTACCTAGGGTAGGGTCCTAGGCCTGACCTACATATCCTACCTAGGGACACCACATTGGAGGACCTAGAGATCACAGGAAAGATTCCGACTGGATTCTCCATGGCACTCAAGTCACTCGACAAGCAATCCACTCGGAGGCTTCTTCCTCCACTCGATAGTCACCTGTCACTCGGAAGACCTCACTTCCAGTCAATGCCAGAAGACCAGAAGCCAGCCTCGGGAGGCCAACAGGCAGGCGTTAAGCTAGTCATCATTAGTAGCATTTATGATGTATGTTACCAGTAACGCTAGTCTTTATACCCATGATCGGACCCTTGGATGCCTGGAAATTATGAGGGGAAGCGAACTCTATATAAGCCACCCCTCCCCTCTAGCACAATGGTTTGCAACCATTGTAATCACTATTCTCCACACGACAAAGCTCCAGAGCACTAAGACGTAGGGATGTGACCTCCACGAGAGGGGCCTGAACTCATACATCCGTGTGTACATCCTTGCAATAGCTAGGACTTTGCCCTCTGCCTTCGTACCTACCTTCTACTATTAGGCTTGTTCTCACGAGAGTTGGCGCCCACCGTGGGGCAGGCGTCTAAGTGACTTTCGGCGAGGTTGCATTTTTCACCCTTCGACATGTCTTCCGATGGTGTTTTCCCTTTGGGCCACGAGATCTATTTCAGAGCGCTCACCTTCATCTCCGACAATTCGGCATGGCTTCAGGAAGCGCCACTCGACGTCGAGGCGCTACCAGTCTGCGGGGCTGCGCACTTACGCGCGAGCTCCTACGGCGTGTTGCTGAGGCAGCCGTCGACTCCGTATTCGTCGACTTTGCCCGTTGTTCATCATTGCAAGCGATCCGGTCGCTCACGACTCTAGCGCTGGGTCAAGCATGCAGTGGCTCGCCAGATTTCTTCTCTGTAGATTGCAGCGATCGAGCCCACTGAGTCCCTTGATGGCGTATTCGAGTTGGACTCCGATCAGTCTAATGTTCCTTTCGAGTGTGAGGGCTGCGATCCCACAGCAGAGGTCATGATGGCTGGCTCTCATCAAAGCCTGCCACCGGGGTTCAGCACGGCAGGCGTGAAGTTGGCGGACCGTCCAGTGAGCAGCCACCTTGCGATGGTGAAGTCCTTCATACTCCCATCGTCGGCACGACCGCCGAGGCCCAAGCCTTGGAGGCCACGTGCATAAAGCTTGAAGAGATTCAGAGAGAACTCAACAAGCACGCTCGCCAGCGTCCACCAGTTTCCATTTGATGACAGCGACAACTATTTCCGACTGGATCTCACAACAATGTTGATGTATACTGTACTCCTGTGTTAAATGTTGCAGCTGCTGCTAGGATAGCAGATTCCATTCGGCCATCATTGTCCGAGGATGGTAGAGGGTTGATACAGATCAGAGCATTTCTAGATTCAACGTAGCGTCGGAATTCCATTTTCTCACAATTGCGCAACAGGATACACAGTAACTCACCCAAGGCAGAGAATGTTCAGTCGCCACATAGCCCTGAGTCGCCCTTGCGCTGAAGGGGCAGAGGTTTTCATGAAGATCAGCTCAGAGATCAGTTCCACCATGACGACCACCGTCGAGTGCCCACTCCCCCGAGGGTGGTACGCCCGTGCCCCGGCACCAAGACGAAAGGAGCTCGTTTGGTGACGAGCGGATTGCAGGATTTCACACTCGTGATCTCCTCACTTAGAGGCGGATCAATAGAGGCAGATCCCAATGGGATGGTCTGGACAGAGATTTTTCGAGTGGCAGCACTACTATTATTTCTAGCCCCGAGTGCTTCAGCAGGGCTATACGTTCTGCAGATATTCCCCCCAACTTCAGGTTGGTGGCTAGGATCGGGAAGTTTTCTGGCGAATCAAAGCTGGAGACTTGGTTGGATGATTACCGAGTGGTAGTCCAGATTGGTGGTGGCAATGATAATGTCGCAATGAAACATTTGTCCTTGATGTTGGATGGTTTGGCTCGTGCATGGCTAAATCGCTTGGCTCCATCCACTATATATTGCAGGGAAGGCCTCGCCCGAGTGTTCGTTAGAACTTTTGAGGGTACTTGTAAGCGTCCTGCTGGGCTGGTTGACTTGCAACATTGTGTTCAGAATCGCAATGAGACCTTGAGTGATTACATTCAGCGCTGGTCCACTCTGCATCATACGGTGGAAAATGTTTTTGAACATCAGGTTGTTAGTGCTTTCAAGGCTCGTGTGAAATACAGAGATCTTTACTTGATGTTCGGTCGAACAGGCAATATATCGCTGAGCAAGATGATGGAAATCGCCACTCGGTACGCCAATGGCGAAGAGAAAGACCGCCTCCATAGTGGGAAAGGAAAGGCAGTCAACAACAAAGCCGGCGGCAATTCCAGCCGGAAGCAGAAGCGGAAGGCTGAAGGCCCTGCTCAGGTAGAGGCGGCCGCTCTGGCAAGCCAAGGAAAGAATAAGGGGCAGGCCAAAGGTCAGTTTGTTCGCAAGAAAGGAAAGAATCAGTTGGGGACTAATGTCCTGGGATCTACTGTGTGCCATTGACACGAGGAAAGATAACGAGGGCAACTTGTTATTGCCCAAGCATACCACTCGGCAGTGTCGACTGCTCATTCAGCAGTGCAAAGAGACTCCGTCGAGTGAGAAGATGAAAGCAGATGTGCGCCCTTGGTGGTTTTGGTAATTAATAACCACATATAAGTCATTTAACTAATGTTTTCACCAAGTATATTTTAGGAAATGTTCAATGATAGGATTGGCAAAAAGAGATTGTGGACATACCCCAAGATGCAAGGAAATAGGTTGGCCAAGCTTCAAGCAAGAGGACTCTATATTTTATATTTGTGAGAAATCCCTTTGAGTCCATAGAAAAGCCAATACTATTAAAAGGGGGTAAGGTTTTGTTGGTGAACAATATGCTCAAATGTGCACAAGTGATAGTTGCCAAAAACATCCACAAACTCTCCCATCAAAGCCTTTTCTATACCTAACACTCAAAATCGATGCAACAAACTTTCCGATACCGGTGCCACCAATTCCAGAACCTAGACAGACTCAGCCATACCCTAGCCACTTTGGTGCAACCGATTCCATACCTGTGCCACCGAGTTTAGGTTGCCAACTTTCTATTACGCAAATTCACATTATTGGTACCACCGAGAATGTTGGATCAGCGTCACCGAGATTGGTAATCTGACCGTTGGTCACCTTATCGGTGCAACTGAGTTTCCTATATCGGTCGCACCGAGATTCTAAAGTTCCCACCTTTTGGTCACTTCGGTACCACCAAGATTAACACATCGGTGTCACCGAGTTGGTCATTTTGTGTGTAACGGTTGGATTCTTGGGGATGCCTATATATACCCATTCACCACCACCTACTTGAAAGAGAAGCACTCAGAACTATTTTACATTTGCCCCATCTAGTTTTCTGAGAGAGAACCACCTACCCTTGTGTTGGGGTCAAGATATTCCACTCCAATCATATGGATCTTGATCTCTAGCCTCCCCAAGTAGCTTTCCACCAATCATATCTCTTCCACCATGCCAAATCTGTGAGAGAGTGATTGGGTGTTGAGGAGTCTATCATCTTGAAGCACCAAAGCAAGGATTTCATCGTCATTACCGAGCCTATTACCTTTTGGAGGGTGGTGCCTCCAAGATGGGTTAGGTGTCGCTTGGGAGCCTGCTACTTTGTGTTCTAGAGTGAACCAAGAAATTTATAAGGGCAAGGAGATCACCTACTTCATGAAGATCTACCCATAGTGAGGCTAGTCCTTCGTGGACTGAAGCCATTATGGAATAGTCAAGGTTGCTACTTCATGGACCCTTTTGGATGGAGCCCTCCATGGACTCTCGCGACCGTTAACCTCCGTGGGTTGAAGACTCCATAAATATGGAGGTACGATAGCGCCACCTATCGGAACCACGGGAAAAATCATCGTGTCTACAACTGCGTTTGATCTTCCTACCATATCCCTTCTATACATCCTTGTTGTTAGTTTCCGCTGCTATATACTCTTAGACTTGCATGTGTAGGGTGTACTTGAATTGCTATGAAATGCTAAAACCTGTCAACCCTAAAAATTGGTATAGGCAAAACTTTTATTTGGTCAAGTAGTCTAATCACCCCCCCTCTAGACATACTATCGGTCCTACAAGTGGTATCTAGCTTTGGTCTCCATTGCTTAGAACTCACAGCCTAGGAGAGTATGGCTTCTAGTGAGGGAAGTTATCACCGTAGAGGTCCGTATTGCCGGCACTAATTTTGCTAGTTGGAAGCACAAAATGAAAATGCATATTCTTGGTCATAACCCTGCCGTTTGGGCTATTGTTCGTGTTGGCTTGCAAGGTGAGTACTTTGCAGATGGACGGGAACCAGATTGTGAAGCGACCGCGGATGAGTGGAAGATGTTGAAACTCAATTCTGAAGCATGCGACATTCTCTTCAACATCTTATGCCTCGAAGAATTCAACAAAATCAGTCGTCTTGAGAATGCAAAAGAGATTTGGGATACTTTGGTTGATATGCACAAAGGAACCGAGTCCATGAGATAATCCAAGTTAGATGTTCTTTAAGGTCAGCTTGACAAGTTCAAGATGAAGGATGGTGAAGGAGTCACAGAGGTGTACTCTAGGCTAGCTCTCATCACAAATGAGATTGCCGGCTTGGGAAGTGAAGAAATGACCGACAAATTCATCATCAAGAAGATACTTAGAGCTTTGGATGAGAGATATGATGCCGTGTGCACATTAATCCAAATGATGCCAAACTACAAAGATCTCAATCCTACGAAAGTCATTGGAAGGATTGTTGCTCATGAGATGACACTCAAAGATAAAGAAGAACTTCATCACAAGTCTAGTGGTGCTTACAAAGCCACAAGTGATGCTCCCGCAACTTCAAACAACAACCTTGTCACCAATGAAGAGATAAGCCTTCTGGTCAAGAAATTCAACAAGTTCTACAAGAATAGAGGCAAAGAAAGAAACTCCAACTCAAGATATGAAGAGAAGCGTTCATCAAGTCGTGACCGCAATTGCTACAATTGTGGGAAGCCCGGACACTGCTCAAATGAGTGCACGGCTCCCTACAAAAGAAGAGAAGAGTCACCTAGAAGATGAAGCTCAAGGAATGAATCACCACAAAGAGAGAAAAGGAGTAGAGATGATCGTTATGAACGAAGACACTCAAGGAGAAGTAGAGATTCGGAGAAGAAGGACAAGTGCACCAAGAGCTACATAACAAGAAAACATCAAGCTTACGTTGGTGAATGGGTTTACGGCTCCGACTCCGACAACAACTCAGAGAGAAGCTATCACTCCGACTCCGACTATAGTAAAGATGATGGTGTTGCCAGAATTTCTCTAGTGACTACCAACTCCTACGATCTATTTGATTCGCCAAACGAAGGAAGTGTTATTTGCTTCATGGCTAAAGGCCCCAAGGTATCACACCCCGAGTATCTTGATTTTGATAGTGATGAAGATGATTTGCTTTGTGATGATAACTTGCTTTGTGATAAAACTAGTGATGTTGATCAAAATGAACTTGATAATTCTCATGCTAGTCAAGATGAATCATTTGATGATGATAAGATGAAAATAGAACAACTAACTAAAGAACTAAACACCCTTAAGTTAGCTCATGAACCTACTCTCGAAGATCATAGAGAGCTTGTGAGAACTCATGAGAAGCTACAATTTGAGAAGCTCAACTTGGAGCAAGAGCATGAGTTTCTCAAAGCTATCAATGAGGATCTCCAAAAGAAGACATCATCTTATCTAGCCAAACGACTACTCTTGTCTACTTTCATGCCTCAAGTTAAAACTAAGCAATCAAGTTACAAAGGCAAGAAAGGTTGTTCATCTAGTAGCAACAATAAAAATGCTAAACCCAATGATGTTGCTTCTAGTAATTCTATTGATTCCAATAATGATGATTCTCTTAGCCAAGTTACACTTGAGCAAGATGCTTTATTGAAAGGAATTATAGAAAAAGGTATCTACAAGAGTCTTGCCGGATGTAAGCAATTTGAGGAAATTGTATGCAAGCTCAAAGGATACCGAAAGAATCGTGGTGTTGGCTACTTCAACGCTAATGGAGTTGAGTGGGAAGAAGGTCAATATCCCAAGCCCAAGTTTGTTCCTCCAAAGGAGAAGTATGAAAATACTCTTCCCAAGGGGACAAACACTCAAGATGACCTTCCACCACAAGACCACAAGCTCAAGGGCAAGAACAAGCTTCAAGAGGACATTGACTCATAGGAAGATGAACTCCTAGCTTTGATGGAGTGGGTTCCCAAGGCTACTTAAGGCACAACTACTACAAAGGCTACTTCAACACCAAGGATTCCCATCAACTTGATGTGGGTACCAAAGAAGAAGAACTAGTAATTTCTTGAGGGGTGACTTCACCAATGAAATTCACTCACATTCATTATTGGCAAGAAACTTTTGCACTCAACATCAACACAATGCAATAGTTCAAGGAGTCACACATTCCCTCAAAGGTAAGAAAGGGACAAGGTAATCAACTAATCAATGGACATCATAACATATGCTTTGCACTCCATGTCCATAGATATCCTTGTATTTGTCTCTTGTGTGTTGGTACTAACCCATGTAGGTGAGAGGAGTAAGGAAACAACAAGGATGCTCCCAACTCTTGGTGATCTTCATCAACATTGAGCATCCACAACTACCTCACCAACGTGAAGTCTTCATCAACAAAACCCAAGGTTAGTTTATCCCTCTTATGGGGGATGTCATATTAAGGGGGAGCTTTACTCTAAGACTTGAGTCAAAGAATCTCTTAGCATGTGACAACATTAAATGCTTTATGTAAAAGTGGTAACCCACTTGTGCTTAAACGATGAGTATGACCTATGATCAAGTAATCTTACTTGGCTCCTAAGTCAAATACTCATATACAGATGACTTCGTCATCGCCCAAGTGCTTGTTAGATGCTAGTGTGTTTGTGCATGTTTGTCATGATTTCTTTTGACATCTTATTGTGTGAGCATGTTGGTCTGCATTTATTTTCTCATTCGAGGACATCCAATTGTTGCTATTTGGTTATTGATTTTCTCTTTTTCGAAATGGATGGACAAGAATGCCTAGGACCACTCTTTAGCTATCTATGCTTTCTCACCTCATACTCCATTCATGTTACATCACAAAATTTGAACAAGTGCTTTTGGATCCCTCTATGTGTGGAGCACTCAGAGTTCCATATCGACAAGGACTGACAATTAAAACCTCCCAAGTCCATCTTGGTGGAACCAACCCCACAATCTCGGTCTCACCGAATGCCTAGGGTTGATCTGTTTTTCAATCTCGGTACTGTCAATTTCATATTATCGGTTACACTGAGTTTCCCTCTCAACTGACAGTTGTGGAACTCGGTTACATCGAAAAGATAAAATCAGTATCACCGACAGTGGTGGGTATATATGTTGTGGACCCCGACGCTTTGAAATTCTATCTTCAAACGTCGTGCCTCAGAACCCTAAGCTATCGCTTCCAGACCCCTGGTTGTCGCCGTTGTGCTCATGTGCTCCTCCGCCGCTGGGAATCACCGCCGTCGATGAAATCTGCTCGATCGTTGCCGCCGTAGCGGATCCGCACCAAGTTAGGGTACGGATTCAACCTCCTTTGCGCTCCCTTCTGATTCTTGCGCATTGGATTTGATTTTATCTATAAGCCACTCATTGCACGTATTCCTATCCATCAAGAAATCCCCATAGGCTAGCGAACCATTGATTTTCTAGGGTTTTGCCTTCCGCCCGATGCAACTCGGTAGAACCGAATCAAGAAAATCGGTACCACCGATTTTCATTTCTATGTTACCGAGAACTGTCTCGGTGAAACTAAGCACTCCTTTTCGGTCTCACCAAAAAGGGTGCCAAGTTTCTATTAAAAGGGACAGTCAGTCTAGGTGTCACCGAAATTTTTGCTTCGGCCTTACCGATTTGCTTCTCACAAAATGCAAAACTTTCAAAATCTTTTGTTCAAAATTTCACAAACCAGCCGATAATTTTGTGTTGACTCATCTACTTCTGCTCATCTATATTCCATTCCCAGGATCAGTATGTCAGATGTTGTGGATAGTCAGAACTTGCCAGAGCAGGGGGCAGACATGAGTTCAGGCACAAGCCCAGAGTCTAGTTCATTTTCAGATCCAGGTACCCCCCATCTCCCATGGGTTGCCCAAAGCTGCTACAAGGACCAGAAAGAAGCTGAATTTTGATGAAGAAGATTCAGACTTCATTCCAGAAGAGATTCTTGCTAAGAAGCAAGAGAAAGCTGCTGAGAAGTCTGCTACTGAAGCCACTTCTTCCCGGAGAGTTGTCAGCAAGATCTATGCACCTGCTTCAACCTTCAAGGCTCATGAGACTGCTAGAGCAACCATTTCAGTTGAGTTCCCCAAGAAAGCTATACCTACGAAGGTAGGAGAGAAGAAAGCAAGAAAGAGGGTTATTCATGTTATTGGGAGAAGAACCTCCATGTATGAGGATCCAGAAGAAGTTGCTGGTGCTGATGCTGAAGAGGAGGAAGAGCATGTTGAGAAAGCTCCTCCAAAGAAAAAGAAAAAGAAGCTTATGGCTGATGTTATGCCAAAGACTAGCACATCCAAGAAGGTTGCTGCTGAGAATCCTAAGAGGACATCCAGGTAGATTCCAGCTTCTGAGAAGAACAAAGGGACTGCTTCCAGAGTTGAAGACGACGATGACTTGACTACTTTGATGAAGCTCAGACCACATCTTCCAGTACACAATGCCAGCTACCCACTAGCTGAGGATATGAAGAAGAGGAAGGATTCAGGATTGAGAGCTTGGAGAGCTATAGATCCATATGCCCAGAGGAAAAAGACAGCTGTGGACTACAGTTTTTATGCCAAAGAGCAACAAGATCTCTATGAGACTGTGCTTTTTGACAAGAGTCTAGCTGTGAGTGATATGCGATATGTTGATT
This sequence comes from Hordeum marinum, assembly GCA_022496015.1. Lineage (NCBI taxonomy): Eukaryota > Viridiplantae > Streptophyta > Magnoliopsida > Poales > Poaceae > Hordeum > Hordeum marinum. Next base: position 133,579,497 of record CM039677.1, on the reverse strand, counting down.
GGAAATTCATTAAGGATAATGAGGACTACTTTCCAAGTGTCCAAGACAATTACCACTGCATAGGTTTGGATGAGTTTGTTGGCAGAGAATTCACTGCTTGGAACAATGACATGATCATGCAATTCTACTCCACTTCACATTTCTATGGAGATGGTAGAATTGTATCGATGACTGAAGTTGCAAGGTATGAATCGACAGTTGAAGAATGGGCTGCTATCTTAGGAGTTCCTGAACCACAGGATGGTGACTTGGATGTATACTCAGAATCCAAGGCGAGCAACAATATTATGGCAAATATGTACAAGGAGATCCCTGCTGCCAATGTGGTCTCACAGGCTAGGATCTATCTACTTTCTTCAGGCTGGCCTTCGCACAATGAACACCATTATGAGGCATACTTTGATGCCCAAGTCAGGAGATGACAAGATGATACGAGGCCACTCCATCAATATGGCGATCCACCTTGACAGACACACAAGGATCAGAGTCATGGATTTGATTGTTGAAACAATCAAGAGGGTTGCTGCTGACCAGAAGCACTCTTGGTGTTATGCACCCTACATCCAGATGCTTATCAATTCAAAGTTGGAGAAGCACATTTTTGCTCTAGATCATCCACATTTACCCCTACAGCCAAATCTCGAGGACAATGTTGTGGTGATGGATGATGATCATCCCACATCTGCTACAGCTCAGGCAGAGGCAGAGGCAATTAGAGCCACCAGTGCTCAAGTCCCTAGATCCAGAAATGAACAAATGGATCTGTTGATATCATCAGTTCAGGGCATGCAGAAGGACATTAAGGCGATTCTAGACAACCAAAACAGTCTTGTGAGGTCTTTGAAAACAGGATCAAGACCCTTAATGATAAGGTGTATGGGCTGACTAAGACAGTCAATGATCTCAAGAAGGAAGTTGACTCAGTGCCTCTTCCTCAGACTACTTCAGATGATGAGGAGGAGGAGGAGGAGGATGAATCACCTCTCAGGATAGGCACACAGTTTCATACCCAGGCCAGATCAGCCACTGTCCCAGCTCCAGACTTGAGGCCCTGTTCATCTGCTCCTACTACTGTCACCTCGGCTCCTGCTCCATCTGTTTCAGTTCCTCCAGCTACCACTCCAACTCCATCCACGACATCTGCAAAGATCTTTGCCGATGCTATTCTGCCGACTCCTTCATCAACAACTAGAGTAGATCAGCCGAAGAACGATTAGACGTATGCCTTTGAACTTTTTGGTAACTTGTTGCCAAAGGGGGAGAAGTGTATATAGATCTTTATGCTTCAAGCGAGAGAGCGTTTTGGTGTTTGTTGCTTTTCAAAACATTCGGTCTTTTGGTTACTTGTGTTGAGCGTATGATCATGTGTGGTATGCTACTATTTCTATCATCTTAATGCTTATGAGATGATATATCACCTTTGCTTGATTGTGTTGTGCTTTGTTATTCATTCTAATTATTCTCGCACACAACCAAGTTGTATGTGACATGGAAGAAGTGCCCCATATACCTCATCGATTGTGCATTTGCATTCAAACGCAAATTCAAAATAATGCACAAATTTAGGGGGAGCTCCTGCTTATCACATACCTCTCAAAGCGACAATTATATTCATTGATTTTATCATATGTCAAAGCTTTGATCTATATGTTTTCATCAATTACCAAAAAGGGGGAGACTGAAAGCACATTTGCTCCCTTTGTGGTTTTGGTAATTAATAACAACATATAAGTCATTGAACTAATATTTCCAAAAAGTATATTTCAGGAAATGTTCAATGATAGGATTGGCAAAAGGAGATTGTGGACCTACCCCAAGATGCAAGGAAATAGGTTGGCCAAGCTTCAAGCAAGAGGACGCTACATTTTATATTTGTGAGAAATCACTTTGAGTCCATAGGAAAGCGAATACTATTAAATGGGGGTAAGGTTTTGTTGGTGAACAATATGCTCAAACATGCACAAGTGATAGTCGCCAAAAACATCCACAAACTCTCCCACCAAAGTCTGTTCTATACCTAACACTCAAAGTCTGTGCAACCAACTTTCCCATACCGGTGCCACCGATTCCAGAACCTAGACAAACTCAGCCAAACCCTAGCCACTTCGGTGCAACCGATTCCATACCGGTGCCACCGAGTTTAGGTTACCAACTTTCTGTTACGCAAATTCACATTATCGGTACCACCGAGAGTGTTGGATCAACGTCACAGAGATTGGAAATCTGACCATTGGTCACCTTATTGGTGCAACCGAGTTTCCTATATCGGTCTCATCGAGATTCAAAAGTTTCCACCTTTTGGTCACTTCAGTACCACCAAGATTAACACATCGGTGTCACCAAGTTGGTCATTTTGTGTGTAACGGTTGGATTTTTGGGGATGCCTATATATACCCATTCACCACCACCTACTCGAAAGAAAAGCACTCAGAACTATTCCACACTTGCCCCATCTAGTTTTCTGAGAGAGAACCACCTACCCTTGTGTTGAGGTCAAGATATTCCACTCCAATCATATGGATCTTGATCTTGAGCCTCCCCAAGTAGCTTTCCACCATTCCCATCTCTTCCAGGATGCCAAATCTGTGCGGGAGTGATTGGGTGCTGAGGAGTCTATCATCTTCAAGCACAAAAGCAAGGAGTTCATCGTCATTACCAAGCATATTACCTTTTGGAGGGTGGTGCCTCCTAGATTGGTTACGTGTCGCTTGGGAGCCTCCTACTTCGTGTTGTGGAGTGAACCAAGAAGTTTGTAAGGGAAAGGAGATCACCTACTTCGTGAAGATCTACCCATAGCGAGGCTAGTCCTTCGTGGACGGAAGCCGTTATGGAATAGTCAAGGTTGCTACTTCGTGGACCATTTTGGGTGGAGCCCTCTGTGGACTCTCGCGACCGTTACCCTTCGTGGGTTGAAGACTCAATAAACGTGGATGTACGATAGCGCCACCTATCAGAACCACGGGAAAAATCATCGTGTCTACAACTACATGTGATCTTCCTACCCTATCCCTTCTATACATCCTTGTTGTTCCTTTCCGCTGCTATATACTCTTAGACTTGCATGTGTAGGGTGTACTTGACTTGCCATGAAATGCTAAAAGCAGTCAACCCTAAAAACTGGTATAGGCAAAACTTTTGTTTGGTCAAGTAGTCTAATCACCCCCTCTAGACATACTTTTGGTCCTACAGAAGACTCCTGAGAAGGATGATGGAGATAAAGAAACGTTCCCAGATGTCACCGCCACACTAATGATTTTTGCTGATGTCGAAAGCAAGAGTCGACTGCAGGTCATCAACAGAGAAGTCAACGTGGATGTCCCTACCACTCCCACCTAACCCAAGTGGACGTAGTATGCTATCACGTTTGACCAAAAAAATCATCTGGCTCATGTTGCCACTCCCGGCCGACAGGCTTTGGTGGTAGATCCGGTTGTGGGGGGCACTCGGCTTCGAAAGGTCCTCATGGACGATGCCAGCGGCCTGAACATCCTCTATGCAGATACCCTTAAACGGATAGGCATTCCGATGTCCCGACTAAGTGAGAGCAACATGCAATTTCACGGTGTCATCCCCGGGAAGAAGGCCAAGTAACTCGGCCAGATTGCATTGGATGTGACATTCGGAACAGATAGAAATTTTTGAATGGAAAAGTTGACATTTGAAGTCATGGATTTCCAGAGCGCTTATCACGCCATTCTGGGTCAGTGCGACTATGCTCGTTTCATGGCCCGTCCATGTTACGTGTATCGCAAGTTGAAGATGCCAGGTCCTAAGGGTGTGATCACGGTCACTAGCAATTGACAACGGGCCGAAGAGTGCCTCTAGCAAGGCTCCAAGATCCCCGATCACCAGATGTCCATGGTTGAGCTGGAAGAATACAAGAAGAGCGCTGACTCTGCTGATTTTCTATGCGCTAAGAAGCCTGCTTTTGATTCAGCATATCAGTTGGTAGGGGAAGTGAAGAAAGTGCACATTCACCCGACAGATTCAACTGTCGCTCCGAACAACATGTCATCAACACTCGACAACAAATAGGAAGCCGAGCTCATGTAGTTCCTCTTTGAGAACTGGGATATCTTTGCATGGAAGCCTGCTAACATGCCGGAGGCACCCAGGGAGCTGGCTGAGCATCGACTGAGAGTTGGTCCGAAGGCCAAACACATCAAGGAGCATTTGCATCGACCGACGTCAGAAAAGCGTAAAGCAATCGGTGAAGAGGTGTCTCGTCTCTTGCAAGCCGATTTCATTCGGGAGATTTACCACTCCGAGTGGCTTTCGAATGTTGTCATGGTTCCCAAGAAGGACAAGTCATTACATATGTGCATTGACTTCAAGCATATCAATCGGGCATGCACGAAGGATCATTTTCCACTCCCCCAAATAGATCAATTGGGCGTGCACGGATTTTTTCTCAAAGACCAAGTTTATTCAAGCACCCGACGCGCTAGCGGGCTCAACGAACGTGTCCAAGTCGATTCCATCTGCTATCCTTGTGGCTGCATCGATGAAGGTCTCCATGAAATCTTCAAACTGAAGTTTCTTTGTATTCACCACTCGGAGCTCCTTCAATTTTTCCTCCCTTGGCTCCTTGCAATGGACCCTTACAAGGGAGAGCGCCACGTCAGCTCTGCAGCGGGCAGCAGATTTGTTTCAGGCCTGCACTCGACTCAGAAGGTCGTCAAGGCGTGCCATCATGGATGTAAGGTCGAGCTGAAGAGTGTCTTCGGGCCACAGTTCCTTATCGATCTTCTCCATCGCAATTTTTAGTGGAAGGACATAAGCTTGGATAACTTGGAGCCTCATGTTGAGTCAGAACATGTTCATGGCCACTGCATCTCCAACGGGCGATTTGGTGGGATCCAAATTCGGCTCGATCTCTTCAGTTTCTTTTTCAAAGTCCTGGTAGAATTATGTTGGGCAGAAGGAATGGGAGGAGAATTAATGTGATACAGTCGTCAAAGATTTTATGGAGTTCAGTCGACAGGGATACTCACCGTCGAGCATGATGTACATCATCCTCGCGAACTCCCCCAGGTGCTTCTCCAAGCAATTGGTCCTCTTGGTTAGCTGCTCATTTTTCCACCTCCATTTTCTTGGCAGCAGCCAGCTTCTGATCAACAGCTTTAGTCTTCTCCTTCACCACCCATTGAGCATCGACAAGTGCTTTGTCCATGTCCTCCAGCACCTTCTTCATGGTATGTAAAGAAATAACATTATTGAGTCGCTCTTGGAGTCAACGATTTTCATTGTGTATGTCTGTTCGACTGAAAACACTCGGTTCAAAGCATGGACATTGAGGATAAGAACGCGTCGGGTCGACTGAAGTTACCTCCCAGAGTTTTCAGTTCAGTCCTCACTCGCTCCGAACTGCTGTTGGAGACCTCCAAGTCCACTCGCAGCCGGTTCCTTTCATCTTCAAGGTCCTTGTACTATGCGCCAAGTTTGCAAGCTCTCTAAAATCAACAAAGAAAGAAATTCATTCGACAAGAAATGCCTACACTCCCGAGTGCATAGAGTCAAAAACAGTCGGCTGGGTGGCGCGCCCCACCCCACTAACCTGAATTAGCATCATTTTATGGTTGATGAAATGACGTCCATGAAACCTGCGTCCAGTGGAAGAGGAATTCAAGCAAAAGTCCACCCGACATGTCGAGTGGCACGTGTACTCCACGTATCGTAAACAACCCAAAGTTCAAAATGGTTCCTATCAGACCCCCGCCAGTGCAAGCACTGGATGGCAGTCTCGGGGACTACACCCAGTGGGTGCACTCAGAGTACCCCCACTGGAACTGCTAACTGTTGCTCCTTTGTAGCGTCATATCATCGTTGATGAAATGATATCCATGAAACCTACAAGGTAGCTTCAGTGTGGGAACGGTTAAGCAAAATAAAGTACACTCAAGTTTTTAAGACTACTTCTCATCATCTACGATCAACAATAGCCTCGGGGACTACACCCACTAGGTGTACACCTAGTGGGTGCACTCAGAGTGTCCCCACTAGACATGCTAACGCTCGATCTGTCGAGTGATTCGCGCCCCCAACCCTGAAGTAGCATCATATCATGGTTGATGAATGATATGCATGAAACCTACAAGGTAGCTTTGGTGTGGGGTGGCTATGACAAAACTTCGGTCGACATGTTGAGAAACAAATGCATACGTTGAGATCTAAGACCCCTGCTAGTGCGAGCACTTGACAGCGGTCTCGGGGACTACACCCAGTGAGTGCACTCAGCGTGCCCCACTGGTTCCTAAAACATTCGACAATGTCTACATTGTTGGAGCATTCGACGGTGTCTATCAGACCCCCACAAGTGCAAGCACTCGACAGCAGTCTCGGGGACTACACCTAGTGGGTGCACTCAGCGTGCCCCCACTGGATCTGCTAACTGTTGATCTGTCGAGTGGTAGAGAAATAAAAAAAGGTGCGCAAGCATATGAATATCGTCTCTTTAAAGACCCCTGTCAGTGCCAACACTCGACAGCGGTCTCGGGGACTACACCCAGTGGGTGCACTCAGCGTGCCCCCACTGGACCAAAACCTACTCGATTAATACCCAATCTATTCGAGTGGAGAACTTTCAAATATTCTACAAGCGGAAAGAAAACACCCAGTGGGTGAACAATCAAAGAAGACAGGAGTTCAATCGGAAATGTACTTACAATCAAACTTACTTGGACATTGCTGCTAGCGCCTTGCACGCATTGTAAGCCAACTTGCTGGCCTCGTATGCCTCCTTGGTGCACAGCAGCATCTGCTCTGCCTAGATCATGGCCTCCTTTGCAGCCCCGATATGATCTTCCAGGACGCAGTGTAGAGGAAAAGCAGTCACCGGCGGGATCGGCGCAGTGGTTGGGGCGGTCGAGGATGTCTGAGCTAGTTCGGTTGGAGTCGACGTCACGATAGTTCAAACAGCTGGTGGAGCACTCGACAGATGCACCACTGGATCATCTCTGACACGTGTCGAGTCGCTTATCCCCTGGGAGGATCCAGCAGTCGACGACTGAGGCGTCTATGCTGATAGAGTTTTTCGGGTGCGTACGCGCGGGGTGCTTAAGGTCTCACATTCACCTCTCGCACCTCGAGGTTGTTCCTCATCATCTTCCAATTGAATGATTTCTATGAATATCAATCGGCAGCGTTAACTCTTACAATCAGCGAATCCCATTCGAGAAGTAAAACTTGGTAAAGATTTGTTTACCTCTATGGGAAGTAGCCGCCTCAGCAGTATCTACATCCATGGCCTCCTCTTCGTCCCATGGAGGCGATGTCACTGAGGTAGCAACTCTGGTAGATCAAACGACACTCAGTCAACAAGATTTCAAAGTCACAATCGACAGGAGAGATGGAAGTAAACACTTATGTGGAGACGACAGGAACAACCACCTTCATGTGGGGCAAAGCTTTGCGAGGTTTTGCTGCAATGGGCTTGAGTTGCTTCGCCGATCGTTCACTTGACTCAACGGTTAAGGGTCGACTCTGCTTTGGGTTCTTTTCACTCGGAGTCGGGGCCTTGTCCACAGCAGTTCCAGGTCTTGACGGGACTTGGAGCAGAGTTCGGTGCATGGAGGAGACTCGACTTCCTCCTCGTTCTCACCCAAGTCTTCATATTTGTCTTCACTGTCATAAGATCCCTCGACATCCATGCTGCCGCCCTCGCTCTCCCCACCATCTTCAGGCTGGTTCCCGTTGGGCACGGGCGAGTACTTGTGCGTCCACTCCTGCATGGTTCAAACAATGAAGTCAGTCAACAAATTAATCAACCACTCGACAGTATGGAGTATTAGTCAACAAGGTTTAATTTACCAGATTCTTCGGAGGATTTTCGGTAGAGTATGGTTGGATCCTCTTGGCTCCCAGGGGATTGTCGCAAGCTCCGGTGATACTGCAAAGCCATTGCTCGATAGTTGCTTATGAAACCTCTTCTAGATGCGTCCGGGTCGAGTCTTCGGGGCCTACATAATGCCATATAGTTTGGTCCCTGGCCTGGAGTGGCTGGATCCGTTGACTGAGGAAAGTCTCCAGGAGGTCCATGCTGGTCACTCCGCCACGAACTAGTTTCACTATGGCGTCCACCAAGATTCCCACTTGGACTTTTTCTCCTTCTGACACCTTTAGGGACATAGGGACGGCAGGGCGATCAGACGTGAAAGGGGAAAGGCCAGTGGACATATTGTGAGAAGCTACATCTTTACAGTAAAACCATGTCGACTGCCAGCCCCTAACAGATTCAGGAAAGGTCATGGAAGGAAAAGAACTACGAGATCTCTTTTGGATTCCTAGACCTCCACACAGCTGCATTACACGAGTCTTTCCATCCTCAGGGAGGGCTTTCTTTACAGTCTGCGGTCTAATAGCGAAAATGTGCTTGAACAATCCCAGTGGGGAGAGCATCCCAAGAAGCACTCGCATAAGGTGATGAAACCAGACAAGTACGAGATGGCATTCGGCGGAAAATGGTGGAGCTAAGCTCCGAAGAAGTTGAAAAACCCTCTAAAGACCGGATTGGGAGGCATGGAAAAACCTCTTTCGACGTGGGAGACGACAAGAACTCGCTCCCCTTCGCGTGGCTTTGGCTCGCGCTCTCCCTCTGGTAGCCTCCAAGCGTCGTTCGCCATGAGCCCGCGACGACAAGGTTCTCGACATCCGTGTGGGTCACCACTGAGGGGAGAAAGTCCCCCTGGATCCACCCCGGCGGCACGGTGAACTAAGCGGCCGAGGGCTTCTTGGCCTTGCGCTTCGCGGCTCCCTCCTTGGAGAGCTCCAACTTCTCTATGGTTCCCTTCGTCATTGCGGCGACAGAGCTGGTCGGAGCAGAGCGGAGCATAGTGCTGGAGACAAGGGAGGCGGAGGAAGAGAGGAAATTTTGGGAAAACTATTGTGCAATCTGTGGTGCCTCAAGATTTATATCCCACCGAGTGCCTCACTGACCGGTGGACCCACAAGATCCCCGCATATCCTAACCGCAGACGACGCCTTGTACGTGGCGAAAGGAGCGGCACGGAAATCAGGGCATCATGCCCCCTCTCACTCCGGTCGTGGTGTCATAATTGTAGACGCGCGCGCCTCCCAAATTTTCATATCCTGCAAGATCCAGGCCTGACAGACCGACCCGTCACCTCCAAAGATTCCTTCAGTTCACTCGAAACAAGATCGACATTGAACATTCACTCGGGCCCTTTCAAGCCTGCATCAATCTGGGTGAATGCGAAGATTTCAGTCGACGCAAGTTTTGTTGAAGCCCCGAATATCATTCGGAAGATTTGGTGCCTTGTTCTGAACTGGCATCGATACCCACTTTCACCACTCGAACCCTGATCCATTCGGGGGCTAATAACGAGGATATGTACCTAGGGTAGGGTCCTAGGCCTGACCTACATACCCTACCTAAGGACACTGCATCGGAGGACTTAAAGATCACAGGAAAGATTCCGACTTGATTGTGCATGGCGCTCAAGTCACTCGACAAGCAATCCACTCGGAGGCGTCTTCCTCCACTCGACAGTCACCTGTCACTCGGAAGACCTCACATCCAGTCAATGCTAGAAGACCAGAAGCCACCCCCAGGAGGCCAACAGGCAGGCGTTAAGCCAGTCGTCATTAGTAGCATTTACGATGTACGTTACCAGTAACGCTAGTCTTTATACCCACGATCGGACCTTTGGATGCATGGAAATTATGAGGGGCAGCGAACTCTATATAAGCCGACACTCCCCTATGGCACAAGGGTCCGCAACCATTGTAATCACTATTCTCCACACGACAAAGCTCCAGAGCACTAAGACATAGGGTTGTTACCTCGAGGAGAGGGGCCTGAACTCATACATCAATTTGTACATCCTCGCCTTAGCCAGGACTCTGCCCTTTCCCTTTGTAACCCTACCTTCTACTGTCAGGATTGTTCCCACGACAATGCCTATTCCGGATATCATCATATATTCATGGCCAAGGAAGACGAAGAGAAGATCGCATTTATCACCCCATGTGGTACGTATTGCTTTTTACATATGCCCTTCGGGTTGAAAAGTGTTGGTTCTACATTTGCAAGTGCGGTCCAGATTGGTTTTGAGCCCCAGCTATATAGAAATATGGAGGCTTATATGGATGACATAGTGGTCAAAACCAAGGACAAGGCTATGCTCATATCATACCTAGAAGAAACATTTGGAAACCTGTGCAAGATCTGCATGAAGCTCAACCCTAAGAAGTGTGTGTTCATCATCCCATCTGGCAAGCTTCTCGGGTTCTTTGTATCTCAACGTGGAATTGAAGAAAATCCTGACAAGATCAAAGCAATTGAGAAAATTGAAGCACCAAGACGTGTCAAGGATGTGCGTTGTCTTGCCGGTTGTATTGCTGCTCTGAGTAGGTTCATCACAAAATCTGCTGAGCATGCCCTACCCTTTTTCAAAATCTTCATGAAGGCAGGTCCGATGAAATGGACTCCGTACGCAGAGGCAGCACCTCAGGATTTGAAGAAGTACCTCTCCTCTCCGCTAGTCCTAGTCATGCCAAAGCCACAAGAGCCGTTGCTGCTGTATCAAGGGCTTTGGAACTGTCAATCTTTGGTCTCAAGTTTGAAAGCACTTCGACCATCCAAAGCAGAGCCTTGGTGCAGTTCATTACAGAATGGACACCAACGCTAGGTGAAGAAGTTCCAGAGTCAACTCTCCCCGGCAAGGAAACCGATCAAGAGTGGGTCATGTATTTTGATGGGGCTTTCCTGTTGCAAGGCGACGGTCCCAGAGTACTGCTTGTCGCACCCACCGGAGAGCACCTCAAATATGTGATTCAAATGCATTTTCCCTAGGAGAGATCAATGAACAATACTGCCAAGTATGAAGGGTTGCTTGCCGATCTAAGGATCGCGTCAGACCTTGGGATCAAGAAACTTATTGTCAGGGGTGATTCTCAGCTTGTCGTCAGGCAAGTGAACAAAGATTACCAGAGTCCACTGATGGAAGCTTATGTAGATGAAGTCAGGAAGTTGGAATAACGTTTTGACGTCCTACAAATGGAGCATGTTCCGCGTGTGGAGAACAGCGTTGTCGATGGCCTGTCAAAGTGTGCTGCCCTTAAGTTGCCTATGGAGCCAGGAACTTTCATGCTCCGACTGACTCAACCCTCTATGACACCATCAACTGGACAAGAGAAATAAAGGAGGTTGAGTTCCGACAAGTATTTCCTGGCAAAGCTACCAAAAGTCGCCGGCGAGGAGGTTGTCGGGGTCAACGTCACGCTTGTCGGTGAGCATCGTGCTCCGGCGGAGCCCTCGGCTCTTGCCGTGGAAACACATGCTCCGGCCAGGCTTGCCCGGGTGGCAACGGGATCCGGCGGGGCCTCAGGCTCTTGTCGTTGAGACAAATGCTTCCCCGACAGAGGATATGCCTTTAGTCCTTGTTGTTGAGCCCCAGGATCCAGCATGGGCACAACACATCGTCCGTTTCCTTCAGACAGGAGAACTCACTGACAAACTAGAGGAAGCAGAGAAAGTAGCCCACTGGTCTAATGTGTACCAGTTTGTAGACAACGTCCTATATAGAAAGAGACCAAATGGCATGAAACTCTGGTGCATTTCTCGGCAGGATGGACTAGACCTGTTGGTAGAGATACATGGACCCATATGTGGCTCCCACATAGTATCAAGAGCACTTGTCAGTAAGGCATTCCGGCAAGGTTTATTTTGGCCCACTGCCCTCCAAGATGCAACTACGCTAGTAACCAAGTGTGATGCATGCCACTTTAATTCAAAGAAATTACATCAACCAGCTCAAGCCTTTGAAACAATCCCTCTCTTCTGGCCATTTTTGGTCTGGGGGCTCGACATCTTGGGCCCCTTCCCACGCACTGCGAGGGGCTTTGAGTACTTGTACGTTGCAATCGACAAGTTAATAAAGTGGCTGGAAGTGGAAGCAGTGAGAAAGGTGATAGCCCAGTCAGTCGTCAAGTTCTTCAAGGGACTAGTCTGCCGCTTTGGTGTTCCCAATAGGATCATCACTGACAATGGCACACAGTTCACGAGCCGCACCTTCATGCAGTATGTCCAAGAGTCCGTTGCCCACCCAAGGAGCAACAGCCAAGCGGAAAGGGATAATGCTGAAGTGTTGCAAGGTTTCAAGACAAGAACTTTCGACAAGCTACGCAAGTGCGGAAGGCACTGGATTAATGAGTTGCCGGTGGTTCTTTGGTTAATCAGAATGACACCAAATCAAGCTACTGGCTAGACACCCTTCTCCCTCGTATATGGGGCGGAAGCAGTTCTCCCCATGGAACTCATATATGGGTCACGTCGAGTGCTCGCTTATGATGAGCTTGAGCAAGAGCAGTTGCGGCAAGATGACGCGACGCTCCTTTGGTGTCCGCGCTGAAAACACCAGGGTCTCTTGCCACCAGCAGCACCGCCAGCAGGCTGCTAAAGTCCCGTACCTAGAGCTCGCGACGGGGGTGTGCGCGCTGGAAAGTCTCCAACCAAGCGTAGGGTGAATGCATAGAGAGAAATTAAACAAGGAGGATAACATAACAGTTGTTCAAAGGATAACAAGCTATATTACATCAGTCTTGCCAAGATTCTAACATGAGATAAACTGTTCTTGACATAGATGGTGGCAAGGAGTAAGGCAGCTAATCCTGGTGATCTCCTTCAACTCGTTTGACTTGGCTTACACTATCGACGGTGGGCGCGACAAGTTCCTCAAGCGCCATGACATCTACACCCTTCGGCAAGCGGTCAAGGATGTTGGAGAAGTTGATGCCGGGGTTCTTGTGTGCCACCTTGACGAGCACCTTGCAGAGAATGGCCTGGTAGAGCTTGCGCGATTTGCTGGCCACATAGGATGCCCAGTCAGAGTGAAGCTGCTCCAAGGCTCCAAGCATACAGTCGAAGAACATGGTCACATTGGCACTCATGGACACTCTATCGTCAGCAGAATACATGGGGCCTTCCAGGCCCATGGCGGACAGTTGCGCGGCAAGCTTCTCCGCGACGTCCATGAGCTTTTCAGTACACACTTGTACTCCCTGTACATACTCATTGTGGATGGTAGTAGCACTCTTGACCAGCTCCTTCTCATCTTGGAGGTCCTTGACGAGAGCCTTCTCACGGGTCCTAGCGGTCTCGAGAGTCTCGGTCAGCGTAGCCAGTTTCAGGTTCAGGTCATCAAATGACTCGCTGGCTGAAGAGAGGTGTTTGGTCTTGCCAGATATGGCCACTTGCATATCCATCAGGCTATCGAGGGCTTTGTCTCTTTCCGACTCGAGTAACAAGACCTCGTTGTCGAGATCCTAAAGGTCAGCCTCCAGCTTCTTCACCCTCTTCCCCCGCAAGTTCTTGGCAGCCTCTGCAGCTTCGGCATCATCGAAAACCTCCTTTAGGTTGCCGACGTGATCTGTAGTTAGAGCCTCGAGCGCCTCCTTGTGTTTCCTCTCCAGCTCCCAGGTCCACTACACGATGAGCTCCTCGATCTCCACTTCCTTGTCGCAAAGTTTGTTGGCAAGCGCCTTCTTTCGAGTGAGAAGGTCTTCCTCATAGGCATCAAGCCTGATACAATGCTCCGTCAAGCGAACATCCTCTGCAGCAGCTCGTTGCTTGGCCTCATCCTGCGCCTGCTCAGTGTCAGACTGCTGCAAATAGAGTTGGCTCCAGCCTTGGCTCAATTGCACCTTCCCAGAATTCAGATCCTAGGAAGCTTGGGCAAACCATGCCTGAGTTTCTATGACGCGCTCCTAGAAACTAGCCTCCGCCACCTCCATAACTGCTCTCCTAGAGTCCAATTTCTCCTTTCGGGCACGGTGAAGCGCTTGGAGATTCCGGAAGCTAGCGCCCATGGTTTGGCGGAGTTGATCTTCTAGGGATTTGCTGCTGCTGGCACTTGGTTTATCAACAATCTTGAGCCCGGCAGCAGTAATGATACCCTCTTCAAAAGCTTCCCCTTCAGTTGGCACCCTAGTGCTTGCCATGCCGGGGATGCTGACGAACAAATTATCCTCTGAGGTACTTGCTCGACGAAGGGGCTTCTGATTTGGGCGGTTGGTCCTCGATGGCCTGGCGCTCCTGCGGCGGGAATGCCGTCAGTATGGTCACTGGCCCCCTCACCAGCCTTCTCGTCCTCTTCCTGTGTGCCCTTGGTGGCCTCAGTGCTAGCGGCCTCGACGGCAGCATTCTTGGAGGCTTCAGCGGCCTCGATGGCAACACTCTTGATGGCCTCATCTGTAGTGATCCTGTCAGCCTCAACAGCAACATCCCTAACGATCTCCTCGATGATGGTGTCGATAGCCATGCCCTCCATAGAGGGAATGTCTGAAGGCCAAGAAAACAAACCAAACAAAGCTGAGGTGGAAGTTCAAGAAGACAAAAAAATAAACGAACATAATAAAAAGTACTTTTACCAATGACGGTTGCCGGCGAAGACCTACCGGTGCCCGTGCTTGCCGGCTCTCCCTCACTGTGATAAAGCACGCTAGATGAAGTCCTTGCCGGGAATCCATCTTTGTGTGGCGTAGATGATGGAGGAGGCATATCAGGGATGACCTATGATGGTTGTCCTTGTCGCCGACCTCCTCCTGCACAACTGGTGATGTCAGCAGTAAAGATGCGCACCACAGCACTTGCCAGTAGGAAGTGACTAATGGGCTTACGCTGGGGGCTCCGCCAGGGGCCGAGTCAAGGGTTGCACCCTGGGCTAGCCTCTGGGTTGATGATGGTCGTTTTTTGGTGCGCCTAAGGCGCTTGCCAGCGGCTCCTCAACCATCGAGATCCTCACCCTCTTCGCTACCCTTTGCGCCAGTGTTTCCACATCCCTGTGGAGGCAAGCCAAGGGAAAGCAAATGAGTAGAGTAAAACCAGAAATTCCAAAGGCGAAAGATATGACAAGATCCTTACTCCTCATCTTCTTCTCCCGAGCTATGGGCGGAGAAGTCGAAGGCGACCTCCGCCATGGTGCTCGTGGGGTGGGGTGTAGGGGTGCTCCTGGATCGCTTGGCCGCGGCGGGCGCAGGTTGATGATGAGCTTCTTGCCGCCGTGTAGTCTTTCCGGCCGCCCCCTTGCCGGGGACTGCGTTGCTCGAAGGATCTTAACGGACCAGAAGCCTAGAGGCGGTGCTCCAATGGACGTGCCTCTTCCTTGTCACAAGATATGGCGCCTCCTCGAGCAGCTCCTCAGCTATGTCTTCGGCAGGATGACCCTGAGCAGATGTGCCTCATTTCTCATCGGTAGTCCCGCCCGGCCCGGCAAGATTTTCGTCTGGCAACGTTTCTTCTCTGCCGACTTCATCTTCCAAGAAGTCGGTGCTCCCGGCCTCCACAGGAAAATCTGCTTCCTCCGCCCTACTGGTGATGTATGCCATTTCTTCCTTAGTGGTGTCGCGGGCGAGGCCCTCTTCCTTGCAAATGGCCATCTCCACCAAGTTATTAAAGAATTATTGTGCCTGCTCTACAAACGACTCAATCCAGGACGCATCAAGGCTGTGGGCGTCGAACGCCGGCATCATGGCAATGATTCTACCTAAAGCAGAGTTGTTGCACAAGGGGACTATGCCTGCTGGTAGCTCATGTACCACAACACTCCTGAGAAGTTTCTGGCAGAGAGCTCCGTGCTGCATAACTGTCAGATTGTGGTTCAGCCCGGGGCGCAGCCTCATGATGTCCGCTGCGTTCCGGAATTCCCAAGTTGGCCTTCCCTTATTTTGTAGGGGAGAAATGCGCTAGCGAAGGAAATCGGCGCCTATCATCACTATAGTGAGGCAGGCGTTTCTGAGGCAGTGAATCCTGGTGGTCACGACAGTGAGCTTCCCACCCTTAGGGTCAAGGGCACTCCAGTCGTCGCCGCGCACCATCTTGGTTCTCCATGGAAAGTAGAAAGGCTAGAATTTCTCCTCCTGAATGCAGCACCATTTGCCTCACCAATCATCCCACCTTTGCAGTAGGCCCCGTCTGTTTAGACCTCCTTGGTTCCTTGTTGAGGAATCCAAGCGACAACACTAGAAAGGGCTCTGCCTTGTTGGATGCGGGGAGTAAAGTAGTGGCAGAAAGAGCGGTGCTAGGGACTACTCTGGCAAAGTTTTCACAAAGATGAGCGAAGACTGACATACATGTCACAACATTCGGCATAAAATCCAAGAGTTGGAAACCTTAAGTGAAGATGATGTCATTGATGATATCCGAGAAAGGGGTGCAGACTCACGCGGGTGGTGGGATGTGCTATCGTCGCCGTCGCCCACATGCACCGATATCGCTCCTTCATACCGCCCACGTCAAGCCCCGACAGAAAGACGATGTTCTCCTTTCGCATCCTCACCAGCTTGTTCTCCAAGACATCTTCCGCATCCTTGCCCTTTCTAGACTTGGGTGGCTTGGTGGTTAAGGGGGTGGGGGCTAAGGACGGAGAGGGCATGGGGATGAATGGGAGGAGCTCTGTTTCAGGCTCGAGGAGGAAGACGACGGCGGTTCTCCGATTTTGAAAGACAAGAGGTAAATGAGCAGCGCCTCCGCAATTTCCTCTTTATGGGGAAGGTGTAGGTCAACCTCTTTACTAAAATAATATAGAAACGTTTCACGGGTGTGCTGCTGTAACGGTCACGCCGCGCACGTATCGACATCCCGCGTTGATGGGGCATCATGGGGAGGCGCAACAAGCGCAATGATCACAACCACGAGGCCCTGCCATGCATGCACGTGCAGTGTTTGGGCCTAGACCAAAAACGCCTTACATCGTGTGTGGCTCAGGCTTGGGGATCTTGTCGGTGCACTAGAGTTTTGGACTCTCCAGTGCCCCTTACCTATGCATGGGCAGTAGTAGCCACCCTGGAGACAAGGCCCGGCAGGGAGCTGCCAGGTACAAGTACAGGAGAATCAAGACCCCCGGAAAGACCGTGCCAGGATGGCTACCAAACCCTCAGGCAAGGCAAAGCCCTGGCATGACCCGACAAGGTGAAACCCCGACAAGGCCCCGCCAGTGCACGGGCCAGGTGTCGCCTTGCCTAGGCACGTGTCATGGCGTCGGCGTTGGAGGGACTAAGGAGTGCCGATGGGACGGGATCCTGTCCTATCCCATGGATAGTTAGAGATGCCTGAAGATGCATTAAATGTGCTTGTCCTACTCCATTAGTGTTAGGTATGATAGCACTATACCTCTATACACCCCGTGTACCCAATGTACGCCACTGTTGGGATTCCCTTCAGAGTATAAAAGGAGGCCCAGGGCGCTACGGTAGAGGACTTTTGGTCTTCTAGTCTTTTAGCTTTTCGACTTTGGACCTTCTAGCTCATACAGGTAGCAGCTTCTCATAGCGCTCCTGTAGCTAGAACCCGAAGAACACCCGCAATACAACCAAGCAGGAGTAGGGTTTTACGCATCTTTGCGGCCTGAACCTGAGTAAAATCTCCGCGTGTTGTTCATCAGAACTGCTCTTTGTGCGATTCATCTCCCCACCGAACCAAAAGGGGTCCCTCTGACCCCATAGTTGTTCATTCCCCATGACAATCATCAACTCACAATTTCTCTTTTATGTGCTACATGATGGTTTTGATCATCACTCATTGAATACCTATTATTTTCGGACTACTCTTATGATCCATCCAATTACAGTCACTATTTATTAACTCCCAAACAAATATAAGTCAATAATGAGAGTGCAATTATTTAGACAAAATCTATACGCAGGCATTCTCAAAAAGATATAAGTGAAGTACTAGAGCAACTGTTAAGCCAAAAGATATAAGTGAAGCACATAGAGTATTCTAAAAAATAATGATGAATGTGTGTCTCTGTCAAATAGGTGTTTCCATCAAATTATGATTGTGGCAAACTAAAAAAATCAAACAAAATCAAATGACGCTCCAGGCAAAACTCATCATGTGACGAATAAAAATATAGGTTGAAGTGACATACCGATAGATTGAAACGAAAGAGGGGATGCCTTCCAGGGCATCCCCAAACATAGACGCTTGAGTCTTCCTATAATATTACCTTGCGGTGCCTTGGTCATCCCCAATCTTAGGATCTTTATGCTCCTTATTCCTTTGTCCATCGTGATTACACCCAAAACTAGAAAACTTCAATCACCCAAAACTCAACAAAACTTCGTGAGATCCGTTAGTATAAGCAACATATCAAATACTTTCAGTACTGTTATAAATTGATTTGTATTTCATTATTGCATAATAGGTATTTTATTCTAAATTTTCCATGGATTATATCCCACCGATACAATCCATAGCATCAGTAAAACAAACAAACTATGCAAGCAAAAACAGAATTTGTCAAAAACAGAACAGTCTGTAATGATTTGTAAAGAACCTATACTTCTCTAAAAATTAGGAAAACCTGAAGATTTTTCATAGAAATACCATGTAAAAAATTCATATCAAAAATACGATCAAGTAAAATCATAGAAATTCTTCACTAGACGCCAAAGTTTCGGTTTTTGCACCGTATCAATTCTACTCATTTTGTGAGTCATCCCAAAGGCTTTACTTGGAACAAACAATAATTAAAACATATAAAAATAATAATTATAGAGTCAATAACCATTTTATCATAGCAAAACTTAAATTAAACAAGCAAAAATAAATATAACTATTGGGTTGCCTCCCAACAAGCGCTATCGTTTTATGCCCCTTGCTAGGCATAACGCATCGTTTCAAGTATTGTCATATTTGACATCAAGCTATTTAATAACACATGATTGTTAGGGCCATAAGGAGGCTTAAAATAGGGTATTTATGAGGTTTATAAAGTTGGGGTGCACAATAATCATTTTGACCTCTTCGTTTCGTTCTGTAGGAGGACTACTAATGCTTTTGGGAATATAGATGAACTTGGGGCTTTTATTTCGAGAAGTACTAGCACTTGTCTTTGATAGCGTGAAAGAGGAACCTACATTATCAATGACTTCCTCCATTTTATCAATACTATTCAAACCTTGTTCTACCCTCTCATCAATAATTGTGTCCTTCTCCTTTAAAGTTTTCAAAGACATTCCTACCCGTGACCCAAATTGAGTGATATGATTATGAAGTTCTTTATCTAACTCCTCAATTTTTTCACTAGTAATCATTTTCTATTCAATAGCATCAAGCCTTTGCAGTTGGGACCCCGATCCTAAGTCATAAGAATCCAGACTATAACATATCACATCACTTTGCGGCCTCACGCACGGTAAGTTCCACGGCTGCAGCCTTACCTTAGCCGGGACCGTTTGCGTCTTTTGGCTCACGTATGTGAACATGTCGCTGGCTGTCAAACGACAGAGAACCCGGGCCGACATAACTAGTCATAGAACCCAAGCGGCACATCCGTATGGAAACAGGCATACATAACCCAGCAATGCAGGTGCCGGCCTCAAGCGTGTGTAGACGAGTCATAGCAAGCTATAGGGAATCCATTACGTCATGAGACACGAATGCCATCACTACACGTAGACGAGTCGTAGCAGGCTACAGGGACTCCATTACAGAGTGAGACATTTCCCCGAAGGGACAGACACAGCAGCAAAGAAGGATACATGCCAGTCAATCAATGTGTCCGGAGTAGTATCAAGCTACCATGTCTCGGTGGAAGCACATGTTGGGAATATGCCCTAGAGGCAACAATAAATTAGTTATTATCAGATTTCCTTGTTCATGATAATCATTTATTATCCATGCTATGATTGTGTTGATCGGAAAGTTAGATACATGCGTGGATACATAGACAACACCATGTCCCTATTATGCCTCTAATAGACTAGCTCGTTGATCAAAGATGCCTATGGTTTCCTAGTCATGGACATGAGATGTCATTTGGTAACGGGATCACATCATTAGGAGAATTATGTGATGGACAAGACCCAAGCTGTAAACGCCGCATATGATCGTGTCAGTTTATTGCTACTGTTTTCTGCATGTCAAGTATGTGTTCCTATGACCATTAGATCATGCAACTCACTGACATCGGAGGAGTACCTTGTGTGTATCAAACGTCAGAATGTAACTGGGTGACTATAAAGGTGCTCTACAGGTATCTCCGAGGGTGTCTACTGGGTTGGCATGGATCAAGACTGGGATTTGTTACTCCGTGTGACGGAGAGGTATCTTAGGGCCCACTCGATAATACAACATCACAATAAGCCGTGCAAGCAATGTGACTAAGTGTTAGTCATGGGACCTCGTATTATGGAACGAGTAAATAGACTTGCCGGTAATGAGGTTGAACTAGGTATGGAGATACCGACGATCGAATCTCGGGCAAGTAACATACCGAAGAACAAAGGGAGCATCATACGGGATTAACTGAATCCTTGACATAGAGGTTCGACCGATAAAGATCTTCGTAGAATATGTAGGAAACCAATATGGGCCTCCAGGTCCCGCTATTGGTTATTGACTGTAGAGGTGTCTCGGTCATGTCTGCATAGTTCTCGAACCCGCACGGTCTACACACTTAAGGTTTGGTGACGTTTCAGTAGTATAGAGTTATGCATGGTGGTGACCGAAGGTTGTTCGGAGTCCCGGATGAGATCCCAGACGTCACAAGGAGCTCCGGAATAGTCTGGAGGTAAAGATTGATATATATGAAGTCCTATTTTGGTCACCAGAAAAGTTTCGGGCTCATCGGTAGTGTACCGGGAGTGTCAGTAGTTTACCGGGAGACCATCGGGAGGGGTATTTCGACCCAAGAGGCTACATGGGATGTGGGAGAGTGAATACCAGCCCTTGCTGGGCTGGTTGAAGTCCCACAAAGGTCCCATGCGGCTGGGAAGAAAAGCCCAAGGAGAAAAAGGTGGAAAAAGGCAAAAAGTCTAAATAAGGAAGGAGTCCTAATCCTAATAGGATTGGAGTAGGACTCCGGCACCTCCAATTTCGGCCAGATCTTGAGGGTTTGAGGCTGCCTCCTCCCCTCCCTCCCTCCTATATATATATAGGATTTAGAGGGAAAAGCTAACCCTAATAGCCACGTGCTACCTCTCCTCTAGATCGCAATTTCTCCTCTAGATCGATTTTCAGCGATGCTTAGGCAAAGCCCTGCTGGAATAGCCCCACCACCATCTCCGCAACGCCATCACACTGCCGGAGAACTCATCTACCTCTCTGCTCCCTCTTGCTGGATCAAGAAGGCGGAGATCGTCATCGAGCTGTACGTGTGCTGAACGCAGAGGTGACGTCCGTTCGGCGCAAGATCGGAAGGACCGTGATCAAGATTGCGAGACATTTCGTAATTGGATCGCAGGATGGATTGTGATGAGATTGCGGGATGGATCATGATGAGATCGCGGGACGCTGGGCGATTTGGATCGGGAAGACGTTCGACTACGTCAACCGTGTTTCTTAAACGCTTCTCCCTTAACGATCTACAAGGGTATGTAAATCCACTCTCCCTCTCGTAGATGCTCATCACCATGGATAGATCTTGCATGCGCGTAGGAAATTTTTTGTTTCCCATGCAATGTTCCCCAACAGTGGTATCAGACCTAGGTCTATGTGTTTATGAGATCTCGAGCAGAACACAAAGAGTTTGTGGGCGTTGATGCTTAGATTGCTTCCTCCCTTGGTCGTGTTTTGGTTGAGCGTTATTGTGGGATGAAGCGGCCCGGACCAACCTTACTCGTATGCTTACGAGAGACCAGTTCCATCGACTGACGTGTAACTTCGTTGCACAAAGATGGCTGGCGGGTGTCTGTTTCTCCTACTTTAGTTGGATCGGATTCGACAAAGGCAGTCCTTGAGAAGATTGAAAAGCAACTAGTGTATCACCTTTGTGGTTTTTGCGTAGATGAGAATTGTTTTTGCTAGATACCCGTAGCAGCCACGTAAAACATGCAACAACAATTAGAGGACATCTAACTTGTTTTTGCAGGGTATGTTGTGATGTGATATGGCCAATTACAGGATGTGATATATGTGATGTATGAGATGATCATGTGTTGTATAGA
Source organism: Hordeum marinum (assembly GCA_022496015.1). Lineage (NCBI taxonomy): Eukaryota > Viridiplantae > Streptophyta > Magnoliopsida > Poales > Poaceae > Hordeum > Hordeum marinum. The sequence goes on along the minus strand of CM039677.1, from coordinate 133,557,588 downwards.
ATATCACGACTTGCATGTCGATGGGTACGGCAACCGGCAGGAGCCATAGGGTTGTCTTTAATTATTGTATGACCTGCATGTCAATCATTAAGCGCTATGCAATGCTTTACTTTATCTCTAACCGGTAGCAATAGTAGTAGAAGCATGGTGGGCGCAACAACCCAGATGGCGACACATTGATGGAGATCAAGATGATGGAGATCATGGTGTCATGCCGGTGACGATGGAGATCATGCCGATGCTTTCATGATGGAGATCAAAAGCACTAGTTCATGGCCATATCATGTCACTTATGATTTGCATGTGATGTTAATCCTTTTATGCACCTTGTTTTGCTGAGGACGATGGTAGCATTATAAGGTGATCCCTCACTTAGTTTCAAGATAAATTGTGTTCTCCCCGAGTGTGCACCGTTGCGAAAGTTCGTCGTGTTGAGACACCATGTGATGATCGGGTGTGATAGACTCTATGTCTACATACAATGGGTGCAAGCCAGTGTTGCACATGCAGAACACTCGGGTTAAACTTGACGAGCCTAGCATGTACAGACATGGCCTCGGAACACAAGAGACCGAAAGGTCGAACATGAGTCATATAGTAGATATGATCAACATGATGATGTTCACCATTGAAACAACCTCAACTCACGTGATGATCGGTCTTGAGTTGGTGAATTTGGATCATGTGTCACTCGAATGACTAGAGGGATGTCAATTTGAGTGGGAGTTCTTAAGTAATATGATTAATTGAACTCATTATCATGAACATAGTCAGTAGTATCTTTGCAAATTATGTTGTAGATTACTTGCTCGCGCTGTAGCTCCCTTGAATTTTTATATGTTCCTAGAGAAATAAAGTTGAAAGATGATTGTAGCAATATTGTAGACTGTGTCCATGATCTGAGGATTGTCCTCATTGCTGCACAGAAGGCTTATGTCCTTAATGCACCGCTCGGTGCGCCAACCCCTCTAGCGTTGTTTGTAGATGTTGTGAACATCTGACAAGCACATTCTGATGACTACTTTATAGTTTAGTGCATCATGCATTATGGCTTCGATACGTTTTGAACGTCATGGAACATATGAGATGTTTGAAGAGCTCAAATTAGGATCTCAGGCTCGTGCCCGTGTTGCGAGATATGATATCTCCAACAAGATTCTTTGCCTGCAAGATGAAGGAGAATAGCTCAATCGTTGAGCATGTGCTCGGATTGTCTGGGTGCTACAATCGCTTGAATTGAGTGGGAGTTGATCTTCCAGATAAGATAGTGATTTATATGGTTCTCCAAGTCACTATCACTAAGCTACTAGAACTTGGTGATGAACTATAAAACGCCAGGGACGGAAATATTTATCCCTGAGCTGTTCGCGATGTTTGACACCGCGAAGGTAGAAATCAAGAAGGAGCATCAAGTGTTGATGGTTAGTAAAAACCACTAGTTTCAAGAAGGGCAGGAGCAAGGTGGGAAACTTCATGGATAGCAAGTTAGTTGCTGCTCCAGTGAAGCAACCAAAAGTTGAACCCAAACCCGAGACTAAGTGCTTCGATTATGAGGAGAACGGTCGCTGAAGCGAAACAACCCTAGATACTTTGTAGATAAGAAGGTTGGCGACGTCAACAGAAGTATATTTGATATACGTGTTGTTGATATGTACCTTGCTAGTACTCCTAGTAGCACCATGGTATTGCATACCGGTTCGGTTGCTAAATGTTAGTAACTCGAAATAAAAACTATGGAATACCGGAGAACTAGATAAGGGTGAGGTGATGATGTGTGTTGGAAATATTTCCAAGGTTGATGTGATCAACATCGCGCGCTCTCTCTACCTTTGGGATTAGTGACGAACCTAAATAAATGTTATTTGGTGTGTTGCATTGAGCATGAACATGATTAGATTGTGTTTGTTGCAACACGGTTATTCATTTAAGTTAGAGAATAATGGTTATTCTATTTACATGAATAATACCTTCAATGGTCATGCACCCAGTGAGAATGGTTTGTTGAATCTTGATCGTAGTAATACACATGTTCATAACATTGATGCCAAAAGTGACAAAGTTAATAATGATAGTACCACATACTTGTGGCACTTCCACTAAACGTCATATTGGTACAAAGCGCATGAAGAAACTCCATGTTGATGGATCTTTGGACTAATTCGATTTTGAATCGGTTGAGACATGCGAACCATGCCTCTTGCGCAAGATGACTAAGGACCCCGTTTTCTGGATTGATGGAGCGGGCAAGTGATTTATTGGAAATGATACATGTTGATGTATGCACTCCAATGAGTCTTGTAGCGTGCGGTGGATATCATTATTTTCTTAACTTCACTGTTGATTTGAGTACATATAGTGTATATTTACTTAATAAAACACATGTCTGAATTGTTTGAAAGGTTCAAGCAAATTCAGAGTGAAGTTTAAGATCATCGTGACAAGAACATAAAAATGTCTGCGATATGATCGTGGAGGTGAATACCCGAGTTACGAGTTTGGCATACAACTTTACACAATGTGAAAGTCGTTTCACAACTCATGCCACCTGGAACACCATAGTGTTATGGTGTGTCTGAACGTCATAGTCATGCTCCATTGGATATGGTGCAGGCTATGATGTGTCTTATCGTTTTTGCTACTATAATTTTGGGGTTATGCATTAGAGACAACTGCATTCACTTTAAATAGGGCACCATCTAAATCTGTTGAGATGACACCATATGAATTATGGTTTGATAGAAACCTAACTGTCATTTCTTAATGTTTGGGGCTGTTACACTTGTGTGGAAAAATGTTTTCACCTAATGAGCTCGAACCCAAAGCGGACAAATGCATCTTCATAGATTACCCTAAGAACAGTTGGGTGAACCTTCTACCTCAGATCCAAGCATAAAGTGTTTGTTGCTAAAATGGGTCCTTTCTCAAGAAAGAGTTTCTCTCAAAAGAATTGAGTGGGAGGAAGATAGAACTTGATGAGGTTGTTGAACCTTTGTTTCAACCAGAGAGTAGCGCAGCATAGAAAGATGTTTCTGTGGAACCTTTGTCAGTTGAAGAGGAAGTAAATGATGATGATCATGAAGCTTCGGATCAAGTTACTATCGAACCTCGTAGGTCGATAAGGATGTGTACTGCTCCTGAGCGGTACGACAACCCTGTCTTGGAGGTCATGTTGTTGGACAACGATGAACCTACGAACTATGGAGAAGCAATGATGGGCCCGGATTCTGACAAATGGTTAGAGGCCATGAAATCCGAGAAAGGATCCATGCATGAAAACCAAGTATAGACTTTGGTGGACTTGCTCGTTGGACGGCAAGTCGTCGAGTAGAAATGGACCTTTAAAATGAAGACAGACGCTGATGGTGAATGTCACCATTTATAATGCTTGACTTGTCGCAAAGAAGTTTCCGGCAAGTTCAAGGAGTTGACTACGATGAGACTTTCTCACTCGTAGCGATGCTAAAGTCTATTGGAATTATGTTAGCAGTTGCTGCATTTTTCAATTATGAAATATTGCAGATGGATGCCAAAACATCGTTTCCTTCCTTAAGGAAAGGTTGTATGAGATACACCCAAAAAGTTTTGTCAACCCTAAGGATGCTAAAAGGTGTGCAAGCTTCAGTGATCCTTCTATGAACTAAAGCAAGCATCTCAGAGTTGGAATATACACTTTGATGAGGTGATCAAAGTTTTTAAGTCTATACAAAGTTTATGAGAAACTTGTATTTGCAATAAAGTGAGTGGGAGCACTATAGAGTTTCTGATAAGTATATGTGGATGACATATGGTTGACCAGAAATAATGTAGAATTTTTGGAAAGCATGAAGGTTGTTTGAAAAGTGATTATCAAAGGAAGACCTGGATAAAGCTACCTAATTGTTGAGCATCAAGATCTGTACATTATAATCGTTTATTATCCATGCTAGAGGCAATAATAAATTAGTTATTATCATATTTCCTTGTGATTTTCAAAGGAAGACCTGGAAATGTGCCCTAGAGGCAATAATAAATTAGTTATTATCATATTTCCTTGTTCATGATAATCGTTTATTATCCATGCTATAATTGTGTTGATCGGAAACTCAGATACATGTGTGGATACATAGACAACACCATGTCCCTAGTATGCCTCTAATAGACTAGCTCGTTGATCAAAGATGGCTATGGTTTCCTAGTCATGGACATGAGATGTCATTTGGTAACGGGATCACATCATTAGGAGAATGATGTGATGGACAATACCCAAACTGTAAACGCCGCATATGATCGTGTCAGTTTATTGCTACTGTTTTCTGCATGTCAAGTATGTGTTCCTATGACCATGAGATCATGCAACTCACTGACATCGGAGGAGTACCTTGTGTGTATCAAACGTCAGAATGTAACTGGGTGACTATAAAGGTGCTCTACAGGTATCTCCGAGGGTGTCTACTGTGTTGGCTTGGATCAAGACTGGGATTTGTTACTCCGTGTGACGGAGAGGTATCTCAGGGCCACTCGATAATACAACATCACAATAAGTCTTGCAAGCAATGTGACTAAGTGTTAGTCATGAGATATTGTATTATGGAACGAGTAAAGAGACTTTTTGGTAACGAGGTTGAACTAGGTATGGAGATACCGATGATCGAATCTCGGGCAAGTAACATACCGAAGAACAAAGGAAACATCATACGGGATTAAGTGAATCCTTGACATAGAGGTTCGAACAATAAAGATCTTCGTAGAATATGTAGGAACCAATATGGGTATCCAGGTCCCGCTATTGGTTATTGACTATAGAGGTGTCTCGGTCATGTCTGCATGGTTCTCGAACCCGCAGGGTCTACACATTTAAGGTTTAGTGACATTTCAGTAGTATAGAGTTATGTACGGTGGTGACCAAAGGTTGTTTGGAGTCCCGGATGAGATCCCATACGTCACGAGGAGCTCTGGAATATCCCGGAGGTAAAGATTGATATATAGGAAGTCCTATTTTGGTCGCCGGAAAAGTTTTGGGCTCATCGGTAGTGTACCGGGAGTGCCGGTAGTGTACTGGAAGACTATCGGGAGGGGTATTTCGACCCAAGAGGCTACATGGGCTGTGGGAGAGTGAATACCAGCCCTTTGTGGGCTGTATGAACTCCCACAAAGGGCCCATGCAGCTGGGAAGAAAAGCCCAAGGAGAAAAAGGTGGAAAAATGCAAAAAGTCTAAATAAGGAAGGAGTCCTAATCCTAATAGGATTGGAGTAGGACTCCTCCACCTCCAATATCATGCAGATCTTGAGGGTTTGAGGCTGCGTCCTCCCGTCCCTCCCTCCTATATACTAGAGGATTTGGAGGGAAAAGCTAACCCTAATAGCCACGTGCTACGTCTCCTCTAGATGGTAGTTTCTCCTCTAGATCGGTTTTCAGCGGTGCTTAGATGAAGCCCTGCTGTAATAGCTCCACCACCACCGCCGTAATGCCGCTGCACTACTGGAGAACTCATCTACCTCTCCGCTCCCTCTTGCTGGATCAAGAAGGCGGAGATCATCATTGAGTTGTACGTGTGCTGAACGCGGAGGTGCCGTCCGTTCGGCGCAAGATCGGAAGGACCGTGATGAAGATCGTGACACATTTCGTGATTGGATCGCGGGACAGATCGTGATGAAATCGCGGGATGGATCGTGATGAGACCGCGGGATGCTCGGCGATTTGGATCGCGAAGACGTTCGACTATATCAACCGCGTTTCCTAAACGCTTCCCGCTTAGCGATCTACAAGGGTATGTAGATCCACTCTTCCTCTCGTAGATGCTCATCACCATGGATAGATCTTGCGTGTGCGTAGGAATTTTTTGTTTCCCATGCAATGTTCCCCAAGAACACAAAGAGGCAGTTTCCCGTAAAGAGTACTACTAAAGGCACACGACTAGGTGTCGGATCCCATACATACCGTTGCACGTCACACGTACGCACGATATGCCCGATATGCATAGATACAACCATGGCATCACAACATAACCATACAACAACATGACTTTTATTTAAGAGGCTCAAATGAGCCTTGCATAATATGTTCTTACAGACAGGGGTCACATGACCCGACACTCAAGTCATAAAAACATGTTCATACAAACCAAGCGGAAGCATAAGCTGTCTGAGTACAGACAGATGAAAGGGTAAAAAGGCACATGGCCTGACTATCTACAGCCCACCACAACCAACCTAATGGGTCCTGGGTCTCATCTGCAACATTTATTAAGCAAACGTGAGTACAAACATACTCAGCAAGTCTTTAGAATAGACCACGTCTAATCATGCTCATGTATCATCGAGGAGGTGGTGGAGTTTATGCAGCAATGCCAGCTTTGACTCATGGCTAACCTACACTACTCAATTTTAACTCTTTGTTTACATTTTAGATATCGCACACGAGTCCACTAACTCCATAGCAATACACCACCATGGATTCACTTCCCTCTCCAGGGAGAGTGCCATCCACGGTATTCACACTTGTCTTGATATTTTTATAAGTATCCATTTGAATATCTATGAACAACATAAGTTCTCCAAGTAGTCCATGTCCGAGGACGCGGCTATTTGAATAGTTTCATACCCTGCAGGGGTGTACTTCTTCACACACGCTCTCAGCACTTATCACTGTGTGCTCATAAAACCATGCACCTCGGCAACCTTCAAGCGGATGCCCAGCGAGGGAGTCGGCCACAACCGTCAATCACATAAGACCTCTACTCCATGCTATCGCCTATTTGGAACTGAACCCGCACGGAAGTCTAGCCGAAGCTTCCGCTACGGCCCCAAATGATGTGTGCAGGGTTCCCAAGCCCACCATTCGGGTGACCCTTGGTACACCGTGCCACTGCCTACCACGTCATAACCCACCCCTAGGGTCAGCGCTACGCACGACATCCAACATGCTATAAACACCAGAAACTACTTGCAACTCCTGGACCAAGGACTAAGCAACTGATAACTCAAGAGGGGTCGAGTTACCGGAACCCAATGTGTGGTAGCAACTAGTCTTGGATCACAAACACGGAACTCAGTTTCTTAGAACAGTCCCAATGAGACAACCCGCTATGTACGCCTACATAGCCTCTCATCGCTACCTTTACCAAATCGAGTTCATCATTATATCACCACATTAGAACAACATCGTTTCACTTAGTTCATCACCCAGATGAATCAGACGTGACACAACTCTAAGCATAACAAGCATAGAAGGCAAAGTAAGCTAAACACATCATGGTACAAGCATCTACCAGGTATGCTAGGTTGCAAGGTTTAGCTATTTACTGTGACAATGTCAGGTTATGCAGCAGAATAGGATCATCTAACATGTATGACTGACATGTGATCGACTGTCCTAATGCAATAAACAAGAGCAGAAGCGAGAGAGTAGGATATTATCAAAATGATCAAAGGGGTTGCTTGCCTTGCTGGGTAGCGGAAAGGTTCTCTGCTTCGTTGGGATACTCGGGGGGTATCCTCAGAAGTAGGGCCTACCGCAATGCAGATAAGAAACAATCAACACACGCCAGTGCAACAATATGATGCATGATCATGGCATGATAGCATGTATGGATGAGCGAATGCAACTAGTGTTCATGTTGATTTGAAATGAAGTTGAATATAGATTCAAAATAGTTCTTTATTTCAATTCCATATACTAACCTATTAGTAAATGTCAATGTTCACCTATTTAGATTGCTCTAACATGCATGACAATAGCACCATTGGATTCATTGGATTTTTCCGATAACTTTTCATATATAAATTATTTTCATCTGATTTACAGATTAATTTATATGAATTTCTGAAGTTTTAAACAATTTCTAGCATTATTTTAAAACTAGAAAATGGAATTATGGCATCAGCTTGACGTCACTGTGACGTCAGCTGATCAGCTGACCTGGCTAGAGTCAAACTTGACGTGCGGGTCCCGCATGTCAGTGTCTCAGGCTTAACCTCCGCGCTGACCAGGGGGTTTGACCCACCCTGGGGCCCAGTGTTAGGGGGAGCAGGCTAAACTAATTAGGGGAATTAGCCCCCTAATGACTGCCACGTCGGCGCCCACCGGAGTGGGGCCGGCGGCGTCTCGCCAGAATCGTGCCTCCGACAACCATTTGGCGCGTGGAGGGCACCGGGAGGCGGCCCATGCACTGGCGCATCTAGCAGGGCACCTAGGGGGGCTCAGGGGCCACCGGAACGGCAACGAGACTGGGGGAAGGGTCCAGGGCCTCACCGGAGAGGCTTCTGGCGCCTTAGCGGGGTTGGGGACACACGAGAGATGGTGAATCGCCGGCGGCTTCGCTCCGGCGAGGAGGGGAACAGAAGAGAGGGAGAGGGGAAATGGTGAGGGGGAAGCAGCTGGAGCGGCGGCCGAGCCTATCCCCTCGCCAGCGCGACGAGGAGGCGGCCAGGCAGGTAGGGTGGAGGTGGCCAGCACGGCCACCGCCGGTTGCAGGGGTGGCACGCAGCTGCTTCTCCTCCTAGCAGGAGGAAGAAGACGTTGCTGCCCCTGTGGGCCGGGCCCCTTCGTTAGGTTAGCCCAGGTGGGCTTCTTTCCTTTCTTTTTTTATTTCAATTCTTTTATAACTTCTGACATTTGTTTATTTTATTTGCAATTACAAATGACTTTGTAAAATGTCCAAAACATTTATATATTGAAGTTTGAATATTTCAGACTTATCTTAAAAGTTTCAAAATAATTTGAAAACTAATTTAATGATAATGCTTTATTTGAAATTTTCCAGGGGCTTTATCAATTATTTTTAAATTGCTTTAGGTGTTCAAATAATTAAGATGGTCCCTGTTATAATCATGTCCAAAATTATCAGACATAGGGAACATTTTTAAAGGGCATTTTGGATTTGTTGTAATTTCACCAAATTTGAATTATTTTGATTCAATGTGAGCTTGGGGTTTCTTTTTCTCCCCATTTCATGTTGATGCAAAGATGAAACATGATGCAAACACATGCTATACTATGACACCTAGCTAGGGATGTGACATTTGCATAATATGTTCCAATTTCAAAATAGTTTCATTAATGCTAATAGGTGGTGCTCCTACAATATTTTCAATTGCATTATAAGCATCCAAAGTGTAAATGATATGTCTCGAACGTATCTATAAGTTTTGATTCTTCCATGTTGTTATATTATCAATATTGGATGTTTTACAATCATTTTATAGCAATTTATATCATTTCATGGGACTAACCTATTGACCTAGTGCCAAGTGCCAGTTGCTGTTTTTTGCTTGTTTTTTTACTTCGCGGAAAATCTATACCAAACGAAGCCCAAACACCGTGAAACTTTTTGGAGATTTCGGCCAGAAGATATCCAATGGGCGAAAGAAGTGTGAGAGAGGAGAGCCGAGAAGAGCACAAGAGACTAGGGCGTGCTAGAGACCCCAGGCGCGCCCTGGTGGGTTGTGCCCACCTCGGGACGCCTCTCCCCCCACATGCAACTCTAGAAATACCAAAATTTTCGCAAAAAACATAGGGCAATCGATGAATCACAATTCTAGCCTCCACAAGTTCCAGAACTGCGAGATCCAATCTAACACCATCACGGAGGGCTGCATCATCTTCATGGGTGCCTCTCCGATGATGCGTGAGTAGTCCACCATAGACCTATGGGTCCATAGGCAGTAGCTAGATGGCTTCCTCTCTCCATTTTCATTCTCAATACAATGGTCTCTTGGAGATCTATTTGATGTAATGACTTTTTGCGGTGTGTTTATCAGGATCCGATGAATTTTGAGTTAATGATCAGTTTCTATCCATGAATGTTATTTTAGTCTTCTTCGATCTCTTATTTGGATGATTACTTATATCCTTGTATTTATTCTTTGAATCTTTGGTTTAGTTAGGCCAACTAGATCGGTTTTTCTTACCATGGGAAGAGGTGCTTTGTGATGGGTTCGATCTTGCGGTGTCCTTTCCCAGTGACAAAAGGGGCATGAAGGCATGCATGTATCATTGTCATTAAGGATAACAAGATGGGTTCTATTCCTACATGAATAGATCTTGTCTACATCATGTTCCCGTACTTATTGCATTACTCCATTTTTCCATGAACTTAACACACTAGATGCATGTTGATAACGGTCGATGTGTCGAGTAATAGTAGTATATGAAGAATCATATCGATCTACTTATCTTGGACGTGATGCCTATATAATGATCATTGCCTTGGATATCGTCATGAATATTTGATCTTCTATCAATTGCTCAAAAGTAATTTGTTCATCCACCGTGTGATATACTCGTGAGAGAAGCCACTTGTGAAACCTATGGCCCCCGGGTCTACTTTTCCAACATATTGCTTTTTGATCTATCTTTTTGCCATGTTTGTTTTACGTTCTATTAATCGAAAAACCCAAAAATACCTTGCCGCAATTTTTTTTACTTCTTTTATTTTTTTTACTTGTGAGATATATTTTCCCAACCTATACAATATAATATGTCTTTTTATCGTTGAGAGCTTGACAACCTCTCTAACGCGTCGGGTTGCAAGTATTCCTTCTTTGTGTGCAGGTGTCGTTTACATAGTTGCTTGATCTTCCTCCACAAATTGATATCTTAGTTTATTAACTAAGGGAAATACTTACCGTAGCTATGCCGCATCATCCCTTCCTTTTTGGGGAAATGCCGACGCAGTCTCAAGACACGCTAAAGGAATTTCTGGCATTGTTGCCAGGGAGGAAGCAGTCTCTCTTCAGCATGCCAATCTTTGGTGTCGGGGAGACATCAACAACATGTATCAAGTTCCTAACCACAAATCTCATCTCCTTGCAATTTACATTATTTGCCATTTTCCTCTCATTTTCATCTCCCCCACTTCACAAAATTTTGCCATTTTAATCCCCCTCTTTTTCATTTGCCTTTTTGCTTGTTTGTTATCTTTGCTTGTGTTGCCATGTGCCTTCTATTTGCTTGCATCTTCACTTGCTAAAAATCTATTGATATGGATCCTTATCCACTCATTAATATTTTCAAAAGGCCAAATTATGATGAATCAATTTCTAGTGAGTTGAGTGCACTTGATTATCTCTATGAAGTTTTGCTTAAAAATCATGAATCTGAAAATTTTGATGAAGTGTTGAAAGAAGAAATGTATAAGGTGATTCATGATATCTCCTTGAGTGAAAAGCATGATTGCAATGATGTTACTATAAATTCTATTAATGTCAATTATGTTAATGATATCCAAACTACAAGCTTGGGGATGATAATTTTGTCATGCCCACTTCTTATTGCAATGATCATGATTGGGGTGATAATGCTTCTTATGATCTTAAAATTTATTTAAACATCATGTTCTATATGTTATTAATAATAATGTTTGAAATAGTATCGGAAGTGGGTTTGGAAGAGCATAAACTTTACTTGATGATATTTGGAGAGTGTTCAATCTTATGATTTTTTTTGAAGGTGTTCAATCTTATGATTTTTTTTGATAAAAGTGGGTTTAGAGAGGTCATAACTTTACTTGATGATAATCCCACTATTTTGGAAGATGATAAAAACTTTATGGATGTTGATGATTAAGAGGCTATTGTTTATGATAGCTATATTTATGAATTTGAATATGATCTTACATGTAATTATTATAAGAGAGGAAATTATGGTTGTATAAATTTTCATGATACTAAATTACCTCTTTTTATGTTGAGATTGTTATTGTCTCTTTCGTCTTGTTTCCATATGCTAGTTTTTGCTTGCCTTGATAATTTGTTTTCACATAAAATGCCTATTCATAGGAAGTATGATAAACTTAAGTGTGTTTTCCATATGCTTCATGATGTTCTATTTGTGTTGCTCTTATTATCTTTCATGAGGGCATCATTAAATTTCAAGCCTATCTTAATCGCTATAAAGAAAGAGATTGTTGGGAGGCAACCAAATGAATAAAATTTATTTTTACATTTTTATTTCTGTTTTTGAGTGTTTAAATATTTTTTATACTATTATGATGGTGTTTTTATGTTCTATTTAGTGTTTGTGCCAAGTAGAACCTTTAGGATGATTCATAAGATGAGTAGAAACAATGCTGAATCTGGAATAGAAACTTTCACCCCAGTGTGCAAATTTTAATTTATTACTAGAGCCTTATAATGATCTGAAATTTTAACACAGTATTTATATACACATTATTTATGTTGTCCCAATGTTTTAGAAATTTTAGAGTTACATAAGTATGAGTAGAGTATAGATTACTACATACTGTTCTGTTTGACACAAATTCCGTTTTCGTTGCATTGTGTTCTTCTTTTGATGAATCTATGGCTTGAATTAGAGGGTATAAGTCATGGTAAAGTTAGAATACAGTATACATAGTTCAATAATAAAATATGAATGGGTTTTCAAAAATAATTAGAGTGGTAATTTTCTTTATTATACTAATGAATCTAACGAAGATTTTGTTAAGTTTTTTGTGATTGAAGTTTTCAAGTTTTGGGTGAGATCATGATGGAGGAAAGAATGAGGAGTAAGAAGAGCCTAAGCATGGGGATTCCCATGGCACCCCAAGATAATATCCAAAGAGTAACAAGCAACTAAGGTTCGGGATGCCCCGAGAGGCATCCCCTCTTTCTTCCAACAACCATTGGTATTTTACTTGGAGCTATATTTTTATTCGTCACATATCATGAGTTTTGCTTGGAGCGTCTTCTATTATATGAGTCTTTGCTTGATTTTCTTTTTATCCTTGTTGGACACACCTATTTGAGAGAGCCAAAATTATGCTATGGTTTGTTAGAATTTCTCTATATACTTCACTTAAACCTTTTGAGCTATGGAATTGCTCTATATGCTTCACTTATATCTTTTTGAGCACGACGTGCTTTCACTTGGTTGAAGAAATTCTCTCATGCTTCGCTTATATTATTTTGAGAGTTAGTAAATTTTGAAGAAATCCTCTCATGCTTCACTTATACTATTTTTAGAGATGAAACTTTTATGCTCATGTTCTTCACTTAAATTTATGTGAGCTTGTCAAAAAGCTTGCGGTGTAAAACCCTACACCTACTTTTGGTGGATTGGCCTCGCGAGGAGGTTGTGGATGAACTACTATAGTGGTTGAGCGACCTCGCGGGGGCTCTCGGTGGGGATGAACTGAACTCTCATCGACCTCCCTTCTACGGTGGGGGCTAGTCCCAATTTATAGTGGCCTTGGTCCTCTTCCCTTATTGCATAGGCACGAAGGGATCCCACAACAGCCAAATTTGAAAGGGGGCACAACGTACATCCTATCCTGACTAAAGGTTGTTGTAACATCCCAAAAATTTCATTTTGGAATGTTATGAAATATAGCTATGCATCATCATCATCATTGCTTGAATCTATGGAATAGTTGAAATGCTTCTTCTGACTTTCTGAAAGTCCCTTTCTATTTTTAATATGTTGCTTTCACCTAGTTGAAAACCTTGGAAAAAGTTCAAAATAAGAGGGGAGTAACATGACACTCCACACCAGGGTCATCTTGGTGATATATTTGAACAAAAAGAACCAGGTTTTTTTAAAATATTTGCAAAAGGTTTTAAAACAAAATAGACAATTTCTAAAAATATTTTTTTTAGGTATTCAAATGACAGAGGAAAAAAGTTCATTGAATAGCATTAATTCTCCTGATAATTTTGATATATATATTTCCTATATTTGGAAATGGTTTGAATGCTTTTAAAGAGGTTTTACTGCTCTGGATATTGAAAAGGTAACGAATTTGTATTTAAACGGGCCGGCCCACGGGCATTAACTCACGAATTCATTACGAGCCGGTCGACCGATGCGCAGATGACGCCCTCCCTCTCTCTGACAGCGGGCCCCACCCCGACCGCCCGCTGACCCCGCGCGGTCGTCACTCGCCTGGCGCCCGAACCCTCGCCGGCGACCTCTCTCCTAGCGGATCTCCCTCCCCTTCCTTTCCCTCGCTCCCCGTGGCCTATATAAGAGCGGCCACCCTCCTCTCTCCATTCCACACCAAAAACCCCTCTTCCTCGCTGAGGCGCTGCCCGAACGAGCTCACCGGAGTTCCTGCCGGCCGAAACCCTCCACCGCACCTGACCGACGCCTCCCTAGTCCCCTCGCCCCACCGTCTCCACCAATCGACGCTGGACGCCAGCCGCAGTTGCCTGGACTCCTCCGACAACCTCCTCGACCACCGGAGAGATGCCCCGATGACCTCGTCGCCTCAGCCTCGCCGGAGGACGCCTTCGCCGCCGACCCCCCCTTCACTGTGAGCCCCCCCCGCTCTCTTCCGTTCGATCATGGATCAACGATCCTGATTAGATCATTTAATGACCCGAACCGTTTTCTTCTTTAGTTCGGTCCACCGCCCGCATTTTCCCCGCGTTCACACTAGTAGACAATAGGGAGCCGCCACGTAGCCTTGGCCGATCGTTAGGATTCCGTTTAATTTCTGTGTTTTTTAGTTAACAGAATGTTTTCTGATTTTGTTTGCTTATATCTTTTAAACTATTTAGTGTTTTTAGTTGATTCTTTTTGCATTAGTTCACATTTTTGTTATAGTCTATGTCAGTATGTTTAGATTACAAATTTGAGCTTTAAAGTTTGAATCTAATCAAATTTGCTCAAACTACTCAAATCTGAATAACTAGAGTTTAAAAATAGATTTTTATATGAATCTTTTTGCTACTGCTTGGTATTAGTTAGGACTATCATCATGTTTAGTTTTAGGATTTTTAGGATGTATTTGTATAGTGTTTTATCTATAAACAGAATATGCCTAGTGTTTGGTATAGTTTAGTTAATTTAGTTTCTAGTTAGTTTAAATCAGATTTAGTTATAACTTGTTTTAGTAGGTTCTGTTGCTTAAACATTAGGTGTTTTACTTTCTGTTAATAAAAATATTTATTTGGTTAGTTTTATACTTAATATCATAGGAATCTCTACTAATTTTTTCAACTAGGTATAATTTGATTAAAACCAACTAATCTAGTAATAGATTCTTTTAACAAAGTTTTAAATAATTAAATTCTGTTCCTAAGTAAAGTTTTAGTGAATTCTTTTCTGTTAAGAGAAATGTTTTGTTAATAAAAATATACTTTAGTACACTCTTTTGTTGGGAAACTCTAGCCCATTTCATGTAGTAGAGTTTTATAAATACAAATAAACTTTAGTAGTTTTTCTTTCACAAGAGTTTCTATGAATTTAATTCTGTTTATTAATAAAATATTTTTATTGTTCTTTTCTGTCAACTATTGTTTTGTTAATACTAATAGTTCTATGTTGTTATTTGTAGTTTACCACCAACTTTCAGAAAACCAAACTATGTGATGTTTTTATTTTCTTATGATTGTGCCTTTGTTTTGTCTTGAGTGATTCTAGTTCATTTCTAATTTTGTGAGTTGCAACATTTTGTTGTATGCTTATTAAGTGCTCTTGATTGATTCGTTAGATCAGCCGGAGTGCGGGGCTTGTTACCTAGAATCCCTCGAGTACGAAGATCGTCAATCAGGCAAGTCACTTTGATCATGTATAGCTATATTTTCTTGCATTAGTTCTTCCATCACCCAATTGCATGCAAAGTAGGTAAATTGGAAACTTGGTTACTTGCTGTAGTATCATGTGGTAGGTACCTCACTCTCAACCCTTTGACACATTTGGCCCCGGTAAACATTGTATTACATTTTGCTATGCTATTAGTAGCCGGGGTTGGTTGTGTGAATCATGAGAGTTGAGAGAGTTAATAATTTCAAGACCTACATAATGATCAAGACTTCAAGACTCCGAGTTTTCAACATACCTCTGGGTGGATGATAGTTGAACGGCGCCCTGGAGAAACCCGTGGTTAGCCTAGATGATGCTGGAGATGTGCCAGTATTCATGCGGAAAGGTCCACCCAGGCACAAAGCGATGGATGGATGCTTCAAGACCCAAGGCTTACCTGCACAGCCACAAGTCATTATGGGCTCTGGCTTGGTTGGATATCATGGTGACCCTGGACAGGCGGTGCTCCGAGATGTAGAAGAACGGTAGGAGAGGATGGGCACCGACAGAGTCGCAGGGAAACCCTTTGGAAGACCATGTTTTGGTCATCCGTTTCTCAAACACCCTGAAGTGCGAGAAATCAAACGGAGGCGACCAAATCTTGTAGGGAACGTGTGGAAAACTCTGTAGAGTACACAAACCTAATCGATTAGCCGTGTCCACGGTCATGGACGACTTGAGCCAAAGGAACTGAAACTTCCGGAACCCTCAACACAATTAATATGATGATGTGGGTATTAATAACTTGGGTATGAGAATTAGTTGGTGGAACCATCTCATTAATCAACCAACTTAGTATAATTTTTCTTAGCCCTCTCTTGCTGTAGGAAAATTGGCTTGACGCAAAAACTTACTACCCCACCTGTCATATATGCATGTAGATTAGATGATTATCTTTTCATCCCTCTCTTGTGACTTTGCCGGCATATTCCATATGCTGACCTACACGACTGCAACGTATCATGTTGCAGAATATTTTTCCGACCAGGAGTGGGGATACGCTCTATGCTCGGTGTGATGCCCTTGGAGTCAGATGGACTCATCTACCTTCGATGCTTCCGCAAGATTTAGATGTTCTCATGAGTTGCCTTCAGCCACTTTATTGTAATCTTTATTGTAATAAAGGACTCGATATGAGATTTACGATTAATAAATGTTGTGTGATTTCCCTTTGATATATACATTGATGTACCGTGTGTGTACCAGCACGATCTTGGGATGGTACGTAAACACCGGAGATTCGACCTTTCAGGTCGGGTCGCTACAGAAATGGTATCAGAGCACACGCTGACCGTAGGACGTAACCTCTAGGATTGGAAAGCCTTAGGACTTATTTCCCTTTTGTCTTTAAAATTCTTATACTCTCATCTACTCGTTTTTGACTCTTCTCCAATTATTTCAAAATTTATAGATGGCCACCTTCATCCCAGTGTTGATCACGGAGTTTTGCCAGCCTGACGCAATGATGCCATTTGGCAAGGAGATGATGAGGATCGTCAGGGACATGAGGATTGCTTTGCCGAGCATCACCGGGACTCCTATCATGTCCTTTCCCCAAGATGGATGCTACAGGATCGAGGTGCACATCCTAGGGAAGACCTTTGGGAATCGGAAGGAACCCATCCACTTCAAGTTTGTGGCACCCAGCTGGATACTTGGAAGAAACATGGCCATTCATCGTGCCCTTGGACATACTCAAGAGGAATACAGAGGTGGAACCATTTCACCAGGACTCAGCGTGGTTTGTCATAGGGATGTCCATGGAAACATCATAACCACTCCCACTACAGACACCACCATTTCCTATATCCAAACCTTGGAGACTCACATCAGGACTCTAGAGCTTCGAGTTCGTGCTGACACGAAAACGATCAAGAGGCTGATAAACTGTGAGATTGACCTCGAAGCCGACTTACGGGAAGCCGAGTACGAGCATGAGTATGAGGTGAAGGATTTGTTAGAGAGGATCGACAAGCTGAACACTCGCATCGCCACTCTGGAGGGACAGATGGACATGGGTGAAAATCTTCATCCTGAGGGAGACTTGGCTCCTCTAATCAGCGACGATGATGACTATGAGGAGAGCACCACTGGAGGAGGCTCAGTCACCATGTACTTCTAAGGACAACTTTAGTTATGCCCCCATGTATCTTCATTTTCGACGTTAAAACGTAGGTCGATGTTTAGTTTGATTGAGACTTGTATTCCCGATGTTTGACATTGATTGAATAAATGAATGAGTGTTTGGTGTGACATGTTTGTGCATTGCATATGGGTAGTGAATTTCCCCTTTTAGGCCCTTGTTCTATTCTAATTCTCACCCCTCTGAAAACAGCAAGATGCCTCCACGACGTGAGTCCGACTTCACCTTCCCGACGGAACACACGCAACTTCTTCAGCAGCAGAATGCCCTGATGCAGTTGTTGATCCAGAATCAGACCAACAACCACCACCATCCACCTCAGGCTGACAACCTCACCCGTTTTCTGAGGTTGAACCCTCCAACTTTCTCCAGCAGCACTGAGCCCATTGTGGGAGATGACTGGCTCCGTAAGATGGAGAGAGAACTCGTCACCGCTGGATGTACTGATGCTGAGAAAGTGCGCTTTGCCGCACATCAACTCAAAGGAGCAGCAGCTTCATGGTGGGAGAACTACACAACCACATATCCTATTGCTGATATAACTTGGGAGCAGTTCAAGCAAGCTTTCCGCACCGCACATGTTTCAGCTGGAGCTATGAGTCTGAAGAAGCGCGAGTTTCGCAACTTGCGCCAGGGTAGTCACTCCGTGGATCAGTACGTGGACGACTTCAGCACATTGGCTCATTATGCACCAGGAGACGTGGCCGATGATGCGGCCAAGCAAGAGAAGTTTTTGGAAGGACTCAACGATGAGTTGAGCATGCAGCTAGTAGTGGCTACTTTCAACAACTACCAAGAACTGGTGGATAAGGCCCTCATCTTGGAGGGAAAACAACAACAAGTCGAGAACCGCAAGAGGAAGTATACTCAGGGGAAGTTCAACTCTAGAGCTCATCAGAAGCCCCGCTACTCCCCGTACTCAGGGAATACCGGATCAGGGACCGGTAAGTTTGGAAGGCACACTCATGCCGTGCACAACCATGGAGTCCACAACCATGGAGGAAATGGGAATGCCTGTCCCAACCATGGCAACTTCAAGACTGACAATGGGAGTGGGAACAACAACCAGCACCATCACGCTCCTACTCAGAAGGATCTGAGCCACATCACCTGTTTCAAGGGCCAGAAGACAGGGCACTCTGCTACTGAGTGTCCCCAGAGCAAGCATGGAAATGGAAACGGCAACTCCGCAGCCAAGAAGCCAAATCCGTTTCCTCGTGCCCAGGTGAACCACCTCGACGTGGAAGAAGTCTATGATCAACCCGAGACTGTGGTTGGTAAGTTTTTATTGCATTCACGTCCAGTTACAGTACTTTTTGATTCCGGTGCAACTCATTCATTCATATCAAGGGTAGTTGTGGATAAATATGGTTTGCCCGCCAAAACTCTTAGTCAGCCCATTAAGGTCAGTTCCCCAGGAGGTATGATGATGGCAGGGATAGGATGCCATGCCCTGAAACTTCACATAGGAAACCATGTTTTTCCCACCGACCTCATCGTCTTAGAATCCCAGGGATTGGATGTAATCCTAGGCATGGATTGGATAACCAAGTATGAAGGAAATCTTGATTGTCCCAGCAAGTATGTTTCACTCACCACCCCAGAGAACAAGAGGATTAAGTATGTATCCCGATGCACACGTATGAGTGCTCGGTTAAATTCACTCACAGGAGTTGTTCAGGAGGAAGTACCTGTGGTAAAAGACTTTCCGGATGTATTTCCGGAAGAATGACCAGGCATGCCACCAGATAGGGAGATTGAGTTCCTAATAGAGCTACAAGCAGGGACAGCCCCAATTTCCAAGAGACCCTATCGGATGCCCGCAAATGATCTAGTAGAAATCAAGAAGCAAATTAAGGAGTTATTGGACAAGGGGTATATTCGCCCAAGTTCTTCACCTTGGGGAGCCCCAGTTCTTTTGGTGGAGAAGAAGGATAAAACCTTGAGAATGGTAGTCGATTATCGTGCCTTGAACGAGGTGACTATCAAGAACAAGTACTCTCTGCCGATGATTAATGACTTGTTTGATCAGCTAGTAGGCGCCAAAGTATTCTCCAAGATCAATTTTCGATTAGGCTATCACCAACTGAAGATTCGTGAACAGGATATACCCAAAACAGCTTTCACCACAAGGTATGGCTTGTACGAGTATACAGTCATGTCCTTTGGTTTGACTAATGCTCCTGCCTACTTCATGAATTTGATGAACAAAGTGTTTATGGAATATTTGGACAAGTTTGTCGTGGTGTTCATCGATGAGATTTTGATATTCTCCAAGAACGAGGAAGAACACAAGGAACATTTGCGTTTAGTTCTAGAGAAGCTGAGAGAGCATCAGTTATATGCCAAGTTTAGCAAATGTGAATTTTGGCTAACGGAAGTCAGATTCCTTGGACATATTATTTCCGGAGAAGGAATAGCTGTAGACCCCGCTATGGTTGAAGCCATCACCGAGTGGAAGTCACCCACCTCAGTTAAGGAGATCCGCAGTTTCCTCGGACTTGCTGGATATTACCGGAGGTTCATTGAGAATATCTCAAAGATTGCCAAGCCCATGACGGAGTTGCTGAAGAAAGAGTCTAAGTATATTTGGACTGAGGAATGTGAAGCCAATTTCCAGGAGTTGAAGAAACGTTTGGTCACAGCCCTAGTGTTGATTTTGCCCAATATTCGGAAGGACTTCCAGGTTTATTGTGATGCTTCACGTCAAGGACTTGGAGGTGTACTAATGCAAGATGGAAAGGTTGTAGCCTATGCATCCAGATAACTACGACCTCATGAGTTGAATTATGCCACCCATGATTTGGAACTAGCAGCCGTAGTGCACGCACTCAAGACCTAGAGATATTTCCTTGCCGGAAATAGTTGTGATGTTTACACCAATCATAAGAGCCTGAAGTATATCTTCACGCAGAAGGAGTTGAACCTCAGACAGAGGAGATGGTTAGAGTTAATCAAGGACTATGACATGAGATTACACTACCATCCAGGTAAGGCAAATGTGGTAGCAGATGCCTTGAGTTGGAAAACTTATGTAAACACACTCACAGCGGGAGGATTACCCCAAGAGTTAGCCGATGATCTTAGAGAGCTCAGGCTAGAGATAGTTCCAAGCGGATATGTTGCCACACTGGAAATCCAGTCCACCTTGACCAAAAAAATTCGAGAAGATCAGAAATCGGACAAGGAGATAGCTGAGATAAAGCAGAGAATGGAGGAAGGCAAGGCTAAAGGTTTTCGTGAGGATGAACACGGAACTCTATGGTTTGAGAACCGAATCTATGTGCCCGATGACCCAGAGCTCAGGAAGTTGATACTTCAAGAAGCCCACGATTCCCCTTACTCGATACACCCAGGCAACACCAAGATGTACCTAGATTTGAAGGAAAGTTATTGGTGGACGGGTATAAAGAAGGATATTGCGGAACATGTTGCAATATGTGATGTTTGTCATCGAGTAAAGGCGGAACATCAGAAGCCAGCAGGGTTACTCCAACCTTTGCCGATACACGAGTGGAAATGGGAAAATCTTGGTATGGACTTCATCACAGGACTACCCAGGACCCGTTCAGGTTATGATTCCATCTGGGTAGTGGTCGATCGTATGACCAAGGTGGCTCATTTCATTCCAGTGAAAACCACCTATACCAGTGCTAAGCTAGCCAAGATATACATGACCAGGATCGTGTGTCTGCATGGAGTTCCGAGGACTATCGTGTTAGATAGAGGAACAGAATTTACCTCAAAGTTTTGGCATCAGTTACATGAAACTTTGGGTACGAGGATGGAGTTCAGTACAGCTTTTCATCCACAGACCGATGGACAGACTGAGAGAGTCAACCAGATTCTGGAAGACATGTTGAGAGCTTGTGCGCTAGATTATGGATCCAGTTGGGATGACAACTTACCTTACGCAGAATTGTCATACAACAACAGTTGTCAGACCAGTCTGAAGATGGCCCCTTTCGAAGCATTATACGGAAGGAGGTGTAGAACACCATTGACGTGGGATGGTGTTGGAGACCGACAACTTTTTGGTCCCAACCTTATCCGAGATTCTGAAGAGAAAGTCAAGCTGATTCGTGACAGACTCAAGATAGCTCAATCTCGACAGAAGAGTTATGCAGACAACAAACGTAAGGAAGTGACGTATGAAGTGGGAGACCGAGCAAATCTTCTTGTGTCCCCGCTTCGAGGAATCAAGAGGTTTGGTGTTAAAGGAAAGTTAGCACCCAGATTCATAGGCCCCTACAAAATTCTTGAACGTAGAGGCGAAGTTGCATACAAGCTAGAATTGCCGGAAGTATTGTCCGGAGTTCATGATGTTTTCCATGTTTCCCAGCTGAAGAAATGCCATGCTGAGATGGTTGATATTACCTTGAGAGACACAGTGCCCCTAGAGGCCATACAACTTGACAGCGATCTGACCTACGAGGAGGAGCCTGTCAGAATTGTCGAGACTGCCAACAGAGTTACCCGCAGCAGGATCATCAAGTTCTGTAAGGTTTTGTGGAGTTACCACACCGAGGAAGAAGCCACCTGGGAACGCGAAGAAGATCTTCGTAGAGACCACCCACACCTATTTTCTAGCCAACCCGAATCTCGAGGGCGAGATTCATCTTAAGATGGGTAGGTTTGTAACATCCCAAAAATTTCATTTTGGAATGTTATGAAATATAGCTATGCATCATCAGCATCATTGCTTGAATGTATGGAATAGTTGAAATGCTTCTTCTGACTTTCCGAAAGTCCCTTTCTATTTTTAATATGTTGCTTTCACCTATTTAAAAACCTTGGAAAAAGTTCAAAATAAGAGGGGTGTAACATGACACTCCACACCAGGATCATCTTGGTGATATATTTGAACAAAAAGAACCAGGGTTTTTTTTTAAAATATTTGCAAAAGGTTTTAAAACCAAATAGACAATTTCTGAATTTTTTTTAAGTATTCAAATGATAGAGGAAAAATGTTCATTGAATAGTATTAATTCTCCTGATCATTTTGATATATATATTTGCTATATTTGGAAATGGTTTGAATGCTTTTAAAGAGGTTTTACTTCTCTGGATATTAAAAAGGTAGCGGATTTGTATTTAAACGGGCCGACCCACGGGCATTAACTCGCGAATTCATTACGAGCCGGTCGACCGACGCACAGATGACGCCCTCCCTTTCTTTGACAGCAGGCCCCACCCCGACCGCCCGCTGACCCCGCGCGGTCATCACTCACCTCGTGCCCGAACCCTCGCCGGCGACCTCTCTCCTCGCGGATCTCCCTCCCCTTCCTTTCCCTAGCTCCCCGCGGCCTATATAAGAGAGGCCACCCTCCTCTCTCCATTCCACACCAAAAACCCCTCTTCCTCGCCAAGGCGCTGCCCGAACAAGCTCACCGGAGTTCCTGCCGGCCGAAACCCTCCACCGCACCTGACCGACGCCTCCCTAGTCCCCTCGCCCCACCATCTCCACCAATCGACGCCGGACGCCAGCCGCAGTCGCCTGGACTCCTCCGACAACCTCCTCGACCACCGGAGCAACGCCTCGACGACCTCGTCGCCTCGGCCTCGCTGGACGACCCCTTCGCCGGCGACCCCCCTTACTATGAGCCCCCCCCGCTCTCTTCCGTTCGATCATGGATCAACGATCCTGATTAGATCGTTTAATAACCCGAACCGTTTTCTTCTTTAGTTCGGTCGACTGCCCGCATTTTCCCCGCGTTCACGCTAGTAGCCAATAGGGAACCGCCACGTAGCCTTGGCCGATCGTTAGGATTTCGTTTAATTTCTGTTTTGTTTTTAGTTGAGAGAATGTTTTCTGAATTTGTTTTGCTTATATCTTTTAGAATATTTAGTGTTTTTAGTTGATTCCTTTTGCATTAGTTCACATTTTTGTTGTAGTTTATGTCAGTATGTTTATATTTCAAATTTGAGCTTTAAATTTTGAATCTAATCAAATTTGATCAAACTTCTCAAATCTGAATAACTAAAGTTTAAAAATAGATTTTTATATGAATCTTTTTGCTACTGCTTGGTATTAGTTAGGACTATCGTCATGTTTAGTTGGAGGATTTTTAGGACGTATTTGTTTAGTGTTTTATCTATAAACAGAATCTGCCTAGTGATTCTAGTTCATTTCTGATTTTGTGAGCGACGATGGCCATGGCGATGGCGGCCCCTCTTCCTTGATATTGACCTACAACATTTACCGTGCCTTGCAGAGGCGTAAGACTTGTTTGTATTCACAAAAAATTTAGTGCTTGTAATAATTGCTTGATTTTTGTGATTTCCTCTCGTGCTTTGTTTCCTTCCTGCTTGCCTTTGTGCTCTGCTCGGTAGGGCCCTATCCCGCACATACCTCGACCGCCGTTAGAGCGTACAGATCGACAGGACGAGACCAATGGGCCAGGGGCTACGTGACTAGTGAGTCCCCTGAGTCATGATGCTCAAGGTCCCCCTTGACGCTCAAGGTAACATGGCGACGACAAGGTTGACTTTTAGAGCCTTAGTGATCTGCGTCGGCAGGGCCCAATCCTGTGCATTCCTCGACCACGGTTGGAGCGTGCGAATCGCCAGAACGAGACCAAGGATCGAGGGGCTATGTGACCAGTGAGGCCCTCGAGTCGCTATGCCCAGGGGTCCCCCTTGACATCCGAGCGGCGCTCATGAGGTGAATTTGTACCTTTCCTCGAAAGCTTTTGCCTGGGAGGGATGCGAGAAGACCAAGTACTAGAACCTAGTGAGCTGGCTCATGCCAGGCCTGTCCTGAGCTTCGCCCCTAGCCAGCTCCCTTGCGCGTGCATCCCAGGGGAACATGGTGTGATGGGGCCGTGCGAAGAGCCGGGAGGCCACCCTGAGGTTGGTGCAACCGCTAGGGTACTGATACGTCTCCAGTGTATCTATAATTTATGAAGTATTCATGCCACTTATACAATAATTCTATATGATTTTGGTATGATTTTATTAGAACTAACCGGGATTGACACTGTTTTCAGCAAAACTACCATGGTGTCATTTTTTGTGCAGAAATAAAAGTTCTCGGAATGGGTTGAAAATTTAGTATGATTTTTTCTAGCCCAAAAGAGACCCCCGAAGAGCCAAGAGGAGGCGACAAGCCTGCCATGTGTGGCTGAGGGGGGGGGGCTTGCGCCTAGCAGGCTAGTGACTCCCTTGTAGCCCCTCTTGATGTGGTATCGACACCAAAAATTCCTATAGATCTAGAAACCACTGAAAATGAATCTAGACCAGGAGTTCCGCAGCCGCATACCTCGAGATCCACGAAAAACCAATCTTGGCCCTCTTCGGCATCTTGCTGGAGGGGGTCGATCACCGGAGGCCATCTTCATCATCCCGGAGGGGCCATCAACACCATGGAGGCCAAGGACTAGAGGGAGAACCTCTCCCCATTGAGGGGGGAGGCCATGGTGGAGGAAGCATAAGGGGGAGACCCTCTCCCTCTCTCTCCTGGTGGTGCCGGAGTGCAATTGGCGGAACCATCCCCATGGTGATGGTCTTCATCAACATCACCTTCTTCATCACCATGATCATCTCATCTCCTTTTAGCGGTCCACTCTCCCGCACCCCGCTGTAATCACCTACTTGAACATGGTGCTTTATGCTACATATTATGATCCAATGATGTGTTGCCATCCTATGATGCTTTGAGTAGATTACTTTTGTCCTTTGGGTTGATTGATGATCTAGATTGGTTTCATTTGTATGTTTATTTTGGTGCTGTCCTATGGTGCCTTCCGTGCTGTGCACACATGAATGATTCCCGATGTAGGGTGTTGCAATATGTTTATGACTCACTTATAGTGGGTTGCTTGAGTGATAGAAGCATAAACCCGAGTAAGGGGGTTGTTCCGTATGGGATAAAGGGGAATTGATGCTTTAATGCTATGGTTGATTTTTACCGTAATGGTCTTTAGTAGTTGCGGATGCTTGCTAGAGTTCCAATCATAAGTTCATATGATGGAAGTAGAGAAAGTATGTTAGCTTATGCCTCTCCCTCATATAAAATTGCAATAGTGATTTTCGATCTTGTTAACAATTGCGTAGGATAATTCCGCACACCGACCCATCATTATTCCACACTCGCTATTTGTAATACATTGTAATAATATGTTAACAGGACCTATTTTTATATTTTAGTTCTCTAATATCATGCAAAGCTATCCTCTTCATACCCACAACGTAATTTTATTTCTCGTTTCTAGATGGAAGCAAATGTTCGGTGTACGTAGAGTCGTACCGGTGGTAGATAGGAATTGAGTGAATATTTATCTTACCTTTAGCTCCTTGTGGGTTTGACACTCCATACTTATCTCTTCCACCTCTGGAAATTGCTACGATGATTCCTTGCACTTGGGGACTATCAAGCTTTTTTCTGGCGCCGTTGCCGGGGAGCAATAACGTGGGGTTGATACTCTCGTGTGTGCTTGTTTGCTTTCTTCACTATATAGATTTTGTTTTTCCTATTTGCTTTATTTAGTTGTGGGTGAAACAAACAAACAAAATAAAAAAATACAAAAAGAGTTACTTGCCTCTTATGGGTAAGAAGTTTTTCAAAAATAGAAGTGATTCGAAGGTTCTGCATTGGAGGAGTGAGGGTCGACCTTGAACACTTGTGTTCATGCTCACGGAAACAATGTAGAATTTTTCATGCAAGCTTCTTAAAAATAATTATCACCATGTATATATCCATTGTATTATAAAAATATTGTTCCCAAATTTTATTTTAGGATGATTAGATTGCTTGTTTGGTGGGTGCAGTGCAAAAACAGAAACTTTGGCTGTAGTGTGTGAGTATATATTTTTTACTGGAATGTGAAAAGTTTCTGAATTTTATACAAAGTACTTGTATGCAATTTTTGTATTTGTTCCTAAATTTTCACAATTTATTTATTTATATAAGTATACCAAGTTTCCAGAATACTACAGACTGTCCTGTTTTTGACATATTCTATTTTCTATGCATTGTTCTCTTATTTTGATGAATCTATAGCTTGTATCGTGGGATATGAACCATGGTGACGTTTTACTACAGTAGATATAATGCTAATATGAATTTGGAATGAGTCACAACAGTAGTTAAAGTAGTAATTTGCTTTATTATACTAATGGATCTCACGAGGGTTTTGTTAAGTTTTGTGTGAATGAAGTATTCGAAGATCGAGGAGGTATCGATATAAGAAGAATACAAAGATACAAGAGTTCAACCTTGGGGATTCCCAAGGCACCCCAAGTAAATATTTCAAGGAGACTCAAGCACCTAAGCTTGGGGATGCCCCGGAAGGCATCCCATCTTTATTCTTCAACAATTATCGGTATACCTCAGTCTTTGTTTTGTTCACATGATATGGGTATTCAATGTTTGTCTTTTCCTTTATGCGCCCTTCTATTATGAGATAGTCCTTGATGGATTTGTAGAATGCTTTTTGTGCTTCAGTTAAACCTTTTGAGTATGGATTGATAGAATGCTTCGTGTGCTTCGCTTATATATTTTGAGCTTGGATATTGGTTAATCTATATTAATTGTAGAATGCTCTATGAACTTCAATTATATCTTTTAGAGTATGAATAAAATGATCATCGGAATTTGGCTTGGAAGAGTATCATTAAAATAACATGCCTAGCTACAAAGGCATTAAAGAAAAGCGCTTGTTGGGAGACAACCCAACACTTTTAGTTTATGTTATTATGTGTTCACATAATTAATCTACTCATTAATCATGTTTTGTGACTTTTATTTCAATAAAGTTCCAATTAAAGCCTTTGGGATAGTGTGGATACTTGCTTGTTTGATTCCGTGCAAAAACAGAAAGTTTTGCATCCAGTATTTGAATTATCTGATTTTTCTAGAGAGTTAAAAAATTATGAAATTTGTAGACAAAATTTCTATGAAGATTCTGCGATATTTCCTAATATTTCAGAATTCTTAGAGTCAGGGAAATATAGTGATCATTCAGATCTTTACAGACTGCTCTGTTTTTGGCAGATTCTATTTTTCATGCATAGTTTGCTTGTTTCAACTGTTCTTATAGCTTATATTGAGTAATATAAATTGTGGGAATGATTTAATACAGTAGGTATCATGTGGGAATAATTATGAATCATGTCTTGATAGTTCCTAAGTGAATGATCTATCTTTATTACACTAACCCTCCTCACAAAGTTCCATTAAGTTTTGTGTGATTGAAGTTTTCAAGTTTTGGGTGAGACACCGATATGAGGAGAATAAGGAGTGACAATAAAATAATATTGGGGATGCCCAAGTCACCCCCAATTTAATATTAAAGGAATACTCAAGCGTCTAAGTTTGGGGATTACCCGGAAGGTCTCCCCACTTTCGTCTTCAACACTATCGGTACATCTTACTTGGAGCTATATTTTTATTCGTCACATAATATGAGTTTTGCTCAGAGCTTCATTTTAATTTTTTTATCTATGTTAGGTGTTATTTATAATCTTGTTTTTCAATAAAATTTTCGAAGAATTTCCTTTAGGATGCTTGAATTGCATGTTTGATGTGTGTTGTGTAAAAACAGAAACTTCTCCTGTAGTGTTTGAATTTTCATATTTTACTAGAACATGTAAAGTTTCCGTACTTTTTACACAGGGTTTTAATGTAAATTACTTAGTATTTCCTAAATTTGGAGAATGTTTTGCATTACATAGGTACACTGTTATAATAAATTGCTACAGACTATTCTGTTTGGACAGATTGCTATCTTAGTTCTGTTATCTACTTATCCTATAGTTTCCATAGCTTATATTAGTAGATATAAATTGTGTAAATGATAGTAAAAAGTACCAAATGTTTGAAAATTATTGTGCAAGTTGTCTTGGCAGTACATGAAGTGTTGATTTTTTCTTATGTGTACTAACCTACCTCACGAGTTCTTTTTGAGTTTTGTGTGGATGAAGTTTTTGAGAATAGGTGAAACTGGGATATGAGAGGATTGAACAAGATACAAAATCACAATCTTGGGGATGACCAAGGCACCCCAAGAAAATATTTGAAGAACTCTCAAGTATCTACGCATTGGGATGCTACGCATCCTACCTCTCTTCATCAACAATTATCGGTTAGCCTATGTTGAACCTAAATTTTTATTCGTTCACATGATGCGTGCTATTCTTGGAGTGACATTCTATTTTATTTGATGTTTCTATGAAAAACATTGGATCTGAAATTTTGAATAATAGAGAGTCCTCACATGCCCATTTAACTAATTAACTACACATTGATCTTCACTTATATCTTTTTGGAGTAGTTTATCATTCACTCTCGTGCTTCACTTATATCCGATGAGTAAATGGTTTAATGAATAGAATATGATAAATCTTAAACAAAAAATGCTTCATGCACTTATATCATGGGGAGTAATGAATTCACACATAATAAGTATAGGTGGTGAAATTTATTGAAAGTTAGCAAACACCGCATTGGTCACTTGAACAATTCATGAAACAATATTGAAGGAAGAGAGATTCACATCTAAATATACTATCTTGTACATCTTCTATGATTGTGAATACCTATTTATTATTTTCAGACTTGAGAAAATTATTTGAGGTTGGACAAGGAAGACAACGTAATGAGTTATGCTTCGGTATATTTGTATAGAAGCTATATTGTTTTGGATCCTCCAAGATGTGGTGCTTCCTTCCACCTCATATTAGGCAAAACTTTTGGGCCACGTAGAAATACTACTTGTGCATCTAAACACCCTTAAACCAGTTTTGCCATGAGAGTCTACTATACCTACCAATGGATTGAATAAGATCCTTCAAGTAAGTTGTCATTAGTGCAAAAAGCAAGAAAAATTGCTCCTAAATATGTAAGATCTTTTATTGTAAGGGAAAATAAGCGTTGTACGAATTTATGATGACAAACAAATAAAAGCGACGGACTACATAATAAATGTTACTATCACAAAGGGCAATACAATGTGACGTTCCTTTGCATTAAGAGTTTGCACATCGAAAAACAAAAAGTGCATGAGTCATGGTGATCTTACCTATATAGTACATACCTTTGCGAAAGGCCCATCTTTTATTTTCTAGTACTCACCTTTATAGAAGAGTCATGGTGATCTTCACCACTTCCTATATGTTTCCTTTTTCTCTTGGCAAGCATCATGTGGTGGGGAAAGATCAAAGCATATATGGCCATCCAAATATATTTGATCATGAATTATTAGTGTTGACAATTATCTATATGTTAAATAAGTTGGGAGGCAAAACTCTAAGCCCCTTTGTTCCTTTGTGTTCAAAGGTTGCCATTTGCTCTAAAAATATGCGCTGAGAGTTAGCAATCATGGAAGACTATATGATAGTTGAGTATGTGGAATTTGCTAAATCAAAGCTCTTACATAGACCCTTCCTCAAAATAGGATGAATTGCAATTGTTTGGTGACTGAAGGCATAGTTGTTAGTTTTCAAGAAACTTTATGGTCTTTACTTTAATATGTGAATAGCTTTTTACTTCATCATGAGATGTTTTATGAGATGAGCCACTGTTTATGATATATAATGATGCTAGAAAAAGTGATTGGAATTATCATTGGTCGAACTTGTGCACTTGCTATCATTCACACTTCATAAATTAATTGTTTTATCATTTACCTACTCGAGGACTAGCGGGAATTAAGCTTGGGTTTGTTGATACGTCTCCAACTTATCTATAATTTATGAAGTATCCATGCCATGTTTACAATAATTCTATATGATTTTGGTATGATTTTATTATAACTAACCCGGACCGACGATGTTTTCAGCGGAACTACCATGGTGTCGTTTATTGTGCAAAAATAAAAGTTCTCGGAATGGGCTGAAATGTAGTATGATTTTTTGTGGACCAAAAGAGATCCCCAAAGCATTGGAGCTGGGCCCGAAGAGCCGCAAGGTGGCGACAAGCTTTCCAGGCGCGGCCAGGGGGGTGGTCGTTCCTAGTAGGCTTGTGACTCCCTCGTGGCCCCCCTTCACGTGGGATTGACGAATTTTTTTTCCTATAAATCCAGAAACTACCGAAAAGAAACCTAGACCGTGACTTCTGCCATCGCACACCTCTAGAGACATGAAAAATCAATCTTTTCCCTCTCTGGCATCCTACAGGAGGGGGTCACCATCACTGGAGGCCATCTTCGTCGTCCCGGTGTGTCCATCAACACCATGAAGGCCAAGGACCAGAGGGAGAACCTCTCCCCACAGAGGGGGAGGTCATGGTGGAGGAAGCACAAGGGGGAGACCCTCTCCCTCTCTCTCCCGGTGGTGCGAGAGTGCCATAGGAGGAACCATTGCCGCGGTAATCGTCTTCATAAACATCACCTTCTTCATCAGCATCCTCATCTCCTTTTAGTGGTCCACTCTCCTGCACCCCATTGTAATCACCTACTTGAACATGGTGCTTTATCCTACATATTATGATCCAATGATGTGTTGCCATCATATGATGCTTTGAGTAGATTACTTTTGTCCTTTGGGTTGATTGATGATCTAGATTGGTTTGAATTGTATGTTTATTTTAGTGATGTCCTATGGTGCCTTCCGTTCCACGCACACGTGAAGGATTCCCTCTGTAGGGTGTTGCAATACGTTCATGACTCGCTTATAGTGGGTTGCTTGAGTGACAGAAGCATAAACCCGAGTAACGAGGTTGTTGCTAATGGGATAAAGGGGACTTGATACTATACTGCTATGGTTGAGTTTTACCTTAATGATCTTTAGTAGTTGCGGATGCTTGCTAGAGTTCCAATAATAAGTGCATATGGTCCAAGTAGAGAAAGTATGTTATCTTATGCCTCTACCTCATATAAAATTGCAATAATGATTTCTGATCTTGTTAGCAATTGCCTAGGATAATTCCGCACACCAACCCATCATTATTCCACACTCACTATTTGTAATATATCGTAATATTATGTTAACAACACCTATTTTCATATTTTAGTTCTCCGATATCATGCAAAGCTATCCTCTTCATACCCACAACATAGTTTTATTTCTCGTTTCTAGATGGAAGCAAACGCTCGGTGTATGTAGAGTCATATCGGTGCTAGATAGGACTTGAGAGAATATTGATCTTTACTTTAGCTCCTTGTGGGTTCAACACTCCGTACTTATTACTTCCACCTTTGGAAATTGCTACGATGATTCCTTACACTTGGGGATTATTAGGCACCCTTAGTTGTTTATCACCCAGCCTGGAGCATGGGGTTTCCACTGGGCGTGGGCAGAGCCACTGAGCGTCAGTGTCGTCCGCCAGCGTGGAGCTTGGGGCTTCCACTTGGGCATAGGAAGGGAGCTCTGTGTTAGAGTCTTCGGGCATGTACAATCCAATTAGTTCGTACACGTGACTAGCACAGAAGAATTGGAGGAGGTATATCTGGGCAGCTGTGAGCCAGCCCGGGACTCACGAGGCCCTACCTCAAAAGCGGGTTGCGCCTGAATGTTTATAGCGTGAGTCGCGCCTGTAAGACCTGTGAGATGGGGGTAACCTGCGCCAAATGAATCTCCGGATGCCATCTCATGAGAAGGCCAAACACCAACGACCCCAAGAGGTGACGTGTGCGGGGCCAGGCCGCTAGAAAGAGCTCAGCCGTTTTGTTTATCGACGCTGCAAGGACGAAGCCGAGCACAAACGCCGTGCCCAGTCTTCTCATGCGACAAACCCGAGGAAAGACACCTGGCGTGCAGCTCCCACAATGGCGAAGCGCCAAACAACAGTCATATGAACTGGGTCGCGCGCCCTGACACACCCACTCTCGATTAGCTCATGCGAGGACAAGCACAAAGGACCTCGGGGAGGTGACTTGCATGGGAATGGCCCACGAGACAGAGCTCGACAGCTTGGATTTATCAATGCTGTAGCAATAGACCCGAGAACAGACGTTGTGCGAGCCCTTAATCATGAGGCGGTCAAGGGCAGGTTTGTAAGGGCACAACAACATGCATGGTAACAAAGGACTGGACATGCAATTGGGAAAGTTAGGAAATTCATCAAATGTAGAATAAATTTGACGCATACGCAAAACGATATAGCTAAGAGGGCGGGCCCTAACAACTTGAGGATGATGCAGCCTCAGGGGTGCCCTCAATTGAACAAGCCAAAAAGTCACCTGGTGTCGGGGGAAATGACACCTATGGGATCGGACGGATCCCTTTATGGTTTGGTGGTGGAGAAGGCTCGCACAAAGAGAAAATTAGATGGCTAGAGCATGGCAATTTACCCAGGTTCGGGCCGCAAAGATGTGTAAAACCCTACTACTGCTTGGTTGTATTTGATGAGTTCTAGCTCAGGTTCTGGGAGCGCTATAGTACACAGCTCCTACTCATGCAGAATGGGCTAGAGGAGCTCCAAGAGTCTAGGAGTCTGAAAAGGTCAAAAAGTGCCCTACTGTAGCGCCCTGGGCCTCCTTTTATACTCTGGTAGGGGTCACCAACAGTGGCGTACAGTATGTACACGGGGTGTACAATGCTACAGTGTTATCGTACCTAACACTGATGGTGCGAGAAACGCAATTAATGCTCCGTCTGGCGTCCCTAACGGTCTGCGGGACGGGACAGGAGCCCTTCCCATTGGCACCGCATAGCCTCTCCATTCCCGAGGCCTCGACACATGCCCAGGCAAGGTGAGACCTGACCTCTGCGCTGGCGGGAGCTTGCCGGGGCTTCACCTTCGTGCTGGCAGGATGGCGGGGCCTTGCCGGGTGCACTTCTTGCCAGGGCTCTGTAGGCCATCCTGACAAGATCTTGCCGGGGTTCCAGCCTTCGGTCTTCGGTCTGTTGACTTGAATGTCTTCTCCATGTTGTTGTATTTGTTCTTAGTTGCTTCTTGGTAGGCCTTGCTACTAGTATGGCTAAGACTGTCCGTGCACAAGTACGGGGTACTAAGAGGCCCATACTTTAGTCCGACAAGAGCCCTTGGGACAGGGCCATACATGGTGCAAGGCGTTATTGGGCCTGGCCCAAACAGTGCACAGGCATGCGTGGCAGGGATTAACTATTGTTGCAACCATTCCGCTTAATGTGTCTCCCCATGACGCACGTTAAGTGCGTGACATGGGGGTACGTGTGTGGAACGGTAATAATTATTTTCATGGCTGCATCAGGCCGTTTCCACCACGCGTGCCACATTTATAGCGGATAGCCAACAACGGGCGCCCGTGACTTAAAGTCCTGGCCGTGGCAGAAACTTTAGCACTATGGATTCAGGTAACGGGGCGGTTGCTGTTCGCCCCGTGATCGTGGGACACGCTATTGGAGGAGGTGGGCGGCGACTCTTGGAGCGGGGCAAAGCCAGCCCCCGCGCTTCCCCCTATAAATTGAGGGGCAGGAGGGGCGATGCTCATCCATTCTTCCTCCCTTATCAAGTGCGAATCTCAAGAGCTCTCCCTTCCATCTCTTCGAAACCTTGAGTGGCGCCCTCCCTTAGCCATGACTAGGGGGCGAGTGCGGCCACCGTTCTCTGCACCAAGGACGAGTTCTCATCTGGATCATGTCACTGCTTCTACCGTAGAGGCAAAGGGTGATCCAGGCGCTTGTGATGGGAGTGGCGCGAGAGTCCATGGTCACCGTGGAGGCCGAGGCCGGGGGAGGCGGAGTGCTGCTCCATCCCTCCCTTGGGTGTCAGGCCCCTCCCTCGGAGAGACCCACACCAAGGGGACAACGTTGGAGTTCCTCCTCAAACTGCGCAGTCCCCTTCAGAGACATCCGCGCCTCCTCACCCTTTCGCTAGGGCGATGGAGGCCGACAAGCCGCCCGTCTTGTGGTTGCGTGTGAATGGCTGCTACAACGGCGCCACACGGGTGGACGTCGAGTATCCGGAGAGCCGTGTCAAGTTCTTTAGGCACGACTGGAAATTCTTCGCCCGCGCCGACAACCTCCAGGATGGGCACGTCCTTCATTTCAAAATGACGAAGGCCAATCTGCTCTTCGTCAGGATTTATGGGTGCTTAGGCATCCATATCAGCTACTGCGAAGAGAGCTCCAGCGGCGCCAAAAGCTCATCCTCGAGCGACAGTGACGAGGAGGACGGTGTTGTTGAAAGCAATGATGAGTCTGAGCTCCAGGTCATCAATTCAGCATACAACGACTTGAGCTTTGTGATCGGCGGTTGCACCATCATCATCAGCCTCCCGATAGGACAATCTTGCCAAGGGTCCTTGTCCTGGGCTCTACCTCATCTTCCAGCTAGATCTTCCGGGAGGCCCAAGGACTTCGGCTTCCGGGGCTCCCCTTCTTGTCCGCGCAATGCTGGTCTTCACCACTGCATAATGCTGGCCCTCTCCTCCATGCAATGCTAGTCCAGGAGGGGCCACCCTCTCGTCGGAGGCCCCTCGCCATCTTTTTCTTGTTGTAATCTGCCCCCTCTTTCCATCTTTTTCTTCTTGTAGTCTCCCCTAGGGGAGAAAGTCAAATAAAGATGTACCTAGGAAGAAGCAACATCTCATGTAAATGTCACCCTAAAGACTATATACTATTCTCATTGCTAGGTTCATCTTTGCATGGTGTTTTCCCTATGTTTGTTTCAAAAAACCTTGCCGGCATGTGTAGCCCTACTGCGAGCGCTTCGAGGATCAGGTCCTTAGCAGCCTGCTGGCAGTGCCACTGCCGGCAAGATACCTCGACGTTCTTGGCATGGCCACTTAAGCTGTTGAGCGGACTCGAAACATAGTAAGAGGCGTGAGCACAACCACTTGAGTCGTTGAGCAGACTCGAAACGGAACTGGGGCATGAGCGTAGCCACTTAAGCCATTGAGCAGACTCGAAACAGAGCAAGGACGCCATCAATCATGGCAAGGTTCCATACAAAAGTCAAAATCGTCCAAGGAAAATAACTTCACAGTAAGAGTTCACTTAGGGTTTTGCAACTTAGCTTTTCGTTGCCGTACTCCTTCCGGCAAGATGTTTTCCTTGAACGTCGCCCGCCGGTATCCATACCACCATTCCCCCCCGGCAAAGCTACACACGAGGTATCCTTTTATCCCTTTGAGAAAAAGAAAGAAGAGAAAATAGGGATATGGAACCTTGGCGGTCTGTTAGCTCTTGCCGGCAATACAATATCTCAGACAAACACATATATAAGTAAAAATGAGATTCAACAAGATTTGTAGAATACTTAGCTTTGTTCAACTATGCACAGGTCTACGCCTGGCTTTGTACAAAGGATTACATGCTTCGATGGCAAGACTTTGTACAAAGGTTTACAAAAGGTGATTGTTGGGAGGCCCGGCAACCGTGCCTCATGGGTAGAACTTACGAAGATATTCGATATTCCAGGAGTTTCTCACTAAGATGGCATCCTCGGTCTCCAGGCGGACTGCGCCAAGCCTGGTGACTCGTAGTACCCAATAAGGGCCTTCCCACTTTGGCGTCAACTTGTTTGAATTCTTAGCGGACTGAGCTCACTGAAGAACAAGGTCACCTTCCTCAACACTTAGGGCATGAACCTTGCGGCTATGATAGCGGCACAAAGCTTGCTAGTACCGCCCAGCTCGCACAGTAGCCTGAAGACGATCTTCCTCAAGGAGCGTCGCGTCATCTTGCCGCAACTGCTCTTGCTCAAGCTTCTCATTAGCGAGCACTCGAGGTGACCCGTATGTGAGTTCCGTGGGGAGAACCACTTCCGCCCCGTATACCAGGGAGAAGGGTGTCTGGACGGTGGCTGGATTTGGTATCGTTCTGATTGACCAAAGAACCGCCGAAAACTCATCAATCTAGCGCCTTCCTCACTTGCGCAGCTTGTTGGAAGTTCTTGTCTTGAGGCCTCGCAACACTTCAGCATTAGTCCTTTCTCCTGGCCGTTCCTCCATCGGTGCGCAAGAGAAGCAAAACATATCTTGCCACCAAGGTATTGGACATACTGCATGAAGGTGTGGCTCATGAACTGTGTCGTTGTCAGTGATGATCTGTTGGGAACACCAAAGCGGCAGACTAGTCATTTGATGAACTTGACGGCTGACTGTGCTATCACCTTTCTCACCGGTTCCACTTCCGACCACTTTGTGAACTTGCCGATTACGACGTACAACTTCTCAAAGCCCCCGGTAGCATGGGGAAAGGGGCCCAAGATGTCGAGCCCCCAGACCAAAGATGGCCATGAGAGAGGGATTGTCTGAAGAGCTTGAGCTGGTTGATGCATTTTCTTTGAATGAAACTGGCATGCTTCACACTTTGTTACAAGAGCAGTTCCATCCTGGAGGGCATTAGGCCAAAAGAAACCTTGCCGGAATGCCTTACCGGCAAGCTCTCTTGATCCTATGTGGGAGCCACATATGCCTCCATGTATCTCTTCCAACAAATCCAGTCAATTTCCCGAGAAATGCACTTGAGTTTCACACCGTTCGGCCTCTTTCTGTACAAGACGTTGTCCACGAACTGGTACATATTTGACCGGCGGGTTACTTTATCTGCTTCTTCTTGTTCCCGGGGAGTTCTCCTGTTTGAAGGGAATGGACGATGTGCTATGCCCATGCTGGAGCCTAGGGATCGAAAACAAGGACTAAAGGCGTATCCTCTGCCAGGGAAGCATTTGTCTCAACGGCAAGGGCTCGAGGCCCCTCTAGTGCTTGTTGCCTCCCGACAAGCCTGGCGGAAGCGTGTGCTTCTACTCCAAGAGCCTAAGGCCCTGCCAGAGCGTGATGCTCACTGGCAAGCCTAGCGTCGTTCCCGGCAACATCCTTGTCGGTGGCTTCTGGGAGCTCTGCTGGGAAATACTTGCCGGAACTGAACTTTCTTCTTTTCTCTTGTCTAGTTGATGGTGTCATGGATGGTTGAGTCAGTCGGAGCACAAAAGTTCGTGGTTCCATAGGCAACTTAAGACCAGCACAGTTCGACAGGCCGTCAGCAACGCTGTTCTCTACACGTGGAACGTGCTCCATTTGCAGACCATCAAAATGTTCTTCCAACTTTCTCGCTTCGTCTACATAAACTTCCATCAGTGGACTCTGATAATCCTTATTCACCTTCCTACCAACAATTTGAGAATCACCCCTAACAATAAGCTTCTTAATCCCATGGTCTGCCACGATCCTGAGACCGTCAAGCATCCCTTTGTATTCTACAGTATTGTTCGTTGACCTCTCTCGGGGAAAGTGCATCTGAATCACATATTTGAGGTGCTCTCTGGTGGGTGCGAAAAGCAGCAATCCAGCACCGACGCCTTGTAGTGAGAAATCTCCATCAAAATACATGATCCATTCTTGATTTGTTTCCTTGCCGGGGAGAGTTGACTCTAGCACTTATTCATATGGCGTTGGGGTCCATTCTGCAATGAAATCTTCCAAGGCTCTGCTCTAGATGGTCGAAGTGCTTTCAAACTTGATACCAAAGCTTGATAGTTCCAAAGCCCACTCCACAATCCTGCCGGTAGCATGAGGGTTCCGTAAAATCCGCATAACGGGAAGCGAGTGAGAACGGTGATCTCATGTGCCTCGAAGTAATGGCGTAGCTTCCTCGAGGCCATAAGGAGGCCGAAGAGCAACTTATGCACGCCAGAATATCTTGACCTAGGCCCCTACAAAAGGGAGCTGACAAAATAGACTAGGCACTACACCATCTTGTTCTTCTGAATTGTTTCATTCGACTGCGTAGATCCTTCTTTGTCGGCACCAGACTCTGCCGGGGAATATCCTGGCTTGTCGCTTCGCCGTCCTGCCGCTGCCACTGCTTCTTCATCAACTTCTGTTTCAGCCACTAGTGCAGCACTCACCACTTGATTGGTTGCCGCTAGGTATAGCAGCAATGTCTCTTGTAGTTTTGGCGCGACTAGGACTGACGGAGAGGAGAGGTACTTCTTCAAATCCTGCAGCGCTGCCTCCGCTTCCGATGTCCATTTCATCAGACCTGCCTTCTTCAAGATTTCGAAAAGGGATAGGGCGTTCTCAACTGATTTTGAAATGAACCTACACAGAGCGACAACACAGCCGGCAAGACGACGCACATGCTTGACACGTCTTGGTGCTTCAATTTTCTCAATTTCTTTGGTCTTGTCAGGATTGGCTTCAATTCCACGTTGAGATACAAAGTACCCGAGAAGCTTGCCGGATGGGACACCAAACACACACTTCTCGGGGTTGAGCTTCTAGTTGATCTTGCTCAGATTTGCAAATGTTTCTTATAGGTCTAATATGAGTGTAGCCTTGTCCTTGGTTTTGACCACTATGTGATCCATATAAGCCTCCATATTTCTATGTAGTTGGGGCTCAAAACCAATCTGGACCGCTCTTGCAAATGTAGAACTAGCACTTTTCATCCTGGAAGGCATATGCAAAAAGCAATACGTACCACATGAGGTGACAAATTCGCTCTTCTCTTCGTCTTCCTTGGCCATGAAAATCTGATGATAACCTGAATAGGCATCAAGGAAAGACAACAAGTCGTAGCCGGCGGTGGAGTCCACAATCTGGTCGACGCACGGCAAGGGAAAAGTACCTGTGGGGCAGGCCTTATTGATATGTGTGAAGTCAATACATAGCCTCCATTTCTCATTTTCCTTGCGCACTACAACTAGATTGGCCAACCATGTTGGATGAAGTACTCCTCTGATCATGCCAGCCGCTTCTAATTTCTTGATTTCTTCGGCAATAAACTATTGCCGCTCCCACAACCTGCTTCCTGACCTTTTGCTTGATGGGCCGCGCGTGTGGACAGACGGTAAGGTGGTGCTCAATCACCTTCCTAGGAACACCGGGGATATCAGATGGTTGCCATGCAAACACATCGACATTGGCCTGCAGGAAGGCTACGAGCACATTTTCCTATTTCTCGTCAAGGCTGGAACTTATGGTGAAAGTTCCTCCCGGACTATCCTCCTTGGCGGGCACCTTCTTAGTCTCTGGCGGGCTTCCTTGGACTTCTTGCTCTTGCCGGTGGAACTCTCTGGCATGTTCTCAATGGGAGCACAGCACTCCAAGGAGGTGCACTTGCCGGAGTCAATGAGAGAGGTCTTGTCGGGCTCCTTCCTCCCAGGAGTTTCAGTGGCAGGAGCAAGTGCCTTGGCGATAAATGCTGCAACCGCCTCCTGATAGAATTTATCAGCACATACAAGCGCGTACTTCTTGTCGGACTTGACAGTGATGATGCCCATCGTCCCGGGCGTCTTCAACATCTTCCATGCTTCGTCCTCGAAGAACTTGACGCTGATCGCGGCGAGTCCGTGGATCATACGATGCCGTCATGTAACCATCGTAATTGTCGGTCCGACGTTGTTGCTATGGAGGAGAGTGCACTGTGGTCGCAGTTCCCCCGTGCTTCTCACCACTAGCGTGAGCTGGCTCGGTGGACCAAAACTTGTCAGCAAGGCTAATGAGGATCTGAATGGTGGCTCTCCACTCTTCGAGCTTCTCCGCAGCAGGAGGGAAGTTCAAGAGTAGTTGCGCTTGCACCGTTGCTTCTTCCAACGTGGTCGGCAGCGAACTGTGCGAAGAACGCGAGGTGCTCTCACTCCTAACCATGTTAGAAGGAGCTCCTTTGCGGTCCCGTGATTGCATGCCATTCCCACTGGCATGCTGGTCCCACACATCTTAAGAATGATGCGCATGAGCTTTTTCGTGGGGATTTTGAGAACCACCGACTCCGCGGCACTGCTCTTTGCGCGCGTCCTGGGAATGTTGCAGCGTGCGCACCGACGTGGTGCATTGGAAGGTGCCCTTCCATCCCCGGAGTTCACCGTATCGCCCGCAGGCGGTATACCTCCATCCTAAGACCCAGCGGCGCCGTGAGCATCAACGCGGCGGGCGTCGCTGCTTGCTTGGCCTTGATCATCGGAGCGCCACATGGGCGTAGGGTCCCCACTCCCTCTGCCCGATCCCACTCTGTCGCCCGCTTGGGCGGCCAAGGGCACGGCTGATGTGGAGGGTTCCACTGCTATGAAAACTTTCTTCTTGGGACCATGGCGATGACGAGTATGACGAAGGAACAGATGCGCTAATCAAAAGATGAAGTCACGCGACCTAGCCCCCTACCTAGCACGCCAAAGATGTCTGAGGAAACGACACATATGGGATTGGAGGGATCCCTTCATAATTCGGTAGGGGAGAAGGCTAGCACAAAGAGAAGATCAGATGGCTAGCGCACGGGAATTTACCTAGGTTCGGGCCGCAAAAATGCGTAAAACCTTACTCCTGATTGGTTGTATTGGATGAATTTTAGCTCAGGTTCTGGGAGCACTACAACACATAGTTGCTACTCATAAGAATGGGCTAGAGAAGCTCCAAAAGTCTAGGAGTCCGAAAAGGTCAAAAAAGTCCCCTACCGTAACGCCCTGGGCGTTATTTTATACTCTCGAAGGGGTCACCAACAGTGGCATAAAGTACGTACACGGGGGTGTATAGTGGTACAATGTTATCGTACCTAACACTGACGGTGCAAGACAAATGCATTTAATGCTTCATCAGGCATCCCTAACCGTCTGCGAGACAGTACATGAGCCCATCCCATCGGCATCGCTTAGCCTCTCCATCGCCGGGGCCTCGGCAAGTGACCAAGCGAGATGACACCTGGCCTTTGCGCTGGCGGGGGCTTTCCGGGGCTTCGCTTTCGAGCTAGCTAGATGGTGGGGCCTTGCTGGGTGCACTTCTTGCCGAGGCTCCGTAGGCAATCCCGACATGTTCTTGCTAGGGTCCCAGCTTTTGGTCTTCAGTCTATTGACTTGAATGTCTTCTCGATGTTGTTGTATTTTTCTCAGTTGCTCCCTGGAAGGCCATGCCGCTGGTATGGCAACCACTGTCCATGCACAAGTATGGGGTACTAAAAGGCCCATACTTTAGTACACTGATACCTAGCAACGGCATTGTTGAAGCTGACATAGTTGTCGAAGATTGATCCTCACGAGCTTGAGGTCTCCGAAGGCTCGAGGGGCCATGATGCCCTGCCCAGGGGGCTCATGAGGGTCCGAGACCTCTTGAAGAACCACGCAGTATCGGGCTCATGAGACGCGTGGACGGTCTGCATTCACAAGGACAAAGGGCATGCAGACGTAGCTACGCATGACGATGGGCAAAAGACGCCCTATGATGCGGCCATGTTGAGGCCCGAGAAGTTGATGCGTACACATAGCTTGCTGTCAGGGACAACAGCCACAGTGGATGGCGCAGGGCGACGCTCGCCTCGCATTGGCTGTGCCTCCTGAAGCGCCTCGATCGCATTGCTGATGAACTCGCATGCTCCTGGCACCTCGCGCCTTGCTCCTTGATTGGGGGGGGCACACGTTGAAGCACGCCACCAAGTGGTGCCCAAGCACCTCCTTTGTCGCACCGGTCCGGTCGAAAGCTCTCCAGGTGGAAGCCCTCGTCTGCCCCGAGGGAGGCATCGGGAGCGCCTTCTTATGAGG
Organism: Hordeum marinum; assembly: GCA_022496015.1. Lineage (NCBI taxonomy): Eukaryota > Viridiplantae > Streptophyta > Magnoliopsida > Poales > Poaceae > Hordeum > Hordeum marinum. The sequence continues at coordinate 133,515,606 of CM039677.1, read as the reverse complement.
GAGGGAGAGGTGCCCGAGAAGTGGATGCGGGGCCGAGACGCCAGTGGTGGGGGTCCCAGCTCCCTTACGACACTTTAACACCCCAATGAATTCAATTTGATTTGAAAATAGTTTTATTCCTTTAAGATGGAATTTTAAAACTTTTGATTTGATTCCCTCTTTCAACTCAAAGGATGAAATTTTCTTACAAAACTTTTGGATCAACTTTGGTTCTAACCTCCAAATATTTCGGTTGGAGTTTCTTTCCTGCAAGAATTCACTTTCGCATATTTTTGGGTCCTAAGATATACAAAGGAAGTACCAGATTCCTTTTGATTTTGACCTCAAATAAATTACCACTAGTAAACCTTAGTACCCACATCCCATTTGTGCAAAAACCTTCTGGTCCATAGTTCAAAAAAAATTAAACTTCATTCAAAAGAAATATCGAGAAGAAATAATTTAGTTGCTTGTTGCCCCTCTTACCTTGCTAGAAAAATTCTGAGAAAATTCAGAGGACCCCTAGAAGCCTTAGTGGATAATCCCTCCAAGTTTCAGCCCCAGTAAAAATGTTTTGACCTCCTTGGCATATGGACGAACACCTAGCGTGCACTATTCCTGTTAGATTCAGACTTTTTGAGAAATGGAGTGTTAGTCTCCGCAGTAGCAGTAGTGGAACCTTGAGCACTGTGTCTTCTTCTCATCCTGGGAGCCGCACGGTGACTTGGCCACTTGTGGGCGTCAGTGGTGTGCTGGCAAACCGGACCCAACCCCTTCCACGATGGTAGAGCCGTCTGTTGTAGCCGCCAGGAGATAACCCACAAGTGTATGGGATCAATTGTAGCCTTTCTTGATAATTAAGAGTGTCAAACCTAACGAGGAGCTAAAGGCAGGAAAAATATTCCCTCAAATTCTATCGACCACCGGTACAACTCTACGCACGCTTAACGTTCGCTTTACATAGAATAAGTATGAAACTAGAATTACTTTGTACGTGTGATAGGATAGGTTTGCAAGATAATAAAGAGGACGTAAATAAAAACTAGGGCCTGCTTAGATAAACAAACAACTAAGTTATTATTAGTAGAGTGTTTTTTGTCACAAGAAAGTTATTTGTTCCTAGGCAAATGATGACTAGACCGATAATCACTATTGCAATTCTATATGAGGGAGAGGCATAAGCTAACATACTTTCTCTACTTGGATCATCTACACTCATGATTGGAACACTAGCAAGAATCCACAACTACTGAAGATCATTAAGGTAAAACCCAACCATAGCATTATAAGGTATCAAGACCTCTCTATTCCCATACGCAAACAACCCACTTACTCGGGTATGTGCTTCTGTCACTCACGCCACCCATCATAAGCAAATGATAAACATATTGCAAATCCTACAACGGGGATCCCTCACGCTTGCGCGACACGGAGAGCACCATAGGACATCACCAATAATAAAACATACAACTCAAACCAATCATGATCATCAGTCAACCCATAGGACAAAATGGATCTACTCAAACATCATACGATAGCCATTCATCATTGGGAAATAATATATAGCATTGAGCACCTTGTTTAAGTAGAGATTATAGAGGGGAGAAGAGGTGTTCGACCGCTACATAGAGGGGGAGAGAGTTGGTGATGATGGCAGCGAAGTTGTTGTTGTAGGTCGCAATCACGCTGATGGCCCCCACGGCGTTCCAGTGCCACTAGGAGAAAGGGGGAGAGAGCCCCCCTCCTTCTTATTATTCCTTGACCTCCCCCCTACATGGGAGGAGGATTTCCCCGCTGGTCCTTGGCTTCCATGGCGGCGGAGGGGTGAGAGACCCTCCGAGATTGGATCTCTCTCTCTTTGTTTCCTTATGTTTCTCCGTTTCCAGATTCTGGCCTTTAACCGTTTCTTAAATATCTGGAGATCCGTAACTCCAATAGGGATGAAATTTTGAGGGGATTTTTATCATAAAAATATCTTCCCTGTGGAAAAAGGAAGGTGCATCGACTATTGAGGGTCCTAGCCGACTTAAGGGGCGACCACAAGGTCCCAGATTGCGCTAGGGGTTAGGTCGCATCCCTCTAGCTTGTGGTCTCCTCAGGCATTGTCTCGTGTTAATTATTTTCCCCCAAAATCTCATATTTTCCAAAAATAATCTCTGTAAGTTTTTATCTCGTTTGGACTTTGTTTGGTACGGATATTCTATGAAACAAAAACATGCAACAAAAAGGAACTGGCACTGGCACTTGATCAATATGTTAGTTCCAAAAATAGTATAAAAATTTGCCAAAAGTATATGAAAGTTGTAGAATATTGGCATGAAAACTCAAAAATTATATATACAACAAAGATGTATTAGCATCCCCAAGCTTAATTTATGCTCGTCCTCGAGTAGGTAAATGATAAAAAAAGATAATTTTTTATGTGGAATGCTACCTAGCATAATTTTGATCATATAATCTAATTATGGCATGAATATTAAGACACAAGTGATTCAAAGCAATAGTCTATCATTTGACATTAAGACAATAATACTTCAAGTACAGTAATAAAGCAATCATGTCTTCTCAAAATATCATGGCTAAAAGAAAGTTATCCCTACAAAATCATATAGTCTGGTTATGCTCCATCTTCCCCACACCAAGTATTTATATCATGCACATCCCCGATGACAAGCCAAGCAATTATTTTACCCCTTGTATGTTCTCAAACCTTTGCAACTCTCATGCAATGCATGAGTGTGAACCATGGATATAGTACTATAGGTGGAATAGAGTATGGTGGAGGTTGTAAGGAAAAGGAGAAGATAGTCTCACATCAGCTAGGCGTATGAACTGTCTATGGAGATGCGCATTAATTGATATCTATGTGAGTGAGTTGGGATTGCCATGCAACAGATGCAGTAGAGCTATAAGTGTATGAAAGCTCAAAAATAAACTAAGTGGGTGTGAATCCAACTCGCTTGCTCAAGAAGACCTAGGGAAATTTGAGGAAGCACATCATTGGAATATACAAGCCAAGTTATATAATGAAAAATTACCACTAGTATATGAAAGATACAAAATAGGAGACTCTCTATCATGAAGATCATGGTGCCACTTTGAAGCACAAGTGTGGAAAAAGGATAGTAGCATCGTCCCTTCTCTCTTTTCTCTCTTTTTTAATTTTTTGGGTGGGCATGTTTGGCAATTTTTTATTTAGGCTCCATTGGCCTCTTTTATTAGTTTTAAAGTCCAGAGTCTCATCCCAACTTGTGAGGGAATCATAGCTTCCATCATCCTTTCCTCACATGGGACAATGCTCTATTAATGATGATCATCACACTTTTATTTAATTACAACTCAACAATCACAACTCGATACTTAGAACAAAATATATATGAATGCCTCCGGTGATGTACCGGGATGTGCAACGATCTAGAATAGCAAATGACAACAAAAAACGGACAAGCCATGAAAACATCATGCTAGCTATCTTACGATCATGCAAAGCAATATGACAATGATGGTTCATGTCATAATAACTGGAACGGTGGAAGCTGCTTGGCAATATATCTCAGAATGGCTACGGAAATACCATAATAGGTAACTATGGTGGCTGATTTGAGGAGGGGTATATGGTGGGTTTAATGCATCGACAAAAGTTCCGCGGTACTAGAGAGGCTAGCAAAGGTGGAAGGGTTAGAGTGCGTATAATCCATTGACTCACATTAGTCATAAAGAACTCACATGCTTATTGCAAAAGTCTATGGGTTATCTAAGAAAAGTATTAGATGCATTCTTCTAGGGGAGAGGTTGGTAGGAGTTAACCCTCACGCGCTCCGGACCCTCACACAAAGGATGACAATCAATAAACAAATCATGCTCCGACTTTGTTAGATAACGGTTCATCATATGTGCATGCTACGGGAATCACAAACTTTTAACACAAAATTTTCTACCAATCCACAATTACTCGCTAGCATGACTCTAATATCATCATATTTATACCGCAAAACTATTGCAAGGAATCAAACATATCATATTTAGTGATCTAACAGTTTTATGTAGGATTTTATGACTAACCATGTGAATGACCAACTCCTGTTAACTCGCCAAATAGATATAAGTGAAACATGAGAGTTTAATTCTTTATACAAAATATATGACCATGCTCTAACAAATATAAGTGAAGCAAAAGAGCATTCTACAAATGGCGGTTTTTTATGTGTAGACAAACAGACAATCCAAACTTCAAATGATATAAGTGAAGCACATGAAGCATTCTATAAAGCCATACTCAAAAGATATAAGTGAGGTGCAAAGGACCTTCTATAAATCAACCAAGGACTTTCTCATACCAGCATATCATGTGAGGAATAAAAATATAATTCCAAATAACATTACCAATGGTTGTTAGAAGAAAGAGGGGATGCCTTCCGGGGCATCCCCAAGATTAGTTTCTTGGGAGCCCTTGAATATTACCTTGGGGTGCCTCGGGCATCCCCAAGCTTAGTCTCTTTCCACTCCTTATTCCTTCAGCCATCGTGATCTCACCCAAAACTTGAAAACTTAAATCACACAAAACATAACAAAACCCTCGTGAGATATGTTAGTATAACAAAACAAATCACCACTTTAAGTATTGTTGCCAGCCGATTCATATTTTTATTTTTCATTGTAGCTACTATAATATAACGTTTTCGTGGCTTATACCATCGATACAATCGATAGTTCCATCAAAACGAGCAAAACAATGCATCAAAAACAGAATCTGTCAAAAATAGGAAAATTTGTACTAATCTGAACATTTACCATACTTCTGTAACTCCAAAACTTCTGAAAACTAAGGACGTGGTCAAGAATTTGTATAATAGTATTGTGTAAAAATTTCAGAATTTTTTCACACTCCAGTAAAATATAGAAATTGAAACACTACAGCAAAAGTTTCTGTTTTTACACAACACATATCAAACAAGCAATTTAAACATCCTAAAGATAATTCTTGGCACATTATTTTTATAATAAAATGGATTTGTACAAGAGGATAACTTTTTTTGTTGAAAAGTTTCTGTAATCAAGATTCACAAAGTTTCCATGGGCATGAACAAAGTTCAAGGCTAGCCTCCACTTCAATGTTGCTCGTCTTTGTCACTTTCACTTTTCGTTTCAAAAAAGTTTGAAGTTCCACACTTAATTTTTTTATTTTTAAAATATATAGAATCACAGAACAGAATAACATGACTCTCTAAAACTTCCGGGATGTCTCCCTAGCAGCGCGTTCTTTAAAGCCATTAAACTAGGCATAAAGTGCTCAAGTAATGGATCCTCCCGGATGCCAAGGTATATCGAAGCCAATTTTAATTAAAAATGATTTTTAATTTAGTAGAGAGCACAAAGTAACACATATCATGCAACAATGAAGTCTAACTCTCTTCCTATGCACCGCCATGTCATAAAAGAACAATTCATGCACACAAAGTAAAGGCCTATGCATAGTATAAACAATTTCTTGCAATTTTATCATACTGGAAACATAGAGAGGCGGAGATGCAGTTCCTCTCTCATAATAATTGCAAGTAGGAGCAGAAAGCATATGCATATTACATTTATAAAAATCATCATTTCCAATAGTATAATGCAACCCATCAATGTAGTCCTTAATAAGCGCAAACTTCTCTGATATAGTATAGTTGGGAGAATAAAAAAAGATAATAGGACTATCATGCATGGGTGTAATAGTGACAATTTCACTCTTAACATAAGGAACTATAGCAAGTTCATCTCCATAAGCATAATTCATATTGGCATCATGGCCACAAGCATACCAAGCATCAAGTTCATCAAAAAGGTATATTTCAAATGAATCCAAGGGATCATAGCAATTATCATAGCATTCATCCTTCGGTAAGAACGAAGGTAAATTAAACAATGTATGAGTTGAAGAGTTAATCTCATTAGAAGGTGGGCACAGGTAGCTACTCCTCTCTTCATCCTTTTGTTATTCGCTCTACTCTTCATCTTTTTCATCTAACGAGCTCACAATTTCAGCAACTTCTTGTTCCATAGGTTGCCGCAAAATATTAATATCTTCCCATGCAACGGTACTTCTTTCAATAAATTCTTTAATATAAGAATTAGAAGCATAGTTTTCATAGCAATATTTAAGTATGACAAAATTTTCATATTTATAGAGAGTATCATCATACTTTTCAATGAAAGAAGCAATTTCACAGGCACCCTTAAAAGCAACAAATTCTTCAATTTGTTCAACATCATTATAGCAATAGGACTCCTTGACATAAGAGGATAATATTTCATTATCATCAAACACACACTGGTAGGGAAGGTGTTTTTTAGCTTCATTGGAACAACAAGTAAAATCAGGCAATTCACACAAGTTCCAAGCATAACAATTAATTTTATGCCACAAGAGTTTCCCTTTTTGAGATGTTCGGTGTCGCACATAATGGGCATGCTCATTTAATGACTTTCCCTCAACTAAACTAGTTGGGTTTTCAGCACGAGAACAAGTGGATCGAAGATGATCCAAATAATATTCTTGGTGGTACGGAACACTAGTGGTTCCTCAACTTTTGTAGCAGCAAGTACAACAACTTTTTTTGGTATTTTAAGTTTACTACCCATATCTAAAGATATAAAACAACTTATAAGAGAAAATAAAAATTACTTAGTGATAAAGAAAACAAGGACACATGAGAACATTCAACCCATGCTATTGCTCCTAGAAAACGGCACCAGAAAAAGGTCTTGATAACCCACAAGTGTAGGGGATCAATTGTAGCCTTTCTCGATAAGTAAGAGTGTCGAACCGAACGAGTAGTTAAAGGTAGGACAAATATTCCCTCAAGTTCTATCGACCACCGATACAATTCTACACACGCTTAACGTTCGCTTTACCTAGAACAAGTATGAAACTAGAAGTAATTTGTAGGTGTGATGGGTTAGGTTTGCAAGATAATAAAGAGCACGTAAATAAAAACTAGGGGATGTTTAGATAAACAAACAACTAAGTTAATATTAGTAGGGAGATTTTTGTAACAAGAAAGTTATATGTCCCTAGGCAATCGATAACTACACCAATAATCACTATTGGAATTTTATATCAGGGAGAGGCATAAGCTAACATACTTTCTCTACTCAGATCATATGCACTTATGACTGGAACTCTGGTAAGCATCCGCAACTACTAAAGATCATTAAGGTAAAACTCAACCATAGCATTATAAGGCATCGAGTCGTCTTTATTCCCATACGCAAACAACGTACTTACCCGGGTCTGTGCTTGGGTCACTCATGCCACCCACCCTAAGCGAATCATAAACATATTGCAAACCCTATAGGTGGGATCCCTCATGCTTGCGCGACACGGACATCGCCATAGGACAGCACCAATAATTAAACATGCAACTAAAACCAATCATGATCATTAATCAACCCATAGGACAAAATGGATCTACTCAAACATCATAGGATAGCCATACATCATTGGGAAATAATATATAGCGTTGAGCACCATGTTTAAATAGAGATTACAGTGGGGAGAAGAGGTTTTGAACCACTACATATAGGGGGAGAGAGTTGGTGATGACGATGGCAAAGTTGTTGGCGTAGATCGCCATCACGATGATGGCCCCGGCGGTGTTCCGGTGCCACCGGTAGAGAGGGGGGAGAGTACCCCTACTTATTTTTCCTTGACCTCCCCCTAGATGGGAGGACGGTATACCCTCTGGTCCTTGTCCTCCATGGTGGCGGAGGGGTGAGATCCCCTTCGAGATTGGATTTCTCTCTCTGTTTCCTTTTGTTTCTGCGTTCCCAGATTCTAGCCTTTCACCGTTTCTTAAATATACGGAGATCCATAACTCCGATCGGGCTGAAATTTTGAGGGGATTTTTATTTAAAAAAATATTCGTTGTGGAAAAATTTGAGGTCCAACTGACTTAAGGGGTGACCATGAGACTCCCAAGATGTGATCCTATCCTTATTTTTGGCATGGGGGCCTCGACAGGGATAGAAGTGCATCTCGTCGTGTTGCAAGAATGGATATCATTACAAGTACATTTACAAAAGAGATGAGTATATGAAATTGGCTTACACTCGCCACAAGCTACATCAAGATCACATCAATACAACAACATATTCAAACATCATACAGAAGAGCAGGGTCCGACTACGGACGAAATGAAATGATAAAATGACATCCATCCTTGCTATCCAGTCTGCCGCCTGGAACCCATGCTAGATTGATTAAGAAGAAGAAGAACTCCAAACAAACAAGCATCACGCTCACATTCAATCATCGCATTACCTCTACCTACAACTGATGTTGTTATAATCTGTGAGCCACACGGACTCAACAATCTCATTGCCAAAGGTATAAAGACTAGTAAAGCTTAATGGGTGAGGTATCTTTAAGTGGTGAGGCTGCAGCAAGCAACTAAGCATTTATTTGAGAGGCTAACTTACGAATACATAAAGTAAAGTATGATGGTCTATAGATAACGGACGTGAACTAGTAATGATCACTAAGTGATCCTGAACACCTACTTACGTCATACATAACCACACCGTGTTCTCTCTTAGATAAAGGACTCACGAGAAGAGACAGTCACGGTTACGCACACAGTTGGTGTATTTTATTTGAGTTTACTTCAAGTTTACTATGAACGGGTATAAAACAAAGTTTCCAAGTTTGCCACATAACCGCGGGCACGGCTTTCCGAAAGATTTAACCCTGCAGGGGTGCTCCAACTCGTCCATCACAAATTAACCACACGAAGTGGGAATAACCTCGACCACGGATCTTGGGATCTTCCTAGGCAATTCCACAGGAAATCCGCCACCTCGAGATAGCCCGAAGAAAATCGGAATTCCTTACTCACGACATTCGACAAAAGGTAAAACAAATCCAGCAATGCCGTCCGACGTGCCGACAATCCTGATAGGAGTCGTGTATCTCTTTCTCAGGGCACGACAGATGAGCTACGCGTATGTTGGCCTGATAGAAATCTCCAGAGTTGCCCTGGGGTGGCCCCGCATAGTGCTCTAGTTTGGACCAACGCTCGTGAGGAGCACTGGCCCGGGGGTTGATTAAACTATTCGCGAGTGCTGGCGGGTCCCTATGCAATTTAATTAGTTATTAGGAAAATGTAGTACCAATGTTGGGCCTTGCTAGACAAGCTTTATCCTAACACGAAAATCAAAGGGGTCCCCATAACTACCCCGAGCATGTTAGGAGCGCTCATTTATGGAACATAACACCGTTTCACAAGTAACTAGGGCGGCAAAGATGGAACAAAACACCAAGCAAAATCCCAATCCTTCCACCCTTTACCAACTGTACAAGTGCACTAAATTAAATAGCAATAATATTGTGATAATAAAAGAATGTCCATGTTGTCACATGGAAGCAATTGCACCTGCAGCTAGAAACGCTATAAGAAGGGCCGAGCAAGCGGTAACATAGCCAAACAAAGGTTTGATGCGAAGGTGGAGGGTTAGAGGCTTTTTATGGAAATGTTGGGAGGCTTGACAAACAAGTGGTAGGTAGCAAAACATAACGATAAAAGCGGGACAACTAGCATAACAATGATAGTAGTGGTATCCAGGGAAATGGGAGGCCGGCGGCTGCACGGAAAATGAGGCAAGGGGCTAGGTTTTCCATTTAGGGCATGCTAGGGGTGCTTAAATAGGATAGAAGGGCTAGGTTTAGCAGTTTTTGTCTGTTTTCGGACCGTTCGATCTTGATCGAACGGCCCGGAAGCGAAGGGGGCTTGGTTAGGCTACAGTGGCTGTGTAGCTGGGCTAGGAGGGGAAGAGAGGGAGGTTTGCGGCCCGTGACACGAGGTTTAAAATACCGAAAGACGTCCGATACTAAACCGATGACGATGCCGCTACGGGCGACCGTTTGGGTATCAAACGAACTCAGAATGCGACGAAATTTGGCTGGCCGCTTACCTACAATATAACTATACCGCACACCAAGTTTCAAACCAATCCGAGAGTAATTTTCGTGCGCATTAAAATAGGTTTTTTTAACCATGCCGCGGGCATGTGCGCGTGTGGTTGGTCTCGAAATGGTCAGCGACGAGAACGGAGAGAACCAGCAACTATGAATGGATGCAAGTTTTTGAAAACGAGGGATGATGCTATGTAGATGATGCGAATGATGCGATGATGAATGCGACAACCAAACGAAACACAGACAAAAATAGATATAAAAGGGGAATCTTCTGGAGCATCGGCCTCGGGCTGTTACAACTCTCCTCCACTGCACGAGGATCTCGTCCCAAGATCTAAAATGAGGAGGGGAAGAGAAAGAGCAAGAGGTAAAACTTACTTGCTTCCCTGACAAACGAGTGAAGCCAGTGATCCTTGAAGGTTTGGAAGAGATGAAGAATGATATGAGGAACAAGCAAGAATTCACAAGAAATTTTGACAGCACTTCGGTAGGATAGAGAGGAAAAATTTGATATGATGCAAATAATTTAAAGGGAGACGCCAAACTTTAGTTGGATTAGAATCAAAACCTCATAGATGGAAGTATCATGAAAAGATTTCACAACACTCCGGTTAATGGACAAGCAAGGGATGAACATGATCTTAATCAAACTAGATGTGAGTTGAAAAGAGCAACACCACAATGCCTCCAAAACAAACGAATAGAGGCTAGATCTTTGAAGAGAAGAGAACTGAGAAGAAAATGACAACTTCTACCACAATTGAATTTGAAAGCACCCTTGGAAGGAAGGAAAGAACAAAGCTGTTGGAGAATCAACAATGAAAAGAATAGCTTGTTATGGGCTTATGGAAAACATCTCAAAACAATGAGGTGATAAATAGCCACTTACAAAAAAGGGATTGCTTGGGAGCAAGAGAGATGAAAAACTTCTTTCACCAAGAAGCGGAGGAGAGAATTTGGATCATTTATGACATCATGATAGCAACAAACCTTAGGAAATGGTTTTGGTGAAATCCAACCCAAGATAACTTCGAGAAGACAAGATGGGTTTACTTATCTCATTCTTGACAATTTCCTCCGAGACTCCTCATAATCAAGGATTTAATAACACCATCTCAAAAGACAATGGAGAAGGAATTGAACTTAGAAATCCAAGGGAAAGAACTCTTGAGCACCTCCAACAAGAATCTTGAAGAACACTTCAAGAAAGACTTACATCCGCAACAAACCACCATAAAACCCATTGGGATGAACTCCGGAATGAAAAGATGAAGCTTGACATTGAAGATTGCAAAATGACAAGATTGAGGCCTTGATATGCTTAAGATGAAGCTTCACGAAAAGATAATTGAGAATGACTTGGAACTCCTAAAAAGAAAAGATGAACAACTATAGCCAAGAATTTTAAATGATGAAAAACACCGGATAAGGATTGAAATCATCTGATGAAACAAGAATAAGAATTGTGTTATGCTTACCCTTCATCAAGTTAAACTGATGACAAGCACTGGATTTGGCATACCACTTATCCTTTTGGAAAAGATAGGAAAGATAGATAGAGCACAAACTTGAAGAGGTCTTGAACGATGCACCGGTAAGAATTCACAAACAAACGAGGATACTACAAATGGATTGTATAACATGAGAATGAAGAGAGCATGATCCACCTAATAGAAAACTTGAACGAAGAACCTGAATAATTGAGATACGAACAAAGGGATAACAATTGAGAAGAATTAGAGAATGAAAGCTGAAAGCTGAGAATGATGAATCTTTTGAAATGATGGCCTTCGAGAGGATCGAGAAATGAAAACAACCTTGAATGTACCAGAAAGATAAGGATGGAATTACTCATAACTGACAACAATCAAGAAGATAACTGAAAAGAACTTGAGAGCATCTCCGGAAAGATTAGAATAGCTAGGTAAGATCCTGGGGAAAAACCTCTGGGTTATGGGGCCACTCAAGGAAACCACCGTTGGAATGATTGCTAGAAAGAGGGATTGCATCGGTGGAAATCAAAACTCAATGAGGTGAGAACCTCAAAGCAATTTAAGAGTATATGAATAGAAATGAAAGTCCTCTAATATATCTTCAGCACTCCGGATGGAATAGGGAGAGACGAAAAAGAAGAGATACTTGGACAAAATTTCTGACATGGGGAAGCATAGAACGAATGAGAAAGTATATGATGAACACCGAGAGCTTGAATCGAATCCACCGGACAAGAATAACAAAAGGAACAAGGAATTTGAGGATAGATCTTTAAACTGAAACTCCTGAGAATTGCCACAAGAACTCACCAGATACAAAATGGAAGAAATGATAGCGGAAGCATCAATGAATAGAAACGCACTTGTATGAGAATTAATCATAGAAGAAAAGGGTAGGAGGGTGGAGAAAAAAAAGAAACCTTGGGATGGATGAAATGAACTCCAGAAAGAATATGGGTGATAGATCTTGCCAAAATTGGAGAGGATTAAATTATCTTGAAGAGAAGCACACCGGAAAAAAAATTTGATATGACAACATGATTGAGCAAACGAATTATCATTCTCACAGAAATATGATAACACTTCTTAGGAAAGATATGAAATCACCACTTGACATCGACAAAACTTTAATTACCATATTCAATAACAAAACAAAGGATGAGGCTTATGAAACAAGCCAGAACAAATACATGACAGAGATTTTGCTTGATATTTTCGTGGTAAGGTTCGCACGGGCTTCATCGTTCATTGGATCATCATATTGAAATGACACTCGAATATGCTCCCTAGGCGTAGCGAACTACAACACTTGACGAAGCATATCTAATGACATATATCAAGACTGTTCTTTGTAAGAAAGACCGTGAACAAAGGAATCCACTAGATGTCAAACCCCAACCTCACATCATGATCTGTTGGAAGATAGCCTAGGTAACTACTCGAATTCCCACCTAAGAACTTCCGAACACTTTTTTGGTTATGCAATTGGGTGTTGGGGATAAAAGGAGGAAAATATCTCACACTGCTAACAAGTCCTACACCACAACTGTATCCATCCTTCAAAACATAACCATAGGATCTGGAACTTCATCTATCTCGGATTCTCGAAAGCACAACGATACTAAGAATGGCAGTACATCCGAACGATCTCCACCAGTACTGGGGATGCCGGACTCCTCTCGCCACTACTAGTATTGAAGCAATTTCGAACATCCTTCGTCCTGAGATACTAAGGAAACTGAACGATAACGATGTGTCAAGAATCCCCTGGAGCTCAACTCCCCAGAATAAATCAAGTCGGACAGGAGGCACCAAGAAACAAATCCATCACATCGGCATCATATAGTTTCCAAAAGACCCGCGTGATCCTAAATAAATGTGAGTGAGAAGAGGATAGAATCAAAATTCCTAAGTCGAATACCTCACCAGGGTATAGAAGAGGAGTAAAAGAAACCTACTCTCTGATATATAACTAGACTCAAAATAGTTTTTCACTACACTCGACTCGGCCAAGTTCGATCAATGAAGGGGGCTCCTAGGTTGGTACAGGCTCTGACCAACTTGTCACGCCCAAGATGCGATCCTATCCTTATTTTTGGCACGAGGGCCTTGACAGGGATAGAAGCACATCTCGTTGTGTTGAAAGACTAGATTATCCTCCTCTCGTTATGCCTTGGGCCACCTTTTATATGACTAAGGGAATCCCAACAGTGGCGTACATGTCATGCCCAAGATGCGACCCTATCCTTATTTGGCTCGAGGGCCTCGACAGGGATAGGAGCGCATCTCGTCGTGTTGCAAGAATGGATATCATTACAAGTACATGTACAGAAGAGATGCGTATATGGAATTGGCTTACACTCTCCATAAGCTACATCAAGATCACATCAATACAACAACATATTCAAACATCATATAGAAGAGCAGGGTCCGACTACGGACGAAATCAAACGATAAAATGACATCCATCCTTACTATCCTAGGCTGTCGCATGGAACCCATCCTAGATTGATGATGAAGAAGGAGAACTCCAAACAAACAAGCATAACGCTCACGTTCAATCATCACATTACCTGCAACTGATGTTGTAGTAATCTGTGAGCCACAGGGACTCGACAATCTCATTTCCAAGGGTATCAAGACTATTAAAGCTTAATGGGTGACGTATGGTTAAGTGGTGTGGCTGCAGCAAGAAACTAAACATTTATTTTAGTGGCTAACTTACGAATACAGAAAGTAAAGTATGGTGGTCTATGCATAAGAGATGTGAACAGGTAATGATCAGAAACTGATCCTGAACACCTACTTACGTCAAACATAACCCCACCGTGTTCGCTTTCGGATAAAGGACTCACGAGAAGAGAAAGTCATGGTTAAGCACACGGTTGGTGTATTTTATTTGAGTTTACTTCAAGTTTACTATGACTGGGTGTTAA